>JAIFKI010000020.1:640000-1840000 GCA_025389145.1 Misgurnus mizolepis
CATTCATGACACGCTGTACAAAGATTAACTGCATGCATTTAAAATAGACAGGGATGTTTTATTTCATCTAAGTTAAGGTAAGAACATAGTAAAATATTGAAAAATGTTTTCCTTTAATAATGATTTGGCAATGGGAGAGAGGCAAAATATTCAAAACAGCAACCCAAAATGACGGTAAAATAGCCTGTCTACCAATAAGAGAGATAAAAATTCCATCAATAACATCTATTGAACAGCTTCAGATTCTCCTGGCAAGGCCTGTGGGACTGTTTGCTCCAGCATCGTGGCTGTACACTGAAAGAAATGAATGATGTGGTACAATTACTGCCATGTCAGAGAAAGTGTATGCTGGTAAAGGATAATAATCAATAAGGTCATCTTGCTTAACACAGCAGTAACATCCCTGCACTGGAGTAAAAGCATAAATACCGACATCATGAAGAAACAAAGTCCTACATTTTTCAGTGAGAAAATATACTGTTGAATGATTCTGTATCAGTATAATGACGATCTTTCCAATGACAAGACCCTCAGAGTTCTCATCTATTGACACAAGCATGTTTTTCTTGTATTTTGTGCCTTTGACAGTTGCCTCATTGGCCATCAGTGTATTGTGAGGGCCAAAATCATAGTTTGAAAGAGATTCCCTGATGTGGTGTTGGACTTTAAGGCGTCCATTTGCATGTTCATAATTTAGAGGAAAGGCACAAGATACAAATATCTAAGTTCAAATATTTATTGATCAGATTGAAAAAGTTTAACAGCGCTGGGTCCTCTCAAGTAGCGAACAACCAGCTCAGGAAGTAACATGCATATATATAAAATATGTGACGTCGATCTTTCTTCAGAAAATCTCCACCCACAAAGGCCGTTCCCCTCGTCCATCTGACTCCATCACCACACCCAATATTAGCCTGTAGGCAAAGATGGACACACATAGACAAAGAAAAACAAACTGTTCTCCTCTCATCCCTGGGAGCCCTGCAGTTCCTCTCCAGTACTCCTCCACTTTGAATAGCATGTTATAATGCTTTCTTAAAAACAAATCATTAATAAAACATTCATTTATAAAAAACATAAGCTGTAAGATGAACGTGATTATTATGTAAAACATATTTCAATATCATGACATCATTTCATTATTTGTAAAATTGGTTATATGAATAAGGCACACATTAACTTCTTTAGATAGATAAACACATATTAAATCTTTTACTGCAATACTACTTCTAAGCAAACACTTTAATCATTATTAAAACCATCTGTTAGGAAAGAAAACACACACACACACACACACACACACACATACATACACACACACACACACACACACACACACACATACATACATACATACAGGAGATTCTGTTTCTTCAAGGTTGAGCTGCCCTGCCCCCATTAAGTTATTCTGTATGCAACCTTCATTTCATTGGTTAATACACATTTATCAAAGACAACATCTTATATTTATTACATCAATTATTCAATGATTAATACTGATTAAGTAAGAAATACATGGCATATTTTATCCTGTGAATATTAAAGCATTAGTTAATAACATCATTAAATACTTTTCCCCCTCAGACCTCTCTCTTATCTTGATCCATGCCAGGCGTAAATTCCTCAGCATATGCTGTCTCTCCCCCAACCGAAACCACACAGACAACTTTCTTGTATTCAGCACAGAAATCTTTGTTGTAACAATACACATAATTAAGATTATAAACAGCACGATTAGTAAAACAAAATCAAATCCCACAATTCCCTCTCTTGACCTCTGAAAGAGGTCACACATTTTCTCCTCATCATCCTCCAGGTTCTGTAGGCCTAATAGCGGCATGCTGTATTTGGGTGGATTTTCTTTTTTCTCTATTGCGGACACTATCAGTCTGTTACATAGGGATCTCCATTGTTTATGCCAAATATTATGGTGATTATAATTGCAGTTATAACTCCTAGGGCCCACAGAACCTTCCAATTTGCATATAGCTTCATCTCTGTGGAAAAAATACACTTATGCCTATTGGCTAATACTCAAATAACAATCGTAAATTCAAAAAGAAAAAGAAAAATTAAATATGAAATTAATACTGTAGAATTGTATAAGAAACTTAAGAAATTCAAAGATCAAAATTCAAAGGTCAATGTGGTATGTAGTTACCCAGGTTATAATGAATATATGGTAATTGTGATATTCAGGTCTCTAAACACTTCTGTCAGGATTTCCAGCACTTTGTGGAAATCCAATTTATCCAGGCCACACCCCAGCCGGGGAGTGCATACACTTGTTATGTTTTCTTTCTCACACCACTCTCTCATACGTCTTAGGCTGTGGGTAAAATTCTCATATGTTGGTAAATCAGTACAATTTTGTTTTGTTATTAAATGAAAAATCAATCTGCCGTCGTCCTCATGGGTAATTGCACATTCACCTGTGTGTTTGTTCTGTCTTACAACCTTTTGTGTACCGTACTTCGCTTTGAACTGTACCGCTATACAGTACCTGCTCCGTAGGCACAATCTGTGCTCACACAGTGTGCTAGGGGTTCTGTTACTGGGCTGGAAAAAATGTCACCTCTTTTATGCACAATTTTACAGTGTTTGTTGACTTTGTTGTTAGTGTTGTGTGAGTGTTACCACTGATGTGTTACCACTTCCTGTTTATCCTCTCTGTATTCCAGCTGATTCACTTTCACTTTCAACACTCTCCCTCTCTTGGACCTGAGTCCTCAGGTCCACACCTATGACTGTTAGAAACCCAATCATCATTTTTAACAGCTGGGTCGTTCTCACAATTTCTTTTTGTGGTAGCCTGGCAAGAAAAATGTTTAATCATAGCAGTTAGTTTGTTAGATGAAACGTCATGTGTTAGAGGCAGGATGGGATCCTGTACCACGTCATGCCTTGGACCTGGAAACTGTCGACCTGTAAGCAATTCAAAGGGTGTGAAACCAGAAATCCTGTTAACAGAAGAGCGAATAGACATTAATGCAATTGGTAATGCGTCAAGCCATGTTATTTTTGTCTGTGCACATAGTTTGTCAAGTCAAGTTTTAATGTCAAAGTCAGGTTCAGTATTTCATCTTTGCTCTAACATTGGGGTGATAAGCAGCCCCGAAACTATATGTCAATTCCATTGCGTGTTTGTCAGTATGTCAGATCTAACTTTGTCTTGGGAAACCATGGTTGGGGATATAAGTGGTTTATTAGGCAGTTGACAACAGCCACTTCATTAGGTACCTTCACAGCCTGTAGTATGTGTCAGGCTTTGCTAGCATTTACTATAGGCCGGCCTTTCCTGGTTTCAAACCCACCTATCTGCCATATGGCAGTTCCATATATACTGCACCAATCACATATGCAGATTCACTATAAACAATCACCCTCTCTTCACCAGTGTAGTGCAAGGCTTTGATTACAGCTGTCATTTCAGCTCTCTGTGCTGACCGTTTACCTTTCAATCTACCACTCAGTCGTGTTACAAAATCACCCACAACTTGCTCAACCACAGCAAAGCCTGCCTTCAATGTGTCATCTGCTGCTCTGAAACAACAACCATCTGTAAACAGTGTGATTAACGGTGGGGTAGTTGTCAGTGGTACCGCGAACAAACCATCTCTCAATATATTTGCTTTTTCAGTCAATGGTATAAAAACTATAATTAATTACAATAAGAATAATTTGTATATCAGTCAATGGTATACAATCCTGCGGCTCACCCTCAGTGATTAGATCTGCCATGTGAACACCTTCATGCACATATATGATGTCTGGGCTGGCAATTTCCTTAAATACAAAGTTTGTTACAACAATCAGTTATTTTCTATACTCACAGCTTTTCTTGTTTACCTTTTATAGTGTTCTATGGTGTTCTTTTTTTCTTTTTCAATTTATTTCTTATATCTATTTTAATTTCCTTTCTGCCATAGCTGTTCTATGCCATCTATATTTGCTTTTTAGCTCAGTACCATCAGTGGAATTCTGACTTCCTCTGTAGATACCTTATGCATTTCTTCCTGTCAGATTAATAGGAGTCTGATTTGATTTCAGAACAGGTAGTCACACTTAACAACAAAGTTCTTGATCAGCCTTTAAATTTGTCTAGCTGATTTTCTCATAAAGATTGTCTGTGTCCCTATAATAACAAGGTCTTTACTAAACATTGAACGGCTGTTTACTCTTTCCCCTTTTTCACTCAAAGGCTCGTATGAAGATGAAAAAGTTCAGTGTCCAGTGAAATATTGTCCAGTTTCTCTTGCCTCCAAGAACATTATTGTCTTTGTTAGTCTCTTTCTGGATTCCACTCAGTCTTTTTGGTGTTTCATCCTTGTAAATGTCTCTGACCATATGCAGTGCCCCCTTCACCGCTTGAGTTCAAGTATAGTCCCATTCAAATAGAATGTGCTTTCAGTCCAGTTTATGAGTTACTCCTCTCTTTGCAACTCCAACACTTTGATATCACACACAGTTTTTCATTGTCTGTTTCTTGCCAGCTTTTTAGTCACTTTCTTGAATGTCAAAGGATGAGAGCTTTCAGCCTTTCAAGATTTAACTTAACCCATTGCAAAATATTGCCTTTCAATTTAAAATAAAATTTATCTTGTGACCACCTTCCACCATCAGATGAAGACTCCTCTTCATTTTGTTAAATCTTTTTGTCCTCTATACAATTTATCTGTGTCATTCACCTTTTAACAATTTTCTGTCCTTTTTTAATTGTTCATCTTTATTTCCACATGTAATAACTTGGTCTCTACTCTTTTCTGTAATTTGTTGTTTTTCTTTCAAAGCTTCGCTTCTGTCTTTCTGCTAGGTTTTGCTTAATCCCATTTATGGTTTTAACAGACTCATTGTATCACAGACACACTACATTTTCACACAAATAAAATCTACATCTACATTTAATTCACCGCTATTGATTTGAAAAACAGGCTGTTTCATTGGGGCTTTGGCTTTCTCATAAGGAAGAGGTGTGTGCAAGGAGGGGTAGATCGATTTCACTGGGGGTGGAACTGGAGGAGGAGCCGTAGGTGTCACACTTGAGTCTGGCTGACTGTTTCCTTGTTTTAACTTCCTTTTGCTTTGCAGCTGCACCACTGCAAACTTCCCCTTTTCTATTTGATTTAATAGCCTGCATGGCACCAGCAACCAGAGCTAATCTCGTCTGAATTCTCAACTCTTTCTCTTAATCTTTTACAGTTGGTCCCTTTCCAAACTACTATCATTTTTTCCATGGCACATACACCGGTGAACACACATATTCATCACACTCTTTCTGAAATTAAACCATTCTTTATACAACTGTAAATACAATTCCTCTATATATATACAACATCAAAATGAAATATACCCAAATACAACTGCAGAATCAAGTGCACAATGGAATTTCCTGGGCCTGTAACCCAAAGGTTTCCACACCCTTAATTTAATACTGTACTCAATTAGATAATTTCTAGGACTTCCACCTAAAGGTTTCTCAACCCATAAATTTAATACTGTACTCAATTAGATAATTCCTAGGCCTTCCACCTAAAGGTTTCTCAACCCATAAATTTAATACTGTACTCAATTAGATTATTCCTAGGACTTCCACCTAAAGGTTTCTCAACCCATAAATTTAATACTGTACTCAATTAGATTATTCCTAGGACTTCCACCTAAAGGTTTCTCAACCCATAAATTTAATACTGTACTCAATTAGATTATTCCTAGGACTTCCACCTAAAGGTTTCCCAACCCATAAATTTAATAAAAAAATTCAAAGATTTCAAAAAGTTTTTCACTCTGATCAATTCTTATTGTTTAAATAATTAATTTCAGTTCGGAGCTCCTTATCAACACAATTAATTTGGTATATGTCCAATAGCAGAATTTGATATAACAGGTTTCTGCTTACCTTTATTTTAGAAGACCGGTCTTTTGTGTTGAAATGGAGCCCTCCCTTACTCTGGTTTCTTCAATGTGAAACCCTCCTTCCTCTCACTCTCTCCTTTCCCTCCACAAAACGTCGGCGGTCACCAATTGTTGGACTTTAAGGCGTCCATTTGCATGTTCATAATTTAGAGGAAAGGCACAAGATACAAATATCTAAGTTCAAATATTTATTGATCAGATTGAAAAAGTTTAACAGCGCTGGGTCCTCTCAAGTAGCGAACAACCAGCTCAGGAAGTAACATGCATATATATAAAATATGTGACGTCGATCTTTCTTCAGAAAATCTCCACCCACAAAGGCCGTTCCCCTCGTCCATCTGACTCCATCACCACACCCAATTTTAGCCTGTAGGCAAAGATGGACACACATAGACAAAGAAAAACAAACTGTTCTCCTCTCATCCCTGGGAGCCCTGCAGTTCCTCTCCAGTACTCCTCCACTTTGAATAGCATGTTATAATGCTTTCTTAAAAACAAATCATTAATAAAACATTCATTTATAAAAAACATAAGCTGTAAGATGAACGTGATTATTATGTAAAACATATTTCAATATCATGACATCATTTCATTATTTGTAAAATTGGTTATATGAATAAGGCACACATTAACTTCTTTAGATAGATAAACACATATTAAATCTTTTACTGCAATACTACTTCTAAGCAAACACTTTAATCATTATTAAAACCATCTGTTAGGAAAGAAAACACACACACACACACACACACACACATACATACACACACACACACACACACACACACACACATACATACATACATACAGGAGATTCTGTTTCTTCAAGGTTGAGCTGCCCTGCCCCCATTAAGTTATTCTGTATGCAACCTTCATTTCATTGGTTAATACACATTTATCAAAGACAACATCTTATATTTATTACATCAATTATTCAATGATTAATACTGATTAAGTAAGAAATACATGGCATATTTTATCCTGTGAATATTAAAGCATTAGTTAATAACATCATTAAATACTTTTCCCCCTCAGACCTCTCTCTTATCTTGATCCATGCCAGGCGTAAATTCCTCAGCATATGCTGTCTCTCCCCCAACCGAAACCACACAGACAACTTTCTTGTATTCAGCACAGAAATCTTTGTTGTAACAATACACATAATTAAGATTATAAACAGCACGATTAGTAAAACAAAATCAAATCCCACAGTGGTCATTGAAATCCTCAAGAAAAAACTCAGTTGACTTTTCTGCTACAACAACGGGTGCAAAGATACTACCAGCCTGCAGATAAGCCTGGAAAAGCTGATGCCTCTCTGAAAGAGTTAAGCAGAGGTTTTTAAAGTTGTGGAGCTTTCTGGAGCACTGCTTAAAGTAAGTGTGCTTGCTTTCAAACCTCAGTGTCCATAACCTAATTAGTGGACCAAAACACATTATGAGCTCAGGGTAGTGAGAAACATAATGGTGCTTAGGCTTCAGTTTGTGATTTGGGAAAGCCTGGCTCCTGAAGCACAAATACTCATCAATGAGGACCCTCAGATATGCTATCTGTCCAGCTGAAATGGCTGGAGCACAAATGAGAGAGACCATTTCTTGCAGTTGTAAGACAAGTTGCCAAACTTTGTTTTCACTAGGGGACTGAATTTTCTCTCCAATCAGTAGTGGTAATAACCTTAGCAGGCACCAGTTTTGTACAGCATGGCCACTGAGTTTGTCACTTCCTGGGTTAACCTCACATGGTTTGTCATTAGCATCATTGTTGAGATATTTAAACTGATTAATTCTTCGATTTAATTCAAGGTATGTAAACTGTTTGTCTACCTTGACCAGATGCTGAATGTACAATGAGAGGTCAGTGGACACAATGCCTTCAAACAAATCATGTCCAATACATGGTGGCAATCCAGGTTGACATACATGAAAATAGGATAACTCATTGAACAAGGAGTCAAATTTGATACCTCCACTATGTGCTAACCCCCCTTCAATTCTCTGCACATGTTCTCTGTATGACTGTATTGTGCGAGTAGCGGCCCTACTGAGTGGATCTTCATGGAATTTCTCTCTATCCATTTCACAATATCTGCAGAAATGGACACTTGTGCTGAAATTCTCAAGAAATCCGCCAATGTTATGTGACCCCAAGTTGTCTCCACAAATAGCATGCAAAATTCCTTTACAGACTTGTCCATCTGGTAACACTATACCACTTTTCTCAAGTTCTTTCAGATCTTTAACCAAGCGACCCAGGACTAAATCCTGACCAAAATGTTTAAAGTCGTTCTCTTTGCAAAGAAGAACTAATTGCATTTGATCAGTGTTTGACCTATTGTATGGTAAAAGGTCTGCCAGAGAAAGATACACAGCAAGTACTTTGTGTTTTTTTTTCCCTGACCCAAGTGGGTTCACCACCTCGAAAGCATCTTGATATAAGATCAAGCCTAACGACCCATCTTTTTTAAATGTGTTGTGTGTTACATTCTCCCCATCCCACACATCCTGAAAAACATTGTCACTTTCTGTAGGTGCATGAACTTGTTTGTACTGCTCAAATACAGACTGACTCTGAAAAAGAGCATTGAGTGTTTGGTCTATTGGGACATAATGGGCAAAGCTGTCCTTGCCAGCTTCATTTTGTCCCAGGCATAATGGAACAGGTTCCACATAATTAAACTGACTCTTGAAAACAGTCCTTCTCCGTAGATCTGTTTTTAATGTGTGTGTATTGTGAGTTTGGAAAAGATCTTCTGCTCTCAGATCATCAATTAGAGCCCTAATTGAATCATCAGAAATCCCCTTAAGACGTAACTTCTCATCCAATTTAGAAAATAACTGAGACTGGCTGAGATCATGTATTGAGTTCATATCTTCAATGATCGTCTGAATGGTGGAGGCCGGAAGTAGTAACTTTGCCTGTAGCTTAAGATAAAACAGAGCAAGATTCCTCAAAAAAAGAGAATCTTCAATATTTTCTGGGCTAAACTCCAAATTGTCTGCACTGCCATTGGCATCAATCTCCACATCACACTGCGAATCACTGTCTCCACGAGGACCACTAGATCCACTTACACCAGCCAGACTGATAACAGAATCCATTAAATTGCCCTCTTCACTTCTTTTATGTTTTCTTGAGAAATGAGATGTAAATGTAGAAACCACATTAAATGTTTTATCACATTGCTTAAAGGGACAAACAATAGTTCGTCCTTCTTTGATGTGCACCTTAAGATGAGAATAAAACTCAGTCAATGAGTCACATTTGGCATAGCAAGAGGAAACATGACACGTAAGATCCACTAGCCTAATCGATCTGGGCTGAACAATACTATCCTTATGATGTCTGTAAATATGTCCCTTTAGACCAGCACATTTTTTAAATGTCCTTTGGCAATTAGGCATACAGCACTGCAGTAATAAATTGGGTATGTTGCTGTGAATTTTTATGTGTCTCACATAGGCCACAGAGGTGGCTAACTGTTGTCCACAAATTTGGCAAGAAAACATTATGCTAGCCAATTAGACTTGTTGATAGATTAGCAGTTAATTGCTTGATTAAAGCAAGTAAGAAACCATTAAAAATTCCACCTGGTTCTGAGATATAAATCCTGGGACATCATCTTGAACAGCAGTGTGATCAGAATTGGTACCCTGCATTTGCATCTGTAATAAAAAACAAATGTGAACATTGATCTACAACTCAATAATAATCAAAACAGCACAAAAAAGAAAAAGAAAAAAAAAAGAATGCACTATCCCAATGCAATAAAACGAGAATAGCTGTTCACATATCTAGATCCTGCACTAGCCCAATCAGTACTGTTTTTGCTATAATTAAGTTACCTCATTGATATGGCTAAAACCTGCACATAAATAGCCACACCAGCATGTCTGTTAGCCCAAACAGCTATAATCCACCAAAGACGAGCAGCTGACATAAATTCATATATAGTCTTAGACCAACTATCATAACTATCATAAACAGCTTACAGTAAATAGATTTATGTTAGCTGTTTGAATGTCAGGATGAATCTGCTTTAACCAGATGTACACATGGCAAGAATGCCTCACAAACTTGACCACGGTAATACGACTTAAACGCTATAGGTCTAACGTTAATTAGCCTGTTGTTTATAGTTTTGGATCGTATACATAAATTAACATTAAAATATGTGTACTGTGTCTAAAATTAAAATATAAACTATCGAAATGTTGCTAGCTCGAATCACCTAAACTAGCTGAATTACTTTATTTCATGTGGTGTAAATCCGTGGCGTTTAGTATTCATCAACATCACTGATAGATGTTAAAACTATTTATGACTTTCAAGAAACTCAATCTCACCGGATTATTGTGATTTTGGTCGATGTAACCACCGCAATCTTCCGTCGTTGATCTCCGTGTTAGTTGCAGGTTCAAATGCCTTCTTCTACGCTCCTTCCCAGAACGCAAAAAAATACAGTATGAACATGTTATTTCAAATAGTGGCGCCAAATAAAGTGGTGCCTGCGTGCTGCGTGTCATACGGATACCGTAGAAAGAACAGGGGAGACAGCGCGCGCGCCACACACACAGACGCGCGCCACACACACAGACGCGCGCGCGCACAAACACAAACTGTGAGCGCAGTTCCTCAACTAAATGTATAGGCCGTCTCGCGTAAAATCCGGAGTGTAGGGTATTAATAGGGTAATAAAAGACATTTACACCCACGATAACAAACACATCTGCGCATGCACAGAAAACACCGCAAATATTTTCTTATTTCCGTCTGTGGAATGGCTATGCAAGATTCTTGATAACATTTGCAGTAGAGAAATCAGGTGTTTAATTTGTCCAATGTTCATACAGTAAATGCATACAATATTTAGTTTGTCAGTAATGGATTGCACCGCCAACTATTGATCGAATCAGTCGTTGTTTAGCAACCTAAAAAACCTGACATGAAATTGCTAACTTTAATTAACTTCTCCACTGATAAATAATAACTATTTAAAATAAGCATAACATTGCATACGGGCATTTATCTCCAAACATACCAGACCATCTTACTCTATTCAACATCTATCTTTGAATTTTTGATTTTGCAGTTAAATTACAGAAATTAGGTGTTATTTAACATGGGGTGTTAAATAACAAAAGAGAGGTGTTATTTTACATATATTTCCTAAAATTAACAGTAAGGCGCAGTAATTAAAAATAACAGGTTAATCATGTTGAAATTTGGCCGTAAATTAACAGAAACATTTTACAGTGTAGCTGAGCCATAGTCATTTGCTTCCTCCCTGTTATTTTGTTTCCCTGATTCACCATCTTCTCAATACGATTTCTATTTTTCACATTCAGAGAATTTAACCAGCACAGTAGTGAAAAAGACAAAACCGACTCCACATAGGATCTATAGAACATACACAGCAGTGTTTTATCCACATTAAATGACCTTAATTTTCGCAGACAATACAATCTCTGCTGCCCCTTCTTACACAAAGCATCAGTATTTGCAGAGAAAGTCAATTTAGAATCCAATATTGTACCTAAATACTTGTACTGTTCAACACTCTGGATACCTGCTCCATTTATACTTATTTGTTTATCATCAGTTGATTTCACTTTTAATCTAAAATCAATTGTCATCTCTTTAGTTTTCAAAACAATTAGTTTTAAAAAAGCATTCTGACACCAAACAGTAAAATCATCAACAACAGGGCCATGCAAAGAATCCACCTCGCTCAACAAGCTAACAATTACAGAGTCGTCAGCAAATTTTAAAATGTGCCTATTTCTAAAACTACTCTTACAGTCATTTGTGTACAAAATAAATAATAAGGGAGAGAGGACGCATCCTTGAGGTGAACCCGTAGATGACACCAGCCATTCCGAATAACAGTCATTTACTTTGACTCTCTGTGTTCTCTTAACAAGGAAATCTAAGATCCAACCTACCAGATAAAAATCCAACCCAAATTCTTTAATGAGTTTATCAATCAAGATATGTGGTTGAATGGTATTGAAGGCAGATGAAAAATCAATGAAAAGTAATTTAACAAAAGTTTTCGGCTTCTCTAAATGCTGACATACTAAATGTAAGAGAGTTGCGACTACATCCTCTACGCCTCGTTTATTCCTATACGCAAATTGAAGAGGGTCTAGAGAACTCTCAGTCTTTTTCATTATTTCTCTCTTGACTAATTTTTCGAAACATTTCATCACTAAGGATGTGAGTGCCACAGGTCTGAAGTCATCTAATAACTGTACTTTCTGCTTTTTTGGCAATGGAATCACAATAGACTGCTTCCACCGTGCAGGTACTTTTTGTGTTTGTAGGGACCAAGCAAAAATTTAATAAAATATTGGTCCCAACTCCTCCGCACATTCCTTAAGTAAACGTCCCCCTATGTTATCAGGCCCAGGTGCCTTTCTGTTTTTGGATTTTTTAAAAACTGTTATCACATCCCCTACATCAAAAGGGACAGACACATTCTCTCTACATATCCCACACTTATTTTTCCAATCCTCAATTTCTTGTTTAAAATCATACGTATCAAATCTCGTAAAAAAATTATTAAAATCCTGTGATAAAGCTGCATCTGAACTGAATCCATTCAAACTAATTTTATTATTTGTTGTCCTGTGTTCCTGGCCTGTAATTAAATGCATCCCCTCCCAAACAGAACCTAGATTTCCCTTTTTTAATTTGAACTCAAGATCTTCCTTATAAACTGCTTTAGCCCTCTTTATTTCACACTTAATTTCTCTTTTTAGCATATGATACTCTACATGATTACCCTCTTTAAAAGCCCTATTCCTTTTTGTCAGAAGAATCTTGAGTGACTTTTTAACCCATGGTTTACTGTTTGGATATTTCTAAAACGTCTTCACAGGTATTAACATATCTTCACAAAACTTCACATAACAACAAATTTCATCAGTCACTTGATCCAAATCCGATCCTGTGTCCATAAAAACAGTCCAATCCGTGCAATCCAGACACCCTTTTAAACGTGAAGTCGCATCTTCAGTCCTCACTTTAGTCTTTATTACCTGTGCCTTTTCACGTTTTAAAACAGTTTTATATATAGGGATAAGTAAAACCATATTGTGATCTGAGGTGCCCAGAGGAGGTTTACCAAATGACTTGTAAGCTCCTTTAATCGACCCATAACACAAATCCAGAATGGAATCCTTACGCGTTGGGCAAGTTACATATTGATTAAAATGACCCAGTGATTTCTTCAAAGAACACTTATTAAAATCCCCCAAAATAAAGCAGGGTGCGTCGGGAGATGCCGATTGCAGTTCATGTACCACACGTTCAATCTCCCTTACCGCATTATCCTCATTTGCTCGGGGATGGACGTAAACAACCGTAACAAATAGCTGAGGAAACTCCCGGGGCAAATACACGGGTCTTAGTGCCACAGTCAGTAACTCAATGTCCTTCGTGCACACTCTCACCTTAACGTTCATAGATTTGCACCAGCTTTCTCGAATGTACAGACATACCCCACCTCCTTGAGCTTTACCAGTTGCCATCTCATCCCGATCCATACGAACGGGCACTGCAAAATCATCCAGTCGAATGCTCGAATCCGAATCCCTCTCGGAGAGCCAAGTCTCAGTGAACGCCATCACACAAACGTTCCTGAAGTCATGCTGGAATTTCATCGTAGCTTGAAGCTCGTCTGTCTTTTTCCGTAGAGACTGCACATTCGCTAGCAAAATTGTAGGGAGAGGAATTTTTGAAAGAATATGGTCTCTCATTTTCTGACGAACACCTCCTTTACGTCCTCTCTTCCGAATTTTAAAAGTAGAATCCTTTTGTCAAGAGCGATTTTGTCTCTGTTCAATAGCAACAGGTGAATAATTTCCCCAATCAGGATGTACAAATTCCGCTGGTTGTTTCCCACCATTTGGCTTATACCATTTAAGGCCTAAAAGAAACTCCCGAGAATATTGAATCCTTAACGATTCCTGAGGTGGTTCGAACACACCCAAACACAGGTGGATCAAAGTCAGAAAGACAATAATCCTCATTTTCTCCATTTCACCTACTCCTTTTCCTGTTTCAGATTTCCGCGGGGTAAAGATCAAATCTCCCCTTCCAATGGTGTTGAGAGAACGGGAAAAAAAGTTATTTAAGACGCATAAAATACAAAAAACACTAACGAAGCACAAACAAATGAGCACACTGACACCTGTAGCTGCGAGTCGCCGCGTGCGCATGCGCCTCATGCTCAGACCTCTACAATGGGTTTAATGGTGCACTGGAACAATCCTTCCTAAAATGCATTAAACTTTTGTTTACAAAGACATGAAACTCACCGAGTGGTTAGGGGTGTTCACTGATATGCTCACACAAAAATCGCTGAAAAAGATGCTTTCCAACAGCTGTTTTAGCATTCGTTGTTAACTTGTGGACCTATTTTTCCAAAAGCCTCACACCCGTACATTCTTCCGCTTAGAGCTTGAATAATAGACACTCCAGCCCAGGTGGTGGCGCTAATCCGCCTTTGCCAACTGCAAGAATAGAAACAAAGTTCCCGGCGCGGAGTAATACCGTACCTCACAGGACATCTAATACTAGTCAATGGAGTTGGCAAAAAATACGATAAAACAGCTGTTGGAATGCGTCTTTTGGAGCGATTTTTGTGTGAGCATACCAGTGAACACCCCTGACCACTCGGTGAGTTTCACGTCTTTGTAAACGAAAGTTTAATGCATTTTAGAAAGGATTGTTCCAGTGCACCATTAAACCCATTGTAAAGGTGAGAGGTGAAACACAAACACCAGAAAATTCTCGGGGCAGCCGCATATGTCCAAATTTCAGTCAAAACCGTTCTATTTCATCATAAACAATCTGAAAACAGGGCTTTAGGTGTAAAATACCGAACTTGTCCTTTAAATAGGGAAAACATGAAAGTGTTTGGTGGCTTCTAAATTTTTCCCTGTTTGGATTCTAAGGAATAAATGGGACTAGGCTAAATGCTAACACATTCATGATACGCTGTGCAAAGATGAAGTGCACATATTGAAAAAAGATAGGCATGTATTCATTCATCTAAGTTGAGGTAAGAACATAGTAAAATATTGAAAAACTGTGGTGTTTTCCTTTAAAGGCCCTTTCACATGTGACGCTGCAAGTGGTGGAATCAGCACACAGTTGCTGATTTCTTTTTATCTTTGTGCAGTTGAAGCCTTGTTTACACTTTTGCAATTCACATGGCTCTACTCTACGGCGTGAACCTGCAGGCTTCTCAGTAAACCTACAAGACTTTTATGCTTGACGTGCACTCCGTTGTATAACTCTGTAAATGACAGAGGGCGACTCTTGAGTAATTGTTCTCAAAACCGTCAAAAAGCAGCAATGAGAGAAAATAGTTTGCCGAATAATTTATCAAACACTCGTCTCGTGAGAAGTAAATACGTGGATTTCTTCACATATAAACTGTTTAGGTTGTGGGTCGACGACACATGAAAAAGTGTTTATGATGTTTTTATAAAACATCACTTTACTTGAATGGGTGTTCATAAGGCTGACATGACACATTCATAATCATGACATGACGCGTGTCATGAATATGAAGGAGATTTTATGGACGTTTATGACAACTGCCATTAAGTGTCATTTGTTCAATTATGTCATTTCTATTGCAAAGATGTCTTTCTTTGTGTTAAGCTAAGTGTTAATACTCTGTTAAATAGTTTTATAACAGCATCATGAATATTCTTCAGTTCATAATGTTTATTTGACCAAGTATTAATAATATTTGACATAGTGTTAACACTTAATGACATTTAAATCACAGTTGTAATGTAATGTTAACCCACAAAGCTAGGTAGTTTCTTAAGTTTGATAATTTTGTTTATGATTTATAACAAGTTGTGTTGTTTTGGTTTATGTGTCAAGTTGTCATAACAAAGATATCTCAAACAATGTCATCTTCACATTAAAAATTACATAATTGAGTGAATGACACTTAATGGCAGTTGTCATAAATGTGCATAAAATCTTCGTGTCATGTTATGATTATGAAGGTGTCATGTCAGTCTTATGCACACCCCTTCAAGTAAAGTGTTACCAAGTTTTTTTTCTAGTTTTTTATTTCCTACAGGGCAGGGGAAAGCAAGAGGTATGTAAAATAAAACGAAAGTTTCTAAGCAGTTGCATACATCTAAATGCTTTTTGGCATTCAGAAATAGACCCAGATAGATTTTAGCCTAATAGGGATACTTGCACTGAATCACCAATTTCACATGTATTTTGTGTATTTTCAAAATACAAAATACTGTATTTGTATTTAAATACATTTTTCCTCACAGTATTTTGTATTTGTATTTAAATACATTTTTCGACACAGTATTTTGTATTTGTATTTGAAATACATTTCCATGTATTTATGCCCATCTCTGCTTCCAGGTAAGTTCTGTATGCTATGGTTTATCGTTTAAATAACTGATAATATTACTTTAACGTACAGATATCTAATCAGCCCGCTGTTCTATCTGCTATTGTTTAGTTGAATAACTTCCCTTTCCAGATTAAATGTCTGTTCTTCGGCTTGGATTTTGTGAAAAAAATTTGTAAATAAACGCGACGTATAGTCTACTGTAACTTATATGTGTAATTTCCTCTTAATGATCCATTTTTGAATGATGCAGCTTATACTTCGATGCGGCTTGTAGTCCAGAAAGTACGGTAACTGGAATCACTCTGACTGAAGAATTTTTTTTTTTGCTTGTTTTTGAGTTTGTGCTTTGAAATGTTCTAAAGCATTTTCCTTTTTGACAGAAAACAGTGATAATGACATATCAATTTTGTCAATGTTGGGTTTGACTTACTTATGATGAAATGACTTACTTATATGAAAGCCTATAGATATAAAAATTGGACAATTTCTTGCATTGCAGTACGTCAATTGCCCTTCCCCACACAGAGGGCAATATGTGAGTGCACCCATGAGATTGAGGTCACCAATGGGAGGCATATTTCAGTGGTCACCATAGATGGTAAGTTTGGAAAAGTCTAGCTTATTGTTTTGTATATCTGTATTAAATGAAGAATGGACAGGTGAGTTGAAAGAGTTTTATCTGTAAAACATACTTAGTCCAATGTCCAACCTCTTTTTTTCCACAGGACGATACGATGTCTGTTTGCCCCGTAAGGTTTGCCCTACCTGCTTAGCAGAATGGACTCCGGGGATGAAAGACCTTCTGAACTACCGTTACTGGCCAAGCACCACCAGCTGCCAGACAGCTTTACCGTTTTGATGTCTTTGAAGCTTTTGCACACATGAAGGTATCTGCTCCTTCAATGTCAAGACATGCCTTTTTAAAACTGCTGGAGCACCAATCTGTTCAGGCTGGAATGGTAAATCTGCATGAATCATATTGTAATACACAATTATATTACTGTTTATTGTTAGTATTGTTCTTTTTGATAAACATAATCAAACTTTTTTTATGTCATAGCCAGGGAATATCTTGTCCTTTCAGAAAAGCTTTTTTGAATATTGTTTTTTCCAAACACACGGAAGAGATGATGTGCGAAGTCAATAGCTTTCATTGTCCAGCATGTCACCCAGACAAACATTATAGCTTTAGAAAATCAAGGGGGTACACACACACACACACACACACACACACACACACACACACACACACACACACACACACACACACACACACACACACACATTAATGTTCATATCAAAACAACATAGAAATAGTTGCATGTAGAGTCTGGTCAGTTGGTAAGGTTTTTTTGTAATTTTCCATGGACAGGACTGAAGAACCCTCTCTATATGCGGGGTTATTTCTTGCCCAGGATGAGGACGTATCGGCATTCCTAAACAACATCAGAAGCCGTAGCACAACAAGAGTATGTTAATGATTGCATATCATGGCATTATATATATAGGGGAAAGAATCAAGAATTGATAAGAGCACTATCAATAGTAATTTTCATATATGTGTTTGTCTGTGTTTTGTGTTTATTTGTAAATGTGAGTAAAATCTGACATCACAGGCACATGACAGTGGGAAGTGCGGTGTCTCAAGGTTCAGGGCAAGTAAGGAGACATGAAAAAAATCATCCTCCAAAATAGATGAAGAGGGGATTCAATGGCAGTCTGCAGGTATATGGTGGCAGTCCAGGGGCCTCATTTATAAAGCCTGCGTACGCACAGATTTGATCTTAGACCGTGCGTACGCTCAAATCCACTCCAACGCTCAGATTTATAAAACTCGTCTTTGACATGGAAAAGTACTTAACTCCACGTCAGGTTTCGACTTGACGTACGCACGTTTCCTTGTGGCAATATTGCAGTATTGCAGGTAGGCATATTCTAAACTTTTACAGCGTCAGCATCATCTGTAATTATAAGCCCAAGCCCAATTTAAGCCCGACAATGTTTTAATAGTACGCCATGACGTTCTCAACTACAATTCAGAGTTGTTTGAACTACAGAAATCTGTTCAGAATTATCTTAATGAACTAATGCAACAAGGACGAAGCATGTAAACTGCGCTGTTGGTTTATTCAGAATAGAAACATAATAAAAACATGCAACAATGTTGCACACAGAAAATGAACAAGAAGGAAAGGCATACTACTCCAAAATAATTAAACAAGGTTTTAGAATATATTTTAAACAAAATATGTTGGCCTATTGTGATATTTTAAAATGTATGGCAATTCCGATGCAAAAATGTGTCCATATGTTCAGGAAACAATTTTCTAGTTCGTCATCTTTTCAAAAAATATAAAACTAATATAGCTAAATTGTTTTGCGGTGTTTAACGCATATGTAAATGTTACAAAATGTGCTTATTAAATAAAAAGTAAAAAGCGAATTCAATGATTAAAAGGACGTGAAAGGAACTACATTTTAAAGCCTCGATGTAGCCTACAATAAGGGACATGCGACATTTAAGAGTAATGGGTATTTAAAAAATTCATATAAATCATTCCCACACATCGATTTTAATGTTAAACATCTGTAAATACAAATGAATCTATATGGAATATATTCAGACAGTTTATGATACGATCTTTGAATTTTAAAGTCGAAAAATCTCTTATTTTTACACCACGTGCAGGAGGCATGGCAAACTGAAACAAAACTTTTAAGACATAAATATTACGTTTACGTGTAAAAAATATATTTAAATGGGTAACACTTTACAGTAGGGTTTATTAGTTAACTACATTAGTTATCATTAACTAATAATGAACTGCGCTTATACAGAATTTATTAATCTTTGTTAATGTTAATTTTAACAATTACTAATACTTTATTAAAATCTTGTAATCGTTAGTTAATGAACTGTGAATGCGAATTCAATTGTTTTAACATGGACAAACAATTAAACCTTTATTTCTATTAACTAACATTAACAAAGATGAATAAATGTAAGAAATGTATTGCTCATTGTTCATGTTAGTTAATACATTACATTATGTTAACTAATTAACCTTATTACACGGCTCTCTGGAATGCTTGATTCTGATTGGTCAGTTGAGACATTTGCAGGTTCGTTCTTTTCGAATAATAACCGCTCCAAAATAATAACGCATAGCCGGACTACTTTTACGAGTAAGATCGCTCCGCGCCAATAAAGATTACTGTTTGTTTGGCGCCATCTTGTGACAAACACTGGACAACCACGAAAAGACACAGAGAGCTTACTGAGACTGAACTTGACAAAATAGAGCATGACAGCTACGAAGCCAACACACAAAAAAATACAGAATGGGCATTAAAACTTCTCAAAGACTGGCTAAAAGAGAAAAAAATGGAGACAGACAAGTATGAAGCAGAGGATCTTAATAAGGTATTACGATCATTTTATGCATCTGTGCAAAGTTTCGCGGAAGGATAAAAATGTTAATTTAAAACAAATATGCCAATAAAATGTTTCAAATTCATATTCATGTCCAGTTTTTTTTCTTATGTGACAAGTAGCCGTGTAATAAGCGGGATAATGTAGAGGCAGCCGGTAGTTATCGGGAAATAAGCCCCTTCAGTGTGATACAAGACCCTCCGCTTCGCGTCGGGTCCTGATCACACTGTCGGGGCTTATTTCCCGATAACTACCGGCTGCCTCTACATTATCCCTTACTTATTGTACAGTTAAATAAAACACGTGAATTGAAAGGTCCACTAATAATCGCCTTAACTCGAGTGATGTCAATAAAGTTTCCATGTTAGAATTTAGAAAAATTAAAAACTTAAGCAATCAACAACAAAGATGTTTTTTGACCACTGCCATTGTAGCATTCAGAGAATTTGGCCTTTGATAATTTAATATTTATATGCTAATGAATTAAATTAGGGGCGTTTACAAGGCGGAGATCTAAGAGCATTCGGCTGTGCACAATTTCAAGATCATTTGTGATTTATAAACTGCACATCTGGAAAAGAGGCTTACGCACGTTTTTTTGTGAAATGTAGGATAGTTCCTACCTCGCACTTTTATAAATGAGTCCCCAGAAGCATGTGATTGTTAAAGTGCCCATATTATGAAAAACTCACTTTTTCTGGGTTTTGGGGTGTTATTTTGTGTCTCTGATGCTCCCACACGCATACAAACTAGGGAAAAAATTCCATCCATGCTGTTTTGAGTGAGATACAGGTTTCTGAATCTCCTCTGCCTTGAGTCTCAGATTGCGCCAGTAAAAACTCAGCTCCGTTGTGACGTAACAAAACGTTTCGTCACATTCAGTTTGAATTTTCCCGCCCACCACCCCACTCGCAGGTCTCCACCCACCAGGTAGCTAGAGAGCATAGAGCAGTCACTTGAATGAGACCCTCTGTGCTGTTATCATCTCTCACAGAAATAACAGCGCTATTTGGATATTATGGATTATACTCCCACCTACTTTTAAAAACAAAGTTTTAACGCGTGGTTATTGGAACCCGGAGTAATCTTATATACAGTGTGTTATGACGCAAACAGTCCTCAGATTGTAGGCGATAAGACCTTCATGCAAAATCTGATGTAAACAACAGACTATGTATCTATATTTCACGGATTATAAGCATTTGTGGACAAAAATGGTAATTGGATGTATTTTATTGGACTTTCATGGATCATTCACACATCTGAAACAGACTGGATTCGATTCGCGATCGCGTTGTTTCATCACAAAAGGTAAGAAGTCACGTTGTATTTTGCATGTTGTCATCTTCTGTCACAAAATACTACATTTATGATGCTAGAGCTAAAAGCTTTTTGCCAAACTAACCGAGACCGTACGCCCCGGCTTTTCTGACTAGGCGAGCGTCTAATAACTTTACGGTCCGCATAGATATATACACGGTCCGGACCTCCCGCTAGCTTCTAGCAATTAGCACACGGTCCACAAGCAGTATACATCCCCCGCCGGGTCTTAATTTCTGTAATTTGCGAAAATAATGCGTTTGAAAATATTTATAACTGGATTATGTTAGTATTGTCCAGGGAAAACTAGTGTATTGTTCAGACTGCTACATCACAATTTACGCTGGAATCTTTGTGTGTCATGATGTGTTTGACACACCGAGACCGGGCCTTACCGCCCCGGCTTTTCTGACGAGGCTAACCCCCGAGCCTCTTATAACTTTACGGTCCGGACCTCCCGCTAGCTTCTAGCAATTAGCACGCGGTCCACAAGCAGTATACATCCCCCGCCGGGTCTTAATTTCTGTAATTTGCGAAAATAATGCGCTTGAAAATGTTTTATAATGGGAATATGTTAGCATTGTCCAGGGAAAACGAGTTTATTGTTGTGACTGCTAACGTAACATCACAATTTACTCTGGAATCAATGTGTGTCATGAGTTTCTTCTCCTGTAGTGTACTTATTAGTGATACTTTTCTGCATGATTTGTCTGTTGGCAACATAAACCGTTAATAATAATAATAATATATAAAATAATAACACAGTATGGTCTGTACTGCCCACGATACCACTGAGCACGCCGCACGGGCACATGACGTTAGTAGTGGGGCGTGATCAAAGGAGCAGCAGCTCATAAATATGTAAGACTAGCTCAAAACAGCACAATCTGAACTGCCCTGAAACAGAGGCTACTAGAGATGGGTAACAATCTTTTCCTACAAGCTATTTCGAGCAAACAACTTTTGAAACATGCTTTATGGAACTCATACACCTATATAACTTGTGGAAAAGCAGTCATAAGATGGGCACTTTAAGATGGCACTTGTCAGTCATGCCGTGGAAACACATTTGGTTTCAGTAGCAAGAACATAAACAAGCAGCTAAACAAACATTTTGTGTGTGTGCGTCTGTGTGGTTTAGGACAGCTTTGATTTCCCCATGTCTTGCTGTGTAAGTTGATCATTAACCATACTGCCTCCTTATCTAACAGACATGGGGATATTGCTACGAGGACTGAACCACTACCGTGGTGAGGTATTTGCCTACCCAATGTTTTTGCAGAGAGAGTTGTCGAAGAGGGCAAATGTCACTTTCTTCTGCATGGATGTTGTCGGCAGGTAATTTCTCTCTGTCTTGTTGAAACTCTGTAAACTTACTGTATATTAAATGACAAATCCCTCATTTTGTTTTAGATTGATGGCCCAGCAAATTGTTGGTTCATGCCTACTAATGCTGCACTTGTTTTTTAGGTACTGGACATACCTAAGCAAAGTGGCTGAAGAATCATCAGATCTTCAGCCGCTAATGGAAATGAGGTCATTTCTTAGTGTAATGCATGCCAAAGCTCATACAGCGAAATGCGAGGTACCTCAGAGTATTCAAATGCAACCATAGCCAGCAACTAATACAAAAAGGCAATGATGAAAAATGTATTATCCCAACTTAAAATTGGGGACAATAGACAAAATTATAAGTCGGTGTGATTTATGATATGTTTATTATTATATTATTCAGATAAGATATGACAACTTTAATGTGCAGAAATTCTTTAAAAGTTTAAGTAATTTAAAGTAATTTTATTCTAATTATTAATCTAATACTGCATTGCAGGTGAGATGGGGTGGCAGAAATCAGGATGGAGCAGGGAACACTGTTGGATAGGAAGTTGAACAAGTATGCTACTACTTACATTTTTCTAACTATGTAGATATAGGAGACTTCACTGATACTTTACCAGCTAACAGAGAAAAGTTCTAAGAACGTTCCCTGAAAGTTCCAAATGTTCCCAAAAACGTTCTGCCAACATAGAAAGTGTCCAGTTTTCTAAGAACATTTCTGTGTTATCTGAATGTTAGAGGAATGCTACATTTTACCATTTTCAAATATTATGACTACTGTATGTCATGTTTTAATGTTCACGTGGTGTTTGAAACAACAACAGTTTTTTAAATTGACTTGTTATGCTTGATATGTAAATAATAGAGAAACATTGCTTTTTATTATTTTTATAAATTGTTATTGTTGGGGTTGTGTCTGTGGGTCTCTTGTTTTATTTGTTGTTTCTTTATTTGGTTATTGTATGGTCATATGCCTTGCTGTTTTGTATTGTTTGTGATTCCACCTCTGTCATCTGTTACCTTGGACTCATTCATTACATCTTTTCACTACCCACATGTGTTTTGCATTAGTTAATTATTGTTCCTGTCTTACCATTGGTCATTGCTATGTATATATTCACTTTCTGTTCACTGGTTTGTCACGGTTCATTGTGTATATGTCGTGATTTGCCCCGTGTGATATCGTGTTTGTTTTTGTAACTGACCTGAGTTTTGTTCATTAAATTCAACTGCAAATGGATCCATTCTCCTGTTTCTTCTCTCGTCCGAGCGCAAATCCTGACAATTATAAAAAAATGTAATTGTTATGAAAGATTATTTCTGAATGTTCAGTAATATTGCTGTAGAAAACACAATTCACTTATTAGGTTTAGATGTTAATGTTTTGTTTCATTTTAAGTCACCATTATTGTGATTAGTGTTTGTTTTAGTTGGACTCTTGACCCTTAGCTTTTGTGCTAGCTTTTCCTAGATTGTGTTAACTTTGGGTTTGTAAAACACATTTTTTACAGTAACAGTAATGTAAAGCTAACAGTGCAATTCTGTGGTGGTTGGTATATAATGGTAAAGATCATCATCTAATTTATTGATTTACTCATCAAAAGTTTCTATTCTGTCAATAATGTATATGAGATCCAGCACTCTCACAACACTTTGTCTTAAGAATTCAAGTCAAGTTTAAGTAAAAACAAGTAAGTGAAAACAAGAACAAATTTTGTATGTAACAGTTGCATTTATAATGTAAACATCAAACTGTATTGTGCAAACTGTATTGTTTGGAGAACAAATATACATTCGGTATATAGAAATAAAACAATGAAATGGTAAAAATGGGCAACAAACAATTAGTGCTAAAAAGTATGCCCTACAAAACTTGTCCTTAAAATGTAAAAACAAGTGAAAGCAAGGACAAATCTTGTATGTAACAGTTGCATTTGAAATGTAAACATCAAACTGTATTGTGCAAATGTTTGAACAACACCAAAATTTAAAGGTAAAAATGGGCAACCAACAATTAGTGCTAAAATGTATGCCCTAGAAAGCTTGTCCTTAAATGTAAAAACAAGTGAGTGAAAACAATAAAAAAAAATGTTAAAAAAGGTTTTAAAATAAGGCTCATGTGTTTCAATTTTAAAACATCCTTATTTAAAAAAAAAACAGTGTGAAACAAAAAAAAATATTGGCATCATTCACAGAAAGTTATACTATTAATAAAAAACTTAAATAGAATACTGCTTCAATCTTTGAAAAGCCAAAAATTTTTTAAAGGGTTTGTTTTTACGTAGAGTTTTGTTCTCTACGACCAGTCATTGCCTGTACAAGCATCCCCATAATACCTAGGAAAGCCTGATTAAAGGACGCCGTTTGACTAAGTTCCTGCCTCCTCAAGGCTGTCTCCTCTTCTCTCGCTTGCCGGGCATCATCAAGTGCCACTTGCAATTGTTCATGGTTGAGTTCTTGCTGCCTTATATCAGCGGCCTGCATCTCTCTTAAAACAGAGAGATGGTCCTGATGGTGATTGCCTCGTTTCCTCTTTCCTGTAACACAACGAAGAAATCGTAGAACTTAGTTAGATGCTACTTTACCAAACAACATGTATGCCCTACGTTTTACAGAAAACAAAAAAGCAAAATATCATTACATTAATTAAGGTAATATACGGAAACATTAGAAAAGTATGTACAGCATGATATACAGCATCGTGTAGGCTTGAATATATGATTAGTATACGTGAGTATATTGCACACCTGTGACAACAGGCACCGGGGTCATAATGTTGCTGCCAGAGGTTGATGGTGTCAGCATTTGTGCTGGTGTCGGCTGTCGTCCTGGTGTCTGAGGTCGTGCTGGCAGTGCTGGGCAAGCTACTTGGAAAATGTAGTGAGCTAAGCTACCAGTTACTTCACATTAAATGAAGCTTCACTACACTGAAGCTACCCCCCTGGGAAATGTAGCAAGCTAAGCTACATCAATGGTAGCTTGCAACATCCAAGCTACTTTTTTATTTTTAACTAGTTTTATTATGTAATTATTTATTCAGTTTCAATTTATCATTTTGATAGTTATAGGCAATGCAAGCATAATGTAGGCCTAGGTACTTCACATATTGGGGCTGTTTGCTGGACTTATCCTACTCCCAGAATAAAATGCATGTTTGAGCTGCCTTTATTCAAAAACACCTGGCCCTGACATATCTTAACACAAGGGTCTCCAACGTGGGCCCGCAGGCAGCAGGTAGACTGCACAGAGTCTGTGAGGTGCCCGCCAAAGCACACTAAATTAATAGTTTCAATTGTAATATTTATTACATTTATTACATGTTTTTATATTAGCTTGGCTTGGTAAGCTACCGCCAAGCTACTGAAAAATGCTACTTGTAGTGAAGCTACTGCGTGCTGGTGTCTGCGGTGCCAGGTCAATCTGTGAGATTGATGCATCATTTCGAGAAAAAATTGATGATGCATCAATCGTAGACAATGAATCTGTAACAAAGAAAAAGTAGGTTAATTAAGATTGTTATGCAGAAAGCAAACTAGCAACAACTCATCAACATTATTGACCATATACAATAGTTCTACTGCTAACGTTAGCTGTTACCTATTGAGACTATTGTACTGCCATAAGTTATTGTTGTATTTAATAACCATGTTTTTTTGTGTGTATTAATTACTATAAGCAAGACCATGGTTTTACCACAGTAACCATGGTTTAAATTGATTTTGGAAAACCACGCCTATTTTATGGTAAACATGGTTTTACTACAGTAACCATGGTTTTACTACAGTACGTTTTTTTTGTTTTAACTGTAGTAAAACCATGTTTCATTTCGTAAAGGTGGTGACTTGCATAAGAATACATAGGCACGCAAAAAATTACTTTTGTATTGTGAAACATTTACTGGTAAGAAGTTATACAGTTCACAAAAACCCTTAACCTCGCTTCCCATAAACAATAGCGCTACTGCTAACGTTAGCTGTTTGCTAGTTACTACCTTGCGTTATTCTTTGTACTGCAATAAGCTATTGTTATCGGCATGATGATTTAAGTACAATTGCATACGCATAGAGTTAAAAACAGATGTTATTACAAAACATTGCTAAACTTTAAAGGGTGATATACAAGTTAAAACAACGTACCATCCTCCAGCGTGTTTTCGGCCGTGTCGAGGGCACCTTCTCTCCCATTGCTCGCCGGTCTACTTCCATAGATACCATCCATTAAGTCAAACCACTTCCAGACTCTTCTATTCACCCCACTCCTGCCATTGTGGTCATTTATGGCTCGGTAGTCGCTTTTCATTTTCTTCAGCTTTTACCTACATTGTTTTGTAGGTGTATAGCCGTGTGCGGCCATGAGCTGTGCGACTTCCTTAAAAACGTTCTCATTCCGCACAGACCCATCAAGCTCTCGCTCCCGCTCCTCTGCAATCAGCGAAAGGAAAGTCTGCAATCTCCTCATTTGACCACGAAATAGCCATTTTCTTTTTCGTTTGCTTTTTCTAGTGTTTAAATCACATACACTGTGCGGTAGCTGGTAGCAACTATTTTCAAATCTAGCGGGTTTGGTGTTTTGTGTCGCGAATCCAAAGACGCTGGTAGTGACGCGTGTGGTGACGATTCTCGATAGACCAATCAGTGATCTACTGTGTTTTCGCGTCACGTTTGGTATCAGCTCGGGTCGCTTGGAACCCCAACCGAGGTGGTACGAAAAAATATTGGGTACTACGAAGTGACCCCAATGGAAAAGCTCCCAAAAGTAAGCTGACCCGACCCAAACTAAACCAAACCGTGGGGTACTATGCAATGGAAAAGCGCCATAACATGCAACAACCACAATGAAGCACTTTACACTGAATAGCACTTAAGACCTACCGTGAAATATTTGGAGCTTTCAGCACATGGCTTTAACTGTATATTTTTGGACTCGACTGTATGTGTTGAAAAGTGAATTTATTCTTATACATATTTTGTTGTCTTATTTATCTTTCATTGGCAGAACGTTTATGATTCAGATATAGTACCAGTACCAGACATGTAAATACCACTGAAACGATGGTAATTTATCAACATTAGATGTTGTTACATGTGAAGTTATTATGCACTTAATGTACTAAAATCATAACTGTATACACAATGCCAGTGCAGTATCTACTGAACAGATTGGCCCTTTGCACTATGGACTATGTTTTCTGAACTGTTCCTCTTCAACTGCAGCATATAGAACATATTGAACAATACAGGGCTCATGTACCGTTACATTTATACGTTGACTCTGCATTTTCTTTTGTTGGATGTTGTTGGATGTAAGCACATAAAGACAGATTCCTATCAACTTATGAAACAGCTACAATAAACTTGAACATGAATTTGAAAATGTTGTAAATTATCTGAGATTTCAATTAAAGTGCATAAACTGCTAAACTGCACAGTTGTCTTTATTTAAAATGTGCATTTTAAAGTATAGGGTAGAGTGAGGCACAACCTAACGCTTTTTGTCTTTGGCTTTATAATTTAAAAATTATTTAAGTTAGATTAATCATTGTTTACACTATCAACATGCACATCTCTGCTACAAATGAACACTTAAAGTTTGATTGTGGGACCTACCGTTATCATACAATTACACTGAAAGTGACAGTAGTGCAAACGTTACAACTTTCTCCATTGATTGGGTTAATTGTAACAAACGGAGGGTTTGTTGTTACACCTGCTAGAAAATTTGGTTAAAAGACAAATAAATCAATTCAATTCTGTCTATATACTAAAGGTGGATATTGTTTTAGTATCTGCCTATAATAGGTGAATGTGTGGATATCTTGCATCCATGATCCCTCATCTAACCGTTCTTGTGTTATGCATCAATGCATATATAAATAAATAACAAACTGCACATGTGGAAAAAAATGCAATTAAACATAGTATAACAGCCTAGGTCCAACTTAATGTCATTCCAAAGAGCCATTAGTTTAAAACTGGTGGTGGGTATATGAAGTCTATGGTTGTAACTATGGTAAAAATAAAATACTGAAAAAAAAAATCCCCTTAATGTCCAAAATCACTGAAATTACAGGGATTTTACACATGAAACAAAAACTAGTGCATTACAAAGCTAATAGATCTGTGGATTTTAGCTGCTTTCACTTGACGCTTGATCTTTTATTTTGACCCTCTTTGGTTTAGCCAACCGATCCATTTTTACAGGAAGGCAAGAACTGATATCACAGTTTCGCAAGTGCATTAAAAATCAACTTAAATAAGTGACGATTGTATACACACTTGCCTAGGTCATCTTTTGGCGGACGTCCGCGGACCACACTTTGAGAATTACTGTCTTAGGAGTTTATAACTCAAGTTCATACGTCCGCTATTATCCACTTGGTGGCGATCTTACCCAATTTAAACACTGACGCATTCACTCAACACTGAAAACAGCGTGTTTTCATCAGGCTCTGAATCTGATCTCTTACAAAAGTTATTCACAAAAATGGAATTATCTCCGCTTTTAGCTAAAAAATTGAGAGGTTATAAGAGAACATGAAACGTTTTTTATTTTTTTTATTTTTTTGAAAGCGGATGGTCTGTTCTTTCATTTGATATTTTATGTTTAATTTAAGAAGATAATTTTTCTGCAAGGCAGTAAACTAAAACTGGGTGGCAACTTAAAAAAAAAAAACACTGACGGGGAAGAGTTCAGCATGCTTCCAAGCATATTTGATCATCACTTCAACAGTTGCACGATATAAATGTTAATGTATAAATTAGATGAATGGTGATTTATAAAATTAACACCACAGTCTTAAATCATATTTTCATTGTGTCTTTGAAACTCCGCTTCGCGTCGTGCCTAACAACGGCCCTTAGCTATTATAAAATGCACTGGTAACCCACTGCTTCTTGGGGTTTATTGCTTTATTAACACATGGGTATATAACACATTGTTTTTTACTGCCATTGCACGATTTCAATCATCATACATTAACCAGAAACAACCACACCTTCCTTTTCTCATGAAAGACATGCAATACAGTACTAATCAGTGTCTTGCTGTCGGTTTATATGTGTGTGTGTGTGTGTGTGTGTGTGACATTATACTGTATGTTTAACTGTATGTTAAATTGTATATATATTTACAAATATTCCATATAAGTAAATATATTCAAATAAGTAAATATATAATAAGTAAATATATTCAAATATTTACATTGAATTCTGTTCAAATATTGATTATACATACTCCCAAATACATGTGACTATATGAGCATCATATATATATATTGCCCAATATATGGAAAGTGACAATTACTTGTGTATTATGCAGTATATTGAAATATATTACCAATGCATTTTTCTACCAATGTAACTACCAGTTAATGTAAGTCTTTAATATATTGACTGTTCATATGTAATAAAAAATATTAACTTTCCATAAGGTATATTCATTAAAGTCTTTACTTACATCATACACTTAAAAAGGCAACTCATCAAACTCCACTTGATATCCACTTGACTTCACATTCAAAGCTGTTATATTTACATTACACTTTTAGGTTGAAACTTAAAGGAGGAGTGCACAATGTTTGAAAAACGCTTTGGAAAAGGGAGTTGGGCCGACTACCAAAACACACTTGTAGCCAATCAGGAATAAGAGGCGTGTTTACTAACCGACATCCTTGCCGGGGATGCGTACTTGTGGGGCGGGTCTATCAAAAGAAGGTCCAGATTCTATTAGGGTAGGGCGTGTTTGTTTTGGTGATTTCAAATGTCAACATTGGCTTTCAAAAACCAATTCATAAACAGTATCTTTAATCATAATCAAACTAAAGTAGCCTACTTTTTATTTGTGCAAACATGTTATCATGGATGCATTTATAAATCAGTGCACAGATATTTTGTTTATTTGCCCTGTATTCCATTACCATATAATTTTTAGCCATGTCATCTATCTCGGTCACCGTCCACCATAGCAATCACATAGCACATGCATGTGACTTGTAGCTTATCAACCGATTGGGGTGTCATGGTACACAAAAGTCATGGTTGGTATCTCGGTTGATGCGGTTGAAAGACCCATATGTGGAATTCAAATGAACGCACCCCAGAGAGTACCGTCCCATATGTGGAATTTCTGACTGTGCATTCAACATATCAATGAAGGTAAAACCATGGTAAAACATATCAAAGTATTTCAAGCAAACAATAAATAAATTGTTAATAATAGCTAATTCCGAACATTAGAAGTAAAAATATGTGGATTTGGGTGGTTTATTGTAATTAACAAATTACAGTACATAGTACTTAGTATATAGAGCATTTGTAAGTTAATGTTTATAATATTTTAGTGTGGTTTTGTCCATCTCTGCAAATAAGAATGTTTACATTGAAAAAATGAAAAACTAAATGCATTCTGGACAGTATGGAGGAAAGCAGCTGGTTCAGGCGAGAGATTGTAGGTGGAGTTCGGATAGCTAGACCAATCAGAGTTTGAAAGTGACCAATAAGTCGCTACAAGTGCAGATCTCAAGTTAAATGCACATACTAAACCGTGACCCCTGAACCATGAATGCAACCAACACCCCCCCCACCGCCCCTGTGTTGTCAAGGGTCAAAATGAATACACGTACCATGCCACCCCTCCTAACCAATCACAGAGGTATCTGCAAGCAGGCTTGTACATGACAGCAGACAAAGGAACATTTATCAAATCCTAGAAGTTATTTTTCCTTATTAACAGTAGGTCTCCGTAGCTTTGTGAATAGGTTTCAACTCTTAGTTAGGAATTTTTTGTATGATTTAGGAGTTCTCATTATGCTAAGATCACATCTTTGTGAATATGGTCCCTGGTCAAAAAAGAGATCAGCTACTAAGGACATCTCACAAGGACATGAATGAAAAAAAACTAAAGCTGAAGAGTTAAACACCTTGTCCTGTAGGAAGAAGGCTTAGATCACATGCTGTACGGTCTATTGTCCCAGCCTCCTGTTCCAGAGATGTCACGGCTGTGAAATTGAGGAATGAGTGGAGAGATGGTATTGTCTCTCAGAAATGTACACATAGATTTCATAATATATAATCATGTCAAAATAGATCAGCTGCTTAATAATATGGCTGTGCAAAAAAAATCGACTGCGATTATCATGCGCGTGTCATTAGTAAAGCCGGTTCCGTGATTAGAAGTAAATCGCCATCAGCTGCTTTCAGATGGAGCGGCATTTATTACACAGACCCGTAGTTCACCGAGAAGCTAGGCAAAATCGCATAGATAATCGGAATCGATTTTCCTCGATTATGAACCCGATTTTGCCTAGCTTCTCGGTGAACTACGGGTCTGTGCAAGAAATGCCGCTCCACAGCCCTACTAAATAACATCTTACAGAGATATGAAGAATACAAATAAAGTTGAAGAGCTAAAGAGCTTGTCCTGTAGGATGGCTGAGATCACATTCTGTATCATCCATAGTTTCAGCCCCCTGGTCCAGAGACACTGCGGCAGTGAAATCTGAGGATGAGTGGATAGATGGTGTTGTCTCTCATCATAGTGTAGAGATACCCAGGGTGCGATTTGTGAAAAACAACAGAGGGGGGGGGGGTGTTTTCATAGGCGTCGATTTCGGCGACGGTCGGTTCCCACCATATTTCGTCATGAGTTATTTTGTACCCACCACTAGTTTTTACTTTTTTGACTGTTTTCAGTGGTTATGAAGAGCAATATGAGAGAGAAATTTGGTAATCATTGTCCGACTTAACAGAAATATATAAAAAATAATAATAATATTATAATGGATTTTTAATTAAAATATTTCTAATATTCAGAAATGCGGAACAAACCCGAACCTCACTGTCTGCTGAACTTGCGCAGAAACATCAAAATATAACCTGCTTTTTAAAATGGTTTTAAAACTAAACATTTAGACTATTTTAGCGCAAATTATGAGCTTATTCACGATTTTTTATAATTCTTGACATAATGCGTCTCTGTCCACAGCACATTTCAAAACATTTTAATTCTTAAAAATAAATCATGAGAACATGAACTTTATCACTGCATTTGCAGGAATTGTAAAATCTTTTTTCTTATTAACTCATGAAGCAGCCTAACGCAATATTTTTATTCTAATAGCTTATCTTTCCCCACACATATGAGCTGTGATCATGCACAACGAAAAAACGCGCAAGAATTAAATCTTGAATGGCAAAACTGTATGGCACAACGTAGTGTCAACTTAAACATAAATATGAACAATGTATTGATTGCAAATGTAAACCATTACAGTAGAAACAGCTTTACTGCTGCTTTTAAAGTAATAACATAAACTTTACACCGCAATGCTGAGCTACAGTGAAATGATAGAAAAGACAGATGCATTATGTGTTAAGTCAATTAGCCTCATTTGTGCAAACTGGACGCGCACGCGCCTCGCTAAACGCCATCATATGGGTAAACTCGGCCATTCTTAGTGGTGTGACTGGGACACTAACTCTGCTTGTCATCATAAACAGATAATCAGATTGTGATGTTTATTCCCGCTTTATTAATATGCGGCTGAATATGCTGCCTTCCACCGTTTTGACACACAGCTCCATAACCATCTCGAATGTGTAGATAGGCGTGAGTTGATACCGGGTGTGTAACCAATCAGATAGCGCCGTGGGCGGGACATTGAGCAAGTCTGCAGAGTGGTGAATACAGAGAGGCTGCGCGGCAGCTGTATCAGAGCCAGCCAAAGCAGCGCATTTTAAAACAAAATTGACTTTAATCAAACCATGAATCAGTGATAAGTTTTGTGATCCGTCTCGCCACTAGTGTAGTAGTACTGATCATTTTGAGGGGGGGATAAATTTATCCCCACCGGGGATAAAAATAATTAAGCAGAGGCAGGGATACATTGACCAGAAAGGGGGAAATCCCACGCATCCCCCCGGCAAATCGCACCCTGGAGATACCCCACTAAAACACATTCTCACAAAGATATCAATGGGGAACAACATAAAGCGGAGGTGCAAAATCCTGGCCAAACACACCTTGTTCTGCTGAAGGGTTGACCAAAGTCTCTAAATGTAAAACTAAAGTAGCTTCCTCTGGTTCCTGGCTACTTTCTGTTGCTTGGTTTGTAATTCCTAGAACAGTACAAACACAAAAATATACAATATGCAATTAGGTCAAAATGTGAATGGTATGGCAAAATAAGGCAAGGCAACATCCCACATGCCGGGAAGCATATCTGCCCTCACTGTTTCCAACCATTGCTCACCACCATCTACACCTATATAATAATATAAAAGTAATTGAAATGAGTTTTTAAAATATATGTTAAATATAGTCTCACCTTCAACCATAATTTTAAAAATTTCGTACGTTTTTGCATTTGTGCCCAACCCCAGATCTTTAGGCAAAATCAGTCTTGGCTTCTTGTGGGGGTATTCAAGAAGGAGCAAAGGCCTCCAGCCAACTGCGTGTAGCTTCTCTATCTGAAAAAATAAAAACAATTACAAGTGCTTTGGTGTGGTGTGTATGGATCTTTGTGTGCATATCACAAAGCTGGGACACATACAGATCAATATGAAAATCTTAGGACCAAAGCAGACTGTACTTATTTGACAAATCACAAGAGAAAACAGTATATTGACAAAACACAATGACAGAGCAGTGAACAGTGTTGGACTTTAAGGCGTCCATTTGCATGTTCATAATTTAGAGGAAAGGCACAAGATACAAATATCTAAGTTCAAATATTTATTGATCAGATTGAAAAAGTTTAACAGCGCTGGGTCCTCTCAAGTAGCGAACAACCAGCTCAGGAAGTAACATGCTTATTTATAAAATATGTGACGTCGATCTTTCTTCAGAAAATCTCCACCCACAAAGGCCGTTCCCCTCGTCCATCTGACTCCATCACCACACCCAATTTTAGCCTGTAGGCAAAGATGGACACACATAGACAAAGAAAAACAAACTGTTCTCCTCTCATCCCTGGGAGCCCTGCAGTTCTTCTCCAGTACTCCTCCACTTTGAATAGCATGTTATAATGCTTTCTTAAAAACAAATCATTAATAAAACATTCATTTATAAAAAACATAAGCTGTAAGATGAAAGTGATTATTATGTAAAACATATTTCAATATCATGACATCATTTCATTATTTGTAAAATTGGTTATATGAATAAGGCACACATTAACTTCTTTAGATAGATAAACACATATTAAATCTTTTACTGCAATACTACTTCTAAGCAAACACTTTAATCATTATTAAAACCATCTGTTAGGAAAGAAAACACACACACACACACACACACATACATACACACACACACACACACACATACATACATACATACAGGAGATTCTGTTTCTTCAAGGTTGAGCTGCCCTGCCCCCATTAAGTTATTCTGTATGCAACCTTCATTTCATTGGTTAATACACATTTATCAAAGACAACATCTTATATTTATTACATCAATTATTCAATGATTAATACTGATTAAGTAAGAAATACATGGCATATTTTATCCTGTGAATATTAAAGCATTAGTTAATAACATCATTAAATACTTTTCCCCCTCAGACCTCTCTCTTATCTTGATCCATGCCAGGCGTAAATTCCTCAGCATATGCTGTCTCTCCCCCAACCGAAACCACACAGACAACTTTCTTGTATTCAGCACAGAAATCTTTGTTGTAACAATACACATAATTAAGATTATAAACAGCACGATTAGTAAAACAAAATCAAATCCCACAATTCCCTCTCTTGACCTCTGAAAGAGGTCACACATTTTCTCCTCATCATCCTCCAGGTTCTGTAGGCCTAATAGCGGCATGCTGTATTTGGGTGGATTTTCTTTTTTCTCTATTGCGGACACTATCAGTCTGTTACATAGGGATCTCCATTGTTTATGCCAAATATTATGGTGATTATAATTGCAGTTATAACTCCTAGGGCCCACAGAACCTTCCAATTTGCATATAGCTTCATCTCTGTGGAAAAAATACACTTATGCCTATTGGCTAATACTCAAATAACAATCGTAAATTCAAAAAGAAAAAGAAAAATTAAATATGAAATTAATACTGTAGAATTGTATAAGAAACTTAAGAAATTCAAAGATCAAAATTCAAAGGTCAATGTGGTATGTAGTTACCCAGGTTATAATGAATATATGGTAATTGTGATATTCAGGTCTCTAAACACTTCTGTCAGGATTTCCAGCACTTTGTGGAAATCCAATTTATCCAGGCCACACCCCAGCCGGGGAGTGCATACACTTGTTATGTTTTCTTTCTCACACCACTCTCTCATACGTCTTAGGCTGTGGGTAAAATTCTCATATGTTGGTAAATCAGTACAATTTTGTTTTGTTATTAAATGAAAAATCAATCTGCCGTCGTCCTCATGGGTAATTGCACATTCACCTGTGTGTTTGTTCTGTCTTACAACCTTTTGTGTACCGTACTTCGCTTTGAACTGTACGGCTATACAGTACCTGCTCCGTAGGCACAATCTGTGCTCACACAGTGTGCTAGGGGTTCTGTTACTGGGCTGGAAAAAATGTCACCTCTTTTATGCACAATTTTACAGTGTTTGTTGACTTTGTTGTTAGTGTTGTGTGAGTGTTACCACTGATGTGTTACCACTTCCTGTTTATCCTCTCTGTATTCCAGCTGATTCACTTTCACTTTCAACACTCTCCCTCTCTTGGACCTGAGTCCTCAGGTCCACACCTATGACTGTTAGAAACCCAATCATCATTTTTAACAGCTGGGTCGTTCTCACAATTTCTTTTTGTGGTAGCCTGGCAAGAAAAATGTTTAATCATAGCAGTTAGTTTGTTAGATGAAACGTCATGTGTTAGAGGCAGGATGGGATCCTGTACCACGTCATGCCTTGGACCTGGAAACTGTCGACCTGTAAGCAATTCAAAGGGTGTGAAACCAGAAATCCTGTTAACAGAAGAGCGAATAGACATTAATGCAATTGGTAATGCGTCAAGCCATGTTATTTTTGTCTGTGCACATAGTTTGTCAAGTCAAGTTTTAATGTCAAAGTCAGGTTCACTATTTCATCTTTGCTCTAACATTGGGGTGATAAGCAGCCCCGAAACTATATGTCAATTCCATTGCGTGTTTGTCAGTATGTCAGATCTAACTTTGTCTTGGGAAACCATGGTTGGGGATATAAGTGGTTTATTAGGCAGTTGACAACAGCCACTTCATTAGGTACCTTCACAGCCTGTAGTATGTGTCAGGCTTTGCTAGCATTTACTATAGGCCGGCCTTTCCTGGTTTCAAACCCACCTATCTGCCATATGGCAGTTCCATATATACTGCACCAATCACATATGCAGATTCACTATAAACAATCACCCTCTCTTCACCAGTGTAGTGCAAGGCTTTGATAACAGCTGTCATTTCAGCTCTCTGTGCTGACCGTTTACCTTTCAATCTACCACTCAGTCGTGTTACAAAATCACCCACAACTTGCTCAACCACAGCAAAGCCTGCCTTCAATGTGTCATCTGCTGCTCTGAAACAACAACCATCTGTAAACAGTGTGATTAACGGTGGGGTAGTTGTCAGTGGTACCGCGAACAAACCATCTCTCAATATATTTGCTTTTTCAGTCAATGGTATAACAATTATAATTAATTACAATAATAAGAATTTGTATATCAGTCAATGGTATACAATCCTGCGGCTCACCCTCAGTGATTAGATCTGCCATGTGAACACCTTCATGCACATATATGATGTCTGGGCTGGCAATTTCCTTAAATACAAAGTTTGTTACAATAATCAGTTATTTTCTATACTCACAGCTTTTCTTGTTTACCTTTTATAGTGTTCTATGGTGTTCTTTTTTTCTTTTTCAATTTATTTCTTATATCTATTTTAATTTCCTTTCTGCCATAGCTGTTCTATGCCATATATATTTGCTTTTTAGCTCAGTACCATCAGTGGAATTCTGACTTCCTCTGTAGATACCTTATGCATTTCTTCCTGTCAGATTAATAGGAGCCTGATTTGATTTCAGAATAGGTAGTCACACTTAACAACAAAGTTCTTGATCAGCCTTTAAATTTGTCTAGCTGATTTTCTCATAAAGATTGTCTGTGTCCCTATAATAACAAGGTCTTTACTAAACATTGAACGGCTGTTTACTCTTTCCCCTTTTTCACTCAAAGGCTCGTATGAAGATGAAAAAGTTCAGTGTCCAGTGAAATATTGTCCAGTTTCTCTTGCCTCCAAGAACATTATTGTCTTTGTTAGTCTCTTTCTGGATTCCACTCAGTCTTTTTGGTGTTTCATCCTTGTAAATGTCTCTGACCATATGCAGTGCCCCCTTCACCGCTTGAGTTCAAGTATAGTCCCATTCAAATAGAATGTGTTCTCAGTCCAGTTTATGAGTTACTCCTCTCTTTGCAACTCCAGCACTTTGATATCACACACAGTTTTTCATTGTCTGTTTCTTGCCAGCTTTTTAGTCACTTTCTTGAATGTCAAAGGATGAGAGCTTTCAGCCTTTCAAGATTTAACTTAACCCATTGCAAAATATTGCCTTTCAATTTAAAATAAAATTTATCTTGTGACCACCTTCCACCATCAGATGAAGACTCCTCTTCATTTTGTTAAATCTTTTTGTCCTCTATACAATTTATCTGTGTCATTCACCTTTTAACAACTTTCTGTCCTTGTTTAATTATTCATCTTTATTTCCACCTTTAATAACTTGGTCTCTACTCTTTTCTGTAATTTGTTGTTTTTTCTTTCAAAGCTTCGCTTCTGTCTTTCTGCTAGGTTTTGCTTAATCCCATTTATGGTTTTAACAGACTCATTGTATCACAGACACACTACATTTTCACACAAATAAAATCTACATCTACATTTAATTCACCGCTATTGATTTGAAAAACAGGCTGTTGCATTGGGGCTTTGGCTTTCTCATAAGGAAGAGGTGTGTGCAAGGAGGGGTAGATCGATTTCACTGGGGGTGGAACTGGAGGAGGAGCCGTAGGTGTCACACTTGAGTCTGGCTGACTGTTTCCTTGTTTTAACTTCCTTTTGCTTTGCAGCTGCACCACTGCAAACTTCCCCTTTTCTATTTGATTTAATAGCCTGCATGGCACCAGCAACCAGAGCTAATCTCGTCTGAATTCTCAACTCTTTCTCTTAATCTTTTACAGTTGGTCCCTTTCCAAACTACTATCATTTTTTCCATGGCACATACACCGGTGAACACACATATTCATCACACTCTTTCTGAAATTAAACCATTCTTTATACAACTGTAAATACAATTCCTCTATATATATACAACATCAAAATGAAATATACCCAAATACAACTGCAGAATCAAGTGCACAATGGAATTTCCTGGGCCTGTAACCCAAAGGTTTCCACACCCTTAATTTAATACTGTACTCAATTAGATAATTTCTAGGACTTCCACCTAAAGGTTTCTCAACCCATAAATTTAATACTGTACTCAATTAGATAATTCCTAGGCCTTCCACCTAAAGGTTTCTCAACCCATAAATTTAATACTGTACTCAATTAGATTATTCCTAGGACTTCCACCTAAAGGTTTCTCAACCCATAAATTTAATACTGTACTCAATTAGATGATTTCTAGGCCTTCCACCTAAAGGTTTCCCAACCCCCTACGGGCTTCAACCCGAGTTGGTATTTTATAACGCCTAATGCGTTAAAGGAATCCTCAACCTTTTATTTAACAAAAAAATTCAAAAATTTCAAAAAGTTTTTCACTCTGATCAATTCTTATTGTTTAAATAATTAATTTCAGTTCGGAGCTCCTTATCAACACAATTAATTTGGTATATGTCCAATAGCAGAATTTGATATAACAGGTTTCTGCTTACCTTTATTTTAGAAGACCGGTCTTTTGTGTTGAAATGGAGCCCTCCCTTACTCTGGTTTCTTCAATGTGAAACCCTCCTTCCTCTCACTCTCTCCTTTCCCTCCACAAAACGTCGGCGGTCACCAATTGTTGGACTTTAAGGCGTCCATTTGCATGTTCATAATTTAGAGGAAAGGCACAAGATACGAATATCTAAGTTCAAATATTTATTGATCAGATTGAAAAAGTTTAACAGCGCTGGGTCCTCTCAAGTAGCGAACAACCAGCTCAGGAAGTAACATGCTTATTTATAAAATATGTGACGTCGATCTTTCTTCAGAAAATCTCCACCCACAAAGGCCGTTCCCCTCGTCCATCTGACTCCATCACCACACCCAATTTTAGCCTGTAGGCAAAGATGGACACACATAGACAAAGAAAAACAAACTGTTCTCCTCTCATCCCTGGGAGCCCTGCAGTTCCTCTCCAGTACTCCTCCACTTTGAATAGCATGTTATAATGCTTTCTTAAAAACAAATCATTAATAAAACATTCATTTATAAAAAACATAAGCTGTAAGATGAAAGTGATTATTATGTAAAACATATTTCAATATCATGACATCATTTCATTATTTGTAAAATTGGTTATATGAATAAGGCACACATTAACTTCTTTAGATAGATAAACACATATTAAATCTTTTACTGCAATACTACTTCTAAGCAAACACTTTAATCATTATTAAAACCATCTGTTAGGAAAGAAAACACACACACACACACACACACACACATACATACACACACACACACACACACATACATACAGGAGATTCTGTTTCTTCAAGGTTGAGCTGCCCTGCCCCCATTAAGTTATTCTGTATGCAACCTTCATTTCATTGGTTAATACACATTTATCAAAGACAACATCTTATATTTATTACATCAATTATTCAATGATTAATACTGATTAAGTAAGAAATACATGGCATATTTTATCCTGTGAATATTAAAGCATTAGTTAATAACATCATTAAATACTTTTCCCCCTCAGACCTCTCTCTTATCTTGATCCATGCCAGGCGTAAATTCCTCAGCATATGCTGTCTCTCCCCCAACCGAAACCACACAGACAACTTTCTTGTATTCAGCACAGAAATCTTTGTTGTAACAATACACATAATTAAGATTATAAACAGCACGATTAGTAAAACAAAATCAAATCCCACAACAGTGAAAGCTCACTCACTGACATGGTCAGATGGTAGCACAATAAGTTTCTGCTGGTCTGCTGTCTAATGCACCTCTGTCTTATTGGCCAAGTTCAGTTTACATGTCACATCGATCACAAGATAAAACTGCCACTAACCTGCGTAGTGATAGTCACCCAAATTTTAAACGACAAATTAAGAATCGCTATCCTACAATTTGAAAAAAAATACATGCATTTCAAAGACCCCAAAATCACTGCACCCATCAGGATCTGTCATTTTGATAACATCATTTCTACTATGTGTTTCATGTTCAATAAAGAGACTTGTGATGGGTCGAACACTGACTGTTTTTATTCAACTCCCTTCATCCAGCTACAATGCTGTAAAGTGAACTCTTTCCGCATTTCCTCACTCCCTGTCATCCCCATCCTATGTTAGCTCGTTGGTGCCCTCTATTGGCTGACCTATATTGTAACATCTCCCTTCACATAACAAAGGAAGGTTCTTGAAATTAAAGAAGATAACACAACCTAAGTTAATCCAAAAACCCATTATACAGATTAACATGTTGAACAAAACTATCTGTTATTCTGTGAATGGCTAATGAGTAGTTCAGTAAGCATAACTTTTTTCTTTTTTTTTTTTTTTTACATAACATAGTCTTTAGAGTATCTAGCAGGCATTTTGATGTTGGACCTGGTTCTAGTGTGTTTTAGAACTGGGATTGTGGGTGGTTCAGTAGCTTCATTGTTTGTTATTTGCTGTGCGGTGCTCTCTGAAGACTCTCCTGTTCCCCAGTAGTCATCATTTACGGTGGGGTGGGCAGCTGGTAAGGTGACTTTGAGCTGTTCAGGCACGGGACGAATGTCTTTTCTGTTGCGACGGTATTTCTTGCCTTTGACTAGCAGTATGTATGACCGGTCGCTGAGCTGATCAATGCATATGCCAAGCGCCCATGTACTGGTTGGGTTCTTGGGGTTAAGAAGGATCCGTACTGCCTGCCCTTGAATTATGCTTGGCATGTCACGTGCTGTTTTGTCAAAGCGTTGCTTCACTGCTGCTTGCTTGGCTATTTTTCTTGTGACAACATCTTGCACCACTTTAGGTTGTAGAAGGGCCTCTCCAGTAGGCAGTGTGGTGCGTGTTCTCCTTGACATGAGCCTTTGAATTGGAGAGCTATCGAGGCCTTCTGTTGGGGTGTTTCTCCATGCAAGAACAGCTTTCCAGAGGTCTCCTCCGTCCAAAGCGGACTTTTTTTATCAGTGTTTTTGCTATTTTTACAGCTGACTCTGCTTTACCATTGCTCTGACTGTGATATGGTGATGATGTGACATGGTTAAAGTCCCATTCCTCTGCAAATTCTTGAAAGTCCATGCCACTAAATGGCGGTCCGTTGTCTGTGAAAACCTCAAGGGGAATGCCATGTCTGCTGAACTGTCTTTTACAGCATTCAATGACTGTGGACGATGTGTAATCTGGAACTCTGTCTATCTCCCAGTAGTCAGAATGGTAATCCACCATAATTAGGAAGATGGAGTTGTTTGCATTAAATAGATCCATTCCTATTTTAGACCATGGAAGGTGAGGTATTTTGTGTGAAATCAATGTTTCTTTTTGCTGTTTCACATGAATAGTGTTGCAAGTGGCACAACTGCTGACAAAGTTTTTGATTTCATCCGTGATGCCAGGCCAGAAAACTGCCTCACGAGCCTTTCTCAGGCTAGCCTCAATTCCAGAATGTCCAGTGTGGATTTTTTCCAAAAAAGCAGGCCGCAGAGCTTCAGGAATGAGAATCCTCTGTCCTTTGAATATTAAACCTCTGTCACTGGCTAGTTCCTCCTTGAAAGTCCAGAATGGTCGCAATAAACTGTTGACAGCACATTTGTGGTTGTGCCACCCAGTTTTAATGCAAGCGTGTAGCATTTGGCACAGCATGTCTTTGGCAGTGTGTGTTTTGATGGTTTCCAGTGTCTTTGTGGAGATATTGATGTCGCTGGAATGGTTAACTTGTTCAAAGTCATGTGAGGTAAGACCCAATGCGTATACTGAGGCTGGGGTCTGCATTTGTGAGTGTGTCATGCTCATCTGAGGCGCTCTAGAGAGGAAGTCGGCGACGTGCAAATCCTTGCCTGGTTTGTACTGCAGGTGTATCTGGTATCTCTGTAGCCTTAATAGCATCCTCTGTAAACGCTTGGGAGCTGTCAGCAATGGTTTTTTGAAGATCGCTTCAAGTGGCCTGTGATCACTATGTACAGTGATGTGCTCTCTTCCATGCAGATACTGGTCAAATTTATCACAGGCAAAGACTATGGCCAGGCATTCTTTCTCAATCTGAGCATATTGTTGTTCTGTTGGGGTCAGTGTCCTGGACGCAAAAGCTACCGGTTGTCCATTCTGCAGGAGGGCTGCCCCTAAGCCTTTCTCGCTGGCATCACATTGCAGTGTGACCTCCTCTTTGATGTCATAGTATTTCAGTACAGGGTAGTGAGTGACTAAATCTTTGATTTTCTCCAGAGCAGCGTCATGCTTGTGTAGCCACGTCCATTCAACGTCCTTGTCTGTCAGTCGTCTGAGAGGTTCACATATATCAGACAGACGGGGCAGGAATTTTGACAAGTAGTTGACAAACCCCAAAAGCCTTTGGAGGGATTTAACGTCGGTCGGTGTTTGCATGTTCTGAATTGCAGTTATTTTCTGCGGGTCTGGCCGTAAGCCTTCATTTGTGAGGAGGTGACCCATGTACGTCACACTAGGGAGCTTCAGACGAAGTTTCTTTCTGTTAAGCTTCAAGTTGACTTCTCTTGCTCTCTGTAGTAAAGCTGAGATGTTCTTGTCATGATCTGCTATTGCGTCTTTTGTAGTGTTGCCACACCCATAGACCAGAATGTCATCTGCAATCACACTGACTCCTCTGAGGCCTTGCAATGCTTCATGCTGTCTCCTTTGGTACTCTTCAGCTGCCGGTTTTATTCCGAATGGCATCCGTAGCCACCTGTATCTTCCTTCAGGCGTCCAAAATGTGGTGAGGTAGCTGCTGGCCTCATCCAGCTTTATCTGCCAGTAGCCATCCTTAGCATCAAGAACTGTGAATATTTTTGCATTGGTTATTTCTGGAAGGATTTCTTCAATTTTAGGAATCTGGAAGTGTGATCTGAGCAAAGCTTTGTTCAATGGGGCAGGATCGATGCATATGCGTAGCTTATCGTTCTTTTCTATAACAACCATGTTGCTTATCCACGGAGTCGGTTCCGTAACTTTGGCGATGACCCCCTTTTGTTCCATTTCCTGTATGGCTTTGATAATTTTTGATTTGATGGGAATAGGAATCCGTCTTGGCAACTGCTGCACAGGCTGGATTGTGGGGTCAATCTCAACGTGTAACTCCCTTGGGAGGCATCCTAATCCATCAAACACATCATCATACATGGAAATGATTTCGTCCGTTGATTTGGGTGCGCTTGACACCTCTTCCGTGTCAATATTGTGTATTACATGGTTGGTGTTTATTTTAAGTAAATTTAGTTTTTGGCAGGTTTCAGCTGAAAGCAGGGGTATGTGTGATGTCTCCATTACTTGAAATCGGAGGATGTATTTGTGCCCTTCATGGACTGTTTTGAAGTCACATTCACCCTTAGGCTTAATAAGCGTGCCATCATACAGCTTGAGTGTGGCTTTGCTGGGCATTAAAGCTGGATTGCCGTCTTGTAGTAAGCGTTGGAGGTCACGAAAACCAATTACATTGACTGTGGAGCCTGTGTCTAGCTGGCACTTCAGGGTATGATGAGAATCTGCATTAAATGATTTGGCATTATGTGGGGTCAGCTTCAGATTTATAAACCATTTACTTTGGTTGGCTTGCATGCAGTTAACATGTGAGATGTACCACATTGAATCTGCTTGTTCTTCAGATTGGATGTCATCCTCTACTAAATTCAGCTGTGGTTTGTGTTGTTTTTGTTTGCACACGCGTGCGAAATGATTTCGCTTGCCACATGTTTTACAGGTTACACCATAAGCGGGGCATTTAGCTTTTGCATGCAGTGATCCACAGTAATGGCATGAGTTGTTATGTTGCCTTTTTTTGTGATCTTCAGATACGTTTGTCTGTTTGTACCCCTGTCTGGTGCGTTCAGAGTAGTTTTCTCGCGACGTAAAATTGATGACGTCCTCTCGCTCCGCTCCGCATATTTTCTGTATTTGCATTTGCGCCTGTTCACTCGCGCGACACATGTCTATGGCCGTGTTTAGTGTGAGCTTTGGTTCGCGTAGCATCCGTGCTTGTGCACTTGAATCTTTTGTTCCTATGACCAGCCGGTCACGGATAAGCTCTTCTCTTAATTCACCAAATTCACATGTATCTGCTAACTTTCTTAGCTTTGCAATGAACTGTTCCGCTGTCTCACACTGAGTTTGTTTACAGTCATTAAACACAAACCTTTCGTAGATCACGTTCTTGGATGGTTCAAAATGTGATCGTAAGGCATCTAGAATTTTAGTCGGATCCTCTCTGTCTGCCGAAGGCATGTGTAGATGGCGTTGAAGTTGATGGCATTCTTTTCCCATCACGGTCAGTAGCGTAGCAACTCGAATTTTGTTGTCTTTTTTATCCAGGCCCGTGGCAATCTCATAATTGTCCCATTGTGCTCGAAAAAACGCCCAGTTGTTGTATGTATCACCTTTCATGTCCATGGGTTCTGGAACCGGGATGCAGTACGCCATGGCTGTTCGCTGCTGAACTGACTTGCCTGAATTAATAATTTGTTTAATAAATACGTTGTCCGTCAGTGCGTCTACTATTTACTTGCTAGTTCGGCTTGAGCGGTCTTTGTTGGTTCTGACTTCTGACACCATGTTTTATGTTCAATAAAGAGACTTGTGATGGGTCGAACACTGACTGTTTTTATTCAACTCCCTTCATCCAGCTACAATGCTGTAAAGTGAACTCTTTCCGCATTTCCTCACTCCCTGTCATCCCCATCCTATGTTAGCTCGTTGGTGCCCTCTATTGGCTGACCTATATTGTAACACTATGGTGACATAGCACAATCCAAGTTTCTTACCAGAATGACTGTATCATTCAGTAAGTGAGAGATCACCTGGTTTCTTTTGCTTTTCTCTACCCATGTGTTCTTTTTTTGTTCAAAATGTTCTATTTTTTTTTTAATCGAAGATTTTTAGGCTGTGGGGCCTTGCAGTTGGGGCACATTTTAAAACCATTAAAGATCTTCTCCTGACAAGCAGGGCAATTGTTTTCTTCAGTCCTCCCCTCTTCGACATGGTATGTGACACTGTAAACCAGAAAGAAGGTATTCTGTTATTATTGTCATTTTTTTAATTAATTGCTAAGACATATTACCTACATAACAATGGTGACAATCTTTTAATTGTGTTGTAATATACAGTAATCCGATAACTGCACATATGTGACTATCCACAGAATCTGGCATAATTGTTTTGTGACTCGCTGTGCCTACATCAAGATTGAATTGGTTAGTAGGTACTCCCCTAATGCTAATTGTACATCTACATGAGTTTAGCAACAGATATGTGCAGAAATGTGCTGGCACAGCATATAACACTATGGTGCCTTTAAAGAACCTTTTGAAGATTTGTAGAGTGAAAAATAATAACATTTATCCTTGGATACTTACTGAAATGTTGGGATGAAGAAAATGTTGGGTGATTCACAATTAATCTGCAGGGCAGACAAAAATTTAAATAAATAGAATTACATATGATCCAAAACATTAGTTCATAAAAATAAGTTCACTAAATTATGATGGTAAAACAACAATTACAGCTGAGCCAACATCGCATGAGCTTGCGTTGCCAAACCAACAAGGCAGTTCTTTAGTGTTAGGGCAACTTCAATATGCTTCTGGATTGTTCTTTATTTTGCTTTGGTTTAACCTGTTTTTAAGTTTTGTACTTTTATTTACCACATTCTCTGGCACCCCAGTTTCAAAAACATTAATTTATTATAGTTCAGGTTTAACAAAAGCTATTCTTCGCATGTTCTTTAATTAATTATTGACTATTCAAGGCGCTCATTAACAATTATGTACGTATATTTAGCCTAACATTACACAGATTGGACAAACACAGAGCAACTGCGTCTCGATACCTACACAAGACATTTCAAAATTAATCCTAACTGTCCAAAAGTAGGCTGCTGTTTTGATAACCCATAACATAACCTAACATGAATTTCGGAGACAAAGTTTGCATTATTGCTACATACTCAAAGTAACTTTAATCCCCAGGATGAAATATTGTGACGCAACGTCGTTTAGTGCTGTGATCGGTGGAAAAAACAATGTGATGTAAAGAAATCAATAACAGAGGCTTGAGATACCTACAGTTCCGATATGTGGATGGTGATCCTCGCACTGACTGGAAAAACTGCGAAGTTCTGAAATGCACGCGTGAACGTGTGACGTGTCGCCATCATGGCAACATACTCTTCTGATTAAATATTTATTTAATTAATTTATATTAAATGTATATTAATTTAGATTTATATTATAAATATAAATATTTATTTCATTAATTAAAGTTAATTTATAATTAAAAAAACTTTGTTTATATGTCTCGAGCTACAATAAACAATAATAATAACTTTTAATTAGTCAAGTTACTATAGACTTTCTACTCTGATACATTTTAGAGTCAATCTGTGTGTATTGACTCAACCAAATTATTTTAAATGAAACAATAGGGTATACAAGCCATTGCGTGAGACTCGAGTTTATCCGTGTGTCTTCCACGGAAGAATCCGTGGTGCTACCACAGAAATTCACAATAAGCAAAAAGCAACTAATTGAACTATTTGAAGGCATTGGTAAATGAGAGGTTGACAGGTTAATTGTATACACAGTCGTGAAGACTTCTAGTGTCAAAACGAACAAACTACTGTATCCAATAGCCTAATGGGTTAAACTGTGGTGATCATGAAAGATACATACGTGACACCATCACGGGAGATTTCGTGACACCATCACGGATCAGCGCTCAAACGACCACAGAAAAATGCTTCAGGCATGGTGAAAAAGTATTTCACCTGAAGTATTTTTAAGTAGGTCTAAGAATATTTAAAGTGATAGGCTTACGTTTCCAAATCAGAAACCGACGTGAGGCAGCGGGTGTTGAATCAGTCGATCCGTGTGGGGACCACGTAAAAAGAGCGACTGCGGTGCAGTTATAATTGAATCCGGTTATCCGTGGGTGGACCACAGGTGATGCCTGTCATTGACTTACATTGGTATCACTTCCTTGAACCCATCACGGAATCAACGAAAAAACCACCACAGATTCTGAGTTAAGGATCCATGCACATTACACGGAATTCTGTGAGATCAGGTTGTAAATATAACCTACAGGGAACGTTCTTAGTTGGTTCCCAAAAAAATAACCAAATGGGAACCATAAGGGAACGTTAGGGGAACGTTATGTGTTTGCTAGGTTGTTTATCAGTTTCTTATACAAGTTAAGTTTTTGAATAGGGTTTGTTTCCAAATAAACTGAAAATGTCCTACTGACCTTCATTTCTATTTTGATTATATTGTTAACTTCTTAATAAACCTCAAACAAATATGTATACATTTATTTGTCCTTACATTTTTTACTGTAGTTCCCTCTCACATTACTGCCTCATTATGCAGCTCATTATGCTATTCATTTGTTGCTCATCTGTCAATCAATCCTTCTCGCATGCGGCCCCTCTAAACAAAAAGTGTCTTACAATTTCTAAATCAATATATTGTTTTATGTGAATGTGTAAGCAAAATGATTTTCACATCATTTTAAAGAAAAAACCCTAGACTACTAGATTCTGTTTAGAAAAGTTTTGTTAAAACATGTTTAGTATGGGTTTTGTGGACTTATATCAGTGACTTAAAAATGTTGCTTTTCTGTTGCGTTGGTCTCTCATTGCTAACTAGCGTTTGATTAAAAATAGTTGTAATTGGTTTAGCAATAAAATAAGCAGCTATTCTCAAAAAATATGGCTCTAAGGAATGGGGGCAGACGATTTACTCGGGTCCAAACTTCTAACAGCTGTTTGCACATCCGCAACAGAAAAAGGCATTAGACAAAAAGCCTCTTTACTCGCTACCGGTTTTGGATGTGGAACTGAATTACTGAAACAATTTGTAATGATTAAGTTGCTTGCATGGAGCTGACGCTCAAACAAGGAACCTACTTCCACAAAGTGCTTATTAAAGCAGTCTAAAATTGCAGACTTGTCTGATTTAACGTCTTTGTCCTTAATATTATGTGTAGGTAATTCATTATGGCAATTTGAGGTACCAACTGATTTCAGGGCTTTCCAGAATTTCCGAAGATTATTTAGATTTTCTGTTGTAGTTGCTAAATAAAAATCAGATTTTGCCTTTTTAATCAACAATGTACAACGATTACAAAGCTGTCTAAAACTGACCCAGTCTAAATCTGTCCCAGATTGCCTGGCTTTAGCCAAGGCCTGGTTTCTCTTCCGAAGAAGATTAATTTTACGTTCTTTGTATGGTCCACCGCGATCAGCAGGAAAAAGACTGCTGCTAAAAATGCCATTTATGAGCAAAACACCTCTTGGCATCCCCCCCAATTATAGCCTGCAATGCTACAGTCGATTTCACAAGAGGGAAAAACCTAAGAAGTAATACAATGTATAGCAATGTACTGCCAATTACAGCAATGTACACCCAACAAAGCAGTTCAAGATTGATCCATGCGTTCAAGTCCATGCTTTTTCAAAAGCAGAGCAAGTTTGATTCACTAAACAAAAGCAAAAAACTCTTCCCTGTCACTGGCGAGGCAATTCCACAGAGCAGACAATAAACTGGTGGGGTGGAGGGAGCTGAGTCCGTAGTAGGCAGACACACTGAGGTGTGGTAGCTAGCTGGTAGCACCTATGAAAAAGCCACCTACTTTGCTGCAAGTAGTGCTTAGAACTGTTGCAGTTTTTTGTCTGTGGCTAGTTGTTAGTTGATTGTCATGGCTTAAAAAGAGTCCAAGCTTAAAAACCAGTAGAAACTAGCGGTCCAAAAATTGGAGTATGGATTAGACTGAAGGTGGATGAACCACAATAAAAGTCCATGTAGTGCAGGCACAAAATGGCTGCTAGCCCACAGCAAGGTAAGCTACACCAACAGATTAAAATCCGGTTTGAGAACATTCACCAATAAAACACAGTACTGTGCCCCAACATCAATCAAGGACTCCTTGGGATTTCTTCACCCATCCGAGTCTAAAAACACCCAGATGTAGTGGTGATGTACCCCTTTCTTTTCCAAGGAATGATGCAAACTGTGAGACAGTAGTGCAAAAATCCAGAAGCGAGTAAACTCCACAACGGAACACAGATATCCACTCGATATGCTTTAACACTCTGGGGTCGACGGCGCCGCGGGCGCCGCAAAACCTTCATTTTTCAATCACTCCGCAAAGAGACTTAAATTACTCTGCTGATTTTTGACATGCAGATATGATTTATACATCATTTATAACGTTAAAGTGTCTAGTTTTTTTTCTGTCCACTCCCATTAAAAACAGAATGTTGTGCTTTTTGCAAAATTAAGAAAATAAACATGATGCGCGTTTTGTTCTCTCTCCATCAGTGAAGTCCTTTCAGAAACACGTCAGAAAAATAAACTGTAACTTAACGAATACTTGTCATATTAGCAAAAGATAAATGTCTACATAATGCTTGGAATGTCTACTTTTAAATGATGTAAGTGAGATTGAAAACAGATATTGTCATTCGGTGTAAACTGTATGAGAAGAAGGTGAGGTACCGTATTTCTCCAGTTACCTCATTATCTGTAATGAGAAAAGATCGCCACACCCCCGCGCCATTGAAGTGAACGAGCAGAAACATCCATATGCATGACTCGTGCCTCCTGCAGTCAATGGATATGCAATCCACAATCCAGTCTCTCCATTCCTTGTTGTTCCATCCGATTGCACCAAACATGACATCTAAATCCTTATTTACTTGCGTATGTGTGTCAGTATCTCCAGACGCGAGTTTTTTTTTTTTGTCTTCCGTCAAACAGTTGACGCGACGGGAACGCACATACACAAACACACGAGTCAGGAAACTCGATGCGCTTTTTGGTATTCTTATAAAATACGCGATTGCAAACAGTACAATCCTTATTTAGTTGCGTCTAAGCGCATATCTCCGCACAGCAAGTTTATCAAACACAGGATCACTCGCGTGTGCACACATTCACTGCTTTCATGATCAACACGTGAGGTAATGGTGGCGGCTGTAAACAAACATTGATAAGTTTAATCATTATAGTACAAACACAACAAGGGACGCGTGTCCCTTGTTGTGTTTGTACAATAATGATTAAAAAAACACAAATAAGAGTCCAGACCACGATAGGCAGTTGTTCTTTTGAGCTTTTTACTGCACAAAAGTAAACCTCTCGCTGGCCAACCAAACACTAACCCTGTGTTAAAGTGTGTTCATTTTACGATGGCCAAACAGTACCTTTACCATGATTAGGCTACTATGTTTTTAAAAGGTAACTTATACTTGTGAAATTAATAGAAAATATTTCAATAGAAATATATATATATATATATATATATATATAAATATTTATAATGTGTGTGTGTGTATTTACATTATATTGAAAAGTAAACCTTATCATGGTTTTACTACAGAGAAAGTTACATTCCTGTTGAACATCCCCACAAGGCTTATTATGTGGCTCATTATTCAACTCTTTTGTCTCTCAGCTGTCAATCACTGATTATTCAGGAGCTTTCCCGCCTCCATGCATACAGCCTTTCCCAAGCAAAAGTGTCTTAGAAATTGTAAATCAATATCTTGCTTTATGTGAATGAGTAGGCCATATGATTTTCTCATCATTTTGAAGAAAAAACTCTAGACTACTAGATCTTGTTTTGAAAAGTCTTGGGAAAACATGTTTAGAATGAGTTTTGTGGACTTATATCAGTGACTTAAAATTTTTGCTTTTTCAAAAACCACGCATAAACATTTTTCTCTCAAAAATACAAACATGTACAAACATGTTGATTATACGATATTGTAGCCCAGTTTGTGCTGAACACAGTGTTATGAGACTTTTGCCATTTAATATGTTTTTAAGCAACTGAAAAAAGCACAAATGTCAGTGCATGTCAAAACTTCCCCAGGGCCCTAAAAACCCCTTAGACCCCAGAGGGTTAAAAATCCATAAATTGAATTTCCAAGGTTTACAAGATTAAAAATAGTATTTAAAAGAGATGCCTTTTACAAACAAGAAAAAAAACAATACAGGACAAACATGGTTTCTACCATCTTGGATTAGGGGCGGGACACGAACGAGGACGCGTGAAGTCACGTAATGGCGGATAACTGTTACATGCCGTACAGTGGTAAATACATTAATTCACTTTCGTGTCCTTCATGGCAATTTTCAGTAGGGCTGCACTGCAGGATCTTTTAAGTGTGTGCTGTAATATTATTCTACATATTGTTTACATGGAACGCAATTCCATACATTGCGCTTTACACGCGACACCGGTTTTTATGAGCGCCGCGTTGTTTACGCAGAGACGCGAGTACTCGCGCACATGGTCGCCATATCCGGTGTGTTTTTAAAGTTCATACGCGCTTACAGAAACACGTTAAAACAACAGAAGCTAGATGATCAGACAATGGGCATCTGAAAACAGCTTTTTATAAAACTAATTACTGCAGATGTTTATCTGAGATATTCTGAATTTAGTTTATGTACATGATAGTTTATCTGAATGTAGTGTTATCAGTGATATTTCCCTATCAGTTATGTATTTAAGCTTATGTGGTATTTCTGTGAGCAATTTATGCTAACAGCTGTTCATAACTCTCTTACAGGTCTGCATCCCTCTGATCAGTACAAAACTATGTAGTGGAAAAACATATTAACAGTTTTTGGACATAAAGTTATATGGTAACATGAGCCACATGAAGTTTACAGCTCTGTTATTTATCAGTTTCTTATACAAGTTAGGTTTTTGAATAGGGTGTGTTCCCAAATAAACTGAAAATGTCCCACTGACCTTCATTTCTATTTTGCTTATATTGTTAACTTCTTAATAAACCTCAAACAAACATGTATACATTTATTTAGTCCTCATATTCTTTACTGTAGTTCCCTCTCACATTCCTGCCTAAAGGCTCATTATGCTAGCCTGGTAGAACCATCCTCTGCTATTTTGCTTCGCTTCATAGACAGAGTCTGGCTGGGCATAATTGACAATCGTTTTCCTTCTCATGGGAGGGGCTTGTCTGAAGTTTAAAATCATTGGTCTAAACGTAAGCCAATCACATAACGTTTGGATATGATGTGCGTTATGCGCCAGCTCAGCCGCATCAAATTTCTGCTGTAAAACACACGCATGATGTGAAAACAAACCCATCGAGCGAAATACCGAAGTTAACATGGCTATGAACGACTTATGCAGATTATGTAAAGTAAATCGGGCCAGAGCTAGTTGAACACTATCCTTACGGTGTCTTTCCACTCACGTCTAAGTGGAGGAACGCCCCTCTCTCCTCTCAAACTCTTCCACCAGACGGCCATAACCATATGTAAATTAAATCTTCCTACCTTTTTTTCTGGTTAATCAGGAACGTCACCAAAGAATGTTTGCCCACGCGTCCTCCACCATTAACTGTGAACAATGAAATTTCCTTCCATGATATCGATTGTTGTGCACGTCAAGCTGTGCTGCACACAGTTTCTCGCTGACGATCGATAATAGTTGATAAATTAAACTTTTCCCAAAACCTGTCGGGAGTAGGGCAACAACATAATCTCCATTCAAAATGTTTAACAAACACTTTTCTTGTTCGGGATTAAGTTGGCAAGTGCCGGTTCTCCACAACAGAGCAAATAGCTTTCTGTGCCTCCATGTCCACTACAAACTACAACCGTACATTCGGCGCTTAGCGTCTACGTCACGGCTCTCAGCCCGCCCTCTGTTCATTGATTCGCCGGTTGTTTTGAAACCTGAGGAAAACGGTTTGAATGGGAGGTATCTCAGACTGAGTACAGAAGCGTAATGAAATTTAGCGGAAGTACAAAGTCTGACGTAGTCAGGCTATCATTATGCAGCTCAATGTGACAATCTTTTGTTTCCTCAGCTGTCAATCAATCCTTTTCGCACATGGCCCCTCTAAGCAAAAAGTGTCTTACAATTTTTAAATAAATATATTGTTTTATGTGAATGATTAGACAGAATGATTTTCACATCATTTTGAAGAAAAAACTCTAGACTTCTAGATTCTGTTTAGAAAAGTCTTGTTAAAACATATTTAGTATGGGTTTTGTTGACTTATATCAGTGACTTAAAAATGTAGCTTTTTCAAAAACCACCCATAAACATTTTTCTCTCAAAAATACAAACATGTACAACCATGTAGCTCATATAATATTGTAGTCCTGTTTGTGCTGAACACAGTGTTAGAAGACATTTGCCATTATTATGTTTTAAAGCAACTGACAAAAGACCAAATGTAAGAGCATGTCACAACCTCGGTCAGTGTCCTAAAATGGTTGGACCCCAGAGGGTTAAAAGCCAGTTGCCGATTCCCTATTTAGATGGTGGAATTTGTAAACTGAACCGAGGAAGAAGACCACCAGTCTTAGATTGATGTAAAAAATCGTGTTGATTTTAGTTGTATTGAAATTGTTATTTCTTGTATTAAAACCTTCGGTTATCTTTAAAATTTGTTTTCTTTTTCAGTCATGGAAGTAAAATTAGCAGGCTTTCAATTGCTGTAAATTTATAAATAGCCCACATGATCAGTGTAATCTCAAAGAATAATTTACAAATATGCAATAAAAAGTTTGTACTCTTAAAATCCTTAATTTGTAACAAACATGAGATAAAGAATTTACAAACGTGTGGAGAGCCAAAACGTTTTAGCACTCGGACAGCGCTGTGAAGTGTTTTGAAAGGCATTACTTAAAGTTCTCATCTTACCATATCCAAAGGTACAAAGTCATCATATACAATAAATCTGTGAGTAGCATTAACTCTTTCCCCGCCATTGACGAGATATCTCGTCAATTAAGAGAAAACGCTTCCCCGCCAATGACGAGATTTTCCGTCTTTCCGCAATACCGCTATTATTACCGCAACTTTTTAAACCCGGAAGTATTGCCCTATGGCAAGCTGCTGCATGTCCGTGTCTGTTTTAAAGATCGCTCTGAATGGGATTGTAACTGCCTCACAGTTTTAGTTAAGTTTGTTATTATCTTTTGATTCCTACCTGGAAATATTAGTAGATCGTTTAGGCGGAACTAATTAGCGCCTTTCTGGTGTTCCGCACGTAATTATAGGGGACACAACGCCTGAAGTGAAGCGCTAAAAACAGCATGACAAGAGCTCGTCAAGCTAAGTAATAAGTAAATATTAAGAATATAAACATCTGGATGTATTATCTAAGGATAAAGGAGACAAGCAAGAAGATTTTAAGTTTAGCCCCTTTTAAGTAGAAAGCAGCCTACGAGGTATGTTTCTTTTATATCCGGTTTTGTGATATTTCACGTGCATCGTTTGTTAACTTGAGATATTTCACGTGAATTACTTGTGTTAACTTGTGATATGTTTCACATGAATCGCTTGTGTTAACTTGTGATATAATTTACATGCATAGCTTGTGTTAACTAAGTGTGTAACTATAGTGACACGATCTGAATTCAAGACATACATTCATTTTATTTATAGTATTCTTTTATTTTTTGTTTTCCTTTAACCCAGTTCTCACGGGTTGACATGACATGTTGGAGAAATAAAACCCCGTTTTTTAAACAAGATCTCGTGCTTCGTGTTTACTACTGGAGGGAGCTACAGAGATCTCTATGAAAAGTCCGTCACAAAAATGGAATTATCTCTGCTTTTTGCTCAAAATGTGGTGTTTTTGCAAAAACCTACCCATATTCAAAAGCTGATTGCAAAAGAACCACTAAAGGTAGGATGAAACGTTTTTTTTTTGTTTGAAAGCAGAGGGTCTGTTCTTTCATTTGGTATATTGTATGTTTATATATTTAAAGAAGAACATTTTCTGGAAGGCATTAAACTTTGGTGAAAATAATGAAAAACGCTGGCTGGCAACTTTTTTTTAAAAACGCTGGCGGTGAAAGAGTTAAAAAAAAACATTTCAAAATACATGCAATATTTGCATTTGTTTAAAGCAAAACCTTTAATTACTTACCACGCCTTCTAACATCTCGTAATCGGTCCTCATTTATGTCCAAAAGACTCAATAATAATATTTTACATTTTAATCTATAATTTTTCACATTTAAAAACCTATGTGTGCTGCAAATGTGAGTTGTCGTCCCATTTGTAGGAGCATATTCCTAACACGCTCATTAAATAACAATATTAAACAATAATGCACCACTAACTTTAGATTTTAGACCAGATTTTAGTTCAATCAATGGCTTAGTCTATTGTAGTTGCCTTAAAATAGCAATGCGCCAACAACGCGCCTAAACACAGCTCGTTCAGACCAGAATGCTCATGGTAGCAAATAAGGTGCAAATGCATTTGATATTTAAAGAACGTGGCACTAAACGTGAAAATGATAATTGCGCCGGGTTGAAACTAGCAAAAAAACACTTGCGTCGCACATTGCGCCGGGTGTATGATAGGGCCCATAGAATTAATGTCATGTTTAATTAATTTTTTTATTTTTTCATTTCTGATAACAGAAACAGACACATACATGTAAATAAGAATGACTAAAAAAAAACTTAGTTGCATTTAAATACAGGATATGACAGCTAAGCGACTAGTAGCAAAAACAACAACACAGTCTGGCTTTGATAGCAAATGTGATGTAATGATGCCACACATATGCTAATTAGTACATCAATAATCGGGACCCTTAAGAATCAATATAATGTATTACTGTTTTTCACATTTCAATGTCAATGAACATATTAATGTTCAGAAACAAACAGAAAAAAACATTACCTGCAAGTCTTCCACTTCAGTTTTTGACTTAGGACTCTCTTCCAAGTTTAGTCCTGTTTTTTGCATCCATGACTGCAGGTTTTTGAAATGTTTTAAAACCATGGGCCCATAGGATGGACTCGCAAAACACAACCGCACTTTGCACCATTTCATCTAACTCAGACGAAGTGCTTGCAGTTGTAAGGAGACCAAACGTGTGCATGGCCAGATGGTAGTGGTTCTGTGCACTGGAAAATGAATTGGGTTGATTATTAAGGTGTATTAAGGAGATACACAACAGCTTTAAAATGCATCATGATTTTGGAGTTTAAAGGCGCAAAAGAGGATGTTTTTCGCCGACTGAGAATCCAAAAACGGTTACTGAGTTTTTTAAATGAGCGCATGCGTAAGAACAGCCTCCCTCCTTCACAGCTCATTTCTAGGGAACGCCTTCCAAAACTCGTGCACGAATATTTGAACACGAGTGTTTGTTTAACACCGGCATATGCTGTGTCGTGTGACTCGCGTCAGTGGATTCATTATGTGAAATGATGATAATAAACAAATAAGACGTTAAAACGTTAGATCAGTCGATGCTACTCCCATTTCAACTAGCATGTAGCAGACTGGTCACTGCCTTACAACTACAGTACAAGAACAACGTCAATATACTTGAATAACAGTACAACAATAATTATTCCCCAAAGAAAGAATAATCACTGTTACCTTTAGGGAAGAATTTTGCGAACTGCGCGTCTGTCTTGACACCTCTCTGTTCCTTCATTGCTCTCCAGCGTTGAAATGTTTCTCCAATAACGACTCTGTTTACATTACGTTCTTCTGACAATTTTCTCCTATTCCCAGTGGCTTAAAAAAGTCTTTCTTTTGCATCCTCCTTCGAGTTTCTTCTCTACCGTGATGCAAATTCGAGGAGGAAAGCAGGATCGACAATGAAAACAAAACGAAACTTAAGACGGAGTTTCATGCGCTATGCGCATGCGTCGCCTTTGTTTAGTTACTGGAGCGCGCACGTCTCTCACAAGGATCGTAATGGCAGTGATTGACAAGCCAGAGGGCCAATCGCTTATGCGATGACCGCATGAGCAATTGGGTGATGTTTTTAAGGCCCTATCTTGTGCACAGATGACGTATATTAATAATATTACTTTTATCATTTAGTAAAGACAGATTCAAGTAATATTGCAAAAATGTATTAAACAAACATCCTCTTTTCCACCTTTAATGACAACCCTTATGCTATTTAAAAAAACCTGGAAAATAACTGGAAATGTATTCAGAACAACATTCATGGTACTTCCCTAGAAAGTTGATGTATGGCAATCCTAGAATGAGTTAGCTTTTTAGTATGTCTTGTTAAAACTAGCAATAATTATTATTACTTTTTAAGACTTACTATTGTGTTTACTCAAAACATGTAGAGTAATAAAGGCGTAATTATTAAATGAATACATAGCAATTTGTAATATATGAGAAATTCGATTCACAATACTTTGTTCTTTCTTGTAAATTAAATAAATTATTAAAAAAATAGGAAATGCTTACTACTTTCTGCACATTTCTTTATGTGACTCAAGCAACGGTGAAGAACTGTCACTTCAAAGTCTTCCTTGGTTCCTTTCCGACTGGCAATTCTGTAGTACAGGTTGAGGGTGTCATGCAGATTTTTCCTCACAAAAGCTAAACATATATTAATACCATCGACCCATCGCAGATTACCATAAAGTGTGACCGCATGCCTGTCCGTCCAACACATCTTCCAACATCCATCAGAAATCTCTCAAGGAAATATGAAACCGAGGCTGTAGTGTGGTCACATGTCAGATAAGTTGCAACAGCAAAGAGAGAGGAGTTTTTTGGGGGATTCCGGACCACCAGCTCATAAACGTAGAAAGGTGGCAAGCTCTTCTCCTTCTTTAAAATTCTGCCCGTGGCATCGAGATAAATGATGTCCTCTCTGCATCTATCCTGATATATTTCTATGCTTCTTATAGACCAGAGTAGGACACCTTTTGGATGTAAGAAGACCTTTTGTAGGACCCAATAAGGAGCATTCTTCTTTTTGTTCACCATTATTTGAAGATTTAATAGTTTGTTGTTGTGTTGACAGCTTTTCTGTCGTACTTCCTAGGAGATGTTTTAAAAAACATTGGGAGTAGGAGCCTCATCTCTGCAGCCAGAGTCCATGACATTAACATCAATTTTAGCAAATTTTTCCGGATACATTGTTCTGGGACATTGTTTTTGAAGTGCTTTCAAAAAAATTTTTTCTTTCATGTGCTTTTACAGGTCGTCTTTTCAGTTGTTCTTAATTATGCATGGTCTCTTCACCCTGAAACTGTACTGTAGCCTTTAAGTCCACACTATCAACAGTAACAGAAAAAGTGACTGGGCAATCCTCAATCCTACAGTATCCAACACACCAGAATTCAGGGCTTGGTTGTGTCGATCCAAACACTTTAGCCTGTGCCTTTTAACAGTAGGGATGCAAGGTCCTTAATCCTTTCGAAATTATATTTGTCCACACCAATTTTTTGAATCCCATTTTTCCCCTATCTTGTTTGAATTTGTTCCATTCACTGGAATCAATAAAAAGTATCTGGGATTTTAGGTCGTACAAATCTATCTTCATTAGACATGCTGGTCATGGACCCCTGATGAAAAGCAAATAGTGATAATGATGTGATTACCATTTTTAGTAGATAAGAAGTATTTTAAATTTGTACTTTGGAACAAATCAAGTATTACTGTAAGTTCCCTTTCAGTCGGTCACTAGGACATCACGTCATGACTTATGAATTGGGAACTTGCTTTGCCGGACGAATCTACTTCGAGAAACTACTAAAACGCCAATGAACTTGGCATGCAGGTATTTGCATTTGCCGGCGCTGCCCGGCCGGTTGAGTATTTAACGAGAGGCAGGTGCGATACCAAATCACAATTTTTGCTGTGAAAGCCGAGCATCAGTGCCCGGCTGGTATCAGCAGTGGAATAACAAACTGTTCCCCTCGGTGTTCGAGGATTACATACGTAACCAAGACATTCCCTTTCAATCGATCACTACAATGTCACGTTGTGACCGACAAATTGGGAATCCCTACGAATTTTTAGTATTTTATTTAGTTAAAAGGGACAATGCATAGTAATGGACAAAATATCTTTTCAGTAATTTAAATATGCCAGAATTACCCCCTAGGCAATTTTACATCTGTAGTCCCCTGTCAGTTCATCAACAGTACCTAGTTACACAGAAAGACATTGAATTAAAATAAGATGCAACACAATTCAAACAATGCCACAATACCTAGTGACACAGCAAAATATTGAATTTAAGTGTAATACAACTCACTTTAGACAACGTCACAATTTACAGTAACATAAGCAGGGCTGGCTCTAGCCCTTTGGTTGCCCTAGGTGAGAATGAGTTGTATAATGCCCCAGGTATAACTTTAATGATAGTCAACACTCTAATAAATTACACATACACAAGTGCTACAAATAATGTTCAAGGATATATAACTCAAACAATGGATGAACAAACAAAACCGCTTTTATGGATACTGTACGTTCCTATATAAAATTAAATCTTTCCCTATCTCAATTAATAAAAAAGTAAAAGTTCGGATCACATTATGGTTTTTGTGGCATGGATCGGATCATTTTTCGGATCAGCAAAAAACGGGTGGAAAAAATCGAATAACAAATAAATAAATTACAAACATTTATAAAAAGAAGGAAGTTGCACATTAAGTAAGGTCTCAAATTATCAAGTTACCGAAATCAAATCAAATGAATAATAACACAATCTTTATTGTATAAATGAAATATAATTATTATTTTTTAGACCTACAGAAGTGGTTTTCTCTTTGTCTTGGGTTGTTTGGTTAACATTAAAGGCAGGAATTATAAAAAAACACTTTTTTACAAATTTGTTTAAACTGTCTTTATATACCAATACATAAGTAAAATGTATGTACTCTGAAAAAGAGAGTATAAAAATCGAGTGTCTGTAGACCTCTCACGAATGTTTCTTCTAAAGCCACGCCCCCAAAACACAAGAATGTGCGACGCTGACCGGCTCTGCTGGGAGAAACATTTTACCTGAGACGAGCAGAGAGGAAGGAGCGCGGTGCATGTTGTAACATCATGTCACAATCACATGTAATAATACACCTAACTTTATCACTATGAATATAAACAAATAGGATGGCTTTTAGTACCCACTATTAAGCTAGCATATCGATACTTGTCAAGATTAAAATATATTTGGTTTGATTCGGTAACGAACGAACTGGCCTACTAATTATACCCATATATACTGTTTGGCTATATCCTTCTGTCTCCTCTCCACTAATAAGCTGAATTGTGATGGGCCCTCTAGTGCAATATGGCTGTCATCGCATTATCCAGGTGGATGCTGCACATTGGTGGTGGTTTAGAAGAAAGCCCTTTCATAAAATGAGCGCTGTGATATCCATGCAAGCGTTGGATGTGGTTCATGTTTTTGTGGTAAACTAGGTGGACGTAGTCGGACATGAAAGCCTTGATGACACAACTTTATGAAAAAGGAATTCTAACTTTGAAAAGAAATAATTAACTCAAGTTGTCCAAAGCCACTAACTTGGGTTACGATTCATTTTTAGCTCTGCAACTTTTGCAGACTATTTTCATTCACTTACAATCACATGACACACTGCATGATAGGTGATTTTTGCAATACTGTAATAGTGGCACTTTAAATAACATGACATGACAAACATCTGTACCACTCATGGCAATATGATTGTGACTTTTGCTTCTGTTCAACAAAAGGTACAACATTTTGTTTAAGGACACTTAAAAATTATTCTCTTTGCCAAAAAAAACTTGCTTACCTTATTGAATGCACCCTGTAATCCATAAAGGTTGTTGTTACTATTAGGAATCCCAAGAGAAATGCACATTTGACCCCATGAGCCATTTTTACATGGGAGATCATTTTCAAATTTGACACCTTTATTTTGTAGGGCTGTCACTGTCTCAACAATCTTATCAAGTGTAATTTGTTTGATTTTGTTCTATTGAAACAAAAACATAAGTAGACATCAAATGTATAGTTAGACATTTATATGCATGTACTTCAAAGAGAGGGGTGACAATGGATTGAAATACTGACGCCAAATAACCTGAATGTGTCAGGATTGTAGGAAGACAGAACCCAATTACAGACTTCAATTGCAGATTTGACTTTATACAAAGACTCACAAGGAAACAAACACTCCAGATAAACAGATGATCGAACACAGAACAGCAAGCACAAGGGCATTAAATAGGGGAGCAAATCAAGAAGGGAACAGGTGACATGAATCAAACAATAACAAGGTGATTAACGAGGGGGCGGGGTCAGGAGACTAGACACACAAGCACACAGCCCAAACAAAAGGCCATGTGCTAGCACACAAAACATGGGCCTGTCATGATCCTACCTCAAAACTAAAGTAGAACAAGAGGGCAGAACCATGACAAACCCCCCCCCCCAAGGAGCGCCTTCCAGACGCTCCTCAGGGAACACTAAACACGGGACATGACAGATGGAAACTCAGACACAAACCAACAGAACATGACAAATAATAACAAGGGTAAACAGAAATAAACAACGACAGGGTTGGGGTGACATAATAAAAACAAAAACCAAGGGAGGGGGGAGGGGGAACACAGTTCATAGGGGGTGGGCCAGCCAGGGTGGGACTGGGCGGCATAGGGGTCTTTGATCCAGGAGGTGAAGTTGAGGGCTTGGGGCGAGGAGTCCGGGCATGCTTGTGGGGTTTGGAGAGACAGGCTGTGGTAGGGTAGGACCAGAAAGGATAGGGAGAATGGAAGGGAACAAGACAGGGTTCCAGGGCAGAGAAGGAGTCGGAAATGGGGCAGGCAGGGGAAGTCCAGGGTTGACTGGGTAGGGAAGAGAGTTCAGGGAGGACATAGAGACAGTGGCAGGTGACCAGGCAGACGAACCTCTTCTTTCTCCTATGCCAAGGAGCAGAGGCTGTGGCTAGTGAGGTGGGTACTGCGGTTGTAGAGGAGGACTCTGTGGAGGACCCCTAGGATGCAGACTCCCAAGATGCATCTTCGCCCTTGCTTCCGGCTAAGGCATACTGGTGGGGCAGGGCTCTCGGGAGTCAAGATGGACGGAGCAGGATCCTCCAGCGATGCAACTGCCACAACGCAATTCTCTGGGATAGTGGTAAGCGGGACACACCGGACAGTACCAGTTGGATCCCTGGGCTCACAATTCATCAGGTTGTTAATCATGTCGGGGAAGCCCAGGGGTCTCAGCATCCTTTGTTCACTGGGCTTAAGGGGCTCAACGAGGCAGCTGTAAATATAAACCTTGAGCTTCACTTCTTCGAGCTTCCCCTTCAAAAAATTGAAGGCAAAGTCTTTGACATCAGCCTCCCCCTGGCGGAGACCAAATAACACATGGCATTAAATAGGGGAGCAAATCAAGAGGAGAACAGGTGACATGAATCAAACAATAACAAGGTGATTAACGAGGAGACGAGGGGGCTGGGTCAGGAGACTAGACACGCAAGCACACATCCCAAACCATGACATAATGTTTATTTTTTGTAGAAAAACATAAATGGGAAAGCATTATGATCAAACAGAGTACAGTAACAATAAATTAAAGTGGTGGTTCAATGGTATTTCAAGCCTTCTGACTTATTAACACAGTTATAGTTGTTTCCTCATGCTAAACGTAGGCAAAGTGTCAAATAAGCAGTTGGGCATGTTACAGAGTATTTCTGTGCCGAATGCACTTCGCCAGGGTTTTTACAAGTTTCGGAAAGTTTTTTTCGATTACGGGTCCAGCTGACATTTCAGGGGTTTCTATAAGTTTCACTTCTTTATATGGGAACTTTCCCCGAAAAACCCCACCCACCCGTCAAACAGTGGGAGACGCTAAAACTTGCAAACATCTTATCATGCGACACAGCTTTGTTTAATTTCAAAACTCAACAATGGTACGAAAGAAGTGTGTTTTTGGATGTAAGGAGAAGAAAACCAGCCTTATGAAAACAATTGATATAGTTTTTTATCTGGAGTAGCAGCGGAGTTTTGCTTGTGTGTTTGATGTGCTGGATTTTCCAGACCGGGTCAAATGCTTTTTAAATTTCATTTGGAAAAAACAAAATACACTGTTAAAAAATCAGTAATAATGAATGCAAACGAGTATGGTGGTTTAAACTGTCTACATTTTTCTTCCATTAACAGCACTTTCAAAATTAATTGGATTAGACAATTTGTATCTAACTCAAACTCAATTTGGAACTTTATCCCTGACTATTATTTCTCCAAATTAGGTGGTCTTCCCTTTTTATTATCTGTAACTATAATATTGCTAAAATCCCATACAACTTATCTAAATTTCATAAGCAAGCATTTCTTGCATGGTCATTAATTTTCAAGCACAATTTTCGCCCCACCTGTACTTTATTTGGAACAATTGAGATATTTTGTATAAAAATCTTGACTGTTTCCCAACTCCTAAATTCAGAGGGTTTTATACTAAATTATACAGAATTCTTATCTAAATACGATTTTCCAGTAACTCCCAAGGAATTCTCTATTGTTATGGATGCCATTCCTGAGGGAGCTATTATGCTTCTAAGGGAGGCTGTCAAATCAGCGAACACATTGTCGGTTTCTTTAGACCCTTTTGAAACCCCAATAGGAAAACTGTAGCCTAGAAATCTAGACGCACCCTAGCGGCCGCAAAATATATTTGCTGCCAGGGTTTAGTCTAGGCACTCACAATACACTTAACAGCTCCAAAAACCAAAATTTGGTCAGGCCAATCACATCGTGTGTAGCGTCTGTGGGGCGGGCTTAACATGATGACGACAGAGCTGCAACGGTTCCTACTTGAAAACAAAGAATGGCTGCTGCTGCTGGCGAACAGCTTTCTTTTGAAGCGGCTTTGGCCGCGACTCTGGAGGACTTAGACTTATGTTTTTCTTTGAGAGAAGAGCAAATAACCCTACTGAAGTCCTTTTTAAGCAAGAAAGATGTGTTTGGAGTTTTGCCGACTGGTTACGGTAACTACGTCACCTTCTTCGTTGCTCTGATTGGTCATAGCGCTATCCTATTGCGTGCAGAGGCATTTTGAGGGACAACCTTATATCCCGCCCCTTGCATTGAGCCGTTTGTGTGAAGAGTTGCCAGACCTTACATCTTGATGTAGGTCTGGCTAACTAGGCTAGGAAAACTGTGCTTTTTGTCACACCCATCACAACAGAACTTTAAAATCAGATCTCTTTTCAAAAACAACTTGTAACAATTCCATATGTGGTGTCATATTGGGGAAACTTTGTCAACAACATTGAATGGAAAAAAGTATGGACACTGTCTCTTAAATATTTAAAGCGTAACTAAACCCCTGGTCAGAGCCTGACTCCGGGCTTGTGCACAATTCAGAATTGAATTGAGAATGACTCCTGAATTCCAATTCAATTCTTGAATTTGAATTGATGACAAAAACAGGATCTAGAATTACAATTTGAATTTGAATTAAAGGAAGCAGAATTGCGATTCAATAGAAATTCAAAGAAATATACTAGTCAACATTTGAAGTGGATCAAAAACTTTCATCCAAGTTGTCCTAAGACAAGAACGGATATTGGGTATTGGTTTTAAGGCAACTTTTAGGAAAGGTTTTGATCCACTTCAAATGTTGACTAGTGTACATACATTTCTAAAAAAAAATGTATATTATGTTGGACTTGATGAGACTTGTAATTGCTTCTATTGTTTACCTCACTTGTAAGTCGCTTTGGACAAAAGCGTCTGCTAAATGACAAAATGTAATGTAAAATGTACATATTATACAGTAAGTGAAGTGTTAAAAATTAAGCTTTCAGTAAATGTCAGATATGATTGCATTACATATTCTATATATATTAGTTTGAACTACTTGTACAGATTACATTAACAGGAAATGTTTTTCCCCAGCAATTAATGTTAAAAACTCTAGTCACATAACAAATAATTAAGTTTATGGAACATGATGGAACATGACTACATTTCCCAGAATGCTTTACTTTAACCAAGTATTTAAAATGGTTGCCAAACAATTTTCCAAAGTTACTTTCCTAACACTGAATGTATGTGAGATTCTTTCTGTTGTGTGACTGTGGAAATTCTTTGAATTTCCATGAATTTAATTCCACTTCCCGTCATTCCAATTCCAATTCAACTTCTTGAAGTCAATTAAATTTAAATTCCAATTCATGAATTGAATGTAGGCCAATTCTTAAATTCTGAATTGTGCACAAGCCTGCCTGACTCCACCCACTGGCAATATGTGAAAAATGCAAGAAAAGTGGGCAGATCCCAACGGAGATAGGCCCTGTCCCAAATGTCACACTCCGAACTTGTGGTCCTCCTCAGAGTCCCCACTTTGATGACATCATGTAGTCCAGACTTTAGGGACCCTTGATGCGACCACGTGGGTGCACCGGAGTCGTGTTTTGGGACAGACTCGAGCGTCAAAGTAGAGAAGTTGACCGTCACTGTAAACTCCTCCCGTCTGTCGTCTGATTGGTCTGATTGCTCTTTTGCAAGCACTTCTGGGTTTGTAAAGTGCGCGAAGCCTGCTGCAGTGCGGGCTTTGCTGAAGACCGCATCAAGGGGGCAAAGGAGGCCCTGAAGAGCACACTTCAAATCGTAAAATTGACAGATGGGACACCCTGCGGACTCGTAGACTAAACGAGCATGCACAATTTAAGGCCACGAGAGCGAAAGTCCACATGAAGTGCGCCATTTGGAACAAGGCCATAGAGGGGACGAACTAAGCTCGTACCAAGTGTGTGGTGAGATCGTTACAAGGGCGTGGTGAGCTTGAACCTGCTTACATCACAAGGTATTTTTTGGACCCAACATCCAATAGGAAAATTCGACTGCTGTAGCCACGGTTTAACCTGAAGATGGCAGCACTCAGACGTTTTTACACCATATATTGTAGTATTGAAACACTTTATATCCAAATGTCAAAAAACTTACTAAAATCAATGAACAGCACTAATAAAGCATAATTCTTACAGATCATTTACTAAAAAAGTTGGTTTAGGGTTTAGTTACTCTTTAATAACTAACTAGGTGAGGGAAGTGTCATTAAAAATATTAAATAGATTTTATCCAGCTAAAGTATACTAAAAAAGATTCAAAGTGGATTTAGACACAAGCTGCTCTTTTTGTGGTGCCCCCAACGAAACAGCACTTAAGTCTGTTCTCCATCCTTAACTGTTTCTGTTAAAAATCCCTGTGTACAATTTCCTTTCTCTTTTTCCTTATTTGTTTTTTCCTTTTATTCTCTTTCATTGTTGTAATAATTGTAGTTACAAATTGTATATAACTTTGAAAATTTAAATGTAACATATTGTATTATTGAAATCCTTGAAACCCTGGTATAAAAAAATCCGACGATTCACCACTAGGGGGAGTTGATCACAAATGACCAGTGCAGGTGAACTTGGGTCAGTTTTATTGTAAAAGTTTATAAAAACATTCATCCTTCTGACTAAAAACACTACCATTTTATCTACTTTTTGTTTATAGACAGATTTAATGAAAAAAGTGCATAATTAAAAAGGGAGTTCGTTTTAATGATTTGTTTGCCATAAATAAAACCACAGAATACACTTTTAATTATGTCTTAATTAAATTAAATAATTAATTTTTCTTAACAAAATATTTTTAGAAAAATATTGCTATTATTTTGTAAAATGTTTGGACAGATCTTGCTGTTATTACACTATTTTGACCAGCAGGTGTCGTCAGCGTGTATGGTGTTTCGAACCCTTCAAAAAGCTTCTTTTCTTCCATCACTAGCTGTCACTGGTGCTGTTGGTAGAAATGAATTGTCAGTAAAGTATGCTGGTAAATACTTAGATGTCTTGTCGGTTCTGTACTTTCTGTAATTTTCAACAGATGTCAGTAACAACCCATGCAAAAAAAATAAATAAATCAAAGATATGTCCATAAAGCTATATAATTGTGTAATCATGTTAAATGACACAGGAAAAAGTATTGGACCCCTGAATGGAAGGAGGTGCAAAAATGCATGTACAACCAACACAGTCACTAATAAAAAAAAAAAAAACAATTCCGCCCCTTGTCCCAACGGATGGACTATAAAATAGTGTATCATTACCAAGGTCAAGGTGTCATGCAAGAAACATCTCATGCAAAACTCTCAACGAGACAATCTATGGAAAGAACTAGTTCAAAGTTTTTGAACATGTATTTTTATTCTACTTTGAAACGTTTAAGTTAAGAAAATTTCAATCCATTTTCACAGCAAACGCAGTAGATGGCGCTAATGCTCTACCTAAAATGAAGAACCGCCAATAAGCACGAAGAAGAAGAAGAGACACTAGCATCAAACGCTGTGTGTTTACATCTGTTTTATTTTCTCTTCGTTGTGAGACGAGATGGATGTGATGTGCAGTATATCAGTAAAAACTGATGAGGGTTTACAGGATGATGAATCTATTGATCAAATTTCCACAGAGTCTCTGGATTCTGTCTGTAACGCTGGAGAACAGCAGCAGATCCTGCAGACCAAACTCAAGATGTGTTCAGTCAAACTCATCGACTGCACGAAACTCATGATGAATATTAAAACTGAACCTACAGAAATAAAAACTGAACCTACAGCAATAAAAACTGAACCTACAGAAATAAAAACTGAACCTACAGAAGATGAAGATCCCACTAATGAATATGACAGTTGTAATGATTTTGACAACGACGATCATGATTTTATTCCTTCAGGTACGTTTCTTCTGTTGTATAGAGATTAAATATATTGATTTAATCCTCCTCATTATATGTAAATGTGTTTTACTTATTTTAGATAAAAACACTAATAGACGTACAGTGGTGCTATGATGAGACTATTTCCAGTGCACTTATGTATTGTTCTTGTGTTGCTATATTTGCTTCTATTGTTTACCTCACTTGTAAGTCGCTTTGGACAAAAGTGTCTGCTAAATTACTAAATGTAAATGTAAAAACAAAAACATAAGTCCCGCAAACGCTAAAATCGGAGGACAAATGGCTAAATAAAGTAGTTTTTCTAGCGTTAGAAGCTCATTTGAAACATTGCCGTGGCTCATTTAAGAAAATGACAGCTCCGAAGAGACGCCGCTTTAGTTTACGCCGTGCCGGCGCCTCCATGGGCGGTTATTATATTGTCTGCTATATTAAGAAACAATTTATTCAAAACGAAATTCACTTTAAACAGGGTTCCCGCGGGGTATTAAAAAGCCTTAAAAGCATCGAATTTATGAATTTGGAAATAATACCTTAAAAAGACTTTAAAAAGTCTTAAATTTTGATGTCTGGGTCTTAAAAATTGTGCTGTATGTAACTTCTCCATATTGTATTTTTCCTTAAAAGTTTCTTTGTCAACCACATTTTGATTAAATCAGGGATGCAAACACATCGCTTTTCAGCGCCTGCGCCTTTTTATTATTAATGGCATTTTGGTTGCGAGCACATCGTGTCTCTCCCGATGAGTCTGCTGTACGTTCACATGCTCTCTGTTTCTCGATGAATTGGGTGCGACATGAAGCGAGTTCAGCGTCACATGTTTCTGAACTTGAGCAGAGTTGTATGCATAGAGGTTTTCACGGAGGACCGGGTCCGATTAACATTATGTGTAAAACCCGAGTCGATAGGAAAACGGCCGTGATCAGAGTCAGTCAGCGCTAAAGTTCACGTGCAGTTTCAAGCTGCGTGCCTCCGTTTCTATTGCGATAACAACTGGCTTGGTTTGAAAGTCACGACCACGCGCTGCACTTTCTTTCTCCGTCCCTTTGTTTAATAATATTCTTATTAATGAACCATCTTTTTATATCTAAAAAGTTTGCTCAAAGATCACAAAGATGTTAGCAAAAAAGCAATGTGAATGTTAATTAAGCCCATTGCACGAGCAAAGCTCAAGCTGACTCTAGATATAAAAAACGCAAAGCTCTAATATAAAGTCACCAGTCACTGGGACAGCAAGTAGACTTTTGAATCTAAAATAATAAGTGGATTAAGCTCTTTTAATCTGCAAGAGAGGAATTAAAAGAGGCACTTTTACTGCTTCTGCTCTATCTAAAAAAGGAAAGAAAACTACATAAACCATAACACACCGATTACATTTATAATCTCTAGACCTGCACTTTCTATCATTAATATACTATACATATTATTGTATTCAAAAGAGTTTGATAAAAGGGGTCATCTACACAAGTATTGCTTGATATGTCAGTGTAAAAACAGTAAAGTGTTTTGTGATGCTTTGACAAACATTGTCAGCTTTGTTCATTTATGATTGGGTTTATTAAATATTATGTGAAATTAATATAAATGAATGCAGCCAGATGGAAGGCCCTGGATACGTTGCAGGAGGTGGCCAGGAAGAAGAGGAAGAAGGAGTAAAGCAAGAAGAAGTGCTAGATAGTTCAATAAGAGTTTTGGTTTAACATAAAAAATGAAATTGAATATTCCAAATTATATTTCGGCGTCTTTTGATTTTCGAATTTCATTTTTCTCTATATACCTAGGTTGGTAGGGATGGCAGGGGTCTGTGGCAATGTAGCCTAAGTATCTGGATATTTGCCTGGGTGTGAGGGCTTAGATTACCTTTCTCTTTTTTGAACATACATGTGTTTGCATCTCTGTTTGTTTAATAAAGTAGTATAAATAAAGAGTGGCGGATCCAATAATTGAGAACGCAACACAGTCCCGGGGCACAGTACAAAATACTGCGAACACGTGATACCTTCAGTAAATGAAGATCACCACAATCATAGACTGCAACACAACACAGCAACAGGCAAAGGAGAAGTGGGAAAAATCAAAGAAAATCTCAGAAATTCCTTAACAACTTAACATTGTTTGGCAAACTTTCTTGTGGCCTACTGAAAAAAAATTTTCACACTTGCTTGGCTTATAATCTTTTTACCCATTTCACATCGGAAAAACAAATGAACACAAGTTTAAGTATATTAGTTTTTCTTTGCTGGTAGGGATGTGAAATGGGTATTAATTTTTTATATAAATGGTCTTAAAAAGGTCTTAAAAAGACTTGAATTTAACTTGAAGAAACCTGTAGGAACCCTGTTTAAAGAAATGCTTTCTATAAAACAAAACTTAATTAAGTGGTAAAAATAATGTCTGAGGATTTACAATAACAAAACTTAATCTGCACTTTAGCCTAAAAGACGTAAATGTTAATAATTTGGAACACAATCAGGAGAGACTTTCATTTGAATTAATTTATTACTGTATTTTATTTACTATTCGAATGAAGGAATTTACCAAAAAATAGCCTGAGAATGTCAGTCAACAAAGACGGCATTGATCGATTTGTCGACTAAACAACTAAAGTTGACAGCCCTACTTGCGACATTGTGTGGCTGGCAGTAGGTTAATTTTCGTTGAGACAGACATGTCAGTCAATTTTAAATGTAGATTTTAGCGGTTACCTTGGTGTCATCATCAGATAACAAATTAAAACAAATGGGGCAGCTCGCCAAATTGGTTGTGAGACCAGACGGGTTTCTTTCTGTCTGACTGCTGCTGCATGTGGGGCTGCAGACTGCACACATTTCGGTGCAATTTACATTCGGGTCCAGTCGGGTAAAAAAAATGCCACTGGTTCAGGTCGGACTTGGGTGTAATTTTCTCGGGTTTGTCTCGGATCAGGTCTTACTTAAAAAAAATATTTATGCAGGTCACGTTCGGGTATACAGTGGTTCGGGTCTTTTTGGGTCGAGTACATTTCTTGGACCGGAGAAGACCTCTAGAGCAGAGATTATATAGCCCTTTTCACACAGACATTCCGTAAAATACACGGAAAATGCATCCTGGATATTTTTCGGGATCGTTAGATTTTTTGTTCATTCACACTGCCATGATTTGCCGGCATCTGCAAGGTCCTGGAAAGACACGTGACCTGTTGAAAGTCCTGCCCTCTCTTTTACGCAGAGTCTGAAGTTTGCATATTATTTATTATTTCTCTCTCCAGAAACCACTTGCGTGCATTTTTGTTTATGATAAGACTATAAAGGAGTGCGTGACGCGCCGTTCTATGCTGGTGAATGATCTCTGCTTCAAAGTGGATATTTGACGAGCTCCCTGATCTCTGCTTTAATACAGTTTTCAGGCATTTCTCATCGTGATTGTTTATATCCATTTAAAACCCCAGTTTTGAGGAGCTGAACGATATATCTTGTTGGGATGACCCGCGGGCATTTTCGTTTATTATAGCTCAAATGAGCACGTGACGCGATATTCTTTTATGCTGCTGAATGATCTCCGTTTCAACGCAGTAAGTGACGAGCTAACTTATTTGATATCTGCTTCAGTCCAGTTTGCTGACATTTCTCGTTGTGAATGTTGTAAACCCCTAATTTTAAAGAGTTGAACCAACTTCATGTTACTACGGCACGTGCGTCATTGTTTGTTTGCGACATTTCGCGATGTTGATCTCTAATTTTAAAGATCTGAACCATAACATAACTTTTGTCCTCACTACGACATGCCCATTACGGCATTGTTTCGGCTTCTTGTTCACACAGAGTGTTTTTCGTGTATCTGACTAGGTCCTCTTTCCGGCAACGATCTCAGAAGATTTATGGGACGTGTTTGTGTTCAAACAGACGCTTGTCTGGCAATTTTATGGGTATTTGTGTCTGTATGAATGGGGTACATGCAAGGCCTTCTCGTCCAACATCAGTGTCTGACCTTTCAAATGTGCTTTTCGAAGAATGGTCAAAAATTCCTTTAAACACACTCCCAAATTTTGTAGGAAGTTTTCCAAGAAGGGTTGAAGCTGTTGTAGCAACAAAGGCTGGGCTAACACCATATTAAACCCTATGGATTAAGAATGGGATGTCATTCAGGCTCATATACACATAAAAGCAGGTGTCTCAAAACTTTTGTCAATATAAAGTATGTGTGTTTGGCTCAAATGTTTAAAGAAACCTCCCTCACTAATTCTAAAATGACCAGTAGGTGGCTGGGAAGAGGTCTTAGCCAATCAGATTCGAGATTAGAAAGAACTGTTGTATATAAACGCTAATAAACGGGAAGCTGGTGACCATATTGTGCTTTCAGTGCTCTATAATGATGTGCAGAATGATGTGCGAATTGATCCTCTTTTATAAAATCAGCGATGTAAATTATTCATGGTCACAGAAAAACGCTGACATTATGAATTCGGACGGCAATAAAAACATTGACTACCCCCTATAAGTGTTTTAAATATTTGTACATCCCCATGAGAAACAATTACCGTTTGAATAGAACTTAACTCTTTCCCCGCCAGCGTTTTGAAAAATAGTGGACAGCCAGCGCCAGTGTTTTTTATGATTTTCACAAAAGTTTAATGCCTTCCAGAAATTTTTATTCTTAAAATATATAAACGTATAATAAACTGCTTTCAAATGTTTCATAAGAAGAGTGGTATTACAGATTTCCCGTTATTGGCATCAAAAGAGTAAAGAGTGAAAAGAGAATTTTAATTTTTATTATGTTTCTTTTAGATGTGAAGAGTGAATCATGTTCTGATGGAGAAACGTCCTCAACATCAGAAGAGCGACTGACAGCACAAACTCTTTCCTGCATCACCTGTGGAAAGACATTCAGCTCACAGAGACGTTTAGAGAGACATGAGAGAAAACACACAGAACAGAAACTCTTCACCAGATCTGAGATCAGCTTTACTACCTTACAAGTGAAGAAACTTCATACAGAAGAGCACACAGAGAAGAAGAAGAAACTTCATTCAGAAGAGCACACAGATAAGAAGAAGAAGAAACAACTTCATTCAGAAGAGCACACAGAGAAGAAGAAGAAGAAACAACTTTGTTCAGAAGAGCACACAGAAAAGAAGTCAAAATTCTTATCTAATCTAAAACACCACATGAGGGAACACCGTGATAAAAAGCCTTTCTACTGCAGCACCAAACGCAGTCTTGTTGTTCATCAGAGAATTCAAACTGGAGAGAAACCTCATCACTGTAGTGTTTGTGGGAAGAGTTTTAATCAACATGCCAGTTTAGTGACACACCAGAGAACTCATACAGGTGAAAAACCTTACCACTGTAGTGTTTGTGGGAAGAGTTTTAGTCAACATGGCAGTTTAGTGATACACCAGAGAACTCATACAGGTGAAAAACCTTACAAATGCTCTCAATGTGATAAGACTTTTGCTCGGTCAGGCCACTTAAAATCCCATCAGAGAGTTCACACTGGAGAGAAACCTTACGTATGCTCTCAATGTGGTAAGAGCTTCTCTGAAACATCTCGTTTGAGAGTTCATCAGAGAGTTCACACTGGAGAGAAACCTCATCACTGTAATGTTTGTGGGAAGAGTTTTGATCATCATTTCAATTTAGTGGTACACCAGAGAACTCATACAGGTGAAAGACCTTACAAATGCTCTCAGTGTGAGAAGACTTTTGCTAAGTCTGGTCACTTCAAAATCCATGAGAGAAGTCACACTGGAGTAAAACCTTACGTCTGCTCTCAATGTGGAAAGAGCTTCAATACTTCAAGTTCTTTTAGAGTTCATGAGAGAACTCATACTGGAGTGAAACCTTACGTCTGCTCTCAATGTGGTAAGAGCTTCTCTACTTCAAGTTATTTTAGAGTCCATGAGAGACTTCACACTGGAGAGAAACCTCATCACTGCTTGATCTGTGGGAAGAGCTTCACTACTTCAACTAAATTGGGAGTTCATCAGAGAGTTCACGCTGCAGAAAATCCTCATCAATGTAGTGTTTGTGGGAAGAGTTTTAGTCAACATGGTAGTTTAGTGAAACACCAAAGAACTCATACAGTAGAAAAGCCTTACAAATGCTCTTAATGTGAGAAGACGTTTGCTTGGTTATATTCCTTAAAAGTCCATGAGAGAAGTCACACTGGAGTGAAACCTTACAAATGCTCTCACTGTGGAAAGAGCTTCAATATTTCATTTAATTTGAGAACCCATCAGAGAGTTCACACTGGAGAGAAACCTCATCACTGCTTGATCTGTGGGAAGAGCTTCTCTACTTCAACTAAATTGAGAGTTCATCAGAGAGTTCATGCTGCAGAAAATCCTCATCACTGTAGTGTTTGTGGGAAGAGTTTCGCTCAACATGGAAATTTGGTGAAACACCAGAAAACTCATACAGGTTAAAGACTTTACATAAGATGTGTACTGAGTCAGGTCACTTAAAAGCAGTGTTACTTTTAACAGCAGATTTTGAATTAGTTTTAGTCCTATTTTTGTCAAATAAATGCCATGAGATTGTAGTTGATGAAATCTGTTATATTTAGTTGACTAAAATTGAATGGGTTTAAATGTGTTTGAGTTAAGGTGTAATTGAATGCGCCATGCTCACAAATATATAACTGCTGTAATATTGTAATATTATGACTTTTTTCAGGATATAGAAGAATATTAATATTTCAGAAAAGTCCAGAATTACAGTCCAGTAGCCTGCTACAAAAAACAATAGACAGAAATTCTATTTGTTTTATTGGTTTTATTGGGAATTTTATTGGTCCAAACTAAAAACAACTTGTATGGACACATCTTAAAATACATCAGTGTCCTTTGTTTTGCCTCAAAATGCACACCAGTAATGTTTTCTTGCTTATAAATATTTCAATGCTTTATATTTTAAGCCGGATTGTAAAATTCTCATGAACATAAACTTATGTATGAAATAATTTTCTGTAAGAAGTCATAATGGTCAGAAAATATTTAAAAACAACAGATAGGGGAAAGACTCAAAACAAAAGTATTAGGATCACCCTAATGGTCAAAGAAACCATTAAAAACTGGTCCCATTTTTTTTTACACAAATGACCATAATGAAAACAATGTTGATACTTTTTGCATAACCTTTTTCAAATACAGTAGGCTATATGCAGTAAATTCTACTTAAAATAAGGCTATGATTAAATATTATGTGTGTCATTTTTTGTTTCATGTGTAAATAGTACATATGTTTCATTTTTAAATTTTAGGTTCAGAGAACATATTTTCATTTAAAGTTAATTTAAATGTATTAATTTTTATTAAAATTTTATATAGTGTGTTATTTGAATGCTATACCAATTTTTGTGACCATGCACACCACACAAAATTTTTTTTTGAGGTGAAGTGGCCCAGCTGGGTCATCAAAGTGGGCCATTACTTATTTATCATAAAATAATTTTGCATTAAAATTTTTGTAAAGGAACTGATTATTAACACACAATATAGGCCTATTTATAAAGAAAACTTTATAAATTCAGTTATATTAAATACTATTATATTAAACAACAACACCAAAGCACATAAGGGCACCCTATTTAAAATTCCTAAGTTAATAAGGAATAACTGAATTAATAAGTAAATGCAAAACAACTAGCATGTTTTGATGTTAAATTTGCAGATGGTTAACAGGATTTATATATGTAAATTAACAAAATTGAAAACATGTGTCTATAACACATAAGATAAAAAAAAAACGAAATACGTGAAATAATTAAACTGTAAATGTAACATTTGTAAGTTTCAAATTAAACAAGGCATACACGTTAAAGTTTTTTGTTCTGATTCTACATTTGACCAGTTAATTTACTGTTACTCTATACATTTATCATTTCTTCCATTCTGCTCTATCTTTTATTCCATCTTCAACCTTTTTTTTCCACATTTTTATGTTTGATGTGATATGGTTGTACGCTGCAAAAAATTCCTTCGGGAAACAAATAAAGTTGAACTGAACTGATATTCCTGTGTGCATATTCATTACAGTTTTTAAGCAAATATACCTTTTGTCAGTTATTATATAACCAAAGAATGCCAATGTATTAATATATCTCAGGAGAATTAATTAAGATTTATTCTGGTGAAAGTCAAAATGGCCCAATTTATAATACACTCTTAAAATGACTGGTTATTTTTGACCCATGGGTAAATATTGGACGGAACAGATGCTGGGTTAAGAATGACCTAGTGTTGTTGTTGTTGTTGTTGTTATGCAACCATGGGGTAATAATAACCCAGCAGTTGGGTTAAAACAACCCAGCATTGGGTAAATTTTAACCCAGCAGTGTGTTTGTCCAATATTACCCATTATGGGTCAAAAATAACACAGCCATTTTTAGAGCGTTCACTAAGCCAGAGGGTTAGTGCCAAAGTGGGCCAGCAATATTTAAACACAAGAAGGGTAACTGATGATTCCTTTGCAAATATTATTTGCATTTAATTCCATAACACCTGCAGTAACACACAAGAAATCCTGTCACAAAAATATGTGTTTACAATTACTGAGCAATTGAAATTTAGACTTGCAACATTACAACTTTTCACCATGAGAGATTCCCTCTTTAATGAGTGGTCACACTCATTTTAATCTGATTATTTTCCAATTTTAATTTACATTTCATAAAGTAATTTCCTCTCTATTTTTATGGCTGATATGCTGCCAATATATTTCTATGGAGACCCTGGATGCTAAGAAATCTCAGTACCAACTTGTCAAAAGAGGATTATGATGATGGTGGTGGTGGTGGTGATGATGAATACGATAATAACAATAATAACAATAAAAGTTTTAAAAAAATAATAATAATAATCTTTTTTGATATTGCATTTTATTTTCCTTTTCCAATGATGTTGTCATGTTTATCTTTCTTATATTACATTATAAAATACAGTTTCTATGAGCAATATTTTCACGTTTACTATGTCAACCTGCAGTAATTTGATGTCAAAATCTGCAGCAGCTAGGGGTAACAAAACCAGCAACATCTTTGGCTCTTGAGCAAGCTCTGTCTTCATCCCTCAAATTGTTCCAAGCTTCTCTTGGAAATACATATAAGCCTAATTCATGTAATGTTTTTTTTTCACCTGCTGGTTTCACGCTTTTATGTAAAACTAAACAAAACTTTAACTAAACCACGTAAAGTAGTGAAACAAAGCACATGTTGGTAAACGTTAATTTCATTTGTATAAAGCTGTCCACCATAGATTTAACTCACCATAGATTTAACGTTGTACATGAAACTATATGTTTTTAGAAAAGTTAAGCGTGTTCTGTATCATTTGTGATAAATGATGAAAAACAGAAGAAACATCAAATGTAAGAAAATTCATAACAATTTGGGGAATTGTAACTTTAGACAGTAGCCTATTATTCATTACAGTCGTATTTGACTGGTGTTTTATTGCACTTTCTCGGCCTATCTTTGATTTATTTATTTAGATACAATACTTTCAGGTAAGGGGGAAGGTCGAGCAATCCTGCAGGACCTCCCCTGACAATATAGAGGGCGACCTCGGGACCTATAACCTTATAGTTGTCAGCGCAAGACGAGCATAAACTCCCGGATAGGCTACATCTCGGTAGTTAATCTTATTACATCAGATTTACCGTTGTGTTATTATGCTTAGTAATTAACAATTTGCTCAGTAACTTGCTATTTAATTGTTTGTTATAACTAATATAAATAGAAAAACCGGTTTAAAGTTAAGAAAATGTTATAAACTTGTCAATCTGGATTTAAAATGTTAGAATGTTTTCATTAGCAGTTCGAGCTGCTTTGATAAGGAGTTATTGTGATAAGGAGTTTTGATTATTGTGCGTTTTTGTTCCGACTGTTTTCATTCACCAATTTGTTGTGATTTATTGTTCACAATCCACACAGATTATAGTATTTGATCACTCTCTTGAACTCACGTTTCCTGTTTGCAACTACTACGATTCTGAACAATGGAAGGTGAGAAGGTCACAATGTCAAAGTTTTTTTGCTTGTCTTTGTACAATAGTCAATACTTTTTCAGGTAATATCGTGTAGCCTACTGTCTACGAGCGTGACCATTATTGCGAATCAGCATATTGTCCATTCCAACGCAAGTTACACAGATTTTTTTGAATAGCTAGATATCCTAAAATGAATCAATTAGATAATGGATTTAATGTGTTTTTTTACGCACACTAAAGTTTCATATGTTGAGTGCATGAATAAGGGGTGTTGAATTCGCAACCAATACTGGTTTGATTTTTCACAAGTTTTTATTGTTTTTATAAATGCCAGTCACATTACAGGACATAAACAATCATTGCAGCATATAAGACATTACATTACAATTGTTCTTCACAGGGTCACATCAGACATTCTCTGATATTACATCATTTTTGGCATGCACTGGTCCCCAATGTATATTTTGCCAACGAAAGGAACTGGCAAATAAGGCTCATCTTCAGAAAAAAACATCTCAGAGATGCAATTTATTTTTCTGAAAACAGTCAAGGTATGGAGGAAAGCTTATACACAGATATGAATTACCTTTTTTTAATCAATATTGTAATGTATTGACCAATTTACCAGTTCTGTGATTTTGTTTTGCAGAGAAATTTGTGGTGGCCTGCTACTGCAGGGACATGACAGTAACTTCCAGAAGCCACTATCATTGCCCACTCTGTGAATTTGCAACATTTACACGGTCATGCATTTTCATGAAACATTTGAAAGGCAAACATGGTACGTGTTTTGCTGCTGCATCTTCCATTATTTTAGTATCCCTGCCTACCACGTCAAATATTCCATGCCTTCACCAAATAATAAACACACATTAACAGAAATATCTGGCTCTGTCTGTGTTGAAGGCTTATAACCTGATTATGACATTAGCAGCATCAAAGTTTGATTTCACATTGATTTCAATATTTGACATTATGGTTATATCAAGGTTATATGTTCATAGAATGCTATTTAAATTATGAAGGCTGAGTTATGATACACTCTAAGAAAGGATGTGTTAATTTGTTCAGTTCAAGTTCAGTTCAGTTCAAGTTTACTTTCATATGCATATTAGTACAGGGTACCACAGCAATGAAATACTGTGCCTTAGCACTCTCTCAGCATTAATCAATAAATGTGTTTAAGACAATTAATTAAGCATTTCATTTGTAACACATTTTTGTGTTATCCTATGGGGTGGTTTCCCGGACAGGGATTAGCTTAAGACATTAGTTTAATTAAATGTGTTGTCCTTAACTTGACACAACATGTGTTATTTTAACACATTCATTGACTATAGGTTACAAAAAAAAGATTTTAGATGGGTTTTGACAGACTGGGTCACATGCAGTCAATGACCTAATTTGCTTAAATGTATTTGTGATTGCTACTTTACTTCACATTTTTATGTAATAAATGTATAATGGTAGTGTAAAAGACAAAGTTATTTATTGGACATCATGTGTTGAATTTAGACAAAAGTGATAAGGCCAGAAATATTAAATAAATTCTTTACAACTCTACACAGCAAAATCCCCAGTGTTAAATTAACACCTACAGTGTCAAATTTAACACCAGCAAAGTGTGTATATGTGTCCACACTACACTGTGTTACATTTACACTTTTCACAGTGTTAATTTTTTAACACCGATTTTGTGTTAAATCAACACCATATATTGTTAAAAGTTATCACTATTCAACACTTAAAATTGTTGTTTTTACACCACACTGGTGTTAGTGTTAAATTGTAGGCTTAATGAGTAACACCTCTAATTTAACACTAACACAAGTGTATTGTTAATACAACAACATTAAGTGTTAAAATACTCAACACTATTGAGTGTTAATACTAATACCTCTAGAGGTGCTTTCTATCCTACTCAAGACAAATGTCAGAAAATGTTGCAAAACCACTTTATTAAGGTACACCACATTGAATAAACATTCACATTAAAAACTTTCAGTCAAGTATTCTGAATAAACATTCACATTTAAAACTTTCAGTCAAGTATTCTCAGTTAAACACTTAAACAAAACTACAATATGGCACAATATAATGACTCCAATCATTACCATATGAAAACTGCCTGTCATATGGTCTGTAATACACCAGGTCAGATACACAAATGACAGTAAAAACATCATCAACCTCCTCAATACAAAATGCATGCACATGCTCATTAAAATACAGTGTAATAACCTTACAAGTTAAGAGGAATGCTTGCTCATCCTTTATAACAATATGAACTATCTTATAAAAAACTGGTATTTCATTTTCAACAGCAGAACAAACATACATCCCAACTTGGTATTCGGTTCCATAGTGTTTTACCCAAGATGTCATTGAAATAGTTGATGAATTGAACGTTTCAGTTAAAACCTCACTACCTTCCAGACTGCAAGTAGAGACCACATTAACAGGACCAAACTGAAATCTTTTTAAATAAAAATTTTCCCAATGAAAGGCCAACTGATTCTGATGTTTCTTTACCAGTGTTTTGGTTATATTTTTGAAATTCTTAACAGACCTCTTAAAGAAGTTGTGTTTACCTTCGAATCTCATACACCACATATGAATTAGTGGACCTATTTTCCTAATACACCTTGGATAATGAATCATCAGATGATGCTTTGGAATAAGACGCTTTTCAGGAAACATAGACTTGAAAAGTTTATGATGATCAAAAATTAAATGCTTCAAAAAATAGGTCATACCATCGGTTATAGTTGGTGAGAATACAATGTTCACAATTTGAATCAAAAGAAGTATCAAATTCCAATAACCATTGTCTTGGTCAACAAGATCTCCAAAAATCAAAGGGGTATTGCGCAGGAGGCACCACGACTGAATAGCATTGAGTCCAAGATCCTTGCTCCCATCTTCGACTTTTACTCCACTTGGCCTGTTCTTTCTCTCAGTGTATCCATAGTTAAAACTCTGAATCCGTTCTGTTAGGCTGTTTAGAGAAATGCAGTTTGCAACCAAGTACTGAAATAGGAGCTTTAACTCATACTGTACTACCCCTTCAAGTAAATCATGCATAATGTCAACAGCAAAATTGTCTGAACAATGAAAAAACTGCAATGAATTGAGAGGGCAAGTCCTCTTAACACCAGACACTGAACCAAGAGTGGGATCTTTTGCCAGAGCATTGCAATGTTCTGAATAGAGTTCCTTTGTGCGGAGAACCAAGTCTGGGTCATCCTCACTGAAGACTGACTGCAACTTTGGTTTGTCAGTTAAACAAAATCTGCAACAGTAGGTTGCACTGAATGACTCAACCATACCAAAAAGTCCATGTATAGCTAAATTGTCACCAGTAACCTGAATAACAGAACCTTTTAATGCAGCATCTGAAAAGGGTACGCGGATTCCCTCAGTTTCAAGAATTTTTAGATCGTCAATGAGAGGCTGGAGGATTGGACCAAAGCCATACTTTTTTAAGTCCTCTGAATGAAAAAGAGCCACAAGGTGAATGTTCATTAAAACAGAATTGAGCTTGGGGGGCAAATTTCTTAAAATAAAGTAAACACAGCCAAGTTTATGAATTCCTTTCTTCGATCCGAGTGGATTAGCGGTTTCAAAATCATCGTAATAAAGTTGTATCTGAAGGGCATGTTCTTCGTGTCCAAATAAGGTATGGTTTTGAAAGTAAGAACCATCATTAATGTCTCTGTAAATGCCATCTTGATGAATCTTTACCTGCTGGAAACAGTGGCAAAGTTCTAAGTTGGTAAACAGGGACTCAAGAGTTCTTAAAATGGGCACATACATAAATTTGTCATTGACAGGGACTTGGCTGTACACACCTGTAGTTTTATCTCTGCGCACATCGTAACACACGCCGAGAACATATTCTACTGGTTCAATGATTTTCCATTTCTTCTCAAAGTGTTTCTGTCTCTTTGCTTCAGTATTGAGGGCCGAAAAAGGATTTTCAAGCTGCTGAAAACACTCTTCAACTTTGTCCAGGGTTTGCATAGGTGCCTCTGACGAAATGCATTTAAGAACAGCATCTCTTGCTTGAGCATGAACATCATTTACAAGTTCCTCCATAGAACCAACTAAACACTGAACAGTACTTTCAGAAACACCAGATGCTTGTACTTGAGCAACTATAGAGCTACACATATCTAATAGCTTCCTATTGTCAACAGGAGTTGGGGAAGAGGCAGGAGGATCATCACTTTGCTGCGAATTAGAAATGGGTAGAATGTCACCACTTTCCAATCTGCCAACAATATCTGAAGTTAAACCGTCTCCAGCAGTACAGTTTTCGTGCACTCTTAAATGTTTCTTAAAACCATAGTATGTATAGAACACTGATGAACAATCAGGTTCGCCACATTTCAAACGCAATGAACGCCCTGGGTACAAACCATGACGAAATTTCAGATGCTGAAATAAAGCAGAACAACTTCTGTGGTGTACCTTGCAAATGTAACATGAGAACATGTTTCAGGAACCAGTATTCAAATTTCGGTGTTGTGAATTCTCACTCGGATTTCCTTGACCCTTGGACTCTCCTTGGCACTGCCCACATCAATGCCATACACAGTTGTTTGGATGAAAGTGAAGAAGTTGTATAAGGTCTCATCGTAGGATACAGCAAACACAAAGTGTGCCTTAAAGAGTTCATCAAAGGCTGCAACAACTGTCTGTGTTGTGCAGGGTATGGCCTTCCTGTCCAGGATGATGTAAAACTTCTGGATACTACTCTTCTGTTCTCCAACACAAAGGAGGAAGGGCTGTGTTGATCCAATTTGGTCAAGGAATGTCTCAATGCTTGTTCCCACCTAAGATAGGAGAAATTTTAAACATGTGTTCAGCCCAACAGACAGGTATTAGATTTTCAAGTTCAAATATATTTTTAGCCTCAGTTGCAAGGGTGTAAAAATATAAATAAATATAAATGAAAAATATATTGAAGTTGATATACTTTTACTAAAAGCAAGTAAAATGTGGCAACACTCATTTTGGCAACAATGCACAACAAAAGATAAAAATTACCTCATATTTTTTTACAAACCTGTATATATTTATTTGTTCTGATGAACACAAAGACATTTTGAGGAAAGTTTGTAACCAAACCCATCATGAGCCCCATTTACTTCCATAGTTTTATTTTTTTCTACTATGAATGTCGATAGGGCCTCTGATTGGTTAGGTCAGTGGTTTTCAAACTGGGGGCCGCGAGATGGTGCCAGGGGGCCCCAGTTTTATGACATTTTATAAAATACATTAATTTATCATGAATTCTGTGTAATTAAACCTAAAAAAAAATAAGGCTACTAACCAAAAGCACTACTTTTTTGTATAATTTAATGTTTTTTTAATTAAAATGTTGAGTTTTAGAACATTTTTGGTCACAAATTTTCTTCGGGGGGCCATGAAGGAATGCACCGTACACAAGGGGGGCCACATGCTGAAAAAGTTTGGGAACCACTGGGTTAGGTTACAAACATTCCTCAATATATCTTTCTTTGGGTTCATCAGAACAAATAAATATATACAGGTTTGTAACACTATGAGGGTGAGCAAATAATGGGTTAATTTTCATTTTTCACTGGACAATCCATTTAAGCGCTTCATCCAACTAATCAAAGATGAGAAGAGGAATGACGAAGAGCGCAGCCGTATGGAATATAAACTTTCTAGAACCAGTAAAGTCCTTTAATGGCAAACATGCTTATATCAAACGAGAAATAAAGTAACAAAAGGATTTTGTTGGACAGAAGCTCTGCCATGTTCCTAATCAATCTTTGCATCATCTCTCTTCCTCTGCTCGTGTTTGACACTGACCGAACTGCTTGACACTGTCCGCTTTTGTTGCAAAAGCTAAATGTACGCTACAGGCTGTGCGTTCAACGATGCTTGTACATTGTGCCTACACTTAAAAACAGCCTAACTCTTGGCTTAAGCGCCATTGCAAGTTTCTCAAGGTAGAGAGTTATGAATAATGCATTTTTTCAGGAATAGAAGATCAGATTAAAATCTATTTAGCCAAGACTCATTTAAGTAGGCGAATGTAAATGGAACAGTTTTAACAAATCAGATAGGCTAGCTATCTGTTCAGAAAAGTGACCATCTGTAAAAAGACCCTATATTGTGTGCTGGAATGTTACAAACAGTTCATTGTTAGATAATGCAAAATAAATATAGTAAAAAATACATTCTGAAAATGTAACTTGCAATGGTGAGGACATTGGCAAAATACGCACAACCAGCGCAACGTCATAGAATATCTCTGAACAGGTTCACGCCCACTTTTGGGGGAAAACAAACTAGACCTCTCATTGACTTCCATACAAAATAGCGGAACAAAGCAACGTTCAAACAAAGCTTCCATTTTGTATGGAAGTCTATGAGAAGTCTGGTTTGTTTTCCCCCAAAAAGGGGCGGTGAGGAAATTTACAGTCAAATTCCCGGATGTGCCGATAGTCTGTATAAGGAAAAATTAAAAGAAAAAACTTGAAGCGAAAATCAAGTCTCTTCTGAAAATTAGGATTAAGTAGTCATGAGAAGTAGTTTTATGATCTCTATAACTTTTAGAAGTGTCTAAGTGGCAGTTGCGTGGCTGTCAATGAAGGCACAGACATTTTTCATGTTTTTATTGAAAAAATCTTTAGGTGTGTTCTGAAAATGAACAAATGTATTAAATGTTTGAATTGACATGAGGGTGAGTAAATTAACCCTTCGCTAAGCCACGCCCGAAAACCGCCACAGGCCAATCGTGGTTTAGCATCCGTAACTAGGCGCGGGGGTCTGAGAAACTCAAGCAAGTAAAACATGCGGAAGCATTATCAATATGGATTGTGTAAATCTGATACCCGGTATCCTAAGAGTTTGGACGGGGTGGTGGATTTTTCCCTTCCAGAAACTTAAAACCCAATTGGAGAAATGTCGGACGTGGATCAAGCAGTGTGGAATTCACAACTAAATATTGACAGGATTAACAAAAATGTAAGAGCACGCTAATGTTAGCTGGCTAGCTAACATATTACATCATTGCTTGCAAATAATGACAGTTCTTTGTTCATAATGCATATATGTTAATAGACTGCCTAAGTTACCCCTGAATACCCCAATCTGATCGCGGCTCCCCCGGGGTTAGTATTAAGCCCAATTTATAGTTGTGTGTGAGGTCTACGCCGTAGGTTATTTGTAGCCTTAATATGCATCAAGGTTAGAAGACTTCTAGGACATACCTTCATGAACTTGACCATGTGATTAGCAGCTTCAGTAGCACTGATTTTCCCAGTCTTCGTTCCTTTGATGGTTGGAGGTAAGAGATGTAGAAGCAGTAGAAGAGCTGCCATGTCGCTGTCCCATCCTAGTTGTACAGAATTTTAACACTCCAACCCATCAGTATGCAGTCAAAGTAGTAAACACACACACACACACACACACACACACACACACACACACACACACACACACACACACACACCCTAGACTCACCTTTATCAGACATCTCTTGAGCAGAGGAGAGGTTATCCACATGTGCACCAGTGCGTAAGTTTTTGCAGTCAGCTATTATCCTAGGTTTGTAAAATGTTGGCCATTTTGCAATGAACTTGCCAGAGACTTCCTCTCCAAAGAGCATTGTGAAGTCTTGGTTAATCTAAAACAAAGAGAAATCATGTTCACAATTGTAATCACAATTACTAACCACAATTTGAACATTAAGATAATTGTATTATTTCTTACCAAGCCTTGTGTATCCAAGAATCGGGGAAAGTAATCCAGGATGTTTAAAGACTTGTCTGGATCATGTATCATATTCTGTCTGTACTGAAACGTTGCCTTCATTCTCTCCTTAACAATTGATTGGTCTGTCGAATGCTTCATTACAGACAGAGCTTCTCTGCACTGATCACCTGACAGCTGCTCAACTGTTGAAAATGTCTCACGCATGGTCTTGGGGCCATCTTTATAAAAAACCTTTGATGTGCTCCTCGAGTTACTTCCTGAGGTTCGCTGAACGGTTCGCTAATACTTTTTCCTGTGTCATTCAACTTTATTGCACATAACTTTATTTATGGACTTTAATGTTGTGAATTCTTTATTTTTGTGTCTTTTTTGAGTTAATATTTTTTTTTTACACCAATGGCACGGTTCGGATCGGTTTATGGTTTTGGAGCCATGGTTTGGTCCGATTCGGTTCGGTTTGTTGTGGGTGTAGGGTTTCTGTCATTTTACCAACAATGCTAAGGAACAATAGATTAACTTAATAACAACAACAAAAATAACTTGACGTTTTCTTTATTAACTTTGGCAAACAAACTTAAATTAAATGTGTTGTGAAAAGGAACAGCACTTCAGCTATATCATGGAATTATTTTGGATGTAGGAGAGATGACGCCGCACAGGTACTGTGGAAGCGGTGATTCACATATTGTGTCTAATGTGGGCTCAAGTTCATTATTTCAAATGTAGGCACGCAGTATGTGCGCTCTGGAAGCGCCGCGCAAATTTTTTCCAGGCTTTTCAAAAACATTTTAACTTTTCAGAATGACACAAGCGCACCGTGAAGGTCATGTGACAATAACCTACGTGTCTAGCGTTTTCCACGCGTTTTTAGGCCCGACATGTGAATGGACCCTAAAACATGAAAAAATATAAAATATTTATCGCAAATCACATCGTCATCGCAACATTAAACAATGTCACCGCTAGGGTTGCCACGGTGACAGAATTTTCCCACCGGTTAATCAGCGCGTCACAAACCCGGTGATCCCTGTATCACCGAGTGGGAGTGGCTTATAGACGTGCACATTTTACTTTCACTTTTGAATTACGCAACTGTTTAAATGCAGTGCTTGCGTACCCTGCGTTAAATTGCGTATAAATTTGCGTGCAAAGTGAGTGCAACCGCTGGTTTAATTAAGTGCTTGAGTCAATGTGCGCAGGTAATTCTCACAGAACTCGCCAGTCCCAGGCATAGCAACCGGTTACTTCTCCACAAAGCGCTGCTTGAATGATGGGTTTATTGTTTTTCTTGATGAAAAACACAACAACAAAACGATCTCGCTTATATTAAACATCATATATGTATATTATAACAAAAACGAGTAAGCACGCGGCTCTGCCATCATCTGGTCGGTCAGCTCGCCTCACACACTGAGAGAAATCAATGAAACCTGACACCGGCTGCTCTGTGACGTCACGCGCGTTCATCTCCGCTGAATACAGGCAGCAGACACGTTCAGTTCTTAGTGTGTTTGCTCTCTCTAACGAAAATAAATTATTTAATTACACAAAAATATCAAAACAACGGTGAAAGACGGTGTCACGGTGGGCAAGTGATCTAACCGGTGAGAGGCTGAAGCATCGGTAATCACCGTTTCACCAACTATCGCGGCAAGCCTAGTCACCGCACATCGCAACTTTTCCTCACATCGTGCAGCCCTACTAGAAAACCAAAATGTTCCCGCACAAGAGACATAATTGTGTCCGGGGGATCTGCAATCTCAGGTGGAGCAGCCATCCTGTGACCTGCACTCACTCCCAAGTCAAATGGCATGACATGCACTTGGAAAACAGTAACTTTGGAATATACTATTTAGAACAGCATTTAAAAAGCTCTTATTTGTCATTACTAATACAATTTAATCAAATGTATGCAAATATATTTTTTAATAAATAGATTAATTAGTCAGAGCTAAGTGACATTTACCTCAACAATGGGCAGCAGGAGGCGTGAGAATACCGCGGCACAACATGGGAGTTTCGCGATTCGTATCGTGGGTGGTGTATTGCGATCGGACGGTTCGGTTCGTAATATCGTTACACCCCTAATATATATGTACTGAAAAAAATGTTGACGCGTTCAATACAATATCTTTTCCCCACTGTAAATTAAACAAACAAATGAGCAGATCATTCACAATAACATAAGATAAAAAACAACCCAGCAAAACTTTCAGGGCTCCAGACTAACTTTTTTCACTAGGAGCACAGTGGCCCCCAACTGAAAATTTTAGGGGCACAACCACAAAATTTAGAGGCACACACCGTAAATCAACATGCTAACCAAATATTCACATTTCTACTAATTTCCACTGTATTACTAATACATACTTTGATGATAGATGCAGAAAGTACAATGTGCTGCTTCAAATTCACTGTCACATCAGAAAAAAAGGTCAAATTTACTGGTCGCACATGTGCGACTGGATGTAAAATTCAGTGGCACACTCTCAAATTTTGGTGACAAAATGCCACCATTGGGTGGCAGTCTAGAGCCCTGACTTAAGTTTAAGTTAAGTTTAAAGTTGCCCTTCCACATAAAACCGTTTTTACTTGTATTTTTTTATATGTGTTAGGTCCATATGTGTTTGTGTTGTGTCGTGAATGTGAAAATTAACTTCTACCTGCTCTGTCAGCTCTAGCCACTGAAAAGAAATAAGCGGAGAAATAAGGTCAATTAGAAAAGCTGCTCAGTGTGACGTGGAATTGATTGAGGTCATTACTATTTATGAGCTCTCCAACTTGAGACCACGCCCACATATTACGTGTAGTTGAGTTAGTTTTCATAACAAGTTACTGCAAGGATGGCTGAACGTCAACCGTACCGTATTCGGGCCATTGTTTTTGATGAGAGACATCATTCCAATCAAACTAGAAAAGCATAACATTTGCTCCGTGTTTGGATGTTCATGGCTGTTCAGAAGAACGCTGGATTTGAAGAGAGACTGCAATTAGAAAGCAATGCTACTACACCAATATTGGATCCGGACAGAATGGCGCAGCTTATGTGAGTAAAAGACTTTAGTACTGTGTGTCAATATCAGTGGCGGCCGGTGACTCGTCGAAAGGGTTTATGATAAAAGACACGCGTGTGTGTGTGCACGTGCACTAGGGGTGGGAATCTCTGGCACCTAACGATTCGATTAACGAGGAGGGTTTTTGTATTTCGCGCTTAGCCATCGCTTTGGATTGCGTCTCTGCTTTTTATGTGCACGTCACAGACTGTCCGGTCGCTGCACTTCCACGCTACAGAGTTACGCCTTTTGCATTTGCAACTTTATTAGAAAACACCTGTGTGTGTGTGTGTGTGTGTACGTGCGTGCTGCACACGCGTCGAAAGGGTTTACGATAAAAGGAACGTGTGTGTGTCGAAAGGGTTTATGATAAAATGTGTATGTGTAAGAAAGACACTGTGTCTTAAGACACTCACTTAACAGTAAACTGATTACACATGATTAAATGATTATTGAAAGTTAGTTTGACTACGAAAAACTTATCCAATCATAGCAGTGGGTGTTTACTTCCAAGTCGTCAATGCAGCTGGCCCATCAAAACAGATCATTTCTCGAACCAGCCTCAAAACCAGGGTACAAAATGGCCTATTACTTATTGCTTTTGATGTTTTTGGATGTAAAAACCACGCCAACGTCATAAGTAGACCTTAGACAACAGTATAAAACAATAAAAACGACGAGGAAGGGCACCTTTAAGTTGTATTTAATGTCAATCAGTTTAGTGCAATTTGTCTAAAAGTTGAGTTTGTTTGATTTACTATATTTATCAATGTAGTTTACCAAATTGCTGCACAATTAATCGCATCGCAATCGCAATCGCGATGTCAGCCTGTGCAATTATATGACAGCAAAATGTTGCAATTATATTACATAAATAAATGTGTGCACTTGTTAACACAAACTTTCTGATAACAGTTTGATGATTTTCCTTGCTGTTTAAAAAAAAGAAAGAAAAATGAACAAAAAAGGCAGTGCACGTGTGTGGTGTGCTTCGTCACTTATACCAGAGCGAAGATGGATGCAGAGGAGGTTGACCGTGATCTGGTAGCTAAAAAAAAACTCTATGTCTGTTGTATGGCGGTATTTTGGATTTAGGATTACTGACACTGAGCAGTTGCTACATCACGTGGCAATACGAAAACATTTCTAGTTTTACAAATAAAAATTTTAGCTAAACTGTGTGTGGAGTTGACTCATGATATCATTTAGTATAATAGCAATCGCACATCGCAATTTTAGCATCAATAACCGCAATGGGAAAAATTACCCAAATCGTGCAGCCCTATAATTTAACAAATAAAAGAAAAAGAAAAAAGGTGAAATACTTTAATTTCTAAAGCATTTAAGATTATTTATTATATAAAGCCATTTTTTGTAAATTTTCCAGAATGTCCACATTATATAGACTACTACATTGTGATAACCATTGTTATAGTAAAATAATATTACTCATACAGTGAAACACGGTTTTTTATCATACTGCCCACTAATGGTAATAGTGCTCTTTTAAAAAGACCATGTCAGTCAATTAAATACTCACATATCCAGTGGGCGAGCTCTTGTCCTTTAAATTGCGGAAGAGTGTCACTATTCCAAGTGCATATTTGATGCGTATATTGATTGGTGGGGTCCTCCTGTAAGAAAGATTGAAAACAAAATTTGTTTGAAATGTTATTTAATTACAATTTTATTTTATCTAACATTTTATATGATTGGCTTATATGTATATTACTTTTTAAATTTATATTAATTGACATTCATGTCTCAATGTTATTCCTGTAGGCCCACTGCCCTGCACATTTTGTATGTCTCCCTTATTTAACACACCTGATTCAGTGCATTTTGGCTAGGGCTGGGCGATATATATCAGGGGATTCTCATGCGTGTTTTATCAGTACAGCCTGTTCCTTGATTAGAAGTAAATCGCCATCAGCTGTTTTCAGATGAAGCGGCATTTACTACAAAGAGCCGTAGTTCACTGACAAGCTGGGCCATATAGCATTAATTATCGCAGGCGATACATCCTTGATAATTACTGTGAAATTGCCCCGATTGTCAGTGAACTACGGCTCTGTGTAGTAAATGCCGCTCCATCTTAAAGCAGCTGATGGCGATTTACTTCTAATCAAGAAACTGGCTTTACTGCTGAAACACGCATAAGAATCCCCCGATATATATCGCCCAGCCCTACCCAAAATGCACTGAACCAGTGGTTCTCAACTCCGTTTCTGGAGGCCCACTGTACTGTCACTTACCCATAACTCTCTACCATATCCGCCACAAGGATGTTGACTAGCTTCCTTCGAGTTGGGTCAGAAAGGCTATTGGTTTGGTTGTACTCATTCAATACAGCGGAGCCCCCTGGTTTTGACTGCAGAGCTGCAAATCAGCTGTAACATATGACGTAAAAACAATTTCTTATACCATCTTAAAATAGTTGATTCCATGAACAACCTTAGAAAAAAGTAAAAACATCTTACATCTTTTGCCAAATTACTGTCAGGAGGTGCTTCTAAGAGCTGTCTTTTGTGTGCCTTTGAAGACTGACAAATTACTGAGGAGTCTGAACTTTCTGATTTCACTGATGAAAACGACTCAGAGCAGGAGGCCTCAGATAAGTTTCTTTCAGCTGGGAGAACAATATCTTGAAATAAAGTAGCACACAAGACAGTATGAACACTATTGAAAATAAATACAAAAATAATTTCAAAACAGCTCTGAACCAGGAAAAGTAGCACCCAAACATTGCTGAATTAGAATTAAGAACTGACTTCGTCTGGGGCTGAGGTTACTGTGACACAATACTAGGAGGCTAGCTACATGCTAAGGCTAATGTTGTTCTTTGTAAATTATAAATATGGTATTTTTATAAATTACGTCGAGTTGCATGTACACGTTGATTTTCCACATTGGATGCCAATTAACGGTTTGTTAAAATCCATTTTCAGAGGCTTTCCCGTGATCAGAACAGTAACCGATTGTACTGGTCATCTAAAGCATCAAAGTAAAAGTTTAAACATGATTTAAATCACCCCATAACATGTAGTTTTAGTAGAACGATTATTCAACACCACCATCTTAGTCACATTTGCATTCAAGATGAGAGTGTACGCAGTTTGTGGAGGGTTCTTTGCTGCTGCTCTGTGCCCCCGCCCTCCGAATTTGTCATAAGTCACTAAGAAAAGTGCGTACACGACGCTGATACTCTCTCCTGAATACAGAGGAGTCAAAGATGGCTCTAAAGGCCTTTGTTTGTCCCCCTGGAGCCGTTTGGATTTCTTTGGGAAAGAATGATAAATGCACATTCTTTGGACTTGAAGGAGGTGGACCCAGTAACTTTACATTTTAACAACTGAAATATCCAAGACATTTTTAAAATAACTGAAAATGTCAGAAAATTATTTACATATGCATCTCAGACAGCTTGTGGGTGAGTAAATCATGGGTTTAATAGACCTTTTGCGAGTTTGCAAACAGAGATGACGTTTTTGGTGGGCGGAGCCCAACTGGTAGCAGAAAGTAAATGCTTCAAGTGTTTGAGCGTTAAACTGTGATTTTTAAGGATCCGGTGTTCTGTAGAAGTCTGTTTCCCCTATATTTCTCTTAAGTGTAATGTTTCTTATAACGTTTTCACCAAGTTACGTTTATTTTTTAAATAAATTAAAAGTTTAAATGGCTTGGCTACTAATTGTGTGCATGTATGTAATGTATATGTATTGTTCTTTATTGGTAAATGAATTATTTTTACAGTATGAATCGCTGAAGTACTTATAAGAGCAATACTATCATGTATTCTGTATAATATCATTTATTAAACATTTAATCATTTCCTGTTTTCAATTTCTTCCTTATATTTTTATCCTACGTGTTTGATCTAAAACTAATGATGTTTTATTAACAAAGTTCGGGAGGAGCACGTTCAAAGAATCAACCTAATTACCTTGTAACTATGACCAGCTGTCGACAATCAGCAATCAGGTCTTCACCTGATCGGCATCAACAGAAACCTATATAGACTGAAAATCAACTCACCCTCATTCCTTGATAGTTTCAGCATCCCTCCACCTCCCCTTCTCCGCACAATTTGCCTAGTCACCTTACTAACCAGAACAGGGTGGATTATTCTGGGTTCGGGCCTAAGGCCGAGCCCGGAACCCTCTCCCCGCCAGGAGGCGCTCCGGGCTCAGGCCATTAACGAGCTCGGAGCCCTCTCCTCGGACAGCACGCCAAATACGCATATTAATAACCCTGTTCAGAATTATTTGTAAGTGTGAACTCGTGAATTATGTTTACATACAAATTAATTTGTATAGGCCTGTTTATATATTATTAACACTTTACATTGTGTGTGTGTGTGTGTACTTTGTTTATATATTTATTAGTAAACATCATAATTTAGAACAAACAGGAAGAAGACATAGGCTAAGATAGAAGGTAAAAAGAAGTAATAGAAAACGAAAAAAATACGAAAACTTTAATAAATGTTAATATTGTTGATATTATGAACTAATTCAAATCTTTAATCTTTCTAAATAAATTATAAACGTAACGTGATGAAAACGCTATAAGAAACACATAGAGGGATCAGACTTTTTATTTTCTATTCAAATTATTAAAAGATTTCCAGATGATTTCATCACTCCAGTCTGTCCGGTTGAGGGCTTTTATTGCAACCATAAACACCTACTTTTATTGTCAAATGGTGTCTTTGACAACGGTATACTATAAAAATGAAGGTCATCTATTTTGGCATTCCTATTCTGACACTCAACAGCACAACAAAACATTTTCTAGTGAGTTATATTGTTCGTTTCACTCGTGTCTCATTCATTTCCACTGTTTATCTGCCACCACATGCGCGCGTGACGTAACTGTGACGTCGACTCGCAAAAGGTCTATATCATTTTTGGCAGAACTATCCCTTTAAAATAAATCAGTGCCATTGCCAGATGCACACCAGTATTGTTTTTGTAAGGTTTGTAAACTACTTAAATGTCCTAACATAACTTCCTAATCCTGGATAAATCTTAACCCTGTCCGGGAAACTGCCCCGATATGTTGACTGACCCTAGCATATGAACAGCAGTGTTGGTAACGTTACTTTAAAAAATAATTAGTTATAGTTACTTCTCAAAAATAGTAAATGAGTTAGTAACTGTGTTACATCATTATAAAAGTAACTAATTACCAGGCAAAGTGACTATTGCGTTACTTAAAAAATTTCAAATATTTGAGATAACTTTGATCCCCATAATATTACATTTGTTGAATGAATTAGACACTAAAGAGAAACCACAAATTTTGTGGCAGCGTGTGATGATGTGAGGTGCTTTATTAGATCAGAATTACAGACGTGGAGAGACTCTTTCTTACTCCGTTGGCATAAGTTGCACAAACATTCTTGCCTTTCACCTCAACAATGGAAAAGTAGTGTTTATTGTACTTTGTGTTTGCGACTGCTCGCTTCAGTGATATTAATTATAGTAACACGCAGCATTTATTGACGTTAACGGCGTTATAACAAGGAAACATTTATTTATTTGAATACTCTTTACTGAAAAAAATAACGCAGATTACTTATAACGCTGTTAATCCCGTCACTGATGAACAGTCCATACAACCATGATAAATTTTCATGTAAACATGACAAAATATGTTTTCTTACCAGACTTGTTTCCATCCAAAACTTTGAAAGAAACATTCGATCCCCTCACCAACTCATCAAAAATATCTTCATCCACATCCACTCCTAAAGAGTCTCTCAGGATAACCGTAGTACCGTTTGGCAGATTGAATTTGGACGAAGCTAAAGGAAGAAACAAACACATAAATATCAACTTGCAAATGCATTCCAGTGAATAAAACTATAATTGTTGTATAAGCTTACAGTACAAAATTATTGAGATGACAGTTTACACCTTTACAGATTGAAATAACTGAATAAAATTTAAAATTTTCAAAAAGTGATTAATTTACCTTCACAAATAAATTGGTGGTAATCAAAGACGTCGCATTTCTCTGGGATTCTGACCCATTTCAGGCTCCCCTTACACTCCACCTGAACCAGCATGTCTTAGGAATGAAGCACACTTCTCAGTAAGACAGCCACGTTTATGTTTGTTTGCTCAAATCGATCAAAGAGAGACATATTATTGTGTACCAAACGTATAGTTGTTCATAAGCAGAGAAATGCAAGACATTGACTGGAAAATATGTTTGTAACGTTAAACATGCGACTGCATCAGGATGAGCCGAGTCGGACATTAAGCTATATTAATATATAAAAAATGCCATAGAATATATTAAGATGATATAATAGCATATTAAGATGATATAGTAAATGTAAGGTTATCTTTTAAACAATAGATACTACACGCAACACTAACACTTACATTACGGGTAAACGTAAATAACGTACCCAGTCATAAAATTGCTGCTAAACTCCCGTCTTGTTTCGCGATGATCCATGCCTTTATTGGCGTTTTGGCGGACATTTGATGGTGATTACCCATATTGTACGTTAAACAACCGACGGGCGGTCACACTAAGTTACACTTTCGTTCCCCTGACTTCCATTCAAACATATAAACGAAAACGCAAGCTCGTACAGATTTTTTGCTGCGTATCAAAGTTTAAGTCTGGTGAATTCTGAACTTTTGTATTTGTATCACGTGGAGATATGTGACCAGTAAAACGGTACATCATGATGTGAGCTTTTCTATCTACCGTGTATAACCTTACACTAAAAAGCAAAGCTGGACACAGCCAAATAACTTCTATTACAGCCACTAACAAAAATGTGTAGGCCTGTGCCTTCATACTTTTGTATAGTTGTATTTTTATAGTTGTGTAGTTGTTTTCTGGAGGACCGTTATGACTAAGTGAACCGCTCCAATTCGTGCAGGCACCTTTTGTGAACATAAAGCACGCCTTTTTTATTTAAATATGCTAACTTGACACAAGGACCAATTTGGGAAAGTTGCAGCACCAAAATAAACTACCATTCCTTATTTTAATGGCGGATTGCAAACCAACGTAAAGGTCCATACCGCCAACGATGAGCTTAAGTTACCTCAACCAAATCTTTTCTGTCACAATTCACATATTTTTTGCACATTTTTTTTGTTAAATCTATTTAGACTCTTAATATTAATTTCTCGTCCAGTATGTTATGAAGATAGACTGTATATTAACCGTCTTACCTGCACTTTCGTCGTCTTGTGAGAAGAAAATTACGTTACCTGCTCACAACTGCTTCAGCAATGTGGAGGCGTGGCATAGGTTTAGGTCAGCTTGAGTTCATTTAAAAAAAAACACTCAAATTTAACACCGTCACGATGTTAACGTTACATAGAACACTGGCAGTGCATTTTTTAATCAATTACTGTTAAAAATAACACAAACACGGAGTTTTATGCCTCTGTTCAGTCTACCGCATCAGAGCCATATATTACTCTCGCAATGACTCATTTAAAAGAGAGATCAGAGTAGATCTCGAAATCACAATTGTTCTGTCTTCGGCGCAAAGTGTCACTAAAAGTGTTAACTGGCCATTTAGTTGTCTTTTTCGTATTGACCTTATCTTTGTCGTAGACTTTAATGAAGAGACAAACACAATTAACTCGCGCACGCATCTCTCTCTCTCTCTCTCTCTCTCTCTCTCTCTCTCTCTCTCTAAACAATACATTTAAATAAATGTGATAATTAATTCAAATAAAATCAATCCGATGGCTCTACTTTATTAAAAGCGGACTTATCTTAAGAACTTAAGAAAATTACCATCATTTTACACGTCTGTTAAAGAATTACAATGAAAACATCAGTTACAGCTTTAACTTGTTTTTAGCTTGGCAAATAACCAAGGTATAAACGGGATAATCCGCTCCGCTTCGCGTCGGATGGTTCTTCGCCTCTACGTCGTGCATTAAAATCCTTTCATTGCTAGCCGTGGGTTATCCATTAGCCTATGCTTGGCTGCATAGAATCAGACTGAGAAATAAAAAATGTAATTTAGCTAAACCATGTCAACATTACGAGAGTAAATTACCTGTTCTCCTCAGGTCCTCAAGTAAAAGAAAATGGCGGTAAAATCCTGACAGGATAAGTTCAATGGAGGCGTGGCTTGATTTACACCGCTCAGTGTGAAATCTGATAACACCCTTCTTTTACACTGACACTTTTGTGGATATAACACTGGCCTAGCAATGGCAATGTTGTTTTATTACCCTATAGTGCAGGGATTCCCAAAGTGTGGTACGCGCACCCCTAGGGGTACGCGAGCTGCCACCAGGGGGTGCGCGAGAGGAAAAATGTAATGGCGGTCTGTTTCTTTAAGTGGGATTTTTCCATACAATAAATAAATAAAAAAATGAACAGTAAACATTTCCTTTGTAATCGCTTTTATTTTAAATAAAAAACTATAATTTATTAGTTTTTGATAGAAACGTAGAAGACAGCTGCTGTCTTTTTCTACACACTGCTCTTCTGTTATGCACTGCAGCCGCTATATGCGTGCCAACTCGTTTCATTCATTCCATATATATATTATAAATATGCTTAACTGACTGAAATCAGGGAAACTGTCAAGTGGGACGTCTTATGATAAAGTTGTTAGTCACGAAGGAGGAGAGGGACCAAGAGAGAGAGACTTTTTTATGGCAAAAATAGAAATAATGAAATGTGACGAGACATGGGCACAGGATACGCGAGCAATGTGTTTTCATGCATGGTAAAGAGACCGCCAATGAATTATATAATAAAATACATAAATACTTACTGTAGAGAACTTATTAAAAGCTTTCATTTAATTTTGTTTGAAACTTGAGCTGTTATAATGAATCTGCAAACTATTATACACCTTTTGTGCGAACAGTAAAGGCTTTCGTTAATGTGTTTGATGGGTCTGCACGTGACGCACCTGTAAACATGAGGAAACCTCTCATATGCCATCTATTAGCTGACGGCAGTAAGTGTACGTTTTTTACCATAGTAAACTCGAATGGCGTCTAAATATCACAGTGGGTTAAACGCACACGGGTGCGCGCATCATCTACGCTGAGCGTAGTTTCAGATGGTGCAATAGGCGTAAATATTTTTCACAATGTTGGACGTAGCTAAGCCCGACGTAGGACTATTACACCCAACTTCTTAACGTCCGGCTAGTGCAACCGGCCCTTGGTTATTTGCGCATGATTAAACATGAGTATTAATGGTGAAAAAACAAAGCTTTTTTGGATTTTTTTTAAATGGGGATTGGGGGTGCGCCAACCAGGTTGGGACATAGAAGGGGGTGCGCAGGAAAAACAGTTTGGGAACCCCTGCTATAGTGTTAAAACAGCATCAACACTGTGTATTTAACACCATCCCTGAAAATTTAACACTGGCGATTTTGCTGTGTACTACTTACAGTTTTAGTAACATAATTTTAGTAAAGAACAGTAGTATGTATAAACATTAATACTGGGCACAGAAATGTTGTGAGCCAGCCAGGTAATGTGATTTCCCATACAGTCTGTGAATTCTCATTGAGCAGTTGCCTCTGTGTTTTGTATTGCTCTTATTAATGTAAATATTTGAGAAATATTGTTTTATGCTTTCGTGCATATTTTTTTTAAAGAACACTTTGATGTTATAGTATGAAATATAAAAACATCTGATAGATTGTATGATCTAAGTTTCTTAAAGCCAACCTGTGTGTGTTTGTATCTGTGTTGTTTCATTATTCTATTTTATTCAATTTATTATTCTTAGTTTATATATATAATATATATATATATAATAGTATACTATATATAGTATAATAGTTTTATATATAGTTATATATTTATTTTAATCTTATTTAATTATTTTTTTCAACTTATTTATTTGTATAGCACATTTGATAAAGTGCTTCACAAATTATAAACCCATACAAAACTTAAAAAAATAGCAATTTACAGCAAAGCTAATTCAAATATGCTTTACTTTTTTAATATTGGCATATCTTATGTTTGGAGTGTATTGTCTTCACAAAAAGATTTGGGTTTCCATGTTCAACATCTAAATGTTTTTATTAACGTCCAGAAAATGTTCTGAGACAATACATTTACACTGTATCTGTTTGGTACAATACCACCTGCTAAATCTGCTTAGTCAGATGAGGTTAGTCAGACCATTAACAAAGCTTAATTCAGCTTTTTGCATAACTGAGATGATTCAATCTTTATCATTATTATTAAATCATTTTGTCTCCTTCCTGCTCTACAGTATATTCTCTTCATCTCTATATGCCTTATGGTTTATTTGAAGTATTAACTTACAACACAGTTGATATTTGAGTACTCAGTCTAATTAGACCTAATAACATCTGCAAGCCATATCCATAGTGTGATATACATTTTGGTTGGATCTATCAAATTGATTCTTACTGTTTTCCATTTTTTGCTCTCCTGTAGGTATTGCATCTGAGAAGAGACAAGGTAGGCCCTAAATATTTATAATTAGTTAGTAATTTAAGTAGTACACTTAAAAGTTTTAGGAAAAGGTAAAATGCTGTTTTATTTTATAGTGCGGTCACATGAAATTACATATATTGATTTTTATTGTCATATCACTTAGATCTCGCTATAAGACAAGAAACCTATGCATCTGCTTGTCCATAAGATACAACATAATTCATTTAAAGTTTTGTCTTTAGTTGGATGGGTTCCATATTGTAGTATCAAAGAACGTTCTATGCTTTACATTCCATGCATTGTCTGCTCTTCCCTCAGTGATTTTACCTGTGCCGTATTTTTCTGCATTTTTCAGAATGTCTGTTGATTTTCCCTGTATCTGACCTGAGTTTGTCGCTATTGTTTTACATTTTGACAATTGCCTGCTTTTTCCATTGTTAGCTTTTAATGTTTGATTCTCTTATTCTAATAACATCTTGTTTAACAGAGAAGCCAAGAGCATTAAAAAGAAAAACTGATGATGTGACGGGCGACTCCCCTGAAAAATTGGACTCAAAACGTGACAATTTTGCATGTCCACACTGCACAGCTGTCCTAAGTGCGGCAAAAAATCTGCGTCGGCATATCAGAGATGTGCACTATTTGGACAGTACCCCTATGCTATGCATAGATGCAAGAAATGGAATTTTTGTTACACCAAAATATCAACACAGTCCAATACTTCCAATTCATGTAAAAAAATCCACAAACCCACCAAATATCGACTGTGAGGTTGGAAATTGTCGCAGATTTATGCAAATTGCAAAGTCCTCTGGGAATCCTGGAAAAGAATGTGCACACCTTGGAAGGACCAACCATGCAACAGTCTACCAGAAGCCAGTTGTACTACAATCTAATTCACTGCAGGACATGGTTAGCAAAGGGTTAATGTCCTCAGAATGGGGTGTAAAATGTGAAGAGCTCAGTAATGCTGCACAGAACCATGGAACAGATAGTGTGTTTCCTGTGTTTTTCGGAGATGGCTATTCTGAACGGTGGATGTTTTTTTCAGTATACACAAACAAAATAGACAACTGGTGCCGATTTGGAAGAGCAAGGGTAACATTTGATGCGGTGGTAGGACAGTGGAACTGTCAGTGCCGGGGAACTGGAAGATCACACCTTTGCATCCATCGTATGATGGCTATGTGGTGGATTTTCCAGGAGTCCCCAGGCATCCTAGTGGCCACATCGGACATTCAGATGGAGGATATTGACGACTTGGAAAGCCATATGACAGAAACCAGCATCATTTGCGAGCCACACAATGCTAACCATACAAATGTAAGGGTTATGACAGAGTACCTGTGTACTCAAAAACGGATCCCATGCCTTCAGGACCTACCACTTAAGCTTAGGACGCAAGAGGAAAAACCACCAGAATGTTTTGTTCCTTTGGAAAACACATGCCCCTACTGTCCTGGGCCTACCCCTCCGGCGCTGAAACCCTTTAAAGTTACTACACAGGCTGTGGTGTACGGGATGAATTACGTCCAAAAAGGTCTGTTGTTAAAAAATCAAGATTATAATTTTGCATGGATAGATACATATCTTGCTCTAATTTCAGAATTTCCAGTAGTGATGGGATTTATGGCTCTTTCAGGGGATCCGGATCTTGGCGATCCGTTCCTTTCAAAGAGCCGTTCAAAAGAACGGCTCATTTGGCTCTTTTTAAATATTTAGTCAGTTTTAAGAAGCCAGCTTAGGGGCATCTCAGTTTATCCTGTAAAACTGTAAATAATCACTGGGAGGAATGATGAGGTTAGATTTGTAGTCAAATCATTAAACTCAGATATCACACACCAATATCTGAGTTTGAATTATTCTGAAATATTGATTATTACCTCATTTGTCGTGTGTAGACTATATTCCATAGGGTTTCACAACATTAGACAGTGACATCACTATTTTGGATTTATCTTTAGTACAAAGTGTAAAGCTACGTTGTCTTATGTTATTCATACAATACCTGCTCACAAATAAATATCAAAACAAAGCCTGCTGCAATGAATTTCTGTGCAAAATAGCTTTTACTACAAACACTTCCACAATTTAGAATAAATAAAATGGAAATGTCTACATACAGTCCAATATTACTACTATTACTAATGTAAACTTTGCAAATAGGACATCAGCCCCTTCAAGTCTTAAATGAACAACCCCTCCGCTGGGTGCGCCCCTCCCCCTATAACTGTTCTGTCTCGCGGAGGAGCTAATTTGTGTGCATCTGTGTGAAACACGCATAGGAAAAAAGAACGACAGAAAGAACGGCTCCCCTCCAGCCGCGACTCGGCTCCCATCGTTCATGTTTGTGAGCCGTTCAAAAGAATCGGTTCGTTCGCGAACGTCACAACTCTAATTTCCAGTATAGATTTTAAGTTGTATATCTATATTTGCATTTAGCTTTTTTAAACATAAATATTAATTTTCAATTTACAAAAATTGTTCTCTTAACACTGCCTCTGTGTCAACTTCTCCTGTCTGGACTAGCAGTAAGGCAGCCTTACATTTTTTGTGAAAAACAATCTGCAAAAGATATATAGGGATAAAACATCATCTTTTTCATTCTTGAACCTACATAACTTTGTGAATGACTGATGTAAATTTAGTTTGATGTTTACTTACAGAACAAAACAACTAGTGGGCGGATGCTGAATACCTTGTCATTTTTCAATGACAACCGTTACCACCACCAATTACTGAGGAGAGCATTTCACCACTTTCTCTCCTTAACAAATTTCACTTTTGACGACTTCTGCTACCAGTGTGGATATCATCCAGCTGTAATTATAGCTGATACAAATTGGAAACTGGCATTTGATATCCCACGTAAGAATATTTGTGATATCTGTAATTCTGTTATTGTAAGATGCCAGTTATGATGAACATAACCATTTTAATAAAGATATGAATTTTCATGTCTAACATTACTTTATTATGTTTGCATGCATACATGTACATTAGTTCTTGTGTTTTTTTTTTTTTTTTTTTTTTTTTTTTTAGTTCTTGTGTTTGTCTGTTTAAAATTGTGCTTGTCATGCCTTTGTAACTGTTAAACTTAATTCGCAGTTGGAACTTTTAAAAGGCCTGATGCAGATAGCATATCTGACAATGATCTGGAAATAGACATCGCAAAATCCTGGTCAGATCTGGACAAGTCACAAGTAGCAGAAGGACTGATATCAGGTCAGATATTATCTTTAAAATAAATATTTGAGAAACATTAAAGCAACACCAAAGAGTTTTGGCTCTTTGCTCCCCCTACAGGTTAGAAGCGTAATTGTCCATTACCCACTGTCATAAATACTGAGGCATAGCTGGCTCTGATTGGATTGTAGGTCTGCCGTAAAGCAAGTTTTTGTAGTATTCACTCGGACTACAGGACCACTACCCGACGTTTGGAAACTTCTTTAGTGCGGTTTTGGCCCATAGAGGGCTGCAAAGCGAATGTGAAAGTGCTGTTCACCCTGTTTAGAGTGGATGAACGACTGAAACTGTTTTGGAAGCGTTATTTTAAGGTAAAAAAAACTCTTTGGTGTTGCTTTAAAGTTTCAGGCGTGGGTATGCGTCACAAACATATTTTATCTAATGCATTTACAATGTTGTGTGTTTATAGGAGAATCCATTGCAAACCCATATTACACACCTGTTTGCCACTCCACCTTAGCGCCGTGGATGGGGGAGCACACCAGAATTGGAGACATTCTACCTAAAACTGAAGTCAAGAAGGCAATGAAATCCAGACAAAAACATGACATAAGACATCCACCAAAAATGATTAATGAGGACATAATACTTGAACTCATTGAATCAAAAAAGGTACATTTTGAACATGACAATATAGCTGTCCATGCAATTTTCTATTTATAATGTTATTCAGTAACATTTTGGTTTACTTACTGTTGTATTTGTAAGACACATTTATAGTTTGATATGATTTTAATGGGTCCTTTTCATGTACAGCCTCAAAAAAAGAACTCCAGGATGCTTGTTATGCACTGGGTGTGTCATCAGAGGGGTCCATTGCAGATCTGCTCAATAGGCTCCAGGAACTTCTAAACTTTAAAGAGGTTTATCCAAAGCTTTTTTTGAAGCTACAGAAAGCTGGCGGTAAGAAATTGATGGCGATTTTTTAAAATTAAAATATATGTGGGACAACAATTATAGGATGTTTTTTTTTATTATTATTCTTTAGGCGGCGTACTTCACTTCTCTTGTGTGCATGGTGTAGTCTACTATGTAAATTTCCTGTTCTGGACAGAGTCAGCAAGAGACCATACCGACGGGCTCCTAAGTTTCCAACAATTTCCAACGTGCTACATATCTGATGTTGCTGGACAGGTTGCTCGCCACACAAACAACCGTACAAACCAGCTGTTTTTTCAACCCCATGATGGAAGACTCTGTGCCCCTACTTCAGAAAATATAAATCTGGCGATCAACAAGGAGTTACAGGTCGATTTCGAGTGGGTGAATAAGATCAGGTTCCCATTCCCACTGGAAGAACAGCTGGAAAGTGACAGAATGGCAGCAAAACATCCAACTACAGGGACATGTGACAGATACTCTCTGTATGATAGGTTCCATCAGAAAAATCAGCGACGTCCAGAAGAGAAGTTGAGAAGTCTGAACCTCTGCCCCACCCTTAGAACAGAGGTGAACTCAGCTGTTGCAGAGCAGTTTAATCGTGAACTGTCTGCTGTAAGATACTCGTTGTGCCAAATGAACGAAGCTCACTTTAAACAAACTGTTAGAGTGTTAATTGAGTTGCACAATGATAGAATTAACAAGGAATTTAAGGCTGAAATTGAGGCCATGTGCAACACACAGCTGTCTGTTGGCCAGCATGGGATGCTAGGACTGCACTCTGTTGGTAGGTTTATTATTACATAACGAAAAGAATGTAATAATTGTGCAAAGATTTTAACATAGCTTACAATTCTATGTAATCCTATTTTTAATCAAAATATCTTTGTTCTTTATTTTTTAGAGAAAAAAAAAAAACTCCAGCCCAGTTCAGGGGCCAGCTTTAACGTACGACCTGACAATACTGTCAAATCCTCCTTTGCTGCACAGTTGTATGCTGTTGATGACAATGAAAAGGTAATTAATCCAGATTTGTTCAATTTATCTTTATGTCTTATAAATTAAATATGTTAATAGTTTCTGTTTTGTTTTAATTTGTATAAGGAAAAACTAAAGACATTGTTCACTGGAAATCGTGATGAAAAAGAACCCCTAGCATATGTCTGGAAGCGGTATCCAGTGGCAATAAAAGACATCCGCAGTGTTTGTCCACCAGAGTTGCTGGGAGACTCTTCATTGAGAATGCCATGGCTGACAGATATTGTGAGTGTAGATAAATTATCTTATTTTGTAATTAAAATGTGAAATAAATAAATCTGTGTTGTCTCTGTAAAGCTGAAATGTTGGCCTTTTACTTTATAACAATACAAATTTGTATTACAGTGTGTAACAAATGTGTTTGATTACAGGCAGTAAATTATCGAGTAGCACAAGTGGCTCAAGAGAATATGGTATAAGATTTTGATTTCCTCCCTCTATTAAATTTTTTATCTCTCAACAAAATGTACTAAAACGTAAATGCAATATTTGCCTGTATAGTGTGGCGCTTTGGGTGATTTTGATTTCATTGTGTGGCACCGGGACTGGAGAAACAGTGGAGCAGTCAGTGATGAAGTTATCAAACACATCCCTGTAGGTTCTTTGTGTATGCTATGTCTTTGGATAAATACAATTTCAATAAAAAAACAAATCTGCCCTTATACCTTTCACCTAGCTATTATTGTTGTTTTTAGGTCTCAGAAAAGATATTCCTACCCAGAATTGTAGGTCATCACTCCCCTGAGACGGGAAACCATTTCATTCTTTGGGTGGGTTACCATAATGTATACAACAGCAGCATCCATGACTAACTTCTAACCTTGACCATGACTTCTAAATGCTCTTCATTTGAGCAACACTTTTTCATATTTTGAAATGCAACAATGACACATTTTTAATTGCAGGTGTTTGACTTCCTGAAAAAAGAGATTAGAATTTATGATTCACTGATGTTGTACTCCACAATCAGCGATGATGACATGGAATTGCTCAGGTAAGGGTCACATTTTGTATACAATGCTTATCATGTTTTGTCAACCTCCTGTGACAATATGATCACACTTAACTATTGCTTCCAAATGTTCTTTTAGACATGTTTTCAGGTTTTCTGGTGGCCTTCAAGATTGGACCATGACATATCCTCCACAGTGGAAGCAGCGGGATTCTGTTGTGGAGTGTTTGTGTGTTCTGTAAGTTGGTTATGTGCTGTTTGTTACTTTCTGTAGTGCAAGTGTGGTCTGTGGATTCATCAAAATGTTTTATTTGTTTTGTTCCCAACCAGGCTGCTGAAAACGAGGCCCTAAATAATCATGTCATGGAAGAGGCTCTGACCCTCAATCAATGCAGGACTCTTCGCCTATACCATTCAACAAAAATGCTACAAAATGTGGATGCTTGGGTTAGACTAATCTCCTTATGTCTTAATCAGCAGTGGTAATTAGGGAAAGAAATGTTACAACAAAGGTGTTTGTTATACAGGACTTCCCACCCACCCCAGAAGAAAAGTTAAAGATGGAACAAACTGAAATTAAACTACAGGAGGCAGAAGCGAAAAAAACAGATTCCAGTATCCATTGCCTGGCATGGAAAATAAAATCATGCTTGTTTCAGCGAGCAACTGGTAAAACAAGGTAAGTACTGAACAATTGAACTTGTAATGCACTACTCATCAAACATTTTTACCATGTTTAAAAATACAAACACATTGAATATTTAAAGCAAAAGTTTAATTGAAAATGTATTGTTGAAGCTTGATTAAAGTTGTCCCACTTCTGATTTTTTTATAGAGTGTTTCATGACCAAATAAAAAAAAAACGAATGGGTGCAATGCACATCATGTAAAGCCTGGATGCATTTCCAGTGTGCTGGTGTGGAGGGAGACTGGACATCAAAAGACTTCTTTTGTGGCTGCAACCTTGTCCTAGATGTGTAAGAATAATCTCATAAATGTCATACCTCCATTGAAATCAACATAATTGTTTTTTAAATAATAATAACTCCTTGAAGAACAATAGGGTCCTTGCACACCAGTGATCAGGGTCCTAAAAACTCAAAACACTGTTATAATGTACAGTACGTTGTAAAGTGAAATGTGGACAGATGTTTGACCACATTAAGGAATTTGAATTATTTTGTTTTGAATAAAGATGACATCCTTGAGTCCATAAAACCTGAAGACATTCTGACAAATGAACAGATAAAGGTAATCATCCAGTGAGCTATACAAAGTTTTCTGACTTGGTACTCATTAAATACACAAATTAGAGTGGTTACAAACGTACTACTTTAAAACATGTATACATTTAAACAGGACTTGGAAAGCAACCTTCAGAGTGGAAATGTTCTTTCGAACAGAATGTACCTTTGGGATCACAGAGGATTTGACCCAGTCCTTCGGAAATATTACATCACACATGACACCTTATTAAATGTCAAGGAGGTATGTGAAGTGTTCTTTCAGTCTCAATTATACATACAACTCATGTTTTTTTAAGATTTAAAACACTAGTACATGATAAATATTCTGAAATTCAGACTTTACAATGGATCATAATGCATATTGCAACTGTCATATTTATTGAATATCAAATTAAGAAAAGAAGTATATTTAGCTAAAATGCAATAACAGGGCACACTATAAACAAGGAGGATGTAAATCACTGCACACATATTTACAGCACATACTGTCGGTGTATTAAACAGTTTTGATTGTGCCTGTGAAAACCCAGCTGAGGTAATAGAGCTTATAGTTTACATGTTTTATAGTTTCCTACAAAGAGTAAGTAATGTAAACATGAATTTTATAAAAATATAACCTTGATATGTTTAATATTGACATAGTAACTTTATGTCAATATTTAAAGCAATGAGATTAAATGAAGAGCTCTTATCCTCAATTTCACAAACAGGGCGACATAGGTCAGAAATCTTGGTTTAGGCAAAGGAATGTTGACAGGTGAGAAATGACAAACTTTACAGATGCATTTTAGGACTTTAGACAGAGAATAGTAAATGTGAGAAATAGATGGACAAAATGTCAACATGCCATGAAAGCTTATGTTACTCTGTCAGTAATGATTTTCCATGTATCTTCTTTACTTGTTACCCCAGACTGAAGAGATAATCCGGCGTCTGGAAAAAATACTTGCATTGCCAGGAACTGTAGTGGAGAATCGGATGTTTATTACTGAGGTCATGTTGCCTGAGGTGAGCTATAGACGACATGTATTCAATATAAAAAAATTCAAAAACTTGCCATTGACAACTCTAACCCCTAAATGAATGATAACACTTTACTATAAGGTTGCATTTGTCAACATTACTTAATGCATTACCAAACATAAAATTATCAGAGTATAGTTTTTATCGTTGATTAACTATTGTTTATTCATCATATCAATACTATAGTTTATTGTGCAATAACTGTATGTTAACAGTTACAGCTATGTAAAATGTATCAGTAAATGCTGAAATGATTCATGAATGCTGTAGAAGTATAGTCATTGTTGTTTATAATGCATTCTCAAATTGCAAATACTTGATTTTAAATAGATATTTAAGTAAAATGTAAGAATAAACAATGTAGATAAAACTGAAACTTACTTAGCCTACTAATACATATTTGTCTTACAGGTATTCATTCAGTGGTTGCAAAGCAACAGTGGCTTGTCTCGATTTCAAGCCGAATCTTTGCTTCTGAAGTCAACAACTTTTAAAAGAAAAAAAAGGTATGAATAATTATTTGCATTGTAGTTGTGCAAACCTACATTGTGTGTAATATCACAAAACATATTCTGTCAGTCCTAACTTAGATAGATTTGCCTAGGTAGAGATGAGATCACTTGTATGACATCATATGGAATTTATGTTCTTTTTTCCAGGGCTGCAAAGACCAAACCAGTACCCCCACAAAGCACAGAAGAGGTAACAATTAAACACTTTAACACCTTAAAAACACTTGCTTCTGTTAAGTCTTTGCTCTGTATGTTTGGACAGATTTTCTTACAAGCATTCCATGCAGAAAGAATTAAACTACTGAGATGAATATACACATGGTTGATAAATATTATATCATATAAAGATATTGTCTGATGATTGATCTTAGACAACCGTGTGTCACTTCACAACTAAAACATAAAACGTGTTTACTTGAGTCACATATCAATCGTAGAGATTTAATGAATTGACTTCATTGGTCAGTGACAATAATTCCTTAAAAAAGAAAATCTTAATATTGTACTGTACATGCAATTGAAGATTAAAAGATTAGTTTGGTAACAAAAATAAACAATAAATACAACTTTCACCTTATTTAAACAAATCTTTTCTCCTGCACTGCAGCAAAACATTCTTCTGAGAGACAGCAGTCTTGCAGCTGAATGGTGCCAAAAGGAATCATTTGAAGGCAACTTCATTCTACCCAGTGTCCTTTCAATGGACAAAGACAAACAACTGGAAAAAATCAGAAAATTGCGGAGCTGGAAGTGGGAATATGATGAGAGTTCTCCAGCAGAAGATTTTACATTTGTGTTTGAGGAAAGAAAGGACTTTGAGGCATTCTGCACAGAGATGGTGGATAAAAGAAAGTACAGACTTTTTGCTAGATTTGAAAATCACTAAAAATCACAACCAGTACCACATTATTGTATATCTATTGTACATATTTGTTTTTATATTGTAAATATTGAATTTGTTCTACTTTTCAAAATACAAAGCATATTTAGCATAACAATTTTTGGAGTTTATTTAACATTTGCGATGTGTAAAAACTAAATGGGACGGTTTCCTGGACAGGGTTTATCTTATAGTCCCAGACTAAAATGCATGTTTGAGCTGCTTTGATTTAAAAAACCATTGTCCTGTTTAATTTTAACATATATCGTTAACATTGTTTTGACTTAAGATGCACACCTGTAGTGTTTTTGTAAGGTATGTTTGTAAAAACTTCTCAAACGACCTGATACAAAATAAGGCCTAGTCCTGGATTAATCTAAACCCTGTCCAGGAAAACGGCCTATACGTTTTCGAATTGAAGGGCTAAACCAAAACTCATATTTCATAATTTATCCACCTTCTTGTCTTTTCAAATCTGTATGACTCCGTTTAATCTGCGAACAAAACAATTGACAACCAACAAATCGCAGGGCGCACAATTAGTGAAAGCCAAAGGCGGTGTTTCACGTTTGTCCTTGGTGCCACCTACCGGTAGACAACAGAAATGCAATACTGTCAGATTAGTGAGAAAGTGGTACTTGGTTTTAAAATATTGTTTAAATAAATTAGCAATGTTTTAGCCATATGTTACTAAGTCTACCGGAACTGGTCGTGAATACCAAATCTACTTAATGCTAATTTTGTAATAAATACTTAGACACAGAGCATAATGTTTACATTTCAAATATCCTTTATTTTTTAGAATTTCAACTACATACTACACTGTGGAGAAACTACACTCCTAAAAATAAATGGGCTACAAAAGGCTCTTCACAGCAGTGCCACAGATAAACCCTTTTTGTGTTCACAAAGAACCACTTATTCCTGCACAAAAAAAAAAACAGAACTACAATTTAATTTTAAACTTAACGACATGTATAATACCAAAATAAACAATAATAGACAAATTAAGATTTTAAAAACTAAAAATAACAATTAACTTGTAGTCCCATTATGTCCCTAACTTCACACAGAAAAGACTCCATGTCTTCCTGAAATGAAAAACAAAAGGAAAAGTGCTCCCTACAGCCTTCCAACTGCTCTTTCAATTCGTTCAGGGCCATTTTCTTCTGCTCCTCATCCATTTTTAGGAATGAAGGTTCCTCCACGGGGCCCTTGAACAAATGCCTGTTGGCGTTTATCCATTTTAAAGCCATCCTCATGTCCTTTATTATTGGAAGCTCCTTCATTAGAAAATAGTAAGAAAAATAAAATGTTTATATTCCATTTAAAGTTAATATTTGCAGCCATAAATTGTAATACTGATAAATACCTCATTGCAGCTTGTACACTGTTGAAGTTCCCTTCCTGTAGGAAGTTCAACATGTTCCTACGAGGGATTAAATGAAAATTCCATGACAAAGTAAACAGTTATTACTCTAGATTAACGTAGCCTACGATAAACACACTTAAAGAAATAAATATTTGAATTACAACTGCAGTAAATAAAAAAAGTAATATCGAAAAAATAAAGCCTATTTAAACCACGCATTTACGTTTACTTAGATGACATACTGCAATTAATTTAAGTGTACATGTTTGGTATGTAATCTGATATTCACTTATCAATCATTTATTTTATGTTGATTTCACAACATAATTACAGAAATAGTATAATCAACTGACCGTGTTCTCCGCCATGCTGTTATGTCTCTGAAACGAGCGCTCTGATTTATGTGGGTGGCGCTGCGAGGCTGCAGCTGGATATCTCAATTTAACAGCAAACTGCATAACAAGCGCACGGATCAAGTGTCAGTATACACAAAAATCGGCTTCTAGTATAAATATCCGATAAATATAAGTATAAATTAATGACACAAAAACTGTCAGCTCCCTCAAAAAGTCACGGTGCCACCACTAGCTGCCTCAAGATGAGTCAGATGCCGGAAGTGCCAACACGAGGTGCCACTGCCGCGATTTGAGCTTGGCCCTGCTGTCATTATTCGTGCTTTTCGTCAATGTGCTTCAAAACGTGGCCATTTTTATTTATTAGAAATGTCTTCCTATTATTAAAAACGTATTAAATTATGTTTCTTTAACTCCTTAGTATCCGTCTCATGAAAGTCAAGAGTCCCTTGCAACACAGAATAAAGCGGAGCTTATTTGCGAGGAAGCAGAACTTTTTTTTGCTGATGTTCCACAGTCAACACCAGTAAAACAACACAACCCTGGTCCAGAAACTACGACCACACTGTTTTCAGACGCTCATTTGAAACTTTTGGTGCTCACAAGTCCAGAATCTGCTCGAAAGCATACAAATACGTCAACATCTGGTACATATTATGCTCTGCCTCCAATACGCTCCCAACTTTCTGTAAGTACCAACGTTTGTGAATTACAATTACAAGTATTTAAATATTTTGATGTGTTTTATCCTTAAAAATGCACATGTATACTGGGTTACATATACTATAAGACGTGGTTCCTGGACATGGATTAGCCTATGCCAGGATTAGGCTTTAGTTTAATTATGATTTATAACTAGTTTTAACAAACATGCCTTACATAAAACATTACTTGTGTGCATTTTGAGGCAAAACAAAGTGCATTTAAGATATGTCAATGCAAGTTGTTTTCAGTTTGGACAGCTGAGCTCTTACATTTATTGTAGTTTAGGACTAGTGTTTTCCGGGCAGTGCTTATCTTAAAACAGGACTAGGCCTTAGTTAAATTGGGATATTTAAGTCATTTTTAAAGCATTTATAAATTAACATTACTGGTGTGCATCTTGAGACACAAAACTCGCACTAATAAATTGTAAGATATGTCAAAGCAAATTGTTTGCGATCAAGACAACGCTAACATTTAAGACTAGGCCTAAGCCCTGTCTGGGAAACCGCCCCTAGGTGTTTTAACATAACTATTTTATATTCAGTTACTGACATTAATCCATTTGATTTCACAGCCTACCATGTACATTCAACCAGAACAGACTACAGAACAATATGAAGACAGTTTGGAGCTAAGTGTAAGCATGCAGTCGATTGATCCACCATCGGACGAAAAAGATATTAGCTTTCAGCCCCTGAGTTCAACATCAACTTCATCCCCAAGCTCAGATGATGATGTTGAATATGAAATTAATTGGAAAGCAACAAAATGGATTGTCAACGAGCCTAATGTCATGGAGCTTTTCAAAAGATGTCAGGAATGTGGCTCACTAATAACAAAACTCAGAAAAGCAACAGTAGGAAGTCTACTCCGTGTTCACTGGGAATGTGAAAATAAACACAAGGGACAGTGGAGTTCTTGCGCTGATGTTAGAGGAATGCCTGTTAATAACCTTCTTGTTTCTGCAAGCACACTAGTCACTGGAGCAACATATACTGACATCAACGATTGGGCCTCTATACTCCACCTGCAATTACCAAAGAAATCTACTTTCTATGAAATTCGGTCTTCTTACCTTATACCAATTATTAAAGAAGAATATGAAGAACAACAGAAAGCCATAATTAATGACTTGCAAGTGCAAAATGAACTCTGTAATCCTGTTCATTTGTCAGGGGATGGGAGGTCAGACAGGCAAGTAAATTAACAAATTATTTTATTTTATTATATTTTGGGACAATTGCAAGTAACACTTATGAAATGTTTTGTATTTGTGTTTCTTTCAGCCCTGGTTTTTCAGCCAAATATAACACTTACTCTTTAATGGATGACAAAACAGACAAGATTGTGCACTTTGAGTTGGTGCAGGTCAGTTTACATGACACACATTTTATGTCATATGTAATAAATTAAAAGTAATCATAGTAAGTCTTTAGTATTTTCAAGTGAAGTGCAGAATTGAAAGTAATTGTCAATTTATGGTAATGCATACTTGAAATGTGACCTCTGCATTTAACCCAGTGGGTAGTGAACACACATACACACCCAGAACAGTGGACAACTATCACTACAGCACCCGGAGAGCAACTGGGGTTAAGGTGCTTTGCTCAAGGGCACCACAGTCATAACCCACCTGCTGTGAGACTACCAACTTGCGAACTTTGGGTTACGAGTCCGACTTTCTAACCACTTAAAGGGACACAAGGCAGCATTTTTATGTTAATAAATCATCTTCGTAAGTCGGTATATGGTTAAATGACTCATTACATGACGAATGAAGACTCTCTCGCCCGCCCCTACCGTCTGTAGGAAGAATACCCCACTTGCAAGTTCGCTGTATCCGACCCGGTGTCCTTCAGTCTCGTATAGTCTTAGATATAGAACGCATTTACTCCCAGACACTAGGGGGAGCTAGTAGAGAAATAATACTCAGACTTGCCTTGTGTGCCTTTAATAGTGTGTATAACAATAATGATAATTCACACCTTATACCACAGGTCTGCATAGTGAAAGAGAGAGAGAACAGATAATTGACAGCACAAGTTTTAACACCAACAAACTACCATCATTGTGATCAGTGTTTGCGTTTCAACAGCTCATGTGCATTTTAAAGGACATACCCCAAAACGACACATTTTTGCTTGCACCTACAAAGTGGAAATTTTAAGTTTGTTATCTTGAGCTAAAACTTCACATATGTACGCTAGGGACACCAAATACTTATTTTACATCTTAAAAAATTAATAAAATGACCCCTTTAAAATAACCACCAGATCAATGTCTGTGGTAACCATGGTATAACGTAATAATTGACTCGGGTCCTTTGAATTATTTGAAAATAATAGACATGTGCGGTGTAACGGCACGATGCAACTTGTGTGTGCATTATTTCCTTTTAATTCAACTGCTTTTGTCAATTATTCCTTACTTAACCACTAGGCAGTCATAGCGTTGAGGTAAGAGAGTCGTCATGTAACCAGAGTTCCTGGTTTGAGTCTCACGGCTGGCAGATTGTAATTTAAATGCCCTTGAGCAAGCCACATGTACCCCATTGATTCCCATTGCTCAGTGCTTTGGGTGTGTGTTCATGACTTGTAGTGCTTATGTTCATGCACAGTTAAATGCAGAGGGCACATAGCAAAATATGTCATTTTCACCTTGGTTGTCTTTCATGGTTTTCATTGTCAGGTTTCTGAAGCATCCAGTTCTGTGGCCATGGAGCCTATAGGCTTCAGGAGAGGTGTTGACAAACTACTTGAGCAAGGAATCCAAATAGATGTGCTGACAACAGACAGATCGCCATCTATTAGAAAGATTATGCGTGTGGAATATCCGAACATTCACCATGAATTTGACATCTGGCATGTAGTCAAAGGTAACTGTCTTACAAAAAATTAATAGCCGAAAATTTCTAAATATGAATGTATCATAGTTTGTTGAAAAAGTTGCATAGTACAAAGTTTATTAAGCTAGATGAAAATATTTTGTTTGCATGTACCATCAAATTGCTACAATAATCTGTGAATTATTAAAATTAGTCGCCGCCAGCATTTTTTACACAGTTGCCAGCAAGCACCAGCATTTTTTTTTTTTTTTGATTTTCACAAAACTTTAATGCCTTCCATATCAAATATGGGTAGGTTTTTTAAAACAAATACCAATTTTGAAGAAAAGCTGAGATCATTGCATTTTTGTCAAGGACTTTAGTTAGAGATCAGATTCAGAGTTGTGATCAAAACATACAGTACATCGAGTATTTCTTGCTTTTGGATTTATAGATGTATAAGTAGTGTTTTATAAGTTGAATAGAAGTGCCATCTAGTGGATGGTAGCAGAAATATGCATTGCAGTATTAACTCGTCATTGGCACTGAAGCATTTTCTCTTAATTAACAAGATAACTTGTCAATGGTGGGGAAAGGGTTTGATCATGCAGGGAGAATAGACACCAAATCTGAGTTTTAAAATTACAAATACCTTTCTTTAGGATTTTTCAAAAAGTTGCTGTCCATTTCAAGACACAAAGACAATCAGGAGCTGCAGCCATGGATACGCAGTATTTGCAATCATTTATGGTATTCCTGTGGCACTTGTGGAGGTGACCCAAATGTAAGTTCTTCAATGTTATACTAATATATAGCTGTAATTGCTTAGCTTTCATATTGTAGTAATGTTATATTCGAGTCCTCAATCATTTCAGTCCCTGAACCATTACTAGATACAATTAGCATGTTTATTTTTTGTTGTTAACCCTCCTGTTTAAATTTTAGCAACACTTTTAATGTTTGGGGTAAAATCGATAATGTTTGATTGTGACATTTGATTGTTTAATACATGCTAAAGAACTTCACATTTAAAATAAGATTGTAGGGAAAAAACATAACATAATTTTTTATATACACATTGTTGTTTATTTTATAGATTCATTTCTATGCAAACTTATCTTTGGCACATACATTTAGTTTATATTTAACACCTACATGTTGTTCTTGAAAATGTTTAAAATAGTGGGGTTGATGAACCACAACTATTTACCAATGTTTGTAGTTCTATTATTATTATTACAATTTTCAATGTTTCTGTATTTATGTAATGATACAGGAGTTGCTAGTGAAGTGGAAGTCCATTCTTTATCACATAGTAGGTGTGCACAGTTGGATTGAAGAAGGAAATACGAAAAAATGTGACCACAACGATCTCAATCCTGAACAGCAACGGAAAAAGAAATGGCTTCAGAAAGAATCACATGCCTACCGCACACTAGAAGGCCTTGTTCTGGATAAAAGGCTTCTAAATGATTTGAGGCAGATGGCTCTTTTTAAACACACTGGTAAGTCAGTCATATAGACCCTTTTACAGGTCACATGATCAAATAGCCTGCACGCATTTAGGCAAGGTGAGGTGGTTTTATTCCCCATTGGTTCTAATTTGTTAGCAACTCAGAAAGTTTATTAAAACGGTTTCCGAGCATCAAAATGTCTGCTTGTTGCGTTTGGTTGCACTAATATAATATACTAATATACGTATATATGTATCTGGCAACTTTATTTTTAGCCATCTGCTAACGTCTTCTATCCACTCCCCTATAGGACACGGATCTGTTCAATTATTTAAAAAATTACTCGCAATGTTAGATCATGACAATAGATTTGAGTACATAAACACGAGAAACAAAATGGAAAGTTCAGTAGTTCTGATATGATCAATACAGGTAGTATAATGGATTATGCTTTGTTTGATTTGTTATTTTATAGGAGTACCTTGGTACAACATTGTCTACCCAAAACATACCAAAGAATGGATTGCCAAAGTGATTTACAAACCCACCACTCAAAACTTCAGAGAGACTCTGCTTGAGAAAGTTCTACTGCGGCGACAGAACCCCAGCATTGTTTTTAAGGACAGTTCTTCTCATTTAAGTCAAGCTGCATTGCCACAGAACATAGCCCTAAAACCAAGGCCTGACAAGCAGGACGTAATTGCAAAGCGCGTATCAAGATTTGGAAGGGGTCCAATGTAAAATGTTATTGTTACTGTTTTTATGTGTTTTGTTACAGGGTTTTTGTTATTGAGGGAAAATGAAATGTACCTTTGGTAAAAATATTTTTGTTTTAGTGTAAATATTCAGTCCATACCAACAGTAAACTACAAAAGTACTATTAAATGCATTTACAGATCAACAACGACTGTAGTTCTCTCAATGTTTTTTTATTCTACTATGTAAATGTACATGTAAGACAACAAAAAAGTTCACAGTGTATATACAACAGTAAATTACAGAATATGATGATGATAAAACTACAGTTAGATGCTTACAAAAGATCAAAAGCATCTTCTGCTTCCCTGAAGCCCACATAATGTCCTGATGGAGATGGGTAAGAATGCCTAATGGCACTAACAACACAAGATGGAAGAATCTTTCTGTTTCCTCTTCCTAATCTCTCATCTTTCAGCATCCACTCAAGAACCAACCTGTACGCCACCAGCCTGTATTGACTAGATTAAAAGAAATGTGTCCAGTTGATGTGTAAGTTCAGTCAAACATGTAGTAATCACACAAAACGGGATACTTACTCTGCTGTTAGGGTGCCGCCAGGTCCTTGTGGCCTCGGACGGCGTCTCCAGTTTATTCGGGGCAAACGGAAAAACACTTCCAAAACAGTGTTGTTCAGTAACGCCGAAAAACCATTGTGTTCCGTGATGCAGCTTGAAACAGACGTCGCACCGGCTGACTCGCTGATTCGTTCTAACGGTGGCATAGATACGGTCCATTCGTGACAGCATTGGCATTCTTGCTCCGTTGGCAGTGGTTGGCACTTAGTACAGGTACACCACCACGTCTCGTTTGATCTTCGTCTGACTATGGCTTGAGATAATCGTGTCGCCGTTGCAGTCTCCTCCATCTGTCTGATTTCATCGTCTGTGTACTCTGGCTCAAAAAGGTATGGTACAGCGAAAAACTCCATGTCATTTTCATCTCTTACTTCAAATAAATCCTCCGACATCGTTGTTGTACTTTTCTGTTACTCAACTTCTGAACGGTACTTCTCAACAATTGTAAACACTAACGTTAGCGGTAGTTCGCGCATACGTCAAGCGTAACCTTTGGACGTCATTACGTAATGCGTAAGGTCGTGAACGCGCATCGCTCGGCAACGGCAAGACGCAAAGTTGCCGTTATAAAGTACACATTAATTTTCTTTTATTTTCGTAAATGTGGATGTTTCGCTAGATAAGACCCTAATGCCTCAGTTAAGATCGTTTAAAGCCCTTTAAAGCTGCACTTAAACTTCAATTTTAAACTTCAAATCATTGGGGTCCAATCAAGTCCACTATATGGATAAAAATCTTGGAATATTTTTCTCAAAAAACCTAATTTCTTTTCGACTGAAGAAAGAAAGGCATACAGATCTTGGATGACATGGGGGTAAGTACATTCAGGGCCGGATTAATGCATGGGCTTACCTGGGCTTAAGCCCAGGGCCTCGGGCTGGAAAGGGCCCCGAGATGCCGGAAAAAAATAACAACCGCATTTTATAAAAAGTTGATACTCCCTTTAAAATGATACTTGATCGCTTTGCTTTGAATGCGTGAATGCAGTTCCTGCGCAAGAAAATCTCTCACTTACTGTAGGCTACCCTGCAATCATTAGTGAGCTTTGTAAAATTTCTGTCTGAAATATCCATTATTGCATTTCTGATGAACAAAGACGAAACTGAGGACGCATTTTTATCTTAATATGAAAGACAACGTGTAAACATTCATTAAATGATTCCTCGTAACATTTTTAAGCCAAGATGTACAGAACAGCACACAAAGATATTACACAAAACATTTTTGATAACTAAATCTAATAAATAACAAATTAGATTCACTGAAAAAAATGATTAATTGAATTTAATCAATTTTTTTAAGGTAAGTGGTTGCAATCAATTTATTTAAGCTACATTTAAACAAAAGTTTTATATTTCATTTTACGTTACTAATCTTTTTTGTTTAAATGTAGCTTAAATAAATTGATTGCAACCACTTACCTTAAAAAAATTGATTAAATTCAATGAATCATTTTTTTCAGTGTTCTGCCTCGGAATCCAGTTCAGCGATCTTATTTCATTTTGAGATTTAGCGTGGCAAGGAAATAAAAGACGAGAAATTACATATAATTTGTTACTGTAAATTATAAAAAACAAGCTTTATATACAATTCCTTAAATGGTTCATTTATAACAAGAAAACACTGAAATTAATCATTTCATAGACACTATATATGCTTTATTTTTTTGTACAGAAATATCTGATTGCTTACTTTCACTTTGATCATCTCTGTATTTACTTGAAACATCTGATGTTTCTTATTACATTTGTTTCAGGAATCGCTTTTCTATCATTTGAAAGTTAACACCGACCATATTATTAAATCACAAGAGAGACAATTGTGTCAGATTCGTTAGAGATATTTATATTCGGTGTCATCACCGAAAAAAAAAACGGCTTACCTGTTTTGTAGCTCAACTTTTGACAAGTTAAGCAACCTTTTTAAATACATTTTAAAACGTATACTTGTCGAAAAAAATCTGTTTTTTGATGTTTAGTTTGATGAACGCCTATGATCACGCAGAACACCTAGCGCGTTCGGCTAAATTGAATGTGACAGCATGCAGCAGCATAACATCGACACAACGGAAAGCAATCCAAAACTTACAGAACTTAAATTAGATCAGAATTTACCTTTATAATTAATAAAAAATAAAAACAAAATGAAGTCAGAATCAATAAGGTGCAGAACATGGGTGCAAATGCCTAAATGCGCAGGGGAATAAAACACAAGCCACAAATAGTTTAATCAGATAACACTTAATAATCTATAAATTAAATAAAAACAAAGAAATATTAAAATAAATTTTAAAATAACAAAAATATAGAATTGCCTGTTTTGTCTTTTAAATTGCAGAAACAAAGAGACTTTGCAATGGTTTCTGGATATGGACGTGTAGCCCTGTCACGGGATTTAGGCTATTAACAGACTTTAAAAATATTTATTGAAAGCTACTTTTTCACATATTATTTACTTCGTATTATCATAATAGGCTGTATATTTTTTATATTGGGAGAAAGCTGTTATATGTGAAATCAGATAATGTGCACTCTTATACAGCCAAAATTAAATGATCCTCATTTTATAACACATCTGCGACGATTCGACTGTGCAGTAGTCGAATCAGGCTTCTCCTGTTAAAGCATCGAGTCTTAGACTATTCGGGTCACCCCTAGCTAGGACTATGTGCATATGTTATGCAGTGATATTTGTGTGTATTGTGGGCATTCTGATATGGTTTTAATATTTTGTTATTGCATTTATTCCAGCAAAATAAAAGCCTGACAACTTGCACTTAGTGCCCTGCTAAAAAAACAGCATACCAGCAAGACCAGCATATGTTGTGTTTTGGTGCTGGTTTGCAAGTGAACACCAGCTAAACCAGCATTAGCACCAGCTAAACAAGGACCAAACCAGCATTAGCACCAGCTATACCAGCACCAAACCAGCATTAGCACCAGCATCTCATGCTGGTCATACCAGCAAGACCGGCATATGTTGTGTTTTGGTGCTGGTATGCTGGTGACCACCAGCTAAACCATCATAGACCAGCATAATTCCCATGCTGGTCCATGCTGGTTTGATGCTGTTTTTTTCAGCAGGGTTATTATAAAGATTGTGTGAATGTAGGCTGTAATTCTGGTGGATGAAGGGCCCCACAAAAGGGTAAAGCCCAGGGGCCCCTTACAGTGTTAATGCGGCCCTGAGTACATTATGTGTAAAAATGTTTTATGAAAATGGACTAATCCTTTAACCTTACTGTTGTTACTGGTTCCACTTTTTTAACATATAAAATGACTGAGAAATACGACAGAGTGAAAAGTGTGCCAACCAACCCGCTTTTCCCTATATATAGCTGTTACCCGGTATGTTTAAAACCAAGGCGATTTCGCCCCAGCTCTTTTCCTTGTCTGTCCGGTTGTGGTAGGTTTTAGAGGAAACATTATAGAGGAAATCATGTTGTTGCCACATTTCCACCAACTGTACACAATTTACTCCAATACTACAAAATAACAACAGTTTCTTTTATCGTGCCAAGTGAAACATACACAATCATATGGTTTGTAACAATTAATAATTTCAAAAAACAAATATCTTCAGCAGTAGAACTAAAATAACTTAACAAAACTATTTTTTAAATGGCATCTCAATACTCAAAACCGCCAAAAAATACACTGATGCATTAGAAAAAACTAAAAGAAAATTCGACACAACAGTACTCTATAATGCTGGGTTGTTTTTAACCCAAGGGCTGGGTCACTATTGGACAGAACACATTGCTGGGTTAAAATGACCCAAATAACTGCAGGGTTACTGTAAATAAACCATGTTGAAACAGCCTAGCAGTTGGGTTAAAATAGGGTGACCATACTTTCCTTTCTTCCCGGGCGCGTCCTGGCCAGGATTTCGGTGCGTCTTCCGGAAGTCATATTTGACGACCACATTCACCATTCAGTTAAAAACATAAGACATACAATGGTAGTTTCATTCTTACCTTAAAATGTAACTGTTGCTTTTCTGTAATAATAATAATAATCCACTATGACGTATGCAGTCGTCAAATACGAAGTGGAAGACGCAGGTATCAAAATCTGAGTTCTGTTTCTTTCCAAACGTCTTTTACATGATAATCAAGACTGCAGTGACCTTGCACCAGCATCACACAGTAGGCGGTCCGTGGTGCCTCAGCCCTACGTAAGGCCACAGAGCTTCAAACCAAAGAGCTGCTGGAGGCTGTAGCATCAGGCTCGCCAAAATGGCCAGGAGAACAGCCAGCACTGCAACTGTTACGGACCTCGATAAGGAAGAGTCGAGTTCGTGACTGTGAATATGATTAGAGAAAGCAGATCTTTATTTCCTTTTTTAATAACCAGGAACAGGTAGGTGTACTTTTCAATTAACAACATGAATAATTCTATGTTTTTGCTTTCACAGAATTAATTGTCATTTTTGTATTCATTTAGAGTCTCAGATGCTTAACTTGAATATAAAATTTGACGCACCATATTCAGAACTTACAACACAAGATGGCAAAATGAATTATAATCAATATTACTTTCATCCTTTTACCTTTTTGCTTTCACATGGCTGCTAATTGTTATACTACAATTTCACACAGCACATGATAAAATACATTAATCAATATAACACAACACAATATTTGATAAATCAGTACCAAGGATTAGGGCCAAGCTAAAATAAAAAAATATTCTCGCAGTTTAATGACTTTAATCTCAAGATGGTTTTAAAGTCATTTTTTAATGAGAAAAAAATTGGAATAAATATCAGTCCATCTAACATGAACAAAAAAAAACATGGCTGCTGGTCGCCATTTTACATTTCTGTGCAGCACATGGTGAAATACATCAATCAATTTAACACAAAATTAGATTTAATATCAATCTATCCAACATTTAACTTATGCATTACGATTTCACATCTCTTAGCTTTAACCAATATTTTAAAATATGGCTTTTCCTTACTTTGTTTTAAACGGATTTACTCTTTAACACGTTGCCTGAATCAAATAACAATTAAAGATATTATATAACAACAAATACTCGATTTTATCCAGACATCCTTCATTAATATTCTCTTAATTGGGATGTCTGCGTAGTGTATGTCCGTGCATCTTCCCAGCTAACAGAAAAAAGTTCTAAGAACATTCCCTGAAAGTTCCCAATGTTCCCAAAAAACGTTCTGCCAACGTAAAAAGTGTCCAGTTTTCTTGACGTTCTAAGAACGTTTTTGTGTTGTCTGACGTTAGAGGAATGTTAAATTTGACCATTTTTAAACGTTATGACACTGTCATGTTTTAATGTTCACACAATGTTTAAAACAACAACTGTTTATTATATTGACTTGTTTGATTGTTGTGTAAATGATAGAGAAACATTGCATTTTATTATTTTATAAAACATTATTTCTGAATGTTCAGTAAATATATTGCTGTAGAAAACACAATTCACTTATTAGGTTTAGATGTTAATGTTTTGTTTCATTTTAAGTCACCATTATTGTGATTAGTGTTTGTTTTAGTTGGACTCTTGACCCTTGACTTATTGCTTGCTATTTTTTTTCCCTGGTTGTGTCAACTTTGTGTTAAAGAAACACTATGTAAGAAATTTATATAAATTTATGTCCACGACAGTCGAACAAAGTTATGCATGTTTGTGCGTTGTTACGTTACGTTACCGCATATGGAGGAGGCAATGCTTGATTAGAGCCCGTTTCTCTGTCATTATGCTGAGACGCAATGTGAAACGTAATTTAGAAATGTGAAACGTGATCGAGACAGTAAACTAATGTTACCTCGGTAAAAATGATTCTTCATTCGTTATTTGCATATACAAATGTAAGTATTGTGATAAATGATGAAGATAGTTTGATAAATGATGGTAAGCACAAAGTAGGTGTACTTATAAAATTCCATCATATTTTTCAATCATACTATGGAAGTCAATGGACACCATATGCTGTGCGTTTACCATCATTCCTTAAAATATCTTCTTTTGTGTTCGTGAGAAAAAAGAAATTCATACATTCATTTTTGGGTGAACTATCCCTTTAAATTACAGTACTTACAAACAGCATCATCATTAGTAATGAATTATGTACAATGTGCATGCTTGTTTTTGTCTGTACATTATATTTTTATATTATGTCTAGGAGCTATGGCTTGGGCTCCTACATCATGTGACAAATGAACACAGTTTGGTGCTGGGAGCCTGCCAGAATGCAGACTTAGAATCTGGTGGAACTCAACAGTGGCTTGAGCGAGGCTCCAGGGCACACGAGGCCCTGAAGAGCATCGTTAGAAACAAGTGGTGGCTAAATGAGGTCCACAAATACCTAAACTTTAGGTAATTTAATGAGAATGTACACATAATGTAACTAAAAAGTGATTTTCAAAATCCTACAAAATGTCACCTGTCATCCACCTCCCACAGGTCCACTTCTGATCTGGAGTCCTTCCAGAACCATATTTTAATGAACGCTAGCAAGTGCACAGCATTTAGCCCTCCTGTCTTTGAGGCCAGGATGCTCCTTGCAGCGATGGACTATAATTACCACAAGGACCGCCCAGAATTCTGCAAATCTGATGGAAGCAAACTGTAAGTCACTTGCTCATTTCTACATAGGGTGGCCTTTCATACCCGTTCCGCCGGACACGTCCCGAACATGTTTTTGGGTTTGTTCTCCGGAACTCTCTGCGTTGTTCGACCGCATACGTCATTGAGGTTCTCACATTTCAGTTAAAATACATTAGAAAATTAAGATGTATTTCTTCTAAGACATACAATCATTGTAGTTTCATTCTTACCTTGAAATGTAACGATTGCTTTTCTGAAATTGAACACGAAATATTAAACCTTGATGATGTATGCGGTCAACCAACGTGACTTTTGGAGAATGCACCCGAAAACATGTTCGGGACGTGTCCGGCGGAAATGGCACGAATGGCCACCCTCCTTCTACATTCTATTGTTTTGAACAATTATACCAGATTACAACACCAGTGAAAAACTATAAAACATGGCCCTTGAAATTTAAATTTATTCTTCCCTCTGCTTTTTGCCTCTATTTTAGATATAGAAGGCTGTAAAAGAAGAATGCTCGCAGCTATATGCTTTACACTGAGAAGGTATCCAAGACGTATGGCTACATCCCAGAACTGCAAGCTAGGATCCTTCAAAAGAGATTAGTTGGTAAGGGGATGCCCAGACTGAGGACACTACGACCGGATGACCCCAGAAGGTATGGCCCACTTCCCCCTGTGCCGGCACCAGCCATTGAGGAACTCCTGCACACCCAAGTCAGGAGAGGTCTTGTTAGTTTGAATCCCGAATTATTTTTTCTTTTTTGGACCTTCGGCTAGATGCCACACAACAAGTCAGATGTCATGCATAACACATCTAAGTTTGAAATAAACTCACTTTAGTCTTTATTTTGCTCTCCTCAGTATCAGCATTCCGGACTGAAGACCCTTGAAGCCCAGTTTTTCATAGCCTCACAACCCTGACCATGTTCATTGCCATGCAACCTTTTCTGTCAACAGTACAGAGCAGCTGAGTTTAGTTATGTATTTAGACTGTTTAACCTTTATCATTATACCATTTTTGTTAATGTTTTTCTGCATTGTAAAAAGCATAGCATTGTTATTCTGATTACATTATTTTTATTGAAAAAACGAGGAAGGCTCTTTACAAACAAATATGAAAATATAAAATCAGAAAACAATTAAAAGTAAAAGTATATATACAACAACAAATAACTGGAAGTAAACTGTTCGTGGTAGAGTGACATCAAATGGTGAGTAAAAAGCCAGTGTACTGGCCCTGGGGGTCGGGGTATTTGTCCCTTATTCTCTATATACAGCAGCTGGGAATGAAACAACGGTTACCCTGACCGAGTGACCCATGCTGCCAAAAAATGTACTGACGATAAGCAGCATACCTAAATTTTCTGTTATCATCTCCTGGCTCTCTAACTTCAAGCTACCACCAACACATCATTTCTGTAATCTCTGTGTATACGCAAATAACCATCTTCCAGACAATACAGATCAAAATGTGGCAATTTGCTGATGCAGTAGTCAGGTCCTTGGCCACAGCATTTCCTTTCAGCATCTGTGGCCATTTCCCTGCAGTTCCCACAGGTACACCATGGAAGAGCAGCATTACGTGGGGATTTGCTATCCAATGAAGGAAGTGCATCAAAAACTAATCCAGGGTTCTGGGAGAAGACCTGGGTTACTAGTGCTCGTAACCTCATTTCACTCATGCCCTGAATGAGTGCCTAAGTAAACAAACCACAAAAGAAAGTTTGGCATTTACATTAGATTAAAACTACAAAAGATGCTGACATCGATTCAAATGGTGACATCTTATGATATATCTTTATATAATATAATAATACTAATAATCTTACATAATAGTATTATCTTGTTATATATGTTATAACAAGCCATAATGTTAGTGCAGTCAAAATGTTTAGCATACTCTGGAAACACAAACCTCTGTCCAAACCCTTCGGTCATTTTGGATAATCTGAACTCTGTTCTCTTCCTCTGCATCTCTGCCTCCTATCCCTCTCCTTCCTCTGCTGCCAACTACAGCACTTGGACCTGCATTATCTCTTCCTCTCGCACCTCTTTGGCATCTGTCACCTGAAACAGGACCTGCACTCTGTCCCTTCCACCTGTCTGACCTCTGCCACCTGGTCTGTCTTCTCCCTCTACATTCTCTCCTTCTCTCGGCTCTGTGTCTCCTGGACTAATACCTGCACGCTCACCTCTTGTCCCTTTTGCTCTTCTTTTCCTTGGTCTGCAGTCTCTGCACCTCCTCTCACCTTGCCAGCTATCATCAGCCTCACTTAGGACAGCGGGCACCTCATAACTGAGGTCTGCATCGGACTGAAACTAGAGAGAGCATTACAAGTGCTACCCCAAAAATAAACACTTTACCTGTTTGGTCTATACAGTAAGTTAGTGTTGGTTTGGAAGCAGTAGGCGCATTTCCAGGTGTTCTCCATCATTAAAAACAATCACAACAAACAGCACGCGCAAAGTTTATGTACTTGTCAATGCCGTAATCAAATGAGGAAAATAAAGTTGATATATGTTTTTTTTTATTAAAATAGACCAGTTTCTCTAATTGGTTGTATTGCGACGTTTCATGCTTCTTTACGTCTTTAGCATATTAATGTGACTTGATACTAGCATTTTATGGATTGTGTAAAATATGGATATTAGAACGAACCAGCACCGCCTGCTCCATCTGAATTCATGCAAACACCGATTGGCTCAAACTCGGACATTAGAGGTCAAGGCGGAATTTTCAAATCTACAGGACACTGTTTTAAGGAAGTTTAATGTTCGCATAAGCCGCCTTCAGCCTTTTTTAAAGGTAAGTTGGCGTTGTTTTAATTTACGTAAGCCTAAATGTGAAGTGTGGCTAATAGCCACTGGATATAGACCGTTAACAGCATAGCGACGTGATTATGGTAATACAGATTAGTTTGATCTTCTGCACTTTATACGGGAAATGAGCTGACAGTCTGTACCAGTTGTATGAGTGTGTGCTTGCACTCTATTTGTTGTTTTAATGGCTTGTTTTTGCAAGTTATTGTTGCTAATTGCGTGCCCCCCCGTAAGAAATATAATAAAATATAATCGAAAATAATTTTCCATGGTCGCCCGTGCAAAATGCGTTTAAGAAAAGCTTTATATCGCACCAATAGCGAAGTCATTTTAGCAGGGTATGAAAACAATCTATGTTCCGACTGAAATGTGGTTATTATATTGGCTAATCACCATTAGTAAATTTTTGCGATAAATAATTACTTTGCAAAACATCTCTCATGAAGCATAAACTAAATTTACAGACAAACCTTACTGTGTAGGACTCGTCACTTGCCATTGCCAGCTCCTTGGAGCAGCCAGTGCGTTTCTGTTTGATTCTGCAGCCTATACTATCTGGCAACCTCAAGTCAGGGGGGAGGGGATTGACTGCTCTACGGTAATTTGAAAGTGATTGCAGTACCATTCCTGGCCACCATCCTACATACGGTTCCTTTAATACACCACAATTGTTATGAACATGTAAAGTTAATAGTGTAATTCTGTAGTGGTTGGTACATAATGGTAAAGATTATCACCTAATTAATGTACTAATTTTCTGTCAATAATGTATATGAGATCCAGCACTTTCACAGCAGTTTGTCATTAAGGAGTTTTAGAAACTTTGGACAAAAAATATCCGCTGTATAATTGGGAAGCACAAACATCAAGAATCAGAGTATGAATCTCAACCATGGTGACAAATAAAATTTTAAAATCATCATTATTTATCCATGCTGCAGTGCATGCTGGGAGTCCTGAATGAGATTTGTAATTTGTTGATACCCAGCGTGCATTGCAGCATGAAGTTTTTCCATTTAATTAATTTAAACATTATTTTAAAACAATTTTCCTTGAAACTATCCCTTTCATTGACAACTTAATTATTTTTATAATAATTTACTATTTACATTATATTATTTTATTTTGGATATTTATAGAAAAAACATGGCATCCAGGTGCACAGAAAGTTATAAAACTTTTCAACTCTTTAAAGTAAAATCTATTAAAATATTGACAGTAATAATCCAATTAGAAAATCAAGATTTTTGTCATAATCATGCAGTCCTACTAGGAAATGAATATTAAGTACAACAAGGAAATATACAAAGTCAGTTTATTAGAGAAAACTACTGTTGAGTTAAATTAACAACAAAAACATTACAATGCTCCGAGATCTTGTAACTTAAATATTGGGAAATAAATACAAAACAGAAAATACACAAATAGTTACAAAAAACTAGTAATGGGAACAGAAGCTTCGAATGAAGCACCGATACTTCTCTTACTGTTTCCAACCATGATTCGAAGCCTCAACGAGGGTGTTAAAATATAATAAAACATATAGCAGTTGCTTCTGGAAAAAGCTCCGTCAACGAAGCAACAAGCTAATGAAATTCAGATGAATATTAATATCATGTGTACAAATAAAGCTTAGACAACGTGTGTGTGAATGGTCAATATAATAAATGTATTTACTTATTAAAGTGTGGCAATAAAGTATGAGTATTAGTTAATATTCATATGATTCAATATTGTATTGTACAAAATAATGTTCACACGCACATAATAACACACGCTCACACAAGTATAAGTAAATACAATACTACAGTATAATGTGGGACCAAAATGTGAATAAGGCAAATACCTCATAAAAAACCTCTGGGGTTCGAACCTTCTGACACGCAAAGCGAAGCGCGCACGTGACTGTGCAGAAAGTGAAGCTTCGTTTGTCATTGGTCACGTGATTTCAACGTTAACAACACAAGCTTAGAATCAAAGCTTCATTTGGCACGCCCACTTTTGCTCGACACAAGCTTCGAAGCCTCGCTTCAAATGTAACATCACTACAAAAAACTACTGTTCCATTCAATTAACAAAAAAACAAAAACAAGATTAAAGTGCTTAGATCACTTTAAGCTTCAGCTTAACAGTAACTTTATTTTTTCTTTCTTTTTTGTTTGGGTTTTGAGTCATCAGAAATCTGATGACATCTTTTCAACATATTTGCAGATGCAGTTGATGAGGCTGGTTCAGTGGAGGTAGGTGAGGCATAAAAGAGAGGAAAGAACCTGGCTGGTCGAGAGGAGGAGGTGGCTGGACCAGAGATGGAAGTTAGTGGCCCAGAGGATGCTGTGGGTGGCCCACAGGAGGTAGAGGCTGGCTGAGACGAGGGTGGTTTTCTAGCTGGCCCAGATGAGGTGGTGGCTGTCAAAAAAGAGGGAGGTTGTTTGCCTGTCCCAGAGGAGGTAGAGCCTGGCTGAGGAGGTAGAGGTGGCATTGGATGGTTCAGCAGAGGAGGCTTTGGCTGGCCTTTTGGTTTTTGTGGCCTGTTGCACTAGTTTGTTCCGATGACAGCATCTTTGTTGTATCACTTATCCTTTTCTGCTTTATTGCCTGTTCTCTATCCTTCTTTTTTTTAAGTGTAATTGGCATTTTTGGTATGATGACAGGCAGGACCGCCTCAAAGGCTGGTCTATGGTGATAGTTGAGGCTGTCCAGTCCCTGGCTTTCATTGTGGACTTAACAACAGCAAAGCTCTTATAAGTTTCCACATTCAATGAGCACCTGTCTGTTTCGAGGATATCATCCATTAAATTGAATGATCCCTCTACCAGGGGGCATGTGAAAATATAAAGAAGGGCTTTAACTAGTTTAATCAGAGTGGGATACCTCACACCTCTCTCTGCATTTTTTAAAGATGCAACTCGGCTCCACCAGTCTACATCCACACTGCTGTCCTCTTCAACGTAGGTCTTGGTATAAGGTAGAAGGTCCGAATCAATCTGATATGCCCGAACTTCCTCCTCTAGTTGACCGACCTCTTCTGGTGGAACAACATGAGGCAAAGCCTCTCCTAATGCCATAAAAGCTCCACAAACAAAGTCACATTGAATAAGACATGGAGTCAGAGCAGAGAGTGAGGTGATTGTTTTGTTGGCCAGGGGTAGATTTTTGAGTAGGAACTTAGCTGATTTGATGTACCCTTCTCTGAGTGACTTGCAGAGATTCCCAACCCATATTTTCCTATCCACACGGGCCTTGTTCATGGCAGCATAGCAGAACCTTCCAACACAAAGTCTTTTGTTTGAAAGCTGTAAATCTCTACGCTGGACATCAACTTTGAGGATCTCCTTAACACTCAGAGGGATAGCCTCTGGCTTCATAAATTTGCTAAGCAGCTATCGCACAAGTGTCACCATTTCGACATGCAAAAGTGCTTTTCATGTTGCAGTTTTTTGACAAACACTTGAAATGTTGGCAGGACACCTGTAAACACAAATAAAATAACTTTGGATTTTTTAATTTCAAGAGCAATTAAAACCTCACAACGAGATGAGAGTTATTAAGAAACTCTCAAAGCTGCTTATTTTTGTTGTGAAAAAGGGACCTGACTGTTCCATTTGTACCTTATCTAAACAACAAATTTTGTCATCAGTCAGAAATAAACCATAACCACTGTTGTAACTCTTATTAAATTTACATTAAGTTGCCACGAGTTTACCTACTCATACAAGATACCTCTGAACAAGTCGATCATGACCTTCAGTCTTTCTAACTCTGTGAAGAGCACAGAGATCCGAGCCTTACGGTTCTGGTTAACTTGTGTTCTGGATGCTGTGGCCTGCTCTTGTTGAAGAACATCTATTCTGGCCTTTTCCTCAGCGGTAACCTCATTTCTTTCAAGCACCTGTTTAAGAAGCCATCTATAGCATGCACGCGCACACACATACACAGGTAAGCACCTACCCACACACATACATATTGTACTGTGCAGAAGTCTTAGAGCCGTTTCACACCGGATGCGTGGCATGAGCGCCTCAGCTGTGTGGCGTGTCCGTTTTTATTTAGGCTCCCATGTTAGCAGGTCTGACCGTGCACACCGCCTGCATGACACGTATGTCTCGAAAACGTGTGCATCCTAGGAATAGGACCGATGCCTATTTTTCACGCCACACGCAAGCGTCTTGGAACCGTCAGGTCAGTTTATCAATAGGAAACGTACATAGGCTAGCAGCAGCAGCGCTGTGTCAGAAACGCTTCTGGTAAGCAAGGGCAAAGAAAACGCCACGCAGCTGACATGCGAAAGACACGCAACAGACACGCCACACAGCCGGTGTGAATCGGCCCTTAGGCACATAACTATTTTCTATCCAGTTAGTTACATGGGATTAAGCTAGTTATTTACATCATTTGCTGTAGTGTGTCAAAAGGAAATATCAGTTTACATTTTTTTGACCAGTCTTTGCATTGTATTAATACAGTAAGATTTTATATGCCTAAAGAGTCTGACAACAGTCAGTGCTACACACAGAGATCTGATCTCATCATCATCAAGTCTGTCGCTTATTACATAAAGTAAGAGGAGAAAACTGAGACAAACTAAATCCAAAAGAAATGTGGTAATTTCTGCAAAGCTGCAGTACTGTGAAAGTTTAGGCACTTGTGTAAAAATTCTGTGAAGTGGAAATTATTTGAAAAATAATGTCATAAATAGATTTTCTTTATCAATTAATTTCTAAATTAATTAAACTAAATTAAAACTAAATTAAATCAACATTTGGTGTGACTATCCTTTGCATTTAGGGTAGCCTTTGTCCTCGATGCACTTGCATCTAGTTTTTCAGGTAGCTGTGCATGTAGGTGTCTTCTGGCATCTTTGAGACATTGTTACAATTCTTTTGGATTTAGTACGTCTCAGTTTCTCCCCTTTCTTCGTGTAATAATAGACAGACTTGATGATGATAATGAGATCAGATCTCTGTGTGTAGCACCGGCTGTTGTCAGGCTCCTTGTGCATTTATAAATTACAAATAATGACAAAATAAATGTTTGGAAATGTAAACTCAAAATGACTGGCACAATACAGCAAAGGAAAAACTTACTAACTTAAAACCTCATATGGGGGGTTAAAATACTAGTGTGCTTAAGACTTTTACACAGTACCATACATACAGTCATGTCCAAAAGTGTTGGGACCCTTGGTAAATATGCAAAGAGCAAAGAAAGCTATTTAAAAGAATCTACAATGTTTTTTCTTTAAAGCTTTAATTAAAAAATAAATCAATAAATATGTTTCATTGACGTAAAAAAATTGGGGGGGAAATTACATTATGAAATAAATATTTTTTTATAATACACACTGGACACAATTATTGGCACCCATAGAAATTTTTATGAGTCAAATATCTATATAAGTATATTTACATGGATATTACCATTTTCTTAGCAAATCATGGTGAACCATGGTTTGCTAAGAACCATGGTTTGCAACAGAAACATGATGTTGTCCAGTCATGGCTTCCAGTTTCACCAGAGAATAAATATTAAGTAACACAAACACCAAGTCATCCAGTGTTTATAAGAGAAAAACATTTATTTGATAATGTAATTCCCCCCACTTTTAATTGTTTTACTTGAATTGAAATTTTGATTATTGAAAAATTGAATTTTGATTATTAAGAAGAAGAAACATTGTAGATTTTTTTTATATATATATATATATATATATATATATATATATATAATAATAATAATAATATTATAATATAAGAATTAAAAGAAGAAACATTGTAGATTTTTTTTATAGCTTTCTTTGCTCATATTTACCATATTTACTTTTGGCCATGACTGTCATATAAGGCTGAATAATTAATTGAAAAATGATTTAGGATTACAATTACGGGTGAAACAATAAGACAATTGCCACAACCCTCAATTACCGCTGTCAATTTGTGCTCTTTTGAGTGTGCTTTGGCAGTAGTTGGGCACTGAATACAGTGGCAAACCAGAGACTTTAAAATTAATTTGTTAAAGTGCAATTTAACCATTCGTTTTCATCTATATTTATTTTTTACATTATATTTTTTAGTTTTGGATGTTTATAGAAAAATGTTGGTATGGGCTGCTTCAAAGAAAGTAATAAAACAATTCAAAACTTCAATGTAAAAATCTATTAAATGATCGTTATTATTATTATTGCAATTACATATATGCAATTATATATAAATAAACAACAATTCAGATTTTTTTAATAATTGTTCAGCCCTGCATGCATTGTTTCACTGCTGATCTGCTCCTTCTTAAATAAAACCTATTCAAATTTGTGAATTAGAAGGAAGCACATCATTACACATAGCATTATAGCCCACAACAATGTAGATTAACAAAGGCAGTACATTTAAAATAAGTAACAAATTAGTTTAGATTGCATGATTTGTATTACAGTACAGTACCTGTATTCATGTTCTTCACTCCGATCCACATGGTAATAGTGTACAACCAGTACATCCTGAAGTTCACTCAGCCTGTTGCACACCTCCAGCATCTGAACAAATCTATTGCAGATTGGTCTGATCAAGCTCTTAGGAGGGAGATGGAGCAGACTCCGAAACTCTGCAAAAATCTCCTTCTGTTTTGGTGACTTCTCAATATCATAGTACTGTATACGCAGGGCCGGTTCTAGATATTTGGAGGCCCTAGGCAATATTTATGTTGGAGGCCCTATACACCCCTCTAATTTTCAGAATAATATGAGAACGTGTTTTTCTACCTCGTAAGAAATCATTTAAGCCCTACAGTTATTAAACATGTTTTTCCCCATTACTTTTCCTTTTTATGTTTTTATCAACAAATTGATTAATTTTATGTTAAAATTTTATTAGAAATTATGCAAAACCACATGTATTAAACATTTTAAGGCAGTCAAATTTATTAAAAACACCACCTTTTTGGAATAACACAGGATAACAGTTTTGCCTCCTCCAAAGAGTAAAATTTAAAAGACAACAGTACATTGCAAAAACCCTAACCGTAAAAAACTACAGGTCAACACATCCTAGAAAACTTTTGTTTTTTATTTTAGCTGGGTATAAAAAAGAATTTCCCTCTTACTGAACCAATATACAGTATAAAGTTATCTATCAGACTATGTATACCTTTTTATAGGCTACCTTAAATATCCATACAAATCAGCTGCCACTAGAAGTTAAACATACAAACTACTTTCATGATTTCAAAACTAAAATAAAGTGTAGAGGACTTACAAAATATACAGACAGTTTACTTATAGGTAACGCCAGTTTTGTTTGCTGTTTGACTTTAAATACCACCATTTTTAACTTGACTATTTTGATAGTCAGCTCCCAATGCAATGCTATTGTGCACACGCATTCAAAGTGTCTAAACAGAGTCAGCAACACTCAAGATTGATCTGTCCTGAAATTACATTGATACACAGAACAAAGCCAAGTTTATTTTTAAAAAGCATTATTTCAAAATACCTGCATCATGTACTGCACTGTCTTTGCATGACGCTTTTGCGAAGCAGGAAACAAAAGACGTGATAGCCACTTTCAGTCACTTAAAGTCGGTCAGCTGCAGCGATTTGAATGCTGTTTATCTAGGCTTCTTTAACTTCACGAGTCATCTGCCTGCGGTTCTTGCGGCGTCAGCGCCGCATAAAGTTGAACTCACCTTAAAACTTTATTTAATGCTGTCAGTAGTGATTGTCGAACTAGCGCACATGGACTTAGCAGTTATGGAGGCCCCCCTTCCAAGTTTGAGGCCCTAGGCATTTGCCTACTTTGCCTATAGGTAGCGCCGGCCCTGAGTATACGTCAGAGCAGAAATCTTTAACTTCTGTGCTGAACGGGCTCATGAGGGCCTTGGCAGCATTGGACACCATATGGACAGTGTCTCCAGATACGTCTAAGAGGTAAGGGTTCTCTTTTCTAGCTTGCGTCTCAAGTCCAGGTTTTTTTCTCTCATGACTGCACAATTGTCTAGAAGAATACTGATAACTTGTTTCCACTCAAGTCCATAAGACGGCAGAACATCTTTTAGTTCCACCATAAGGGCTGAGGCATTGCCAATATTAACTTTTCGACTTGCCAGATGTTGAGTTGTTACTCTGGTCAAATCATCATCAAAAAAATCGAACAAGGACATTTAGAATTTTGTCCATGTTTTGGCTAGTGGCTTCATCTATATTCAGTGAAAACATGCTTTTTTTTTAGCTTCTTAGACAGACGTTTTTTAAACTCTGATGCTATGCCATGTGTATTTAGATACCTGGCATGCTGATTTGAAACTGACAGTTTCGTCAAAGCATTTTTGTCTTCCGCGAGTTTTTAACACAGATTTACTAGCGGTTGAGAGATTATGAATGATAAATCGTGATCTGCGATGAACATGCACACGCGTTTTTTTAGGTCACAAACACGGTCAGCCATTGAGGCCGGTACATCAGCTGTGGTTGTTGTTCCCGGTAATCGTTTTGTGTGTTGGAGAGCGCGGACAGCTGCTTTATGATCGGGGTCTAATTATTGACGGGGTAAAACTTTTTTACCGCTAGTTGAATATATTAGCTTTCTCGAGCACAACGTACAAAAGCATGCACCTGGTTCCCTTATTTTTTTACACCAGCTACCAAAAGGCTTGCCGTCTCTGCCTGTTTCTTCTATCCATGCCCAGCGCCATTTATTTTTAAGACCTCTGTCGATTGTAACTTCTTCCCCGGGCTTTATAAATTTACTCTCCATCCTGCCGCCAGTTTACACATTCAAGTCTCCGCTCCGACATACGGGGGACTCTGTTGCAGATGATCTCACCCACACTCCAAGACCCTCCCATTCAACTTCTGATTGGCTAGTAATGTTAGTTTGGTTGTAACTGAAAGTTGTGTTGCTCTCATACTATTGGTAGGCAAACCCATGAACTCGAATATGATATCAAGTTTTTTTTTTTGTAAATTTTTGCGCAGCCAATTATGCTGCGCGTCGGAAATCCGGCACGGTGCCGGAAAACTTTAAGCCCTGTATCTTAAACTCCTTAATGACAAACTGCTGTGAAAGTGCTGGATCTCATATACATTACTGACAGAAAATAAACTTTTGATTAGTAAATTAATTAGGTGATAATCTTTACCATTATGTACCAACCACCACAGAATTACACTATTAACTTTGTGTTAAATAGTTAGTAAGATGACAATTTTAAGCATCCTATCACTGTTTATAAGTCCCGGACAACAGGTTTAAATGCATGCAAGGTCAAAAACACAGTAATTTTCTTAAAATATAAATGTAAAATTACCCCATTTCACAGAGATCCCCAAACGATTTGTGTGAAGCCGTTCAACGACTCAGTCTGCCTAAACCCCACCTTTCAGTAGCCTACTCTGCTCTGATTGGTCAACTGACAGTCTCTGCACAGACCACAGATCAGTGGCACAGACCAACAATAGTGCAACATGTATTGACATAGTGCTAACATGATTTACTGAGAAGACATTATCGACATCGATGTCACGGGGTGACGATCTTTCAGGGCGGAACCAAAAGTTGAGGAAGTTTTGGTTCCGCCCGGATGTTTCCGTCCAGACCGGAGAACAGAAACACCGGACATCCGGCAGATTCGCGGAGGCTGTAATCAGCCGATTGGGCACAGCTGTGCCTAGTTGAAGAGATCGCCGGGCAATTGGATGACTGAAGTACAGAGAGGAGTATATAAAGCACAGTTAGAACACAGTTAGAGGTGCGTAGTGTGTGCTGAGAAACGGAGCTGTGCTCATTGTTGGACGTGGTGGCTGTCTGTGTTTCTCTCTCTCTCTCTCTCTCTCTCGTTGTAGTCTCTATTGTGGACCTGCTGGAGTAAACAGGAAAATCCTATGGGTAAAAAGGAACTTTGTTCTAACCAATACTGAAGGAGTAAAGCAGGAAGAAAATTGACCTTCTGGTACAACGTAAACAAAGGCTATTCGCCGTGAGTATACCCTTTTGGTGTGGAGTAACTTGCAAAAATTAACTTGTGTAACCATTGGAAACCTCCAGGAGAAGGAGGGCGGCCCTACCCCTACAATAGTGTGGTGGGCGAGCCGTTAGAAGTACAAATTCAAACAGCCACCGCTACGAGACTTTATTGTGGTCGTATTTCCCATCGCCCCTATCTTAGCCCAAGCGCAGTGGAGGACACCGGGCGCTTCCCTTGTTGTGGTGCACTTATAGTGTGGTGAGTGAGACTGTGTAATAAATCTTTTCACGTTGGAGTGGTGCTGTGTATTTGCTGTGGGTTGCTGTGTGTCTTGTAGACGAAGCCCCGCATCATCCATTTTCTTCTACTGGGCAGAGGACGGAGAGGCCAACGACCTCAGAAATTACTGTTACCATATGTAGTGTGCTGTTCGGAGTACGAAGGGACGCAGATCAAGAGCTGTCCGTGACCGTGAGTAAACCATTGGAAACATTCGTGGTGTAAACTTACCTGTGTCTGTTTTGTCGCAGAGTCAGAGGCGAAAGGGTCCGCCGCCCCGTGGTCTCTACGAAAAGGGCGCCCCCGTCTAGGATTCGATCGGCCTATGGGCATTGGAGATTGGGCAGCGCTCGACCCGGTGAGGTGGTGTGTGACCTTCGCCCCTCTGCTGACTTACGGAGGAGAACCATACCTACCCAGAAAGCTGTAAACAGCAGAGCCGGTGAGAAATACTCGAAGTCTCAGTAACAGTATCTTTGTGTCCTAGTGGCCACCTGTGGAGAGAGAGCAGAACGAGAGTGAATAATTGAAGAACAGACTGTGAACGTGATACCTACCCAGAAAGCTGTAAACAGCAGAGCCGGTGAGAAATACTCGAAGTCTCAGTAACAGTGTCTTTGTGTCCTAGCGGCCACCTGTGGAGAGAGAGCAGAACGAGAGTGAATAATTGAAGAACAAACTGTGAACGTGATACCTACCCAGAAAGCTGTAAACAGCAGAGCCGGTGAGAAATACTCGAAGTCTCAGTAACAGTGTCTTTGTGTCCTAGCGGCCACCTGTGGAGAGAGAGCAGAACGAGAGTGAATAATTGAAGAACAAACTGTGAACGTGATACCTACCCAGAAAGCTGTAAACAGCAGAGCCGGTGAGAAATACTCGAAGTCTCAGTAACAGTGTCTTTGTGTCCTAGCGGCCACCTGTGGAGAGAGAGCAGAACGAGAGTGAATGATTGAAGAACAGACTGTGAACGTGATATCTACCCAGAAAGCTGTAAACAGCAGAGCCGGTGAGAAATACTCGAAGTCTCAGTAACAGTGTCTTTGTGTCCTAGCGGCCACCTGTGGAGAGAGAGCAGAACGAGAGTGAATAATTGAAGAACAGACTGTGTAGCGTGATACCTACCCAGAGAGCTGTAAGCAGCAGAGCCGGTGAGAAATACTCGAAGTCTCAGTAACAGTGTCTTTGTGTCCTAGCGGCCACCTGTGGAGAGAGAGCAGAACGAGAGTGAATAATTGAAGAACAGACTGTGTAGCGTGATACCTACCCAGAGAGCTGTAAGCAGCAGAGCCGGTGAGAAATACCCGAAGTCCAAGTAACAGTGTCTTTGTGTCCTAGTGGCCGCCTGTGGAGAGCAAGGAGAAACAATTGGAGGACAGACTGTGTAACGTGATACCTACCCAGAGAGCTGTAAGCAGCAGAGCCGGTGAGAAACACCCCAAGTTCAAGCTAACAGTGCTTTTGTGTCGCAGTGACTATCTGTGGGGCACAAGGAGAACGTGGGTGGACGTACAACAGGGAACGTAAAGGCACGTGGGGCGAAGACCCCCTGCCGACCCGAGGAAAGGTACACCGACAGTGGAGATCCTCCTTACCAGTCACACCGAAATTATTCTGCCTCCAGGACGGAAGAAGGAGGGCGCCACGGTTAGCAGGGTCCAGGCCGGAGCCTGACGTTTCCCTTTCTCCCCCGGCTTATGGTGGTTGGCACCCCTGTTGCCCTTGCCCTGTCTGCCCGTGGCTGCAGTCTCCCTGGAGGGAGGAGAAGAGACCTATTAGTTTTAATTTCCCCTTTCCCCAATTCCCAGTTCTTTTAAATATTTAAACCAAATAAAGCTTGTTTTAAATTTTACTTACCTGTTCCCGTGTTTGTCTGGTCATTGGGTTGGCTTTGGGGACCTCCTCGAGGTGGGAGTTGAAAAGGGGCGTGGCTTTAGTCCAACATAGCCAGCCCCTGGTGGTGACATCAATACACATCATTCATCATTAATCCAAGCAATAAAAACGACAATAGAAACTAAAATTGTACACTCATTTAAGCATTTATGTAAACTAACCGGGTCATAGCAAAACCTTAAGTGTACATGTGCTAGCCGCTTGCTAACGTGACTCTCTGATAGTATTTTAAGAGTTTAAACAACAATATCATTTATCATTAATCTAAGCAATAAAAACGACGATTAACATTTTACAATCATTTAAGCAACTAATGTAGCTATAATCATACTTACAGGTTGTGGTTAAGGAGACGCATGTTGTTCCAAATACAGTGGGTACTGAACCATCTTTCATTGCCAAACGTCTAAATCCCTCCGTTAAAAATTAATTTTAACCACTGATTCTTCACAGCCAGACACGTTAAGTACAACCCCAAATCAGAAAAAGTTGGGACACTGAAGAAAGGAATGGAATAATTTACTAATCTCATAAACGTATATTTTATTTACAATAGAATATAAATAACATATGAAATCCAAAATGAGCCAATATTTGGCATGACATTTCAAAATGTCAACATTTGATGAAGGCTACACATTCCAAAAAAAGTTGGGACAGGTACCAATAAGAGGCCAGAAAATTTAAATGTACATATAAGGAATAGCTTAAGGAATAATTTGCAACTTATTAGGTGAATTGGCAACATGATTGGGTATAAAAAAGCCTGTCAGAGTGGCAGTGTCTCTCAGAAGTCAAGATGGGCAGAGAATCACCAATTCCCCCAATGCTGCGGCGAAAAATCGTTTTCTGAGTTTCTCAGAGAAAAATTGAAAGTTTGAAGTTATCATCATCTACAGTGCATAATATCATTCAAAGATTCAGAGAATCTTGAACAATCTCTGTGCGTAAGGGTCAAGGCTGGAAAACCATACTTGATGCCCATGATCTTCGGGCCCTATACGGCACTGCATCACATACAGGAATGCTACTGTAATGGAAATCATAACATGGGCTCTGGAATACTTCCAGAAAATATTGTCGGTTAACACAATCCACAGTGCCATTCGCCGTTGCCGGCTAAAACTCTATAGGTCAAACAAGAAGCCATATCTAAACATGACCCAGAAGTGCAGGCATTTTCTCTGGGCCAAGGCTCATTTAAAATGGACTTTGGCAAAGTGGAAAACTGTTCTGTGGTCAGACGAATCAAAATTTGAAGTTCTTTTTGGAAAACTGGGACACCATTTCCTCCGGACTAAAGAGGACAAGGACATCCCAAGTTGTTATTAGCGCTCATTTCAGAAGCCTGCATCTTTGATGGTTTGGGAGTGCGTGTGGCATGGGCAGCTTACACATCTGGAAAGGCACCATCAATGCTGAAAGGTTTATCCAAGTTTTAGAGCAACATATGCTCCCATTCAGACGTCGTCTCTTTCAGGGAAGACCTTGCATTTTCCAACATGACAATGCCAGACCACTGCATCAATTACAACGTCAAGACTGTGTAGAAGAAGGATCAGAGTACTGAAATGGCCAGCCTACAGTCCAGATCTGTCACCCACAGAAATCATTCGGCGCATGATAAAGAGGAAGATGCGACAAAGAAGACCTAAGACAGTTGAGCAACTAGAAGCCTGTTTTAGACAAGAATGGTACAACATTCCTATTCCTAAACATTGGTCCTCCTCCAGCTGTTCCTTATATGTATATTTAAATTTTCTGGCCTCTTATTGCTACCTGTCCCAACTTTTTTTGGAATGTGTAGCTCTTATGAAATCCAAAATGAGCCAATATTTGTCATGACATTTGAAAATGTCTCACTTTCAACATTTGATATGTTATCTATATTCTATTGTAAATAAAATATAAGTTTATGAGATTTGTAAATTATTCCATTCATTTTTTACTCACAATTTCTACAGTGTCCCAACTTTTTCTGATTTGGGGTTGTATATCCCTCCTTGAAAAAGTCTCCTTTGGTAGTGAAAACAACACAAACTGAAAACACAGCGTGATATCATGTTTAACGTTACACACTAACTACCTGTGGGCGGGTCATAGTTTTCGTTTCTAGCAAGGGTAAAGTCTAGGGTCATGGGTCCGACTAAAACAAACACTAATCACAATAATGGTGACTTAAAATGAAACAAAACATCAACATCTAAACCTAATAAGTGAATTGTGTTTTCTACAGCAATATATTTACTGAACATTCAGAAATAATGTTTTATAAAATAATAAAATGCAATGTTTCTCTATCATTTACATAACAATCAAACAAGTCAATATAATAAACAGTTGTTGTTTAAACATTGTGTGAACATTAAAACATGACATTGTCATAACGTTTAAAAATGGTAAAATGTAACATTCCTCTAACGTTCAGAAAACACAAAAACGTTCTTAGAACATCAAGAAAACTGGACACTTTTTACGTTGGCAGAACATTTTTGGGAACATTGGGAACTTTCAGGAAACGTTCTTAGAACTTTTTTCTGTTAGCTGGATTATGGCAGATATCCATGCCATCCATCGTCGCTTGGTTACATCGGACACATGACTCCCTTCCTTACATTTCCAGGCCAGAAAGCAATAAAAAGAAAGTCTGTTGCCTTTTTTCCCCCCGTTGATCGTGTGAACGGACATTACCACTGGGGCCACTGTTGTTTTGTTTATATAATAATGACCTGCCGTCGGTCTGCAAGGGCAAAAATATTGTGATAACACAGTTTTATTTTATTTTTTATTTAAATTTATTTTAAATATATGCTTCAGTGGTAAAAGAGTTTCTTTTATATCTAAAGGCAATGACCATCTCTCATCTTTTGTACTATATTACATCTTGGTCTCAGGCATGTAAAAGTCATAAAAAACTTAGAAACTTTGTTTAAAAACAGCTTGAAGACTCATGACAAAAAAACACGTCATTATCATCACTGTCATATGTTGGTCAAATTTGATTTACTTAGTTTTGATAACTTAATAAAACATCTAATTTATCTAAACAATCTAATTTAACTTTGTAACATAATATCATACATAGTGCTACTGCTCCCCTTTTGAAAAAATTTGTAATACTTTGCTCTGCATTCCCCCTTACAACATTTCTAGTTGTTCGCTCTATTTTTTCAGTTTTCCACAACGTAAAACCCAATTTTGGATTTCCTCCTTATATGTGGTCATGAGGCAGTGGAATACCCTTCCCACGAAATACAACTTATGTATAGACTTGCACACTTTCTCATGCCTTAAGATATGGTTGTTAAGCAAGCAACCCATCTGTCTTAAAATGTATTTATTAAGATATTACCAAATTGAGTGTTTGCTAGGGTAGGGGGAGACAGAGAGTAAATGGGCTGATGGTTTCCCTGTTTCTTTTTTTTTCTTTATTTACACATTTGTTTGTTTGACTATAATGGCCATTATTATTATTTTATTTTCATCTTGTAAGCTTTATTTTTTATTTGTCATACCTATTTGTCATACCCATCATCCACCGCGGCGCTAGAGTCGTAAAGTCACGTCGCCGGAACCTATATTGCTAATGAAACAGCACAGTGCTTGAGGGCGTCATTCAGTCTAACCAATACATGCAGTCCTGTCAATTTTTTTATTTTAATGTATTTTTACAATAACATGAAATATATAAAATGAAAAAACATTGCTTGTTTTTGTTTTGAAAATATGAATATGTGGATTAGGCAACATGTGCATACGCTGATTAGCTTTAATAGATTTATTTCAAAATAAAATATGATATAAAACACAACCATTTATTTTAATACTACGAAATGTTTGTACAATATGAAATAAACACAAGAAAAAATCCAGTTAAAGTACAAAGGCAGTTATTTACTACAGTGTTAAGATTATATAGAAAATATATGTGATGATTTAAGTTATGAAACTTAACTTTAACATCAGTTAAAACCACCCGCTGATCACCTGGAACCCACACATATACAGTGAGGAAAATAAGTATTTGAAAACCCTGCTATTTTGCAAGTTCTCCCACTTAGAGATCATGGAGGGGTGTAAAAATTGTCATCGTAGCATGTCCACTGTGAGATACATAATCTAAAAAAATCCAGAAATTACAATGTATGATTTTTAAACTATTTATTTGTATGATACAGTTGCAAATAAGTACTTGAACACCTGTCTATCAGCTAGAATTCTGACCCTCAAATAGTCTGCCTTTAAAATGTCCACCTCCACTCCATTTATTATCCTAAATTAGATACACCTGTTTGAGGTCGTTAGCTGCATAAAGCTACCTGTCCATCCCATACAATCAGTAAGAATCCAACTACTAACATGGCCAAGACCAAAGAGCTGTCCAAAGACACTAGAGACGAAATTGTACACCTCCCCTGCTGAAAAAACCAGCATCAAACCAGCATTGGAATTATGCTGGTCTATGCTGGTTTAGCTGGTGGTCACCAGCATACCAGCACCAAATCACAACATATGCTGGTATGACCAGCATGGGATGCTGGTGCTAATACTGGTTTAGCTGGTGTTAATGCTGGTTTGGTGCTGATTTAGCTGGTGTTCACTGGCAAACCAGCACCAAAACACAACATATGCTGGTCTTGCTGGTATGCTGTTTTTTTTCAGCAGGGTCCACAAGCCTGGAAAGGGCTACGGGGAAATTGCCAAGCAGCTTGGTGAAAAAAGGTCCACTGCTGGAGCAATCTTTAGAAAATGGAAGAAGCAAAACATGACTGTCAATCTCCCTCGGACTGGTGCTACATGCAAGATCTCACCTCGTGGGGTCTCATGGATCCTAAGAAATCAGCCCAGAACGGGAGGAGCTGGTCAATGACCTGAAATAAACTGGAACCACTGTTTCCAAGGTTACTGTTGGTAATACACTAAGACGTCATGGTTTGAAATCATGCATGGCACGGAAGGTTCCCCTGCTTAAACCAGCACATGTTCAGACTCGTTTTAAGTTTGCAAATGACCATTTGGATGATCCAGAGGAGTCATGGAAGAAAGTCATGTGGTCAGATGAGACCAAAATAGAACTTTTTGGTCATAATTCCACTAAAAGTGTTTGGAGGAAGAAGAATGATGAGTACCATTCCAAGAACACCATCCCTACTGTGAAGCATGGGGGTGGTAGCATCATGCTTTGGGGGTGTTTTTCTGCACATGGGACAGGGCTAGAGTGGCCATTCGTGCCAGTTCCGCCGGACACATCCCGAACATGTTTTCGGGTTCGTTTTCCGGAAGTCGCGTTGCTCGACCGCATACGTCATCGAGGTTCTCACATTTCAGTTAAAATACATAAAAGAAATAAATCTTAATTTTCTAAAGACATACAATCATTGTAGTTTCATTCGTACCTTGAAATGTAACGGTTGCTATTCTGAAATTAAACCCGAAATATTAAACCTTGATGACGTATGCGGTCGACCAATGCAACTTCAGGAGAACGAACCCGAAAACATGTTCGGGACGTGTCCGGCGGAAATGGCACGAATGGCCACCCTAGACAGGGCCACCGCACTGTATTAAGGAGAGGATGACCGGGGCCATGTATTGCGAGATTTTTGTAAGCAAACTCCTTTCCTCAGTTACAGAATTGAAGATTGGTCGAGGCTGGGTCTTCCAACATGACAATGAACCGAAGCACACAGCCAGGATAACCAAGGAGTGGCTCTGTAAGAAGCATATCAAGGTTCTGGCGTGGCCTAGCCAGTCTCTAGACTTAAACCCAATAGAGAATATTTGAAAGGAGCTCAAACTCCGTGTTTCTCAGTGACAGGCCAGAAACCTGACTGATCTAGAGAAGATCTGTGTGGAGGCGTGGGCCAAAATCCCTCCTGCAGTGTGTGCAAACCTGGTGAAAAACTACAGGAAATGTTTGACCTCTGCAATTGCAAACAAAGGCTACTGTACCAAATATTAACATTGACTTTCTCAGGTGTCAAAATTTATGATTTTTTAACTATTTATTTGTGTGATACAGCTGCAAATAAGTATTGTGTTTTCTGGATTTTTTTTAGATTATGTCTCTCACAGTGGACATGCACCTTTGATGACAATTTCAGACCCTTCCATGATTTCTAAGTGGGAGAACTTGCAAAATAGCAGGCTGTTCAAATACTTATTTTACTCACTGTTTACTCAGAGTAACAATGTAATTATCAGAATAACACAATTGTATTTGTTTTCCCCAAATAGGTGCAATAATGACAATGGAAGAGCAGATTTACAATTAAAAGCTTTCCAGAGCCAGACGTGTCACCGAAAACAGCTTTGGAATTTTGGTGGCAACATAATTGTGGAATGAGCCCTGAAATTCCATCCTGACAAAGCAACACACCTGCAAACCGATACATCCCTGCTGATTTTGTGGACACAGATGCTTCAGGTGTCCCTCAACCTGGGGAGTACCGAGCAGTTGTTGCAGACAACGGTACTTTGTTAAATGCCCTCGATCCAAGCTACAGTACTTTATGATTGCTAACACACAGTTTATGAATAAATTCACAATTTTCAGCACAAACATCAAACTTACAGGTCAAAATCAAAATGTTCAAGTCAATATCATATTCTCCTCTATAAAATCAAACTTTTATCTCAGATGACGCCAAAACATTAAAAAGAATACAGAGACTATGCCAATGCCTTGCTTCCAACCAAGACAGAAATATAGCACAGGCACTTTCTTGCCATCTGGGTGCCGCTCCTCGCACTGTTCAACTTACGTACTTGTCTCAGGATGTTCTTCCACCTCTTCAAACACTACAACTTCTAGCTACACCATATAACCTATGCATGACTATAACTTGCACTTAAGTCCATGCATGGACTCTTCCTCCATTCTTCATCAAGGTAGATCCCGTATCTGGTCCTTGCTGCAGATACAGAAGCAAGTAGGGCCTTTTTAAGGGATACTTTGAGAACCCCTCCACAAGCCTTGTTACAGACCATTATCTGGGCCTCAACAATGTCTCCTTCTATATTGCAAGTCTGTACTTCCCTGTTGAGAGAGGGAAAAGCTATCCCTATAAAAATTTAAAGCTAGCCCTATAATATTCCTACCAGCTGAAATTCCTTCTGTTAACTGGTCCTGCAGAAATCTTTCAACTAAAGATTTCAACTTTCCTTTGCACCATTCTGGGTCTCTGTTCATGATGGAGGGGTCTTGCAATCTGCCTGACACTGAGGCATTTAAAACTGCTTCTCTCTTGTAGTTTCTTAACTTTTCACCACCAATTACTCAACAATTAACTCATTTACCGCCTGCCTTTTTGAGAAAAGTTGCCCACCTGCATTTTTGTGATTTTAACAAAAGTTTCACAAAATTCCTTGCAGGAAAAATTATCTTCTATAAATATATAAACATACAAATTATATCAAATGAAAGAACACACCTTCTGCTTTCAAACAAACAAAAAACAAACAAACAAACAAACAAAATGGGGAAAAAACGTTTCATTATATATTTACTTTTTCCACTTAATTTAACCACTGAAATATGGATATTTCTCTTCAAAAATACAACATTTTGAGCAAAAAGCTTAAAAAATTGCGTTTTTGTAAAGGAATTTATGTTAGAGATCAAACTCAGAATGACTATCAAACATAAAGGCAGTTAAAATAAATCATTAAATCTTTTTAACTTCCGTTTTTGATCAATTCGGTTTGGCGCCATCTAGTGGATAAAAGCGGTATTACACTTTCACTTTGAAATTCGTCCAGAAAGGCATATTTATTAGTTAAATATTAACTCATAATTGAGGAGATAACTCGTCAATGGCGGTGAATGAGTTAAGAAAAACGCTTCGCTGCCAATGACAAGTATTTCCGGCAATCCGTAATACTCTTACACAACGTATAAACCCAGAACTCAAATTCAGTGTATGTTTTGAGGATCACTCTGAATCTGATCCATTATCAAAAGTTCTTCACAAAAATGCAATTATCTTAACTTTTGGTATTTTTGAAGAAACCTTTTGTGAAAATCATAAAAAAATGCTGGTGCAAGAAAATATTTTTTCTTCAAAACTAAAAAAATGTTTGTAGAAATAAAATGTAATGCTTTTAATGCCATTTAAGACCTTAATTTTCGCAAAATCAATTTAATGACTTTTAATGCTTTTTAATGCTGTGCTAGACTAAAACTAAAAATAATTCAGATGACTAAAACAAAAAATCTGCTGTCAAAATTAACACTGCTTTTAAGTGACCTGACCCAGTACACGTCTTATGTAAAATCTTAACCTGTATGAGTTTTCTGGTGTGACACTAAATGTTCATGTCGACTGAAACTCTTCCAACAAACACTACACAGTGATGCGGTTTCACAGTGATGCGGTTTCTCTCCAGTTTCTCCCCAACTCTCTGATGAACTCTAAAATGGGATGGATCAGAGAAGCTCTTTTCACAGTGAGAGCAGATGTAAGGTTTATCTCCAGTGTGAGTCTCTGATGGATTTTTAAGGAATATAACCGAGTAAACGTCTTAAGTTCTCACACTGAAAGCATTTGTAAGGTTCCTGTCCAGTGTGAAGTCTCTGATGGATTTTTAAGGAATATTACAGAGTAAATGTCTTCTCACACTGAGAGCATTTGTAAGGTTCCTGTCCAGTGTGAAGTCTCTGATGGATTTTTAAGGAATATAACCGAGTAAACGTCTTCTCACACTGAGGGCATTTGTAAGGTTTTTCACCTGTATGAGTTCTCTGGTGTGACACTAAATGTTGACGTTGACTGAAACTCTTCCCACAGACACTACAGTAATAAGGTTTCTCTCCAGTGTGAACTCTCTGATGACTCTCTAAGGAACCTAAATGAGCAAAAGTCTTCTCACACTGAGAGCATTTGTAAGGTTTTTCTCCTGTATGAGTTCTCTGGTGTGAAACCAAACTGCCACGTTGACTAAAACTCTTCCCACAAACATTACAGTGATGAGGTTTCTCTCCAGTGTGAACACTCTGATGAACTCTAATAGCAATTGAACTACAGAAGCTCTTTCCACAGGTAGAGCAGATGTAAGGTTTCTCTTCAGTGTGAACTCTCAGATGAACACTGTATTGAGCTGGACTAGTGAAGCTCTTTCCACATTGAGAGCAGGCATAAGGTTTCTCTCCAGTGTGACCTCTCATATGGACTTTTAGGGAATATAACCGAGTAAACGTCTTCTCACACTGAGGGCATTTGTAAGGTTTTTCACCTGTATGAGTTCTACGGTGTGACACTAAGTGTTGACGCTGATTAAAACTCTTCCCACAAACACTACAGTAATAAGGTTTCTCTCCAGTGTGAACTCTCTGATGAGTCTCTAAGGAACTTAAATGAGCAAAAGTCTTCTCACACTGAGAGCATTTGTAAGGTTTTTCTCCTGTATGAGTTCTCTGGTGTGACACCAAACTGCCACGTTGACTAAAACTCTTCTCACAAACATTACAATGGTAAGGTTTCTCTCCAGTATGAACTCTCTGATGAACAACATAATGTTCTTTGGTGCTGAAACATTTGTCACATTGACTGCACTGATATGGTTTCTCATTGGTGTGTACAAGCATGTGTCTCTTCATGAGGTCTTTTTGTCTGAATCTCTTCTCACAGTGAGGACATTTGTATGGTTTTTCTCCAGTGTGAATGTTCTTGTGAGAATCAAGATTTCTTTTGCTGCTGAAACATTTGCCACATTCACTGCAGTAGAAAGGTTTTTCACCACTGTGTGTCCTCATGTGAATATTCAGCTGAGATAAGAAGTCAAAACCCTTTCCACACTGCTGACAGTCAAACTGCTTCTTCTTTTCTGTGTGCTCTTCTGAATGAAGTTTCTTCTCTTGTAAGGTAGTAAAGCTGATCTCAGATCCGGTGAAGAGTTTCTGTTCTGTGTGTTTTCTCTCATGTCTCTCTAATTGTCTCTGTGATCTGAATGTCTTTCCACAGGTGATGCAGGAAAGAGTTTGTGCTGTCAGTCGCTCTTCTGATGTTGAGGACGTTATTTCTATATCCAAACATGATTCACTCTTCACATCTGAAAGAAACATAATAAAACATTAAAATTCTCTTTTCACTCTTAAGATCTATTCAGATGGTAATTGTTTATCATTGGGACGTAAGGTATTTTTAACATTTACAGTATTATGTGAATGCTTTGTTTCGGACAAGTTAACTCTTGCGAGCATATTTACAAGATGAGTTATGTAAATGCTTTGTTAAAGAGATATTTCTTTAGTTTAAACTTAAAATGATTGACTTGTGTCCGTTTCTCGAAATTTTTTTGGTAAATCATTCCAGAGCTTAGGCTAAGTAGGAAAATGATCTGCCACCTTTAGACACTTTTGATATTCTAGGGATAATTAAGTAACCAGAGTTTTGTGACTGCAGTGCACGTGGTGGATTGTATTCTGATAGTAATTCTTGAAGATACAAAAGGTGCTAGGCCATTTAATGCTTTATAGGCGATTAGCAATATTTTAAAATGTATCCGATATTTTACTGGTAACCAGTGTAAAGATGCCAAACTTGGGCTTATGTGGTCATACTTCTTAAATCAAGTAAGCACTCTTGCAGTAGCGTTTTTCCAAGATGGAAGACTGCTGTGCACAAGATGTTGGAGATATGACTATCGAAAGATAGATTGCTGTCAAACATTACGCCTATGTTCTTGACTGTAGAAGATGGCACAACAGTGCAGCCATCTATGGGCAACTTGTAATCTGACATATTTAGTTTGGAGCGATTCAGATCAATAATAAGTATCTCTGTCTTATTGAAGTTTAGCATAAGGAAGTTATTTGCCACTAATATCGCTAATACAGTCTGTTAGCTTAGAAAACTGGTGGGTTTCGCTAGAATGAGAGGAGTTGTAAAGCTGGGTATCATCTGCATAGCAGTAAAAACTAATGTAATGTTTCCTATATGTCTCCTAGAGGTAACATATATAACAAGAAAAGGATAGGGCTTAGAACTGATCCCTACGGCACACCGTATTTAACCTGGGAGTGACATGACTTTTCCTCATTTACATAAACAAAGTGATAGCTGTTGGTTACATACGATCTAAACCAGGCTAACACATGACCACCGATGCCGACATAGTTTTCTAGTCTATGGAGCAAGATTGTGTGATCTATTGTGTCAAAGGCGGCACTAAGGTCTAGTAATATAAGGATTGAGATTTCACCACGATTCATTGTTAAAGGAGGTCATTTGTAATTCTAAGCAGTGCTGTCTCTGTGCTGTGGTGGGGCCTGAATCCTGATTGGAACTTTTCATATGTATTATTATTCGCTATGAATGTGCGTAGCTGGCTTGCCATTACTGTGACACTACAGGGAATACCTCTTTTAGTAATTTTGTGGGAACAGGATCTAATGTACACAATGATGATTTTATTCATTTTGAGTGCTACTCTATTGTAGTAGCATAAAATGGCTTAAGTTGTTCATGAGGTAATCGAGTGTTCAGTGTACTATTGGGTAAACTGGTGGCTGCTTGCATAGCTTCAATATTTTCCCTTATAACCACAATTTTGTTGGTGATTAAGATCATGAAGTCTTTCTATAGTATCTGTTTCTGTTTGTTTTTTTATTCTAGTCAGTTTTTCAACTGTGTTAAAGAGTGTAAGCCCTGTAAACCCTGACAAAAGGCATTTCTAAAGCCAGGAGCAAATGGCTGAATCCAGAGGGAACTGCTTCCTAATTCCTGTTGAATTATCATCTGAAACCTTTCTCAAAGAATTCACATCTACCCCCCAAGACAGTTACCCCATGGGGTGAGACAGAAGAGTCACACACCCTACCACACTTTCTCGTGCCCCTCTCCTCATGTTCTAAAAGCAAACTGTATACATTCTACATGCACAAAGAATCTGAAACTGGTCTTGTTTGGTGTTATATGAAGTGTTTTAATGCAAGTGGTACATTTGGGTTTATTAATATGACAACAGGATTCAATGTTAATATGTGACAATAAATAAGTAAACTTAACCTAATGTTGGGAGACAACTCCTACCTTAGAGATGTTGACCAATCACCCACTGTATGTATATTAGGCAACACCCCTGAATTTTACAACAACCAATCAGTAGCAAACTCCTATATGCTTTGTCTCTCTGGATATTTAAGGGAATGATGTAAAATGGTCCAGGGGGTCTTTCTCTACATGGAAACTATCCCCCATGATGCTGTATCTTTGATATAGCATCATGTATTTTATTTTACTTTGAGAAATCTGTAAACAGATATTCATCATTTGCCAGGTATGCATTATTCTCATTTGATTATATTTGTTTCCTCGTATTTTAATTGGAATGTAAATTGGCTTCTGAATTATGTTTTACCTACCTGGTTAATAAATTGTTATATGTTTGATTTTATTCTGTGTTGCTCGGTAAATGTTGACACTGCAAGTAATATCGTTGTATCCGTAGTTACCGTAAGGACTGAAATCAGGCTAGGATCGGCCCAATCCCAGTTAGATAGTGAATAATACATCAGCTGAGGATTTGTGAGATACGAATAGCAATTGGCGTTAGTTTAAGTGTACTTAGAAGCGTGGAGGCTGTGTTTCCCTTTAGAGTAACATTTCTGATTACTCTAAATAGGGTCAGCCTCAACCTCTGTTTATTTCAATATTATTCTATTCATTAACTTTGACTAGAAATAATTATTGTAATAATTAAGTGTCACCTCTTAGGGGACTAAATAAAGTATGTTTAAAGTTGAGCACGCAGAGAGCGGCCGCTTAAGCGTATAGTCCAACCTCTGGCAGCGACCAATACTGATTCGCTTATGACCGTTGACCAGTATATTAATTATGAGGCCCGTACTAGGATCATGTGCGACTGTGAGAACCGAATGAACGAGTGTAATACCAGAGCTTTATCAGAATAAATAAACAAACATCCATCTAAATTCTGTAAGTTTTAAAAGTAATAATCAATCCGATTTGTAATATAATATAAACTAAATCTTTGTCTTTGGAGTCAGATAAGAGATAAATATAACTAAATTACATAACACCAAAACGTCATCTGCAAAGCGCCGGAAAAGACCGAACGCGCCATAATCCTTCGCCATGCCGTTTGGTTCCGCTATTGGGCAAACGGATGGATGGGGTCATATATTTTTCACCCCCTTACAAGAGCAATTGAGATTTTCTTTGATGAGCTTGCTAAGATAGGTAGATCTGGCGGTTTTTAGAGCATGTCTGTAGTGTTGCACACCCTCTTTCCATGCAGCAAGCCATAACTCTTAACTTTGTGCTCCTCCAACTATGCTCCCTTTTTTAGCCGCCTTTTTAAGACTGCGGTATGATGGTTATACCATGGTGCTGGTGATTTTCCTTGAATGTCAGCCTTTTTCTCAGACCACCCGTTAACTTTCCAGTCTTTCAGGAGACCAATTTGAAGTCTCCTTCCATGATAATATAATGGTTGCCAACATTAGGTAGATTAGAAAAGAGTCTAATAAAGAACTCTTTGTTGTCCCAGTTGGGGGCATAAATAGAGATGAGAATATCAGAAGTATCATAGAGTTTTCCTGTACTATGACAAAACGCTTGTTTGAATCGAATATAGGGGTAACAGGTTCAAACTGGACCGATTTGTGGATAATGATGGCTGCCCCATGTGCTCTCTGAGAAAATGTAGGATGAAATAAATGACCCATCCATGCCCTTTTAATACGGATGATGTCAGTTATGCACAGATGTGTTCCTTGCAAGATATTGCAGGTGAGACAGTATTTTGCTAGCCTTAACACTAGAGTTTATCCCATTAGTATTCCATGACATAAATCTTAGCCCCCCCATCCTTGGGCTTAGTCCTGTTAGTCATTTCCAATGTATAATAATTTTGAAACCATGTGTACAATGTAAGGTGGTGCCAAACCCTGAAAAAAGATATTTGTAAGACTAGCAACAAATGGCTGAATCCACAGGAAACCATTTTCTAAAAACATTTAATTTCTGTTGAATTAACACCTGAAACCTTTCTCAAAGAACTCACACCTACCCCCAAGACAACCACCCCACTGTGCGGAGACACCCCACGCCTCACACCCCACCTCACTTTCTCGACTCTCATTGTCTCAGAACAAACTGTATATAGAATGCCACATTATACATGCACAAAGTATCTGAAACTAGTCTTGTTTGATATCATATGAAATGTTTTAATGCAAGTGGTACAATGGGTTTATTAATATGACAACCAAATTCAATGTTAAAGTGTAACAATAAAAGTAAGCAACCTTCCCCCAATGTTGGGAGACACCTCCTGCCATAGACATGTTAACCAATCACCCACTGTATACATATTAGTTAACACCACTGAATTCACAGGAACCAATCAGTACCAAATTCCTATATCCCTTGTTCTCTGGATACTTAAGGAAAAGTTTGTTAATGGTTCAGGGGGATTTTCTATATTCAGAAATTCACCCCATGATGATGTGTCTTAGCACAGCATCATGTATTTTTATGTTGTTTTGAGGAATTTGTAACCAGATTATTATCTGTAACCATTCTTACCAGGTATGCAATTGTTTTTCGTTTTATTGTTTCATATTTGAATCGGATTGTAAATTGATTTCTGAATTAAGTTTTTCCTACCTGCTTAATAAATTGTTACGTTTGAATTTATTCTGCCTTACTCTGAATTATTGACAACAAGTAAATTGAGGTATCCTTTATTACCGCAAATCTACGACCAGGATTAAGTTTGGTGCATTGTTTGCCTTCTCGTTTTATAATTTTTGGTCTGACAAACCACTTACTCTTTATCAATAAGGTTAAGTTTGGTGCATCATCTGCCTTTTGGTTAAATTTTTTTTGGTCTGACAAACCACTTACTCTTTATCAATAAGGTTAAGTTTGGTGCATCGTCTGCCTTTTGGTTAAATTTTTTTTGGTCTGACAAACCACTTACCCTTTATCAATAAGGTTAAGTTTGGTGCATCGTCTGCCTTTTGGTAAAATTTTTTTTGGTCTGACAGTGGCGGAGCCAGAGGGGTAATTGGGGTGGCAATTGCCACCCCAGACGAAGTCCTTGCCACTCCTGTTGCCACCCCGCTGAAAACATTAGACTGTTTGATTTTTACAAACATTTCTCAAGTCTCCCAGCGGACGTGAATGCGATTTCGCGAATCGCTCTCGCGGTACTTTGACGTAACCCGGCTGTCGATTCTTGAGGCGCCGCTTGAAGTCGAACAAGCCTGTTGGTTCAGCTGACACACAGCTCCTTCGTGCTCCAAAACATAACGCGGCAGCACACACAGGATCAATGAAGAGCGTTTTGCTGGTATGTAACGGCTTTTATTGGTATTAAATTAAACATAGTACTGTGGAGATAGTACAGGGATGTAGCAGCGCGCTTTTCGGTGCCTCGCGCTTTTTTCACGTCAGTTTGGGTGACTTAATGGGTCTGAGAGGGTTGGATTATAATTTCACAAAGTCATCTGAAGCCATTCCATAGCTTAATGTGAGGGACAGAAGTCTATTTACTTCATTACATTAAAGTTTACGGAAACTCGTTCCCTCCTCCCTTAACATAACATGTCTAGATGTCTTTAAGCAATTTTCCTTGTATTGTCAAATAGGCTTAGACCTCAATATACTCAGATCTTGTCGTAATGTATTACTTTAGGTGCAAATCAGGGCCAAACAGATCCCAGTTGTTCTATTTTTGCTGTATACTTAATACATATAGGCTATAATTGTGTACTTTCAGGAAAATAAACAACTTTAATTTAATCTATATACTAGGGATGGGCATGATTAATCGACGATCGATAATTGATCGTTAAGAATTTAGTCGATGACGTTAATTTGTTATTGATTAATCGAATACTTTTTTTATCTAATGCAGGTTGCGTTGCCTAGCGTAGCGTGTGTCTTGAAGCAATTAAATGATGTGTGGCAGCAATTCAACATTTTACCACCAGGGTGCAATATTTGACGCCATACTCCGTTATCTGTGACCTTCCGTTTTGATTAAAAAAAAATAATCATGAAGAGGTCATGATTTTTTGGAACAAATGAGGTCTCTTTTTAAGAATGCGGCTCGCAGCTGCAGGTTCCGCTGCTTTAGAACACCGCATATTCAAGCGCATATATGTTCTGTTTGTCTAACTAAATGTAGTTCAACTGTTTGCCACAAGTTGATCTTGTAATAAAGGTCTCACGCTGTATTTTTGTATTCAATATTTTTGAATTATAAAAGTTAAATAATTATTTTTTATTATAAAATATTAATGATTAATCGATAGTCGATCGTTAATTCTCCCGACAATCGACTAAAAAAATTTAATCAAATGCCCATCCCTACTATATACATTTTGTGGAAAATAATAAATTTTTAGTGTAATTGAACACTTTGTATATTGACCCCCCAAAATAATACCTTGCCACCCCTTTGCCACCCCAGTTTTAAAAGTCTAGCTCTGCCACTGTGGTCTGACGAACCACTTAGTCTTAATCAATAGGTTAAAGTTTGGCACTTCGTCTGCCTTTTTTATTGTATTAATTTGGTCTGACGAATCACTTAATCTTAATTACAGGGTAAAGTATTGGCGCATCAACTGCCCTTAATTATTTGGTCTGACGAACCAGTTAACTCTTAACTAGTTGCATGGTCGAGTTTGTGATCGTGAAACTGCAGCAGCTGATGCAAGGATTCTAAGCGACAATTATAAGATCCACAATATAATGATGAGTAGACCTGTTTGAGTCGTGACTCACTCGGATCTTTCACCCGGATCTTTAAATTAACTCGTGAGTCGCGAGTCTCCAGTATCATTAACCCGGATCAGTTGAGTTCAACAACAATTCAATGTAAAACCATAAACAGCACCACCACACACACAAACCTCTTTCAACATTATTAATCAGACTTCACTCGCTCTACAGATCCACTCGTAACCGGCTGATCTGCGTGTGAACTGACCTGAGAATCTCACTCGGAGCCGGAAACAATGCAGACTCGAGAGACATGTGAATCTGCTCTGAATCGAGAGTACCTCAACTCGTAACGGGCTGATTCGTGCGAACTGTCTCTCGAATCAGAGCCGGAAACACTGCAGATTGCAGATCTGCCGTAAACATTGCAGACTTGAGACTCTCCGAGCTACATAATCAGGACACAGTTTTTGTCTATATTTTCTCTATATTATTACGCTATTATTATTAAGCCTATTTATTTTAAATGTTCCATACACACCACACCTAAAACCTATAAGCATGTTATTTCAGAAGTAAAAGGCTTTTGTTGTGGGTTGGCTTTTAAGGAGACCCCAGTCGCTTATATATATGAAGAGTTTGGTTCCAAAACGCAATAAATCCATTTGACAAATTTCGGTAAAAACGTGTTTTCTATATCAAGAAAGTGACAAGATGAAAACCACTATTTTCTGTTACAAACTTTCACATAGCATCTTTAGGTTATACAAACATAAAAAATTTAAATCCATAACTTGATTTTCAAAGATTTATTATAAAAACGAATGATTTTTTCCACAAAATGCAAAAAATCCATTAAATAATTTTTTTTTCAAAATTCTATAAATCTATTCAATCAATGTATAAATGTGCATTCATTTTTGCCATTTTATATTCATTTAGTTGAACAGTTGTTCACAATGATTAAAAAAAAATAAACATTAATCAAAACACTTACTTTGTCATATTATGAACACTGTCATTGCTGCGCGGTTATCCTTGACGTCGTCGCTTAACATTTTTCACAGCGATCAGCTGTGATTCTAGTTGACTTTGAGTAAAATTATGGAAAGTTTTTCATAAGATACACTGGGGTCAATGTGTAAGCACGAGTGAAGCTAGATGCTGTTGAAAGAACAAGCGATCGTCTCCCGAGTGCCTCTTGCGTAAATTATTACCCCAGATTTCCACCGACTGCGGACCGGCTGCAGATCAGCTCCGCTGTGTTACGTCTCAGCACTCTGCCGTCCGCCAATACCCACCAGTTCCGTTTTTGTTGCAGAGCGGCTGCGTGCTGAAGTGACGAGGTCTCGCAAATTCACGTGATGATCGCGCGATACCTAGTTCTGTCTCTGCCCATTATGCCGTTGAATTATGACTTTTTTACAAACCAGCCCAGATCACAACACGAGATCTCGCGTAGACAGAGAAGTACATCAAATCCATCCAAAATTCAAAAAATAAGAAGGCTGCTAAAACATTTATATTTGCTCTATCTTTAATGTATTTATTTGAAACTCCCCCTGGCTCTGTTCCTGTCTATTATTTGTTGTTTCTGTATTAATGACTTTATTTGTGTGTGTTTGTAATGTTTGTATTGCAAAGATTTAATAAAAAAACACGAGTTCTCGTGAATTCAGGTATGATCACGCGATAAAGTCATTGCTCCGCCCTGCGGAGCTGTCCGGCATCCGTCAAAAATAGAAGCTCTGCGTATTTGTGCCGGAGGGCTGCGGATGGCCGGAGCTGTGACGGATTCGGAGCGCAGTCAGTGGAAATACACACAATGACTTGAATGGAAACCGATTGACTCCGCCGCCGTTCCGCAGCGGATCCGCAGCCGTTCCGCAGTCGGTGGAAATCCGGGGTTAGATGTTGATGGCTTCCGTTTCTTTTCTGTCACAAAAAACCATCACAGGTTTATCAATGCCATTAAAGTATTATTTTGTTTTTGTTTGTTTGTTGATCACGAAGTACAAAGTAGATGAGGAAAACTAAGATTCCGTGTACTATACGCGCCACCATTGTTTGTTTACATTGGGTGGAATGGTGCACTGTAATTTGTGGAGTGTATTTATTGCATTCTGTAGAAAAGGAGGAGTGGCATTTATTGTGTTTTGGGAAAAAAGGGAGAAAAGATGACAGATATTGGATTTTGCGTAAAATTAAGAATTTACTTTTAAATACTGATATAATACTAATTCTGGCAGTAACTCATTTTTTTCAAAAATGGCGTTTATTGCGTTTTGGAACCAAACTCTTCAAATATATATCTGGTTTCCATGTTTTGTGGGGACATTCCATAGACGTAATGCATTTTATACCATACAAACTGTATATTCTATTCCCCTTACCTGCCCCATTCCCGAACCCCAACCATCACAAAAACCTTTCTTGTACCTTATATTTTCAATAAACATCATCTTGTTAGATGTATAAGCTTGTTTCCTCATGGGGACATCAAAATGTCCCCACAAGGTCACAAAAACACTGGTATTCCTATCTTTGTGGGGACAATTGGTCCCCACAACGTGATATTTACCAGGTACACACACACACACACACATATATATATATAGTATTATTTTTGCATTACAAGAAGAGAGAAAAAGAGGAAAGAAAGAAAAAAACATGAGAATCCCACCAATTTTAAAGAAAAATCCCAGAGCAACACATTTCAAGTGTAACATGCTCTATAGAAAATGACTTAAATTGCTAGGCCTTAACTCCCCTCCAATATATTTAAACTCCCCAGAATGATAAATAGACTCAAAAAAAAAAAATTATCTCCATCAGACAGATGCACTTTTTTACATGCAGACGGTGACACGCAGGCATTAAAAAAATAGACATAACCTCAGCTGTGCCACAGACAAAAAAATTAATAATTAAGCGCACACAAACCAAGGCTACCAAAACCTTTATCTCAGTCAAAATAGCAATCATATTATTTTCTGAAAAGAGCCAGACAAAGGCAGAACATATAGTCCATATGCAAAGTGGACTGGCTGTGATAATATGCATAGGAACTGTGCCATGTCGCACAGTGAAGCCTCTTTATAAAACGAAAAACAGTGTGACAGTAATAATAAAAGAATACACAAGTCAAGGCTACCGAAACTGTCATCTCAGACAGTGTAGCGGTCACAAAGAGCCAGGCAATGGCAGGAAATAATACATTAGTAGAGGGGACTGTAATATTTAGCAAAGAAACTGCAATGTGCGCTACTAGGATATCAAAGCCGTCATTTCAGTCAGTGTAGCAGATAATGTTACGTTCTATGAGAAGGAACCGCTGCGAATCAACGATAAGAAGTCCTCTGCCTCTGTGAGTGACGTGAAAGATTTCCTATTTCCATCAAGAGTTCTTGTGAAGAGTCTCGCTGAAAAGAGCAGTGAAGGCCTCATTCCAAGATCTGAGATCTGCCATGACGTGTTGAAATGTAGCTCTTTGTGCTGCAACCTCTGGCGTGTTATCTTAAAATATTGCGATCGGATAACCCTGATATTTTAGATTGCCTCTCTTAGTTCTGGCCTTGCGTAAGATCAGCTCTTTCTGTTGGTATTGATGAAGTCTGATGATTACCGCCCTTGGTTTCTCTCCTGCCTCTGGCTTGGCTGCAAGAGATCTATGGGCCCTGTCGATTTCAGGTGGAGTTGGAAAAAAAACTCACCAAACACACCCGACAGCAACTGAGAAAAGAAAGAAGAGGGGCGAGGCCCTTTGATCGACTCCGGTAAACAGACTAATCTAACGTTGATCCGGCGGCTGCGCGATTCTAGATCGGTGACTGTGGCCTGTAGCTTAAAGTTGCTTTCTGACTGGCCCAAGCATAACTTCTCCAGAGCAAGTAGACGTTCATCTGTTACATTGCTATTGGTTTCCAACAATGTAATCCTGTGATAATGGTCCAAAATAGTTGATTGAATCAGGTCAATCTTGGCCTCCAGTAAAGATGTAGTAGCCTTAAAGTTTGAAAAGTGGGCCTGTCTGTTCTGTTCTAGTAACTTAGCGATAGCTGCCATGCTAAGCTCTACATCGTCATTTGTTGAAGTCTCAGGTTTAGGATCTTTCTTGTGTTGCTTATTTCATAAGAATACCAAACAGGATGTAAAATATGATGCCTTGTGTGTTTGTGTGTGCATTTGGTCGTCGTGTCACACTGTCTGACGGAAGCACAAAGAAAACACTTGCGTATGGAGAGAACTTTTAGTGAGGATACACAGGCGTGACTAAATAATGATTTAGATGTAATGTGCGATCGGTATGAAACAACTCAGCACAGGAATGAATGTAGAGACTGGATCAGGACTGTGGGTGAAAGCTAATTTATGCTTATGGATCGTCTCTGCTCTTTCACTTCAATGGAGTCGGGCGTAGTGATCTCAGCTCTTTACAGATAATGAGGTAACAGGCGAAAGACGGTACGGTACGATTTCACTTATATAATTTAAAAGTAAACATTCAAAGCATTATGTAGACATTTATCTTTTGTTTATATGAAAATTATTCATTAAGTTAGTTAATTTTTCTGACGCATTTCCGAAAGGACTTCACTGAGGGAGAGAGAACAGAATGCGCATCATGTTTATTTTCTTTATTTTGCGAAAAGCACAACATTCTGTTTTTATTGGGAGTTGATACTTTAATGTTTTAAATGATGTATAATTCATATCTGTATGTTCAAAATCAGCAGAGTAATCTAAGTATCTTTGCGAAGTGATTGAAAAATAAAGAGTTTGTGTTGCGCACTACACGGTCAACCCCAGTTAACCTTTATGAGTTTTCTGGTGTGTCACTAAATTGCCACGTTGACTGAAACTTTTTCCACAAACATTACAGTGGTGAGGTTTCTCTCCAGTGTGAACTCTCTGATGAACTCTGAAACTAGATGAACTAGAGAAGCTCTTCCCACAGATCGAGCAGTGGTAGGGGGTTTCTCCAGTGTGAATTCTCTGATGGGTTCTCAAATAAGACGAAGTAGAAAAACTCTTTCCACATTGAGAGCAGACGTAAGGTTTATCTCCAGTGTGAATTCTCTCATGGGTTTTTAAGTAATATGACTCAGCAAACGTCTTCTCACACTGAGGGCATTTGTAAGGTTTTTCACCTGTATGAGTTCTCTGGTGTTTTACTAAATGTTCATGTTGACTGAAACTCTTCCGACAAACACTACAGTGATGTGGTTTCTCTCCAGTGTGCACTCTCTGATGTAGAGTCAAAGTACTTGAACTAGAGAAGCTCTTCCCACAGATCAAGCAGTGGTAAGGTTTTTCTCCGGTGTGAATTCTCTGATGAGCTTTTAAATGAGATGAATTAGTGAAGCTCCTTCCACATTGAGAGCAGACGTAAGGTTTCTCTCCAGTGTGAACTCTCTGATGGATTGTTAAGGAATATAACCAAGAAAAAGTCTTCTCACATTGAGAGCATTTGTACGATTTTTCTCCTGTATGAGTTCTCTGGTGTGACACTAAACTGCCATGTCCACTGAAATTCTTTTCACAAACATTACAGTGGTAAGGTTTCTCTCCAGTGTGAACTCTCTGATGAACAACAAAATTACCTTTGGTTCTGAAACATTTGTCACATTGACTGCACTGATACGATCTCTCATTGATGTGTACAAGCATGTGTCTCCTCATGAGGTCCTTTTGTCTGAATCTCTTCTCACAGTGAGGACACTTGTATGGTTTTTCTCCAGTGTGAATGCTCTTGTGAGAATCAAGATTTCCTGTGGTGCTAAAACATTTGCCACATTCACTGCAGTAGAAAGGTTTTTCACCACTGTGTGTCCTCATGTGAACTTTTAGACAAGAAGAAGAGACACAAACTTTCCCACACTGCTGACAATGAAACTGCTGCTTCTTTTTTATCTTCTTCTTTTTCTTCTTCTCTGTGTGCTGTTTTAATTGAAGTTTCTTCTCTTGTAGGGTGGTAAAGCTGATCTCAGATCTGGTGCAGGTGAAGACTTTCTGTTCTGTGTGTTTTCTCTCATGTCTCTCTAATTGTCTCTGTGATCTGAATGTCTTTCCACAGGCGATGCAAGAAAGAATTTGTTCTGTCAGTCGCTCTTCTGATGTTGAAAAGGTTTCTCCATTAGAACATGATTCACTCTTCTCATCTGAAAGAAACATAGTAAAAATTAACTCGTCAATTATGAGAAAACGCTTCCCTGCCAATGACGAGTTTCCAACTTTCCGCTCTTTCCATTTATGCAACTCAGAAGAAACGCTGCACGTGTAAGAGTAAGTCTAACTCTATTTTGAGGATCGTGACAAATAAACACATACACCCGGACAAAAAAAAATAAAGTTAAACCACCCATGATCACAATGATGCTCGATGCCAAACACACACCTGGGCTTTTTAATGTCATGCGAGACGAGGCTGGCTGCCAACGCAATGAAATTGCATCCGCATTGGATCTGATAGGGTCCGATACAGAAAATGCAAAAACAGTTAGGATACTGAAAGTAAAGACCCTTTTCAGGGAAGCCTGCAAGATTAGCATAGCAACGCTGCTAACGCTGCTATTCACAGGGAAGGAGACCAGAAACCGTTTTTTAATAAACAGTTTAAAATGTAATCTTAAATTCTGTCAAGAATTTGTAAAAAGTAAACTGTAACTGACTGTCGTTACACTCTGAATGCTGCAACATATATCACTGATCATTATGACTGGTTGAGGCGCTACATGCTAGCCAAGTTGACTGTTGCGTGTTTTCTAATGCAAGTTTGCCATCTCTATAATTAAGCATCTTTGCTGAAAGGACACCGCAGGTCTAAGCTGAAGTGATGACGGGGAAAGTGCCTTTCTTGGATAGAATTACAGCAAAAGGTGTATCAACAACTTGGAAAGCAAGGTGAACAACATGTCAAAATAAAAGTTTCATTATCATCAAGATTTTTTTTGTATGTCATGGACTTTCATGCGACTGTTGCAGGGTGCCCATGTAAGGCGGAGTTATACACAGTGTCTATTAAAGCAATAAGCCCAGTGTATTACCAGTGCATTTTATAACAGCTAAGGGGCGTTGTTAGGCATGAAGCGAAGCGGAGTGCCTAAAACCCTCTTAGCTGTTATAAAATGCACTGTAACACCACTGCTTTGTGGGGCTTATTGCTTTTATAAAACGGCTACTTCAAATGCCTAAAGTTAGCAGGATTTCATCAAGTAAAACAAATAAGTTGTAATTACATTAGTACAAATATTACTCTTCTGCCAAACAAAGTAGTTCCTCAGAATCAAGTGTGGCTGCAACAGAGAGCAGTTCCCCAGCAACACAGACGCAGCAAAGACACAATGAAAATATGATTAAAGACTGTCAGTGTGAAGCAGCACAGTGCTCATTTAGTACAAAAATATACCTTTAGCTGGGTTAAAGGAATAGTCTACTCATTTTCAATATTAAAATATGTTATTACCTTAACTAATAATTGTTGATACATCCCTCTATCATCTGTGTGCGTGCACGTAAGCGCTGGAGCGCGCTGCGACACTTCACTTTGATTCAATGGTACCATTCAGAGATAAAGTTAGAAGTAACCAAACACATCAACGTTTTTCCTATTTAAGACGAGTAGTTATACGAGCAATTTTGGTGGTACAAAATAAAACGTAGCGCTTTTCTAAGCGGATTTAAAAGAGGAACTATATTGTATGGCGTAATAGCACTTTTGGGAGTACTTTGACTCGGCGCAGTAACACCCTCCCTCTCCCATTATGAGAGGGAGAAGGGGAACGGACTTTTCAGGCGAGTCGAAGTACTCCCAAAAGTGCTATTACACCATAAAATATAGCGCTACATTTTATTTTGTACCACCAAACTTGCTCGTATAACTACTCGTCTTAAATAGGAAAAACGTTGATGTGTTTGGTCACTTCTAACTTTATCTCTAAATGGTACCATTGAATGAATGGGGCTAAGCTAAATACTATCGAAGTCTCGCAGTGCGCTCCAGCGCTTACGTGCACGCACACAGATGATGTATCAACAATTCTTAGTTAAGGTAATAACATATTTTAATATTGAAAATGAGTAGACTATTCCTTTAACAAATGCAACATTATAAAAAGTTCACAATAATCTTCCATCAATAGCTCTCGCACTGCAGGGGTTAAAATTTTTAAATTGCCTTTTCATGCAGTGCACCCACACGCAATGATCTCAGATAATTCAATCCTGCAATACTAATCATCAACAGCAGGAGTGTTCAAAAAACCGGATAAGCGAGATCATAATTAGCGAGATCTGAACATCTCGGATGTGTCATTTGATCTCGGATGTATTAAGCCAGGGGTTTTCAAACTTTTTGTGTGTGTGGACCACTATTTGTAATCAAGAATTTTCGCGGACCATCTCATAATACTCATTATAAAATATGTCTACACAAAGTCCTGAATTAATCTGCACATCTAAATAGTCTTACTAGCACTAAAACTATAACTGGTCATCACATCAGTACAACAGGTTTCTTAAAAGAAAGTTTACTGCACATAACAGCTGCCACATATTCATACAGCAATCCATTTTGTATGGCACTGAACTTGAATGTCACGGCCGAGCACCACTGGCCTATTTTAGTAATCACACAATAACTTGACAATTTAATTAAAAATGTATATCAATATTCTTATATCAATATTATTTATATACATATTCTCAGTGTTGGGAAAGTTCACTTTCTACATGAACTACTTCAGTTCACAGTTTACAAATTTTAAAATGAACTAGTTCAGTTCATATTTCAAAATTTTGAACTAGTTCACAGTTCCAAAAATGAACTAATTTATAGTTCTTTTTTCCCATATTATAAAAAAAAAGATTGCCATTAGCCCATATAGAACCACAGACAGCAATTATTTCATCAGTTTTAACACTGAAGCTAAATGCGTCAGATTTAATCTTAATATCCAACTTTAAATCCTTATCCAACCAAGGTTTACATAAGCATTGACTGTCTTTTAATTTTTGTATTTGCTTGCACATACCTTGAAAGGCTAGCCGGGTGGGGGTCGCACCCCGGGCGAGAAGCGTGTATGACAACTCGCAGGTATCGCACACCGCACGTGCACGTTAAATAGCGTGAGCTTAGTCAGAGTCTATTTCAAGATCCAGAATATGCGTTAGCAGCTTATGTTAATCGTTAACAATTTAAGACAAATATGATGTTATTTAATGAGTGGCGCGGCAGGAATATCAGCAGCGTCTGTGTTGTTTTGATTACGCATGCAGCGTGACTGGTGAACACTGGTGGCGGTGTTGCCAGATTGGGTGTTTTTTCCGCTTCACATTAAGGCCTGTTTACAGTGTGTTTTAGTTGGGTTTTCGCCTGGAAGAATATAGAAATCTGGCACCCTATTGAACGACGTTAAAGGGGCGGTGAATTTGTCGATTTTATTGTTTTATACTGTTGCCTGATGTCTACTTCTGATGTCCGCGTGGTTTTTACATTCAAAAACATCAAAATCAATAAGTAATAGGCTATTTTGTAACATAGATTAGTGGCTGTCTGGAGAAATGGTTCGTTTGAAGGGGCGGGCCGCATTGAAGACCTGGACGTAAACACCCACTGCTATGATTGGACGGCTTCATTCCCCGTCATTACATGTGGGGAAATGTTTTAAAAACATTAATATGATAAAAATAGCAGCCCAACACAAATATGTTTGAGCCACAAAAGATTCTGGGTGCTAAATATGATACACATAAATGACAATACGTATATTAAAGTAGAAACAAAACTCGACGTGACTAAATTACCGTATACAACACAGTAAGCGCGCATCAGAATCTAAACTGCGGCTAATAAATCCTTATCAATAACTTTGTATAATTCGATTGTGCTTGTGAGGTTGCTTTTACATTCACGTAATGTTAAATACCACAGTTATATGATAAAAAATAAGCTTTGTTGAGTGTTTGACCTTTCAAACGTAACTCGCCTAAATTACCGTATACAACACAGTAAACGGGCATCAGAATCTAAACTGCGGCTGATAAATCCTTCTTTATAAATAACACTGTATATTTCTACCGTTAAATTACAGTCGTGTTGTTAAGTGGTGTATCTTTATTAATCGTTTAATGTTTTTAGTACATTAAAACAGTCAAACATACGTGTTTAGACACGGATGTTACAACAGACATATCAAGCGATCTCTTCTAACAAAGCAATAGTGAAACGCAGTAACTTAAATAAAGTAAAATGTCTTACTGTGTATAATGCTGTGTCATTGTTGTCGGATCCAATATAAGTGGTGCTTTTAATCACAGTCTCTCTGCAAATCCAGCATCGACTTCTTTCCAAATAAATCCGTGTACACAAAGTTAACAAACACTCCCCACACGAGCTGGAACTTCTTAAAAAGCAAACTTTTTCCAGGCATTTAATGTTATGTTCCAAGCCTCCGAATTAAAGTATTTAGCTTCTGTGTTGTTCCCACGCGGTTCTTCCACAACCGAAAATGCGTTTCCAGTCTATCATAACAGATCACCGCGTCAAAATAAAAGTCTCTCAGAAAAAATGTATTTAAAAGTCATTTTGGTTACATTTGTCAATCTTTAAAGACATATTTACTTGTTGAGACACACGTGTGTCACGCGAAGCTGTGGGCGGGACTTCAAAAGTGGTCCTTGTATTTGGCTATGGGGCGGTGCTTCAATTCTACTTTGACGTCATAGATTTCTGAATTCCACACTGGCTTGTTTTACTGGCTTGGTGCCAAAAACGGTTATATTTCAGTAGCACGGACGTTTTCAGTTCTGAAACTTGCAGGATGTTCATTTAAGTATGATGACCTCTTATATAACAAATTATCAAGTTAAAATTGAGTATTTGATTCACCGCTCCTTTAAACAGAAAACGTGCTGTTCACAGGCACTAGAATCAACGAGTTTAGAGTAACATTCATCAGGCAGTAATACAGTACGTTCAGATCACGTTCAACTTTTGTTCAATGAACTCGTTCAAGCACAGCACAGAATATTTTCAAAATATATATATTCGTATTTTGCCTTTACACGGACCACCTGCAGTACCCTCACGGACCACTAGTGGTCCACGGACCACAGTTTGGGAATGGCCATATTAAGCGACATACAAAGAATGGACCCCTGATCTCTTCTGGAAGCTGATTCCAGCTACAGATGGCATAATATGTTCCTGTACAGCTCAGTGGTAGAGCATTGTGTTTGCAGCGCAAAAGGTCATGGGTTCGAACTCAGGGAACACAAGAACTGATAAAAATGTATAGTTTGTATAAAGCTAAGACCTAAACAATTGTGTTAACAAGAATATTTGCAGAGACAAACGGTGAAGTTTTGTGTGTCCAGTAGGGGTGGCACGGTTCACAAAACCCTCGGTTCGGTTTGTATCACGGTTTTGTGGTCACAGTTCTCGGTTCTGTACGGTTCTTGTTGTTATTTTTTCTTTTAATTTTGAACACTTCAGAAATGTATTATCTTATTAGTTATCCATAATTTAGGATACAGTATTAAAAAAGTTATATCATGTAGTCATGCACAAACTGAATTTGACTTTAAGCACATTATTGGGACCATCTGAGGAAAGCCAGGTGAAATTTTGATGCAGCAAGAGGGAAGACATTGATGATTTCAACATGCTTTACATTTAATTGGCAAAAAAAATTGACTGTGTATCGTCATCTACATGAACTTATGTGCCTTTTTAGCACACAAAGATAACTTGCATTTATCAAACTGCCAACTTCAGTGTAGCAGTGTAAGATTGATCACTGAGAGGCTGCTTAAATACTGCAGAGAGTATATGTGGACGAGAGAGAAACACAGGGAACTACACTAACCTTTTCCACTAGTGGCTCTTACGCTACCAACTTTTTCAGTTACTGGCGCAAAATTGTTATTTGGTCACACATATTTTTTTCAAGTTATATTAAGGCGCTCTGGATAATAATGAACAATAATGAAACTGTATTGCATACAGATATGCTTTTTATTTTACTTGCCATCTTTTAAACCACATGCCTTCTTGTTTTCTTAAACGTTGCAGTGTTTCCCACAGATCTGAAATTTACTTGTGGTGGTAGCCGGTGAAAAGGGCAATCATTACCCACTGACAAATAATGGTCTACTATACATGTGACGAAGAACTAATAATGTGTGACACAACACAATACTTTGATTTATTGAAAATTAATATTAATTTCACATTATATTTCATTAATCTAACCACCCCCAACTTTCTTTGCCATTAACAAAGCTGACACTGTTTGTCAAACACTTACTGTTTTTGCACTGATATATGAAGCATTAGACACCTTTTATCAAACTCAATATAATACAATACTATGTATAGTATATTAAAGGGGCGGTGAATTAGTCGATTTTATTGTTTTATACTGTTGCCTGATGTCTACTTCTGAAGTCCGCGTGGTTTTTACATTCAAAAACATCAAAAACAATAAGTAATAGGCTATTTTGTAACATAGATTAGTGGCTGTCTGGAGAAATGGTTCGTTTGAAGAGGCGGGCCGCATTGAAGACCTGGACGTAAACACCCACTGCTATGATTGGACGTCTTCGTTCCCCGTCATTACATGTGGGGAAATGTTTTAAAAACATTAATGTGATAAAAATAGCAGCCGAACACAAATATGTTTGAGCCACAAAAGATTCTGGGTGCTAAATATGATACGCATAAATGACAATACGTATATTAAAGTAGAAACAAAACTCGACGTGACTAAATTACCGTATACAACACAGTAAGCGCGCATCAGAATCTAAACTGCGGCTAATAAATCCTTATCAATAACTTTGTATAATTCGATTGTGCTTGTGAGGTTGCTTTTACATTCAGGTAATGTTAAATACCACAGTTATATGATAAAAAATAAGCTTTGTTGAGTGTTTGACCTTTCAAACGTAACTCGCCTAAATTACCGTATACAACACAGTAAACGGGCATCAGAATCTAAACTGCGGCTGATAAATCCTTCTTTATAAATAACACTGTATATTTCTACCGTTAAATTACAGTCGTGTTGTTAAGTGGTGTATCTTTATTAATCGTTTAATGTTTTTAGTACATTAAAACAGTCAAACATACGTGTTTAGACACGGATGTTACAACAGACATATCAAGCGATCTCTTCTAACAAAGCAATAGTGAAACGCAGTAACTTAAATAAAGTAAAATGTCTTACTGTGTATAATGCTGTGTCATTGTTGTCAGATCCAATATAAGTGGTGCTTTTAATCACAGTCTCTCTGCAAATCCAGCATCGACTTCTTTCCAAATAAATCCGTGTACACTAAGTTAACAAACACTCCCCACACGAGCTGGAACTTCTTAAAAAGCAAACTTTTTCCAGGCATTTAATGTTATGTTCCAAGCCTCTGAATTAAAGTATTTAGCTTCTGTGTTGTTCCCACGCGGTTCTTCCACAACCGAAAATGCGTTTCCAGTCTTTCATAACAGATCACCGCGTCAAAATAAAAGTCTCTCAGAAAAAATGTATTTAAAAGTCATTTTGGTTACATTTGTCAATCTTTAAAGACATATTTACTTGTTGAGACACACGTGTGTCACGCGAAGCTGTGGGCGGGACTTCAAAAGTGGTCCTTGTATTTGGCTATGGGGCGGTACTTCAATTTTACTTTGACGTCATAGATTTCCGAATTCCACACTGGCTTGTTTTACTGGCTTGGTGCCAAAAACGGTTATATTTCAGTAGCACGGACGTTTTCAGTTCTGAAACTTGCAGGATGTTCATTTAAGTATGATGACCTCTTATATAACAAATTATCAAGTTAAAATTGAGTATTTGATTCACCGCTCCTTTAATAGACGGTGCAGGTCTATAGATTATAAATGTGACTGATGTTATGACTGATGTTATAATGGTAATAATTTCTATTAGATAGAGCAGAAGCAGTAAAAGTGCCTATCTTTCTATTTCTCTCTTGCCGATTTAAAAAGCTTAATCCACTCATTATTTCAGATTTAAAAGTCTACTTGATTTCCCGGCTTTACATTGCTTTGCTCGTTCAGTGCAATGGGCTTGACATTAGCACTGCTTTTTTGCTACAATCTCTGTGCAAACGTTTTAAATATGGATATGGTTTTAGAAAAGATATGGTTTATTAATAATAAGATTGTTAAAAAGTGAGAAAGAAAATGCAGCGCGTGGTCGTAACAAGAACCATTGCCATAGAAACCGGAGGGACGCTGAAACTGCACTCGAGCTTTAGCGCGGTAGCGCTCCTGGCTGTTTTCCGATCGACTTGGGTTATAAACACAACATTAATCAGACCAAAAGTAATTAAACTAGGACCTAACCGGACCCGACAGACCATTTAAAATATAAACCCGGAACCATACGGGTCCCGCGTCCTCAGTGAAGAAAGACCTCTGCTCAAGTTCAGAAACATGGAAGACACTAAGCTTGCTTCGCGTCCCACCCAATTAATTGAGAAACAGAACGCACCCGAACGCACACTCATAGGAAGAGACACGATGTGCTTTCACGCAAAATGAAGCCAACGTGTTGAAGGCTCAGAGCACGTTATAAAACGTATTCTTAAAATCCACATTTCTGTTTTAATAAATGCTCATAGTAAATCATAGCATATTGTCTAAAACATTAGGTAGCACATTTGCGACCTATTAAAAATTAGTGTCGCAACGGCAGTTCAAAAGGTCGCATATGCGACCATTTTGGTCGCAGTGTAGTTCCCTGAAACATAACGTTTACACCTGTAATATTTAAATCCGTCTCTTCTGTCCACTTTTGACCACTTCTGTCCTGATTACTTTGAGGGGCAATTTATGAAATTAGATCGCGCAACTTTCACACGCTAGCAAAATGAAACTACGCAGAAATCAGCCACTTTAGTTTTATCAATGAAAGGCTAAAATAGCGCTTTTCACCGTGTGTTTGAGGCAGAAGTAAAAAAAGACGTAAAACATTGTGTTCAGTACCTCAGATAAGATAAATGGTCGGAGAGAAGGCGGTCTCCTGTGGCTGTTCGAACACATTCAACCCGTAGACTGCAGTTCTATCTATTGTTTTTTTCCACTGTCATCATAGGTAACATGAAATAAAAAATGTTTCCACACACCAAACTTATACGACACTGGCGCATCCTTCAACTCCGGGCAGACTTCCTTCCCACTTACCATTTCTGCATGTAACATGACCTGCAGCCCTCACTCTCCACACCAATCACCTCTTCTTTTGCGCGAAATGGAAACACGCTATCTGAGGTCACATACAGGCCACAAGGCTACATTGAGCATGCCTTGAACTGTCGAACCGTGCGACGCACACACGCTCCGAACCGAGACAAGCGAACTGAACGATTCAGATTTTTTTTAATGAACAGTGCCACCCCTAGTGCCCAGATAATTAAAAAGGGATTTAAATTTGGCACAACTGTGTGCATGCTTTTGAGTTTCTGCACGGCTGAGTGTGTGTGATTTTGATGGGACGCATAGAAATTACAGATCGAATATAGCCGATCCCGCATCACCGATACCCGATCCAGAAATGTATTACATACCGAAGCCAATACCCGATATAAATATCCTATCGGAACAGTCATATTAAGAGCAGAGAGTGATTTTCTCTTTAGTATTATTGAGAGATAGAATAGGTTACTGTAGCTTTAAGATGTAAGAGAGATGCTTTAAAATAAAATAAAAGTTTAAACTGTCAAAAATGGGAGAACTTTATAAACCTGTCAGTCAATTACAGACTTTGCATCATTGCTGGGGATCAAGTCTTTTCTACCTTATTTCCATCAACACGTTTCATGTGCAACAAGAGGTGAAAATATACTGGACCATCTTTACACTACCATCACAAAAGCATACTGTACATTGCAGCCCTCTTACCTCACATTGGCAGCTCTGAGCAGTTAATTTTACTACTTAGGCCTGCCTGCATACAGGCTGCGAGTAAGAAGATAGCAGTCCACAGTAAAGGAAATCAGAGTGTGGCCACAGGAAGCCAGTCAATCCTTACAAAGGTTTTGAGGGCTGGTGGTATCCTGAAAGACTGCACACATCCCTTTTATGGATTGTTTACAATAATGCCGTCAGATAAAAACAAGAACAACTCTGCTGTGAAACAGCTTTCTTACTATAGCAGTCGGGCTGCTAAATTAGAGTTTGTGACTTTATTGGAGTTCTTGTTTATTTTTTAATATACTTAAGAGTGTTTTGAATAATTTTTATTAGAGTATTTATGTTTTAGTATCTCCAAATAAATTTTACTAAAATATTTATGGTTTTATAATGCATAATGAACTGTAAGCTTTTGACGTGTAAAACACAATTTTGCTTCTATGTAACATATAGAAATGACAAACTAACTAACTAACTAACCAACTAACTAAATTTCAGGATGAAGATGCAATGTCTGTGATAGAAATAGAGTATATGTTTTATACACTGTTTTTAACGGTGAAGATGTGTGACGCTGCATGTTAGGACTGGAGCGCGGCCTCATAGAAAATACACATATCTTTGTAAAGGCAGAGAGAAATCCAAATTTGCAGGTTGCACATGAGCAACGGGTTGAAAAAACTAGGGATGCACCGGTTGACCGGCCAGAGTTCGGAATCGGACGTTTTTTGCGCGATCGGCAACCAGACGTTTTTTTTTTATTTCTTGTCCGATTTTTACGAAAGTGCGCCCGCGTTCACAGACTTACATTTGCTTATAATGCGCGTTCAGCAAACGGCTGGATTTTTGAATATTTTCGTCCGATTTTTTCGAAAGTGGGCCCGCATTCACAGACAGACTACTTTTTTAATATTTCTCGAACATGTCTTTTGTGTGGAAGCTTTTAGAAATCTGCGAGCACAACGTGAAGATTGCAATTTGTAATGTATGCAAAGGACAGGTTAATCGAGGAGGAACAACGGCGAAGAAATTCGGTACATCAAACTTGATCAGACATTTAAAAATTCATCACCTGAAAGAACACGATGAATATCTAAAGTCTATCGATCACGCAAAACAGGCAAGACCTTCCCTAACTCAACCATCAGTGAAATCCGTCATTCTTCAAAACCAGAGTTACAGCCGGGATAGCCCAAAGGCGCAAGCCATTACAAAGAAAGTAATGGAATTTATTGTACTGGACGTCCAGCCGTTTTCTGTTGTAGAACACCAAGGTTTCCGCCATCTAATGGCGCACATGGATCCACGATACACGCTGCCCAGCAGAAGATACTTTTCGGATGTGGCTCTACCCGAAATCTACAATGCTGTGTCAGCTCATGTTCACAGTCTATGTAATGCTGAGGTCAGATACATTAGTTTTACCACCGATATATGGAGCGCTGATGTGAGCCCAATATCACAGATTTTCTGGTTCACATACAGCATCTGCGCTTGTCATGGCTTTTGAAGTAATGCTTAAAACCTGGAACATTTCCAAAAGCAAAGTGCATGTAATTGTGCGTGATAATGCCGCAAACATGTGTAAAGCAATGAAGGATGCTGACCTACCTAACCTGCCTTGTACGGCCCACACTCTGCAGCTGGCCGTACATGAAGGTTTGCTCTCACAGCGCAGTGTAACGGACATAGTTGCGACTGGAAGAAAAATAGTTGGCCATTTCAAGCATTCACCGCTCGCATACTCCCGACTTCAGAATGCACAGGCACAGCTGAGCCAGCCGAAGAAAAGGCTACAGCAAGATGTCCCAACGCGATGGGACACCACATATTATATGCTGTCAAGTCTTATGGAACAGAAGCATGCTTTGGGGGCATATGCTGTAGACTACGAATTACCTGTAACCCTCACCTCATACCAATGGGGTCTAATCGAGAACATATTGACTGTTCTTGCACCATTTGAGGAGCTTACAAAAGAAGCCAGCTCTTCACTGCGACTGCAGCAGATGTCATCCCCTCAATTGTTGCACTGAAACTTCTCCTAACAAAAAGGGCTGAAACGGACCAGAAATCCACACTTTTAGAAGCGGTTGAGAAAAGATTCAGCAACGTTGAACAGGAGCCTTTGTACTGTCTGGCTACTATCATCGATCCGAGGTAACGACAACAATATAATAATAAAAATAATAATAACAAAAATAACAATAAGGGTCAACATATAATCTATAATTTTTGTTGGTTTAATAAAAAGGTACAAGGATCTATATTTCACAAACACAGCCAAACATATAGTACAAAAATGCTACATAGTCTGTTGTTTACATCAGATTCCGCATGAACATCTTATCGCCTACAATCTGAGGACAATTTGCGTCGTAACACTGTATATGAGATCACATTTTAGGTTTAAATAAACATGCGTTTAAACTTTGTTTTTAAAAGTAGGCGGGAGTATAATCCATAATATTCAAATAGCGCTGTTATTTCCGTGAGCCATGATAACAGTATAGAGGATATCAGCGAAGTGACTGCTCTGTGCTCTCTCTAGCTACCTGGTGGGTGGAGACCTGCGAGTGGGGTGGTGGGCGGGAAAATTCAAACGGAATGTGACGAAACGGCTAGTTACGTCACAACGGAGCTGAGTTTGAACTCGCGCAATCTGACTCAAGGCAGAGGACATTCAGAAACCTGTATCTCACTCAAAACAGCATGGATGGATTTTTTTCCAAGTTTGTATGTGTGTGGAAGCATCAGAGACACAAAATAACACCCCAAAACCCAGAAAAGGTGAGTTTTTTATAATATGGGCACTTTAAAGGAACACGCCCACATTTTGGGAAATTAGCTTATTCACCGTATCCCCCAGAGTTAGATAAGTCCATACATACCTCTCTCATCTCCGTGCGTGCTGTAACTCTGTCTGACGCAGCCCCCGCTAGCTTAGCTTAGCACAAAGACTGGAAATGCATGGCTCCAGCTAGCAAACTGCTCCCAAAAAGTGACAAAATAACGCGGACATTTTCCTATTTATGTGTTGTAATTTGTATAGTCACATCGTGTACAAATAACAAGCTCGTATAAGACACGGACATCTTTTAGTCGTATATTGCTGGGAACTATATATTCTCAGGCGCAGCGCTGCTGCTGGGGCGGAGTGATTTGCTCGCAGCACCTGAGTGAGAAGCCCCGTGGTGAGGAGCAGAGAGTTCGCTCAGAGTTGGAGTAACGGAGTTAGCGATTGCTAGGTAGTAAATTTATTACAATCATGGGTGTTTACTGTATTGTAAAGAGCTGCAACAATAAACAGGGGAGACCAGGTAATACCATGATGTTTCACAGAATTCCAACTAAAAACGCTGACCTGATGAAACAATGGCTGCTTGCTCTGGATATAGACCCACACACACCTGTAGCCACCATCAAGGGCTATCGTGTTTGCTCAGAGCATTTCAGAGAGGATGACTATTTTCATAAAATGGAATTTGCTACACGGACAATGAAACGTGTGCTGAAGGATACGGCCATCCCATCGATCTTACAGACAGGACAAAGTGGATCACCTGCGGCTACGGTAAGTGTCCCGTTATGTTCGATGACTAGTTTACTGTAGAGTGCCATTAGCTAGACGTAATATAACGTTAGTGACACTATTACATGAACAGGGTGGTCACTACTATTGCACTTCCCGGGCCCTATGTAATTTTAGTAATTATTATGTTGTCAAGAACGCGCTATATCGCCCGAGTAACAAACGAACGGTTTTTGAGGTAACTCATTACTGTAGCCTTCACCTGGCTGTTGAATTAGAGGGGGAAGATTTGTGACCCTGTTTGTACAATAGTTGCCTACTGTCTGTGGGTTCATTGCGCTGCGCCTGAGAATATATAGTTCCCAGCAATATACGACTAAAAGATGTCCGTGTCTCATACGAGCTTGTTATTTGTACACGATGTGACTATACAAATTACAACACATAAATAGGAAAATGTCCGCGTTATTTTGTCACTTTTTGGGAGCAGTTTGCTAGCTGGAGCCATGCATTTCCAGTCTTTGTGCTAAGCTAAGCTAGCGGGGGCTGCGTCAGACAGAGTTACAGCACGCACGGAGATGAGAGAGGTATGTATGGACTTATCTAACTCTGGGGGATACGGTGAATAAGCTAATTTCCCAAAATGTGGGCGTGTTATTTTAAATGTGTTTTGATTGTGTTGTTTGCATTTTGGAACTATGCAGTTGTTGCCTTTTAAAATTACATTTGTTACAGTTGTTATAATGTTTTAATTTAGGGTTTCAAGTTTCAACCCAAATTAAAAACAAAAGCTAAATGCTTTTGTCAGTAGGCCTTTCTACTTGTTCAGCTCAGCTTCTTACGTGTTGGATGAGAAACGAAACAGACTAACTTGTGACAAAGCTGAAATGCTTCTTTTTGCAAAGAAGAATTTGCATGCACTTCTGAAAAGCCAGAAATATATGTCAGTTCTGTAGGTTGAAAAAGGATGTGTTTTATTTTACCTTAAAATTACACTGACTTAATGATCTCTCTTACACCCGGCGCAATGCAGCGCAATGCGCGACGCAAGTGTCTTTCGCTAGTTTCCACCCTGCGCAATTATAATTTTCACTTTTAGCGCCACGTTGTTTAAATAGCAAATGCATTTGTGCCCCCTTTTGCACCCATGGGCGTTCTGGTCTGAAAAAGAGGGGTGTTTAGGCGCATTGTTGGCGAGTTGCTATTTTGAGGCAACTAAAATAGACTACGCCAGTGGTGTAGTCTAGATTTTTGTAGTGAGTATACTGTGATTTTTCCCTCTCACCCTTATGCTCACTCGTCCCAGCGCAACGCACCACCACACTCACAGATGCATACAGTATGGATCTTCACGTAATCGAGAGCATTCTGAAAGTGTACTCATAAACACATAAACTGAATGTGTTATCAACATGTCAGTTTATTATAAGAAAAAAAAACTTTAACAGTCAATGGGTTTACAGCTGGGGAAACTGGATGGATTTTTCTGGATGGATTCTTATATATATATATATATATAAATATATATATATATATATATATATATATATATATATATATATATATATATATATATATATGAAGAGTTTGGTTCCAAAACGCAATAAATGCCATTTTTGAAAAAAATGAGTTACTGCCAGAATCAGTATTATATCAGGTCAGTATTAAAAAGTAAATTCTTAATTTGACGCAAAATCCATTATCCGCCATGTTATTCTGTCATCTTTTCTCCCTTTTTTTCCAAAATGCAATAAACGCCACTCCCCCTTTTCTACAGAATGCCATAAATCCACTCCACATATTGCAGCGCACCATTCACGCAATGTAAACAAACAATGGTGGCGCGCTGAGTACACGGAATCCTAGTTTTCCTCATCTACTATGTACTTCCTGATCAGCAAACAAACAAAAACAAAATAATACTTTAATGGCATTGATAAACCTGTGATGGTTTTCTGTGACGGGAAAGAAACGTAAGCCATCAACATCTAATAATTTTCGCAAGAGACGGGTGCTTGTTTGTCCGGGCCGACAGCATCAAGTTTCTGTCATGATAACACATTGACCCCAGGGGATCTTATGAAAAACTTTACATAATTTTACTCAAAGTCAACGAAAATCGAGCAGGACCAAAACATTTTACAGCTGATCGCTGTGAAAAACGTTAAGCCACGACGTCAAGTATAACCGCAGCAATGACAGTGTTCTTAATATGACAAAGTAAGTGTTTTGATTAATGACATTAATGTTTATATTTTTAATTAGTGTGTACAACTAGTCAACTAAATGAATATAACATGGCAAAGATGAATGCACATTTATATAGGCTATTGATTCAATAGATTTATAGCATTTTGAATAAAAACTTGTTATGGATTTATTGCATTTTGTGGAAAAAATTATCAGTTTTTATAATAAATCTTTGAAAATCAAGTTATGGATTTGAATTTTTTATGTTTTTATAACCTAAAGATGCTATGTGAAAGTTTGTAACAGAAAATAGTGGTTTTCATCTTGTCACTTTCTTGGTATAGAAAACACGTTTTTACCAAAATTTGTCAAAATGGATTTATTGCGTTTTGGAACCAAACTCTTCATATATATATATATGCAGTTCAACCCGCTAAAATAGCAAGTGTAGCGTGCTACTGGTCAGTGCTTTACATCTGAATTATGACTAAAAGTTTGAAATGTCAGAAAACCATGCTGTTACGCATCCTCAAGCTATTTTTAGTGGGTATACGGAAATCCTTGACAATTTCTAGTGGGTATACGCCGTATACCTGCGTATCACGTAGACTACGCCATTGACCAACAAAAACCTGTTCTAAAGTCAATGGCGCAATATGTTTTTTTGTTATTTAAAGAGCGCTTTAGTAAAATGCGCCTATAAACGGGAGAACAACGCGGGTTTACTTATCACATAGTACATGAATGGGCAGCAGCACAAAAACGTTTTTAAATATGAAAGATTAAAGGACTGAATGTAAGAGATTATTATTGAGTCTCTTGGACATAAATGAGGACTAATTATGAGACGTTAGAAGGCGCCAAGAGCTGCTTTCACCTGTAGCTGTAAGTAAATAAATGCTTTGCTTTAAACAAATGCATCTGTTTTTAAATGTTTTTTTTAAATGCTACCTCACGGATTTATTGTATATGATGACTCTGTATCTGTGGATATGGTGAGATGAAAAACATTTTTAAGCAATGCTTAAAAAATCTTGTGACGCTGTCCAAGTGCTGAATGGAGAGACGTTTGTAAATTCTTTATCTCCTGTTTGTTACAAATAAAGTATTTTTACAGTACAAACCTTATCTTACATACTTGTAAATTATATTTTGATGATATTGGATAGCCATACATTTAAAGCAACTAAAAGCCTGTTATTTTACTTCCATGACTAAAAGGAAAAGATTTTTAAAGGTTTTAATAAAAAAATAACAATTTCAATACAAGTGAAAAACAACACAATTATTTAACATTAATCTTAAACTGGGGATCTTCTTCCTCCGCTTAGTTTTTCAGTTTACAAAGTCCGTCATCTAAATAGGGATTAGACATAGCGCCAGCGCAACAGGGTTTTAAAGGGGATGAGAGCTGAGATTCTCATTGGTTTATTGCACGTTACGCCCAAAATACTCCCATTACAATAGGACCAACCCTTTTCGACCATGCGTTCGGCGCACAAACCATTTTTCCCGTCGTTAAATTACCAAAAGTGGATTCGGACACGCCCATTTAGACGTTGCGCTGTGCGCTTTAGACAATGCGCTTAGATCGTTAAAATAGGGCCCAATGATTTAAAAAGCACCTGCTGTAGCATCTTTGTTTTACTCGTTGCACTAAACATTATTTGATTTTAAAAAAAAAAATTCATTTATTTATATAGCCTACTTTGCTTTTATTTATTTACTTTTTATTTTTATTTATTGACTGGAAATAATTTTTTTCTTTACACAAAATTTTAAAACAAAAACATGCTGAATGAGCACAGTAACATCTTTGTTTGGAGTGTTAAAGGCGTTCTAAGCGAATATGTGTGTTGATTTTTTAAATGTGTTTTCAAACAAACTGAGCGTAGTTAACTCCTCCCCCTCCCTTCCGTGCTTTCATGAACACGCCCAAACCCAACCCCCAAATCCTTCTTGGCGTTTATTGGTTAGAACACTTTGTTATGGTTTCTGGTGTAGGTTTGGCCAGTTTGTTATTATTGCAGTTTGTGGAGGCTGGGCTGTCTACAGAGATCGCGTTTTTTTACAGTTTGATCAGCGGACAGGAAGCAAGCAGATAGTGAGATGATGTTTGCTGTATGTAACAAAAAATGTTTTATGGTCTAAAACGCGTGAATTCGCTTAGAGAACCTTTAAATGTGTTTTGATTATGTTGTTTGGATTGTGGAACTATGCAGTTGTTGCCTTTAAAAATACAATTGTTACAGTTGTTACTAGGGGTGCACGATTCAGAAAATTTCACGATTCGATTCGATTCCGATTTAAAGGCTACTTTTTACTATGTGACTGATTGTAGTAGATATACAATTTTAAAGAAAAGAAACACAACAAATTAAATGTAGTTTGATATTACTTTATGTCTTTATGGAAAAATAAAAACTTATGAAGCAATTAGATGACCCCTTTAATCAAACTCTACTAAATACAATAATATAGTATATTAATGATAGACAGTGCAGGTCTATAGATTAGAAATGTGACTGGTGTTATAATGGTTATTATTTCTATTAGATAGAGCAGAAGCAGGAAAGGCGTCTCTCTTTAAACCACTCATTATTTCAGATTCAAAAGTCTACTTGCTGTCCCACTGACAGGGGACTTTACATTACAGCTTTGCATTTTGTAAATATTGAGTCAGATTGAGCTTTGCTCGTTCAGTGCAATAGATTTTAGAAAATATATGGTTTATTAATAATAATAGAAAAGAGGCAGTTTTATCGCCATAGAAACCATCGGCATGCTGAAACTGCACGCGAGCTTTAGCGCGGTAGCGCTCACGGTCATTCTCCGATCGACTCAGGTTTTATACATAATATTAATCAGACTTTGGACCCGAAGTAATTTAACTATGACTGACCCGGACCCGACTGACCATTTCAAATACAAACCCGGAACCATACAGGCCGCGGGTGCTCCATCAAGTTCTCTAATGTTAAAACTCTGCTCAAGTTCAAAAACATGAAGGATACAATGTAACACGAGCTTGTTCGCGTCGCATCCCAATTCAATGAGAAACAAAGAGCACGTGAACGCATACCGAACTCATCATGTCGCACACAAAATGTCATTATTAAAGAGTGTCATCATCACGTAAAAACAAAAAAGACAAAATTTGATGCCAGATATACTTGGGCACTTGTTAATATAACTGGGCAGCGCTGCAGCAGCAATGTGTGGGAAAGACTGTGACAAGAGTGTGCAGGCGTCAGTGTGAATACGACGCAGCGCCATCTATGGGAATACTGAGATAAACTCATTTCAGGACAATAGTAACACGGCATTACAAAAAAAATGATCGATTTTTGGAATTCTATGAATCGATTCTGAATCGGCAAAGCTTGAATCGTGATTCAAATGTGAATCGATTTTTTTGCACACCCCTAGTTGTTACAATGTTTTCATTTAAGGTTTCAGCCCAAACAACAAAAAACAAAAAAGCTAAATTAAAACAAAAGCTAAATGCTTTTGTCAGTAGGCCTTTCTACACTGACATTTTTTTCTACTGGATATACTTAAAACTATAGTGCATCATTTTTGCATCCACTTTTTAAAGAAAGTTTCACATGGAATTTTAAGCAAGGAATTGCTTAAAATTTAATGTGAAACTTACTTAAAAAAAGTGGATGCAAAAATTATGCACTATAGTTTTAAGTAAATCCAGCCTTTATTTTTTTCAGTGTTTATTGAATGTAGCCTACTTACTGCACAGTTACTGCTGTTAATTTCAGATGGTTAGTTATTGTTTTAATAGCCAAAGCCTTCTTAAAGGAACAGTATGTAAGAAATTTATATCATTTAAGAGTTGCAGCCCTCAACTGATGTTTATGTTGTCATGTTGTGTATTGGCCACCAGTTTTGTGATTGCAGTACCAGTTTTGGCCACAATCCTACATACTGTTCCTTTAAATACAAAATAAACATCTTGTTTATGTAACCTTTCATTCCTTCTTGTTTGTTGCTTGATAAGAATAAAACATTGTTTTTTTTCAGGTACCCAAGATCTTCATCTGGTAACTTGATTTATTTATTCAGAGTTTTCTCACACATCAAAAGTGTTTCAGGCAGCTAATGTTGTGATGCTGCAGTTTTTGATCTAGGCAGTTTGGCATTCAGAAAGATTTATTTTCAGTAGTAAATGAGTTATGGTCTGGCAAAGCTTCATAGACAAATCATTTCCAAAGGGGCGTCACCAACGGACCTCTATGGCAAGCCGTTTTAATATTTTTTCATTTACATTTACTAGTATCTATTTTTTAGTTACTAGTTCTTATTTTTTAGTTACTAGTATCTATTCGATTAGATACTAGTTCTTTATCATTAGATACTAGTACCTAAAAAATAGATACTAGTGCTTATTTTTAGATACTAGTGCTTATTCATTAGATACTAGTACTTATTCAATAGATACTAGTATCTATTCATTAGATACTAGTTCTTAATCATTAGATACTAGTACTTATTTATTAGATACTAGTAACAAAAAATTAGATACTAGTGCTTATTTATTAGATACTAATACTTATTAATTAGATACAAGTACTTATTAATTAGATACTAGTACTTTTTAAATAGATACTAGTGCTTATTCATTAGATACTAGAACTTATTGGAATAGTGACTAGTAATTATTCCATTGTTACTAGTAACAAATCTCAAAATTTTCCCATTGATTTCTATGAAGATGTGTCATTCAGATATCAACTATTCAATTCTGACTAGTATGTATTCCAATAGTCACTAGTACCTAAACATTAGATACTAGTGATTCTTTATTAGATACTAGTACTTATTAATTAGATACTAGTACGTATTTAATAAATACTAGTATCTATTCATTAAATACTAGTTCTTTTTCATTAGATACTAGTACTTATTTATTAGATACTAGTGCCTATTAAACTAATGTTAGTCCTTATTCGTAAGATACTAGTACCTTTTAAATAGATACTAGTTCTTATTTTTTAGATACTAGTATTTATTAATTAGTTACTAGTACTTATTCAATAAATACTAGTACTTATTCATTAGACACTAGTACTTTTTTTAATAGAAACTAGTAAGATAATTTATTTTACTAGTAAGATTTTTAATTTTACTATACAGTGGCCATTTTGACTAGTCATTCCATATGACAGGTACAAAAACAATTGTGACTAGTAAGATTAAAAATGTTACTAGTACCTATTGTAAAAGACACTAGTGTCTAATATATAAGTACTAGTACTTAATGAATAACTACTAGTGTCTATAAATAGGTTCTAGTATCTATTGATTAAGCACCAGTGTTAAATAATACTTACTAGTGTCTAATGATTAGTTACTAGTAATATTTAAAAAGATACTTGTCACTGTTGGAATAGATACTATCAGAAATGATTAGTTGATATCAAAAACAGAATAACTACTAGTACTTATTTATTTGGAGATATCTTCAACCTCAAAAGGAACTAGTAAGAAGCTGTTTGCAGATATCTTGATTCAAACAGATCATTACATAAACATGAGTACCTCTCAACCATCCAATCAGAGTTTACATGGTAATACAATGTATTATACTATTTAAAGTGATATTGATGGTTTAGTAACTGGCTTTGTAAATGTGAGCATATCTGGCTAATCGGTTAGCATAAAGACGCAAATAAAGACTTTGTGTAATATTTATTGCTTTGGGTGAACAATATTATGTAAAAAAATGTCTTCATCATGGTAGAGAGTTGAATTAATCTCATGTTATGACATTTGGATTGATTATTGGCAGTTCAGAAAAACAGGTAGACAAACCTACTGTAGGGTCTGTTCTTTTCACACGAGTTTTCAGTCACAGCTCTAATACCGTATGAATATTGTAAGGCAGCAGGTTAAACAATAACAATGTAAAGCAATATAATCTGCATTTGACCCTCAGGTGGGGCTGTTCACATTCAATCAACCCCTTTTATCTCTTCATCAAAAATTTTCACCCTAAACCTTCCTCCTAGCCTTCAGGCTCACATAATTGGGTATCTGCAAAAAAAAAAAAAAACCATGATCTTATGCAGGGCTTGACAATAACACCCGCCAAATGCGGGTAGATTTCGGCTGTGGTGGGTAAGACAGCCAAGTTTACAGCCAGTCACTTTGGCTGGTTGAATATACTTTTTTATTATAATTTTCTAAAAGGTTATGCGAAATTATAAACAATGCAAACTGATACTGGGAAACTAAAACTTCCATGAGCACTCCCTGCACCCAGCGCAACGTACTGAGATCGTCTGTTGAGAGGCGCGTGCGATCAGCGGAGCGTTGCGAACCAAAGCACCACATTTTTACCAGAGAGAGCGTGAGAGCTGATGGATTTGCGAATGTACGGGACGCAGTCTGAGCGCACACACGTACACTTCGGGAAAGATAAAACATTGGATGGAAGTGATTGAAGAGATTTAAAGTGCGTGCACACTCTCTGGGCAAGAATGCACACATCCTAGTTTTGTCCGAAATCAAAGGAAACCCACCAGTGGAGAGGTTTAATGTTATAAAATTTTATAATAATATAAAATATTAATGTTAATATTTTTGATTGATGAATTTGAATAACAGAATGGTTGATTGAAGTGTAACCTGCCTGGCAAAATAAATTGTTAATGTTTCTTAGTTTAAAAACATGTCAAGTAATTTCTATTATGATTTAAGTGTTTAAAATAAAGATACTGGAGGGGGTGTTAGATTAAGAGTAATCTACTGAAAACACAGATGGAGTAATGTCCCCTGTTTTAGGTTGGATTGAGTATTGCCTCAACCTAAAACTTTCAAGTTATTCAAACAGTTTTCAGTGTGTTTGGAGAATACATCTTACTTTATTTTAGGTTAGGAGAAGGCCTCAACACCCAGCTGTATGGTGTATTACCTTAGCACCTCCAGAATTACATCTTATTCTCTATGTGAATGTTATTGTTATGGTAGGCAGATGGGAAAGACACAGATGTAAAAGCAACAGGTAGTTTATTAAACATACAACACGTATCCAACACAGTGATGGTAAATGGTAATATGAACTGGGTACAGTAAGATGAACAGAACAAGCAACTGCAAACACAAACAATTCTTGACAGTCACAGTATAACCAAATACACTTTCATTAAGTAAACAATTGGCGATAGAGGACAATGATGATGGTGATTATGATGATGAAAAGAGTTCAGAAGAAGGCGATAAAGTTCAATGTTTTTTTCAGTGGCAGATTGTTTTTCATGCAGCTAAATATATGATATGATCTGTATTAATACCAGGTATATACCAGCTAATATATGTAATTTTAGCATGCCAAAGTCAATTTTAGTAATATAAAATATATTTTTCCAACAACAAAATTGTGGCCAGCGAACATGATGAGTGGCTAGTAACTTTGGAAAACCACTGGCCCTGTTTACATGCAAAAGATTTTGTCAATACAAATGAATTTAATGATTTAGGTTAAGACAGTACAGTTTACATGTACCTTAAACATTGCAATCTAATTAAAATGTTTTTTACATTATATATAATACAATCTAAATGATGACAGCTCAATCCCACAACCAGTGTTGCCAGATTCGCTTATCAAACCAGCCCAATGAACATTAAAAAATATCCAAAAAGATTCCCAATCACTATCCATGGCCCAAATTCCAATAACGAATAAATTAAATCCTTTCATCTTTAACCCACAGAAAAATATAAACTTGCTGAAACAGTTTAAAAGTTCCCTAAATCTGAAGTCTGCAAAAAGGCAGAGGACTTGGCAATGCAGTGCACAGCATCTCTCACCGAGTTCACGCTTTATCTCCTGATAAATGTACAAAGTCAAAGTTGAGTTGGTGAAAGTTGTTCTTACAAAGTTTTCATATAAAGGCAATGAAAACACACTTTTTTAAAAGGCAAACATTTTATAATTTCATTTCTTTATGTAATCTTATGTAAGACAGGAACCCTGCAGAATGTACAGCACGTGACTCCATGACCTTAATAATGCGTGTTGTCATTGCCTTGCATGTTTCTGTGATGGGAATCATGTGATACGTAAATAAGAGATAAATATAAGACATGAACTTCAGCACAATTGTTCTGCGCATAATATGCACAAGGTATTTTTGCATCCGGTTGAGAAAATACTACAGAGTTAAGAATGTGTGCTCAATGTACACAGACTTCAGGAAACAATGCGACTATAAATTGTAAAACATAACCTACCAAACTGGTTAGTGAATTGACATTGTAACAGCTGGACATGATTTTTATGATTTTATTCACTGCATTTTGCTGAAATGTGACACATTTGCATCCCTAGTCTATTACTTAAAGCAGCTGAGAGATGCAAGACACACTTGGCTTGTTATTAAAATGTCCACTCACAAGTTAATTGCCAATTTGTGGATATTATTTAGTTGGTTTTCATTTCAAAGAAGCAAGAATCCAAACAGTCAAAAAAAATCCACAATTCAAATTATTTACCAATACATAGCTGCATATTTCTCACTTGCTTAGTGGCATAGCTTATCCTTGTGTAGCAATCAACAAACTGTGTGCTGCTTCCCTGCAGCAACACCTGTTATCTAAAGAAAGGTTCCTACCTATATTCTGTGAATTGTTACCCAAAAGTGACCCCTACTGGACACTTCTACATGACAATACATAATGTTGCTTCATTATTATTCAACATATTATTTGCATACTTAAATCAAAAAGTACTAGTATATATAAAGTTCAGGATATCTTTGATCAAAAAAGTTGATAGTAACTAAAGAATAAGTACTAGTTTTATATTTTTTTTAACTAGTAAAGTATAATTTAATCATAGTCACTATTGGAATAAGTACTAGTATCTAATGATTAAGAATTAGTATCTAATGAATAGATACTAGTATCTATTGAATAAGTACTAGTATCTAATGAATAAGCACTAGTATCTAAAAATAAGCACTAGTATCTATTTTTTAGGTACTAGTATCTAATGATTAAGAACTAGTATCTAATCGAATAGATACTAGTAACTAAAAAATAAGAACTAGTAACTAAAAAATAGATACTAGTAAATGTAAATGAAAAAATATTAAAACGGCTTGCCATAGGACCTCGCTCAAATGCCTCTGGGCGCAATTGGATGGACCTAAAACCAATCAGAGTGATAAATGGGATGATGTATGCACCACTACCAGAGGGCTCGCCGCTCTCTCTAAGACACATTTGTTTAGACACCAAAGTTGCAAGCTGGTATATCAGACTTTTGCCGAATCCAGTCGGTAAGACAGCAATAACATCTTTTTAGATATAAAGGCTTCGAGTGTTGTTCTTTGCAAGTGTTAAATAAACCAAGGTTTTGATTTTAAGTTAAATCGTCCAGCCCTACTTAAATGCCTGTCTTGGCGACATATATACTTAAGGAATAGGCTATTGAACAAACTAAGTGTGTCTATACACTGCATTCCAAATGATTATGCACATGCCATTTTTGTTTATTTTTCTAATGCAGTCGGTAATTTTACAAATTTTATTTTACCCTCAACAATTATATGACAGGTTTGATGTTATTATATTAAAATAAAAATGTCAAAAGTTACTTTAATACTTTGAAAAATATACAAAATATGCTGTTTCAAATGATTAAGCAAGTTGGTATTTGAAATATTATGAAAAAGCAGCAATAAAAAGCCACCATTAAGAAGCAAACATGTATTTAAACCTGCTGTTGTCTCTGGAATCCTAAAAAACCCTCAATACAGGATCCTTTAGTGCATAAAGCTGTATTTCTACCCCTCCCACAAACCAAAACATGCAAAAATGAGACATTTGCTGTGAGCTCACAATACAAGAAGACTATAACCTCATTCACACAGACCTCTGGTCCCAGAAAATACCCGTAAAATTGCCAGACAAGCGTCTGTGTGAACAAAAACTCGTTCCGTTAATCTTCTGGGATCGTTGCCGGAAAGAGGACCTAGTAAGATACGCGGGTAACCCTCTGTGTGAACAAGAAGCCGCAAGAATGCCGTAATGGGCGTGTCGAAGTGAGGACGCACAACACAAGTTATGGTTCAGCTCCTTACAACGAGGAAATAGAAGGTCAGAAAAGGGTTGCCTGGAATAAGTTTTACAAAGTGGTAAATCAGGAGTGCAGGCTATGTAATTTGTGCGTTGAATTTAGGCTATTTATTTATTTATTTTTGTCCCTGTGCGTAAATCGGAGAACGAGTTCACTGCTGATATTCTAGAGCTTTCTAGTCTCGCGGCTGTCATCAGCAGCGTCTTGCATCGCCCAGTCAGCGGATGGCGGGCGGGTGCGGTTTTGAAAACTGGTCAGAAACGTTGCGGATGGATGGTGGACGGATGATGAGTTTTGTTATGCGGTTGCGGATGAAATAATAGTCCATCCGCGCATCTCTAACATGGACTTAATGCACATGGACTTAATGCGTGTGTCTTGGACTCATAGCATCTGAAATAAATCCAGCATATAAGCAGCTGCGCTTCTCTCTGTCTCACGTGCACACGCTCTTGCATCTGTCCGAAGTCTGAACATAAAGTAAAGTAGTAATCCTTATGTATTTGTTCAGTTTTATGCGTTTCATGCAAGCTGAGGCAAACTATCCTTTTGTTTAAAATATAACCCGCTGCATCTTTGCGCCTCCCTTACTATCGCGCACGTGCAGAGAGCTGCGCTCTGTCCAAAGTCAGATCACTGGTAATCCTGTTTATGATATGCATTTCAAGGAGTTGTAGCAATACATCCCTTGTGTTTAAATATGATCGCTTTCTGCTGGACAGATGTTTTTAAAGGCATCTCTGAGAGTTTTTTTCCTCGCTTGGCAAGCCGACCAGACGTGAAATGGGGGCGTGGCAGCATCGACGATCCCATTTTTTTATTCGAAGTTCGAAGCTGTGACTTAATTTCGATCGATTTCGATTTAAAATCGAAATCGTGACACCCTTAAATGAGACGCATAAACAATGACGCACGTGCCGTAGTGAGGACGCGAGTGTCATGGCAACATGAAGTTGGTTCAACTCTTTAAAATGAGGGATTTACAACATTCACAACGAGAAATGTCAGCAAACTGGACTGAAGCAGATATCAGGTAAGTTAGCTCGTTACTTACTGCGTTGAAACGGAGATCATTCAGCAGCATAAAAGAATATCGCGTCATGTGCTCATTGAGCTATAATAAACGAAAATACCCGCGCGTCATCCCAACAAGTCGTTCAGCTCCTCAAAATGCGGGTTTTAAATGCATATAAACAATCACGATGAGAAATTTCTGAAAACTGTATTAAAGCAGAGATCAGGGAGCTCGTCAAATATCCACTCTGAAGCTGAAATCATTCACCAGCATTAGAACGGTGCGTCACGCGCTCCTTAATAATCTTATCATAAACAAAAGTGCACGCGAGTGGTTCTTGGAGGGAGAAATAATATATAATATGCAAACTTCAGACGCTGCGTAGAAGAGAGGGCGGGACTTTCAATAGGTCACGTGTCTTTCCGGGACCGTCACATGCCGGATAAACTTGGCAGTGTGAATGAAAAAAAATCGAACTATTCCGGAAAATTCAGGATTCATATGCCGTGTATTTTACGGAATTTGTGTGTGAAAAGGGCTTATTTTTAAACAGTTTTTGTTCATTGACATGCCATAATACACTGAATCATGTAGATGAATGCCATTCTGGATTGTTGGTGAACAGCCACTATGTTCACACAAGACTTCCAAGAATAACTTCCACACTGTCATATAAGTGTTAAAGGGTAAAATAAAATTTGTAAACTTACTGACTGTACTGGAAAAATAAACAAATATGGCATGTGCATAATAATTTATAAAGTGGTGTAATATGGTATTAAAGGGATAGTTCATCCAAAAATGAAAATTCTGTCATCATTTCCTCACTCTCATGTTGTTAAAAACTTGTATACATTTCTTTGTTCTGCTAAACATAAAGGAAGATATTTTGAGAAATGTTTGTAACCAAACCGTTTGTGAACCCCATAGTATTTTTTTCATACTATGGAAGTGAATGGGGTCCACGAACGGTTTGGTTAAAAACATTTCTCAAAATATCTTCCTTCGTGTTTATCTGAACTAGAGTTGTTCCGATTCCGATACCAGTATCGGAAATGCGGCCGATACCACAAAAAATTCTGGCATCGGAATCGGCGAGTACTTGAACCCATGTACCGATCCGATACCATTTTCCTAATAAACCTAGTTATGCCCGTTATAGCTAACACTAAAGCTAACGCTGCAAAGCGAAACTCATTTCTTCTTCACTGCTCTGAATGCGAACACCAGGAAGTTACCACATGCGTGACGCAACCACTGTTTACTTAGAGCGGCGAAGGAATGAAAGCATGCAGCCGTATGTCCGCTGTTTGTAAGTATTTCAGACTAATAAAACATCGACATGTCTCAACGGAATCCGCGCCCGCAGATTTCCACGGAAAACTCCGCACATTTAATGCCCGTGATTGACAAGCACACATACCCCGCGCTTGAGATTTGACATGTCATTGACAACAAGCACACATACCCTCATGCGTTTGTGAGCAGCATTGAAAAGTACACACAGCGTGCTGTTTGCTGTGATTGTTTTTAATGATAAGAGAGTATGAACCGTTTGATATATGAGATGAAATAAAACTTACCACCGAGTTTAACCGCAGATCTTACTTGTCTCTGTCGTCTATGTGACGCGAAAGTCAGCACACATCATCATTTCAAATCAGTTTACAAGACGAATGCTCTTGTTATGTTTAATATAAAGTTTACATTGCGTTGTAAAAATGATGAAATTATCTTCATACGTGCTTAATTCATAATAAGAACGTAGTAACACAAGCTTTTATTTTGCTATAATATATATTAACAATAATATATGTCATTTTAGGCTACAAACTATAATTCTATATTGACAAGCACATTATCTGGTTCATGTTGGTCCAGTTTAATTCAGAGGACTCATTGGTTTGGTGTATTCATTTTAATTGTAATCCTTTAAAAAGTAATTATTTTAGATGCAATTTTGTAATATTTAATAGCTTAAATTCTTTAATTTAAAACCATCCCGAATAATTCCACAGATTTTTCCAATAATTCTAAAACTAAAACAGCCTTTCAGTTTACAGTGTTAGATTTGTGGCTGATTTTCTCATAAGAAAAATAAATATTACTGTTAAATGTCTTTCAGATAATAAAAATACTGTAGTTCACTGTATGTATTTGTTAATGTTTTATACAGGAATAAGTCTGAAGCACACCATAAAACAGTTATATCCATTCATACAGGGCTAGTAGTATGTACAGCTGTATATTATACAGAGACACACCCAGGTATCGGATCGGTACTCGGTATCGGCCGATACCCTGAGCCCATGTATCGGAATCGGTATCGGGAAGAGAAAAATGGTATCGGAACATCTCTAATCTGAACACAGAAATTTATGCAGGTTTGTAACAACATGGGAGGGAGGAAATGATGACAGAATTTTCATTTTTGGGTGAACTATCCCTTTAACTCTTTCACCGCCATTGACGAGATATCTCGTCAATTAAGAGAAAACGCCAATGACGAGATTTTCCGTCTTTCCGCAATACCACTATTATCCACCAGGTGGCAACTTATACAACCCGGAAGTAGCGCCTAACGTGAAAGAGAAAGAACTCCGTGTATGTTTTAAAGATCGCTCTGCATCTGATCTCTATCAAAAATCCTTCGCAAAAATGGAATTATCTTAGCTTTTTGCTCAAAATTGGGTGTTTTTGAAGAAACCTACCCATGTTTGAGAGGTGATTACAAGAGAACTCATGAAGGTAGGATGAAACGTTTTTTTTTTTTTGTTTGAAAGCAGAGGGTCTGTTCTTTCATCTGACATATTGTTTGTTTATATATTTAAAGAAGAACATTTTCTGGAAGGCATTAAACTTTTGTGAAAATCATGAAAAATGCTGACGCTGGCTGGCAACTTTTTTAAAAAACGCTGGCGGGGAAAGAGTTAATGTTATAGTTTCATGAAAACATTTGCAGTCTTTTCATCAAACATACATAATAAAGCTGTGAAGGCAGTTAAATTATTTACACTCATATGAATTCTAATTCATATGTTTTAATTCATTCATTATCCATTGATGTGCAAGATGATTAACTGAAATAACTGTGCATTCGCATGCTCTCTGTTTCTTACAATAATTAGGTGCATCGGGAAGCTAGCTCAGTGTCCGAACAATTCCGGGTCTAGATTTTAAATGGTCAGTCGTGTTCGGGTCGGTCCCAGTTTAATTACTTCGGGTCTGGGTCTGATTAAAGGTTAAGTTCTTCCTGATCCCATTTTTTTTTTAGTTAGTGTGTAATGTTGCTGTTAGAGCATTAATAATACCTGCAACATGATAAAGCTCAAAGTTGACTGACAGGCAATATATTTAACAGAATTCCACTTTCAAAGTCTACAGCGAATGGCCGGTTGTGACTACAGCCCTCTACTTCCCAATGACGTCAATAAAAAGGCTGTTTCTCAATATGCATTCTTCAGCGATCTTGCGTCCTTGTGTCCTCGCTCTACGTCATCATTAACAGTCGAAGTTCAATTCCAATTCTCAAGAACGCAAGAACAGAGGACACATGAAAATACCCGGATGAGTTCTTGATATTGAGGATGCATAGAGTGCAGACTTGCGAGTTGAAATCTGGGGAGGTCACGTGACCAGCGGGAAGATCGCACACATCTCAATTCTCACAAGTGCGTTCTGTGTTCTCGCAACCTTCTGAGTTCGTTCTTCCAAGGTCGCCTGGCAAGACCAGTCTCCACGAGAACGCAAGTTGCGTTCTTAGAATTGAGAAACAGACAAAGTTTTAGACTAAACTCCACCCACAGGAATATTCAAGTCACCAGCTAAACTCAAGCAGCTCTGCTAAGCTAAGCTGCTGTCGAATCACAACACAGTAAACAAACTACACAATCAGAGCCCATTATGTATTTCTGAAGGATGAACTTCATAGATCAAGGATAACATCAACCTGTTTTTAGGACAGTGAAAACAACGGTATAGAGAAAATAAAGTAAATTGTAAAGTAAATAGATTGTGTAAAAAATACCACGTTTTTTTACACATGAAACATGAACAGGTTATATTGCGCACTGTAAACACAAAGCTTCCAAAGCAGCGCTAACGTGCTAAAGTGAATGTGCAGTCTCAAGTGTGCAGATGGCGATACAACTGGCTCATTTTTAATAATAATATTATTAATGACAAGGACAAGATGTAGATAGGGGTTATTGCGCTACATCTGCTCCTGGAGTTAGTCTGCCTAGAACTAAAACTAGGACTAAACCAATGATTTGTGAGACCATTGATGGAAAAACAATTATCAAGGATGAATTCCTTAACTTCCTCTCTGTAAAAATTAAAACGATGAGCCAGGATCAAATAGTTTTGGTGTGCTCGACCACGTTTGATTCAGAGCGGAACTCTGCCCAGACACCAAGCAACGGTCTGTAGCCTGTAAAGGCAGTCAGAAGGATGTAAACAATATAAAAAGCTTATTAAAACTGTTAAATGAGTGTGGCGATAAAATCCCCCAATTTTTGTCGCACTATTTGGACGAGTCACCACCTGTGACATTTAGCAATGTGTGATCTTTCAAGTTTACTATGTAAAATGGAGCGTTTGCATAGTGAGGTGAGCGCACTGCGGCATACTGTGAAATATCATGATATAATTTTGAGGCTGTATTGCCCACCCCTAGCGTCTAATTCCCTGTAGCATATATTTAATATTTGGGAATATATATTTTATATTTTATTAGGTTCTTTGATAAGGTTAAATTACGTAACTTAATATCCCCAAACCTTTTGCGTCACGTCACGGAAGTGCCAAGTAGCTCCCTCTGCCAGCCACAACAACAAAACAAACGGGGAATTAAAAGATGAAAGACGATCTGTGGGAGAAATTAAGGTAGGGAATTTGTGAACAGATAATACAAACGCTGCTTTGTAAATGTTGAAAATGTTTATCATTATCCTATCTCTATATTAATATGACCATGCTGGTTTCTATGGTTCATTCGCGTATGTTGTTGCCAGTTTATAGGGCGATGTAATCTAATGGCTGTTTCCATGCACTTTTAGGCTGAAATAAAGCCTCTTTTTATTTACATTACAGATGCGTAGTATGTGTATTTTAATGGTGTGTATTCCTTTTTATACTGCACCTTTATGGATTAAATTTAAGAAAGAGAGTCTTCATAAGCTGCAGGTAGCTTACAATGATTGCATGAAAATCCTGTTGAAAAAATGTGGTGAAGTAGTGCTAGTGAGTTGTTCTGTATGACCATAGTACAATCTCTAATGAGGAATTTGGTATATAAATGTAATTTCTGTGGTCCACTATCAGTCATATATGTGGATGCATTGGTTTAACTGCCTTTTCAAAATGTAAATTTTATTTAATATATTTGTTGTCCTTTATTGTTTTAATGTGTATTTATTTGCTAGTGTTGTAATTTTGATGGACTTTGAGTCTGTAATAAAGTAAAGTAAGTAATGAACCATCTTTTTTATATCCAAAATGTTTGCTCAGAGAGCACACCGATTGCAGCAAATAAGTAATACTAATGTCAAGCCCACTGCACTGAGCGAGCAATAGCTATTATGTAAGCTGACTCAAGATATAAAAACTTAAAGCTGTAACGTAAAGTCACCCATCACCGGGACAGCAAGTATACTTCTGAATCAGATATAATAAATGGATTACGCTCTTTTAATCTGCAAGCGAGGAATAGAAAGAGAAAGACACTTTTACTGATTCTGCTTCATGTAATAAGTGAATAAAGCATAAACCATTATAAAACCGGTCACATTTATAATCTCTATACCTGTTTATAATATTCCTACATTGTCTATTATAAATATACTAGTCATATTATTGTATTCAGCAGAGTTTAATAGGATTTTACAGTTCTCAAAATGTTAACTTCACCAAGAGAGTTTGGGGTGGTTGGATTTATGAATGATGATGTGAAATTAATTATGTCAAATTAGGTTATGTCACACATTACTAGTTGTTTGTCACACGTATAGTAAACTATTTTTTTGACGGTGGGTAATAATGTTTGCCTTTTTCACCAGCTACCAGTACAAGTACTTTTTAGATCTGTGAGAAACACTGACATCATTTATAAACTTGGCAATAAAATAATTAAAATCATGGACTTTTTGTAAACATTTAGTAGTTTTGATCAGGACTGAGGTTGATTAACAGATTTAAGCAAAAAATTGAAAAAAAGAAAGTGTTCTGATGCATTATTACAGCAATTGAATTTATTAGATTTTTTCATCCCAAACAACATGAAAGGGTAGTGAATGTGTTGTTGAGTGTTTGAAAAATTTTAAAGCATTTTTTATATAAGGTTTAAATGAGTATTACAATTTAAGGAATGTTTGCAAAAGATTTAAGGAGGACTTTTTAATTTAGGACCAAACCCCATAGTGCTGTAGGAATGGGACGATTACTGGTTTCACGATTAACCACGATAAAATATCCTGATGGTTAGTATTATCGTTTAAAAGTGAATTATCATTACAACCGTGTTTGATTACCGTGATTTTTTTTAAAAACTCGCGGTAAATCCTGTCCAGCCAGAATCAGTTTGACGCAGGCACGCACATGCAACATAGTTTTTTGCACAAGGCGGCATTTAACGGATAATGTATTGCATTCATACACGGTAAACTTATTAGACAGATTTTTTTTACCACAGAAGTAATTTTAGGGACATGAAATATTAAATTGTGATTTTCAAAAATAAAACTTGTTCAAATGTTTTCAGTGTGTGTATCAGTTTAACAAAACCATGATAATATTGATAACCGTGATAACTTTGGTCACTATAATCATGATATGAAATTTTCATACCGTCCCATCACCAACGTGCGTTTTTCCTTACGAGTGTGATATTGATGTCAGAGTCATGAGTGAATTGTGAGCTTTAGAAAACAAGCTTCATTGTGCGAATATCTCAGCCAGGTCACTAAGCCCACATTAGATTTGTTAATGTTAAAGGTAGGGTTTCAGATTTTGAAAAATGCTAATGGTAGGCGCCTTGCAATGAAATCAAGATCCCACCCTCAAGTCAAATCGCCATCCAAAGTCACGCCTCTTTCAAAGCACATGAACACGCACAGATCACATCTCATGTCTTATTCACCAGTGAGAAAACTTTGCAGTACAAAGTGAATAACACTTCCAAAATAACCAACATAAACAACTGGTTTACATCAGAATCACAAACAAACACAAATTTCATAAGCAACACAATGTTTCATCAAAGTAGAATATCTGAATCCATCTGAATACAAACATATCGCGTACCTACTTTACCAAAAATAACAGTGCAACAACTCTTTCAGACCCTTTGCCTCCTGTAGCTGTTTGCATCTCGTGATAAAGCAGTAAAGTTGCCGATGTTAATTTGGATTTTTGCTCTTTGCTGATCCAGGCAGTTAGCTTGCGCGGTGGGCATTCAAATTACGCTTACGTATGAGGGACAAAAAAGGAAACGTCCGTTCGGACCGAAATCTATGATTGGTTGAACATTTTTTGGTCCTACGCCTTTCACAGATGACATAAATTTCTACAAATACATTTAAACAACTTAACACAGTGATTGCTATCAGGATGTGAAGAGACTTTTAACCAGCATAACTAAAAATGTTTCAGGATCAAATCTGTTACCCTACCTTTAATACAGTTGTTCATGTTAATTAATTGTGCAGTAACTAGATGTTACTTTTGTGTTAGTTAATGCTAAAATTGCTGTATAAGTATTGTTTATTGATAGTTCATTGTTATATGCATGTATATTGTTAAAAAAAACAACCTTATTGTTAAGTGTTACAATTTTTTAGTCATATTTATTAGATTACAACCAGAAAATACAGCAAACTTGTATGGTATGCAGTATTAAAAAAACATATTTTATAAATGTAAAGTATTTCATGTGATCTCCTCTAACAATTCACAGGTAAATGCAGGATCTTTTAAATATAAATTTTTAATAACTTCAGTCTCTTCAAGTTCAAGAAGTCTTTAGAGACAAGAAAGGTCACATTAAATAATGACTTTTATCTGAAGAAACCACGCTGTTATAAATGTATTTACCCCTAATGTTATGCTAACGTTTACTGAACCAGAAACTAACGTATCTAAACGTTCCCTTAACTTAATCCTGTGAGCACCACTGCACGTCTATTAGTGTTTTAATCTATCATACATCTATCTAAAATAAGTAAAACACATTTACATATAATGATGAGGATAAAATCAATATATTTAAGTCAAGTACTCTATAATAATTCATTAATTGTTGTGAAAAGCCAACAGAAGAAACATACCTGAAGGAATAAAATCATCTTCATCATCGTCTTCCTCAGTGGGATCTTCCTCTTCTGTGGGTTCAGTTTTTATTTCTTCATCCTCATCATCATCATGATAGTCATCATCTTCATCAGTGGGATCTTCATCTTCTGTAGGTTCAATGTTTATTTCTGTAGGTTCGGTTTTTATTTCTATGGGTTCAGTTTTTATTTCTGTAGGTTCCCTTTTAATCTCCATCTCATCTCAACACTTAAATAACGTTACACGGAAATAAGAATCTCTTTACAGAAAACCAACAAACGGAACTTAAAACAGATGTAAACACTCAGCGTTTGATGCTCGTGTCTTCTTCTTCTTCTTCTTCGTGTTTATTGGCGGTTCACAATCTTTGGTAGATCATTAGCGCCATCTACTGCTCTTTGCTGTGTAATGGATTGAATTTTTCTCTTCATTGGGTTTAACTGCGGCTTGTATTCACAGAGTGACACTATAGGCTCTGTGCACGCAACTAAGGAGTTCTACTTCCGCCGCCTTGAGTGTAGGGCCGACCGTTTCCGGTCTTAAGATATGAAGTAAAGATGATATGAATCATGGCGCTGTTTTACACCCAATTTCTGCAAGATCTACCAAAGTTAACAATTACCGACGATCACCGGCTAGTACAAGCGGCATGCTCAGCCCCGAGGAGCAAAAAGGAAAAGGATTATTAAGTTACATCGACAACTATTAAGGTAAGTAATAGCATAAGCTAACTGCCTTACTAGCTAGCGCTAACAGTTTGTAAACGTTAGTACTGACTGACTTTGACAACTTGACAGGCTATTTGATCCTGTGCAATGGGTTTTGATGATTTACGATTACGTGTATGCATAACATTATGAATGATGTCCAAACCCTCACAGTTTCAAACAAAGATTCATAAGGGAGGGTGGGCGTCAGCGTCAGGGCTATTTGCTACAAGCTACGAGAACCTCCGAGTAGGAGTAAAAAAAGTGTTCATCAGTTCAAACCCTTAATCAGGTTTATGTTTTGTAGTTTTGATTTACCTAAGGGAGATAACGTTAACCTGTAACGTAGGATTCTAATAAGCCTATCTGGCTGGTGTTTTGCAACAGGTTGCATGTATTGTAACATTTGCAAATCAAATCTTAACGTTAGCAGCTATTTGTGTGTAGTATGACATGACGCAAAATGACGAATAAATTACCTTAACATACACATAGCTTTCATGGAAACCACAGAACTTGGTTCTGACGGCTGCTGTTATTTACTGTATGGTTATATAAACCATGTACAGTCAGTTATCTTTAAGGTTCATTGGCCAGTGGTATTCCAGTACTGATTTTGCTTTCAGTGTTTTTATAAAACAATATGAAATTGTAAATTGAGACAGGTGATTTATTTGGGTGTCCTTAGATTACAGTATTGTTTACAGTGTTATGCAATTGATAACCTGACATGATTTAGCCTATTTCCATAACTGGCCCACTACTTACCTGATCAGTTTACTCATTTTCTGTGAAGTATTGAAATTGTGTCCTGATTCTGAATGTGAAAATGACATATATTGTGTTAATGTTTAGATTGTCTTTGAAGATTGCTCACCAGTTGACATTTCAGTGGCAGACTGTTCCTGTGTGGCTGGAAGAGCACCCGACTGAGAGCCCACCCTGCCGGAAAAGAAAAAATGTCCCAACGCAAAGAGTCATGTAGACTGTAGCTCCTTGAAAATGCCTGTGTAACGATGAAATTAAGCAGACTCACAGCTACTACTGGCAGGTGCAAGGCCAGCCATCACTTGCAGTGATGCAGTGATGTGATTTTGGTGTTTTTGCAGAGGAGGATTTTTTTATACAACACATTTACTGAGAGACTGTGAGGTGGCTATAATAACCATAAGGGAGATTATTTACATGGATGTTTGAATCACTTATGGCATGTAATTTGATTAATATGCACTACATTTTTCCTCTTTAATAAATATATTACTTTTATGTGCTTTATGTGTGGCTTCCTCTTAATGCTATCAGGTCAAGTGTATAAAGCAATGCTAAACTTTCCTTAGTTGAAACGTGTAACTGTCCATCTCATAAGTTTTGGAGAATGAGGTTTAAAGGGTTCATATACATGTATACTGTTGTTTGAAAAATATCTTTTTAATAATGTGAAAGATGTAAACAAAATATTGTTTCATTAATCAATTCTGGTAAGTAAATGTCTAACAAAATCATAGAACATTAATTAGTATTTACAATAAATTATTGCAAATAGAAACATTCATATAGTATTTATATGAAAACATTTTAGAAATACATTTATTAGAAGGTTTTTTAAGTATAAAAGAGTCAAGTCCAGTGTAAGAGAACCGGTTTGCTTCTTTTATTAATCTCCTCAACCCCTTAGTAGTCACTACGAAAGATGCCAGCTACACGCACATACAGGTAGGGTTGAAGCTGTCCCTATGGATCTTGACTTACCGCAGTATATACAGGACTGAAAACGTATCTCTGCGTTATTATAACGTGACGAATGGGAACACAACAATCTAATGCTGACTTTTTACCCGTTGGAAGGCCAATCGCCTTTCTCTAAACATATCTCTTTGTCGCTGTTGTCTCTCTGTCTACCGCTCTCGCTGTCAGATCACCGCACCGGAAGTACTGAGCCTCACAGTCAAATTCGAAATGTCAGCGGGCGCCATATTGTGCACAGAGCCTATTGCCATCTTCCGGAGATCTTTCACTCCTGCACACAGTCACGTCAGTTTCGTTTAACCAGGAGCAGTATTGTGCATTCTGGTCGTGGAGGAGACGTCAGCATGGGAGAGAAGCTCATTCACGCGGTCTCGAAATACCCCATCATTTATAACCCATCTTTAAAATCATACAGCGATTTTAACAAAAAAAATGAGGCATGGAAGCAAATTGCCGAAACTGTCGGACTGCCAGGTTTGTTGTATTTGCAAAATGTGCTAAATGTTTGAAACTTTTTTGGTACATTTCTCGGCAACCGAGAGGCAGAAAGAAGAGACGTGTCTTGTATTGTAGGCTATAGCGGTGTCCGTAAGTCAAAATGTCAAGGAGTTGTTGTGTGAATAATAATACCAACAGAGTCAGTGCTGGGTGCCTGATGTTAACATACTAGTAGATGCGCTATTACTAGCTTAACATTATAATTCATACACGTGTCACATTAACACTGCAAAATTACAGATAAACAGATCCAACTAATATCAAGTGTTATTTATATACAAACAATATATAGAAAGCTTCAATACTTAAGGTTGTTGTTGCAGTAGCAAACCAGCTCACCAATCAAGGCTTTTTGCCTCCAGGATGCGCGCGCACCCTGTACCCTGTAATGTTTGTAAACAGGAAACCCGTGTATACGGCATTTAATTAGCATCTAGCCTAGTATTTCCATGCAGTTGCATTATTCCCGCATTATGGGGTTTCTTTTGTGCCAAAAGTAAGTCGACATGCTATCTGTGTATGGTATGTGTCGTCTTCCATGTCTATGTGTCTGTTTACTGTCTGTGTCTATGTGATTGCCCACATGACTCAACTTTTGTGTGTGTCCCCTGCTGAAAAAACAGCATACCAGCAAGACCAGCATATGTTGTGTTTTGGTGTTGGTTTGCTAGTGAACACCAGCTAAACCAGCATCAGCACCATCATTAGCACCAGCTAAACCAGCACCAAACCAGCATTAGCACCAGCATCTCATGCTGGTCATACCAGCAAGACCAGCATATGTTGTGTTTTGGTGCTGGTATGCTGGTGACCACCAGCTAAACCAGCATCAAACCAGCATAGACCAGCATAATTCCCATGCTGGTCCATGCTGGATTTTTCAGCAGGGAACTCAACTTACTCCTGTCGTCTTTCCTTGTTGTTTTACTGTGTCGTCTTGCTGTGTCAATGCGGCATGCGTCATGACTATGTTTCGTTTTCCTCTGTCGTTACCATGTGTCATTACCATGTAACATTACAATGTGTCGTTTTTGCTTTTGCTAAATGACGTGCAATTCTAGTTGAAAAGTGATGTCTTTCCAAGGCTTTAACCTCATTTTAAAGGAACAGTATGTAGGATTGTGGCCAAAACTGGTATTGCAATCACAAAACTTGTGGCTAAAACTGGTACTGCAATCACACAACTGGTGGCCAATACACAAAATGACAACATAAACATCAGTTGAGGGCTGCAACTCCACTTTTTAAATGACAATATCATGGCCAGACCACTGTTGTCAGTGATATAAGTATTTGAAATGAAAATGATTTCTTAATGTCTATAGACATATCAGGGCCATTTTATGATTAATTGATATCAATTTCTTACATACTGTTCCTTTAAGAATGTACTATATTATATATTAATTATACTATTATTTTTAGGCTAATAATTATCTCAAAATAGGACAGCTAACAAAAAGTTAATACAAATTTATTGATAAGTCAAATACACATATGACACGAATATCTCATCAATTGGTTTGTTTTTTCAGCCATAGTATATCCCTCACCTAGCATGGTTAAGTTTCTTACCTTCATGATCAGTTATCATTGCTGTCCCACATTTTGACTGCATTTCTAATGACAAAGAAAACCTTTTGTGTTCTGCTATTTATACCAGAAATTGCCTTTCACATGCATATGATCAGAGATAGGCATATATAACAACACATGGTAACGACAGAGAAAAACGACACATGAATAGTTTGGTTCCAAAACGCAATAAATCCATTTTGACAAATTTTGGTAAAAACGTGTTTTCTATACCAAGAAAGTGACAAGATTAAAACCACTATTTTCTGTTACAAACTTTCACATAGCATCTTTAGGTTATAAAAACATAAAAAAATCAAATCCATAACTTGATTTTCAAAGATTTATTATAAAAACGGATTCTTTTTTTCCACAAAATGCAATACATCCATGACAAGTGTTTATACAAAATGCTATAAATCTATTGAATCAATCGCCTATATAAATGTGCATTGACTAGTTGTACACACTAATTAAAAATCTAAACATTAATGTCATTAATCAAAACACTTACTTTGTCATATTAAGAACACTGTCATTGCTGCGGTTATACTTGACGTCGTCGCTTAACGTTTTTCACCAACGATCAGCTGTAAAATGTTTTGGTCCTGCTCGATTTTCGTTGACTTTGAGTAAAATTATGTAAAGTTTTTCATAAGATCCCCTGGGGTCAATGTGTTATCATGACAGAAACTTGATGCTGTCGGCCCGGGCAAACAAGCACCCGTCTCCCGAGTGCCTCTTGTGTAATTTATTAGATGTTGATGGCTTACGTTTCTTTCCCGTCACAGAAAACCATCACAGGTTTATCAATGCTAATAGAGTATAATTTTGTTTTTGTTTGTTTGTTGATCACGAAGTACAAAGTAGATGAGGAAAACTAAGATTCCGTGTACTCAGCGTGCCGGCATTGTTTGTTTACATTGCAATGGTGCGCTGTGATTTGTGGAGCGGATTTATGGCATTCTGTAGAAAAGGGGGAGTGGCGTTTATTGCATTTTGGGAAAAAAGGGAGAAACGATGACAGAATAACACGGCGGATATTGGATTTTGCGTAAAATTAAGAATTTATTTTTTAGTGCTGACCTGATATAATACTGATTTTGGCAGTAACTCTTTTTTTTTTTTTCGAAAATGGTGTTTATCGCGTTTTGGAACCACACTCTTCACATAGTCATGATGAATGCCGCATTGACACAGCAAGACGACACAGACAAGGAAAGACGACAGGAGTAAGTTGAGTTGACACAGACAAAAGTTGAGTCATGTGGGCAATCACATAGACAAAGACAGTAAACAGACACATAGACATGGAAGACGACACATAGCATACACAGATAGCATGTCGACTTAATTTTGGCACAAAAGGAACCCCTTACGCATTTTACAGTATGAATTACATTATTAAAAGGTTTAAGTAAAATAACAATGCACAGTTTTAAAATAATTTACTGCTGATAGAGATTTAATCATCATTATATTTGGTGATAAATTGCGAAGATCTTGACTTTTGTTGAAGGGCGTGGCTCATTATTCCCGATTTTACAGTATATGAATTACAGTATTAAGAGGTTAAAATAAAATAACAATGCACAGTTTTAAAAATGTTCGTTTACATTAATTTTGAAGTTGATGATCACATGTAATTTGTGCACTAGCACATGATTTACATTTTTTTTTTAACTTTACAGTGGATAAGTGCAGGAAAAAATGGAGAGGTTTCTGTGATGTTTATGTGAGCGAAAGGAGACAGGAGAAGAACAAGAAGAAGAAGAAAAAAAGTGGAGCAGCTGCCACCCAGAAACGCCCTTGGCGGCACTATCACAAGATGTCTTTCCTCCTTCCGTTCCTATCTTCTCTGCCTACGGCTGGAAACATGGAAGAGGAGAGAGGAGAAAAGAGAAGAGATGAGGAGAAAAGAGCTGAGGAAAGACAAGGTCAAGGTCTGGTAGAGGATAAGGAGAGCAGAAAGAGGAAGAGCTCAAACTTTGCCCAGCCACAAAAACGCTGCAAAACAGTAGAGGCCTCATCAGTTTCCCCTTTCGAAAAGAAAAGTGTTGAAGCTGTAGAAAACTCCAGCTGTCCAACCCCTGCTGTATCAGCTGATCCTGACTTGCAGTTTCTGCAAAGTTTGCTGCCAGCCCTGAAGAGGTTTGATATCCAAACCAAGGCACTCGTCAAGCTGAAAATGCACGAGCTCATTTTTGAAGCAGAGTTTAAACGTGAGTTTTTGATATCTCGTGTTGATATTCTTTTATAAATTGTGAATGGTGGTGACATTGAATCTAACAATACAACTGTGCTTTTTTGCAGATTCACCAGGACCTCATTTTTGATTTTCCATGTTTATTCTTTTAAACACATACTCACATACACACACACCTTCAAAACCCATACTTATGTTAATTTCTTACTCAGGTCCTGTTATGGTATTAATGCTCATGTTCTGGCATGTTCACTGACACACACTACCCACACATTAAAAACATACATGACATACATTTAACATTTCTTTAATAAAAGTTACTTTGATTACCAATTTACTTGAACTTGTGTTATGCTACTTTGATTTTTGTTTAGGCAGGCAGTACTAGGAAAATCTGCTTTAGATGTGATTGTAATGTCATATATATAATAATAGTAATAATAAAAGTTGAGTCCCTTAGGGTTCCACCATTACTTCCAGGGCCATAAGCACCAAGATTGATTACTGTAAAGCAGTAGTTGGCATCAACTACTGAAAATAATGCGACAGAGTAGGTCCCTTTATAGTTGTAGAAAAGGGAGCCCGAGTTCGGTGGAGCCTAGATGAAACATGCTTTCCATCAATAGCCTCCAAACAATTGGGAAAATTCCAGCGCACACTGAAGTCCTGGGCCATCGTCTTCCAGTCTTCTTCTTCTGGCACTCTCATGTACTGATCAACCAGACCTTCCCAGATTGCCTTTGCCACCTCAGGGACCATGCTGGACACAGTAGACCAGTCCACCCTGAAGTGATAGGAGAGTGAGTGGTAGGAGTCTCCAGTTGCTAAGTATTTGAAAAAATAAGACAACAGACAAGTTGGAAATAAAATGACATTTTATAAATTCTAGGTAACAGTTTAAATTCACAAATTAAAAACACCCTAAACCCAACCCACTACATTGCAACATAAGTGAAAAACTAAAAAGATTACAGCCTATGAGCCTTTAACTCTTATAATACTTATAATGTAATTTAAAATGTCCTTAAGTTAATTTTCATAGCATACAACATACAGTCGAGCTCAAAATTATTCATACCCTTTGTAAATATGACCAAAGAAGGCTGTGAAAATAAATCTGCATTGTTAATACTTTTGATCTTTAATTTAAAAAATCTACAAAAATCCAACCTTTCATTGGAGAAGAATAATTTTAAAATGGGGGAAAATCAAATATTTTTCTCTAAAACAAATGAATCATACCCTTTTATTAAATTCTTTTTGCAACCTCCTTTTCCCAAGAGAACAGCTCTGAGTCTTCACCCATAATGCCTGATGAGTTTGGAGAACACCTGACAAGAGTTTAGAGATCATTCCTTCATGCAGAATCTCTCCAGATCCTTCAGATTCCAGCTCCATGATGGTGCTTCTTCTCTTCAGTTCATCCCACTCATTTTCTTTAGGGTTCAGGTCAGGGGACTGGGATTGTCATGGCTAAAGCTACGAACCATGGCCCAGTTAGTATATGATTTCTAACAGGGGCAGTCAGGTTTTAATTTTTTATCTGTTGGTATTTCATAGAATCCATGATGCCATGTATCTGATCAATATGTCCAGGACCTCCAGCAGAAAAATAAGCCCACAACATTAATGATACACAGCAGTATATTTCATTGTACACATGGGGTACATTTTATCCCTGTGTGCACCAAACTAATGTTAAGTGTTTGATGCTAAAAAAAGCAATTTTTTTGCTTCATCTGACCATAGAACATTTGAAAAGTAATTGACACTACTTGAACTTCAAACGGGATGGGTTCTATGGTCAGATGAAACAAAAAATATTGCTTTTTAGCAGCAAACACTTATCATTAGTTTGGTCCACACAGGGGTTATGAAATATACTGCTGTATCTTTAATGTTGTGGGCCTATTCTTCTGCTGGAGGTCCTGGACATCTTGATCAGATACATGGCATCATGGATTCTATGAAATACCAACAGATAAAAAATAAAAACCTGACTGTCCCTGTTAGAAATCATATACTGGGCCATGGTTGAATCTTCCTTCAGGGCAATGATCCAAAACGAACATCAAAACTAACACAAAAATTACTCACTGAGCACAAAACGAAGCTTCTGCCATGACAATCCCAGTCCCCTGACCTAAACCTTAAAGAAAAGGAGTGGGATGAACTGAAGAGAAGCACCACCAACATTGAGCTGGAATCTGAAGGATCTGGAGAGATTCTGCATGAAGGAATGATCTCTAAACTTTTGTCAGGTGTTCTCCAAACTCATCAGGACTTATAGGTGAAGACTCGGAGCTGTTCTCTTGGGAAAAAGAGGTTGCAAAAAGAATTGAATAAAAGGGTATTATTAATTGTGAGCAGTGTTTATTATAGAAAAATATTCCTCTCATAATGAAAATTTCCCCCATTTTAAAATTATTATTCTCCAATAAGAGGGTGTTTTTAATTAAAGATCAAAAGTATTAACAATGCAGATTTATTGTCATATTTACAAAGGGTATTAATAATTTTGAGCTCGACTGTACATAGTGTGTTTGTGTGTGTGTGTGTGTGTGTGTGTGTGTGTGTGTGTGTGTGTGTGTGTGTGTGTGTGTGTGTGTGTGTGTGTGTGTGTGTGTGTGTGTGTATTTATGGTTCCATGAAAAATATAAAAAAAACCATCAAAGAACGTTCTTGATGTGTTAAGGTATTTTTATTTAAAATAACCTGTGTTATAATACATTCATATAATATTTCAATAGACAATTTTTCAAGTAATAAAATAATTTAATTATTATACATTTTGTTATTAATATATTGTTTTATTCCTCCTTATATAGAAATGTGTTTTACTTATTTTAGATAGATATGATAGATAAAAACACAACATGGAATGTACTAATACTACTAATACATACTACTTCACAGTCTTGAGCACTGCGAGCTTTTTCAGTGCGTGCATGGAGCCGTAGCAACGCGCATTGTCCTGTAGATCATTGAACTGTTTTGTTCCATGTCAACAAGAGCAAGCGCTCTTGGTTTACAATCACAGTGTCAGTTATGCTCAGTGCTGCAGTCCACTTTTTTCAGTCGGATTTGCGTATATCCTCCACTAAATCACTGTTTAGAAGTGGGTATACGCAAATCCGACTGAAAAAAACTGACACTGTGATTGAGCTGGTGTACGGCTTATTTTCATTTATCTTGTAGCTAATCAAATCGCATTATGTAAATAAACGCAAATATACCCTAAAAAAAACTCAGTAAAGTTACTTATGCCATAAGAAGGACCGAGGCACCGGATTCCTTTGAAATTATTCGCCTAAACGCCATTGGGCTAGGTTGCCGTCAATCTGACAATAGGGACTTTAAGCAACAGCCTCTGGTGGAACGGCAACGGCATTCTGGCGTTGTATTGCGCATGCGCGAATTTAACTGCTACTTTGCGACGTTCTACTGTAACGGTCTACTACGGGAGAACAGCTGATTTGCCGTAGTCGCTACAACGTGAGAGATTATGTACATAAATATTATGTTTTATGGCATATGACATTGTAATTGCATCAGTTTATGATTTTACCACATGTCTTTTATATAATGTCTGTTAAAATGTTTTAAATTTAAGCTAATTTTAAAGATTTTGAAGTATTCAATGTTTTCAAGTATTGCTTAAATCTAGGTTTTTAGACTTATTTACATCATACAATAGTAAAAACTCATCTTCTGACAAAAGATTGTAATTTAATGACAAAACCAACCCTTCTCTTGCTTTTTTAAATGACATTTTTTTGTTTCTCAATAAATGAATTAATACCGCGTTGCGCTGTCCTGTTTACGGGTGCTTAGTGATTTTTACGTTCTTGGCTACGGCGGTGTGACAGCATACTTCCGGTCGCCGTAGCCGTTCCATTCCCAGCTGTTGCTTAAAGTCCCTAATGCCCAACGCAATTGGATTAGAGAACTGTCAATCACTACCTGGTTCACTGCCTGATATCATTAATAGCAAAGATGAAGCGAACTACTGCAACTTTTATTTCCAGATTAACAAACAACCTCGCAATCCTACATCCCCGTTTTTATATAACGATAGTAATCAACATCAGTGTTGGCCAGCAGCTCAGCTAACGATGGCCGAGCGCCCTCGTCCGCTCCATCCGCCTCCCACACCTAAAGTCAGAGATCGAGGATGCCGACAGAGATGCAGCCTGTCCCGCTACAATTTCCAACGAAGACGTCAACCAAAGTGAGCACTTTTAAATAACAGGAACTTGTAAATTATGTTAATAACTTATCGCAGAGCTCGAAATTACAATTTGCCCGACCATCGCTGTGTGTCAAAACTGCACTGACAATGAATCTGTTTAAAATCATTAAATGAGTTATTTGTTATGTCATATACAGTACTTGACATTAGGTTCCTTGACTAAAATATATAAGCATCAATTTAGAAACCCTGCATTGGGTTAAGAGTGTCATATGTTGTAAAATATAAAAATATATATACAGATAAAATACTGTTATTTTTATATTTTTATGAAAATATTGAGGCTTTTATCCAAAGTAACTTACAGGGCATTACAAAGTATTAAAGTTTGTTAGAACTATAACTAATAACTATGAACTAATCACTTAAAACACCATGCTTCTCTCATCTTTTATGTTTTAGAATATAGTATTAATATATCTTTTATTAATGTATTAGGCCTACCTGTAATATTTGCAAAATGTCCTCCTAAATATATAATGTTGTCATTCTCTAGCATACACTATCTGTTGCAAATCAGCTGTTCCAAAAGATAGGTTACAAGAGAAACTACTAGACCAGACTATGTGCAAGGTGAGAGAATACAAGTCTAATTTTAATGCGTGAACAGACTAAAAAAGTGTACTCACATTTCATAATTAGTTGTCTATTCCTATTGTCTGTGAGCCAGTAGTCTTATTTTCTGAAAAATCTGCACCTCTTTGTGGCTTTAATGTTATAATGATTCTTACTCTAAGAAATCAAGCATCAGAAATTAAGTGACAATGTGAAAATACTACGAGCCCATTTTGTGGTGATCTACTTGCAAGACTATTTACATGCTGGGCATTTATCTATTGCTGGGACGCTTTTAAAAAATTGGGGGCAAAATTTAGAGTATACCCACTTCTCCAGGCACCACTACACAACTGGTTATGCTACGTACACACCAGATGCGGGGCATTGCATTACTCGCTCTAGATTACTTGCAGGATTTAATATGCAATTTTTCGCTCGAGTTGAATATTTTCAACTTGGGAGAAGATGTGTTTGAGGGGAATAGTGCGTGTTTTCACGGCAAACGCGCCGCCCATATCGCGTCATTCGCATCGCTCCACGCGAGGACGCGTCTGATCACGTCTTTGCATTGACTTTGTATGTAACCTACTCGCACAAATCGTTGAACTCGCGTCTGGTGTAAACCCACAGTTAGACTTGAAGGAGTGCCGTAAGATGAGGCAAGTTATTCATTTATTAGTAGAGCCCTATGATTTAAGCGAGGCAGATAACGCGAACAGAATAACAGAATACAAATGCGAGGAAAATTTTTCCATTTGTGTAATACTGGACGCACAAACAGGTGGTTTTCTGCCAAAGTTAAAATTTTCAACACGCGCATTTGCGGCGGCAACGCTCATTTCTGGGCATTCGTGCGAACGAGGCGGAATTGTGTCTACCGCGCTAAATGCCTCTTTCACGCCGCGAGAACGTGTCTTCACATTGACTTAACATCGAAATCACTCGAGCTTGACGCCTCTACCATGGCTGGTGTGAACGCAGCATGAGGGGTGGCAACACTGAAGCAAGCATCCTTGGTTCTTGTGGATTCAAATAATATTATACTCGGTGTATATACATGGGGCACACATTTTTAATGGTCTATAAAGATTCAAGGGATAGTTCACCCAAAAATGAAAATTATGTCATCATTTACTCACTCTCATGTTGTTATAAACCTGAATAAATTTCTTTGTTCTGATGAACACAAATTAAGATGTTTTGAGTAATGTTTGTAACCAAACCGTTTTTGGACCCCATTCACTTCCCTAGTAGGAAAAAAGAATACTATGGAAGTAAATGGGCTCCACGAATGGTTTGGTTACAAACATTTCTCAAAATATCGGAACAAATAAATGTATACAGGTTTGTAACATGAGAGATAAATGATGACAGTATTTTCATTTTTGGGTGAACTATCCCTTTATAGACTGTTGTGTGATAGATTTTTTCCTGAACCTAATAGCTAGACTGGAAACTTATAGTGAGTACAATTTCAAATCAATTTTTTTTTTACAAAGGATGACAAACAATACAGATAATAGATAAAGGCCTCAAGTACTGGTTTATTTAGTCACCAACACATATCAAATAAACCACAAGTTGGACTATATCTAGATAAATATGAGATTTTTTATATAATATTTTTTTCAAAACAGATCACAGGTTTTAGTGCAACTACAGCAACAAAAGTCAATCTTATTTTTTCTTTTCTTTTTGTTACACAACCACCAAACTTGAAACAAACAAACAAAAAATTCACAAATTTGCTGTAACAAGCTTATGGCCAACAAACTAATAAACTTTTCCACAAATTAGATATTACCATGACTTTGGTGTAGATTTGTACAATTGCAGACACATCTACAACTTGCATCTTAAGGAAACAAGTGACTTGAATCTACAGCAGCTGAATGCAGCGATTACCATGTTGTTCAGCAAACCTATTTACAAAGACATCTAAATTTAAAGCCTTGGTGCGTTTTGACTCAATGCTGAGAATAGCCAAACTGGAAAATCTATTCTTTGCCATTGCAGCCCTTAGGTGATTTTTTTCTAATCTTCAGATCTGAAAAACTTTGTTCACATGTGGCGCTGCCAACTAGTAACACAACAGCTATTTTGCACAACCTGAACAGTTCAAAGAGAACATTCTTATATGGCTCCAGAAAATGAACAAACTCATAGTAGTTGGACTTTATTTTCCATTTATCTTAAGTCAATCTAGTGCTCTTCCTAATTTCTTTCTCCCTCAAAAAGCTACTGCTTGATGGATTTTGTGCCTGGATGACTTTCATGATGTTGCAATTGTTATCTGAAAAACGTCTTTCCCATTCCCCAATCATGGTGTCCAAGACAGGGTAGAACACTTTGACTCGAAACATTTCCTTGCTATCTGGTTCTACATGCTGTCCAAGTGTGGAAGTAATGATGGAATCTCGAAATTTCTTAGCTGTCTTCAAAAAAGGCCTCACTACGATCATGCATCAGTGTCTCTTTAAGTGCATCAATGAGTTCAACAGCCTAAGCGTGGTCAACAGATTTGGACTGGTGCATCTCAGACAATATATTAGAATCATTTAACACCTTTTGAAGGAGTACAAGACATCCAACAAAATGGACATCTATTTGAGCCAATATGCCTTTCCCTTCAACAGCTCTTGAGATCTCTTCAAGCACTTGCAAAATAGCAGGTAATCTATCCATAGCATTGAGACATGCTACAATGTATGCAAGCCCAGTGTGTATCGCTGGAGCTCCCTTGTTACACCATCATACATGTTCTGCTGCACTTCCAACCATCTCTGATGGATGTAAGATCCAGACAAAAAGACATAAAGTCTTTCCAACAAAGAAAAGAAATTGCCAGCATCAGGCATACTTTTGACGGCATCTACTATAACCAGGTTGAGACAGTGTGCACTGCAGTGCACATAAAATGTATGCTTGGCCATTGCTTTTATTTTTGCTTGGAGACCTGAGTGGGCCCCACTTATCACAGCTGGCCTATCAATACCCCTGACCTACAAGATTTTTCTTGTACTCCAAACCATACTTCTCCAAACAGCCAATTATTTTCTCAGTTAACCCAGTGGCATCCAGCTTAAAATTCTAAAAAGCTCTCATAAATCAGACCATTGTAATAGTATCTCAGGACAATTGCCATTTGCTCTTTTTTTCTGAACCTCTTTAGTTTCATCTACAATGACAGATGACCCCGCTAGGCTAGCGTTTTGATGTTTTTTTGATTTTCTGTTACCTTTTTCTGGTAATGTTCATCCATGACACCTAACAGTGAGGTATTTTTGTTTTGCATCTTTTTGTTCTCCGCCCATGCAACTATTGCGTTAACATGATTCTCTGATTCGGCATGAGAAGAAAACCCACTATCTTTAAATGTAGCCGCCTTCCAATTACAGTACCCCTCAAAGGAGGTAAAAACTCTTTGGAGCATCAGGGAGAGAAAATGTCTACAAGCAAAGCAGTAGCAGGCATTTCTTGTCTGTGAATATTGAAGCCATGGATGTTTTTTGTACCAGTCAGCATGGAAGCTCCACTGGACTCCACCTTGAAAGGTCTTTGGGAACTGTAGATTTGGCTGGGTCGGGCCATCAGACCAAAATTTTGATATATCCAGAAAACAAAAATGGAAAGTCGGAAAGTCAATTAAAAATCACCTATATTCAAATACTACAATATGCCAACATTTAACACCTTATAGTAGAGGTCTACACGGGTCCAAAAATTCCTACCCGAACCCGATCAGACCCGTAAATGTGCTACACTGAACCGACCCGGACCCGTCTGTTGTTTTGAAAGCTGGACCCGGAACCGACCCGGACCCGTCTATTATTTAAAAGCTGGACCCGGATCCGACGCGGACCCGTCTATTATTTAAAAGCTGGACCCAAACCCGTCCGGGAAGACACAGACCCGACCGGCAAATATTCTTTAGCTAAATGTTATTAATAAGTCAATAAACAAGTAGTGAAAATTAAACTTTTTGTCTTACCCATAACGTTAGAAGTTAGTCTTCTCCCTCCTCCTTGTACCTGACTGTGTGTGATGCACAATCCTTATTTCCAAGAAAGTTCCATCCATGTTATTCCTCTCTTGACGATTGAAATGTTTAATGCTTATTCCAGCTTTAAAAGTCCACTTTGTTAACTTGCTTAATAATGTTTGCCCATTTGGATAATAACGATTGCTCGTTCAGTGTCATATCTGCTTTCGTTAGCTTTACTTTGCTATCACCTCTGTGCTCTTTGAGCAGAGTCGCGAAAACTGTAGATATAACAGCAAGACGTTCAATTTATAATATTATTATAAAAATTAGAGAAGTCACGTCAGTGCAAAATGCGCGGTACGGCGGAATAGGTCCCGCCTTCTAAATAAAATAGCCAATTGTCAAAGGTAAAGTCATTGCGTCTCACTGCAGAAGCTCCTGACTGGTAGCCAGATAAACATTACAAGAGCGCATGCGCGTTAGCTGCCTGGTTGGAGCAACCAAATATAAACTTTTTAACGCAACTTTAGCGTCATAGAAAAAATGTATGCGACAGTTCATCTAAGTTTTTGTTGCTGGAGAAATATTTTATTTAAATGTGAGTGTGTGTTCTCCGAGTCCGATCGACCTTGGGTATTACCCACAATGTTAAACAGACCCGGACCCGAAGTAATAGATTGAGACCCGACCCGGACCCGGCTGATCATTTAAAATATAGACCCGAACCCGTACGGATCCCGGGTCGGGTCCCGGGTCTTCGGGTCTCGGGTCTTCCGTGTAGACCTCTACCTTATAGTTTATTTGTAGTTACCTGAAATCTCTATTTCTATCAAATATATTTTAACATAGTCTCACCATATCTAATAACAAAAGCACTGATTGTAACCATAATAAGCAAAGTAAATATATATGGACATATGGTTCTTTAAATCATAACTTATAGGTTATACAAATAAATAGGTTTTGATTATTTTATGTTAATGTAAAAAATAATTAAAAAGTCACACTCAACACAAGATACCATGGGCACTTGACACACAGGGTGCTGGTGTTTCAGGCTCTCTCTCTTCTCTTTCAATGTCTGAGCTCTCTTCCTCCCTTAGCCCTCTATCTTCCACCTCTTCACTCACTTCATCCTGTATTTCTTCGGTCCCATCACCTCTGTTTAGCTCTTTGTCGTCCATTTCTATATTTCTTTCTTCCACCACTTCATCTTCTTCTCTGCTGCCTTCCACAACTTTGTTTGAACATACTTTTTCTGTCTTATCTTTTTCTGCACCTTCCACTCTCACATTATCTGATTCTGATTTTTCTTTTCTTTTTGGCTTAAAAACTGTGGATGTCAGCTTTTCTTTTCATAGTATTCTAAGATAACAACAAGTACAAAGTTTAGACTTTCTAAATGTAAACTACACTAATTAGTTTCATCTCATTAATGAGTAGATATTAAAACATTAGGCTACATCATAACTGAGGGATTTCACATGCATGTGTCACACGGTGACGATTTCATGGGGCGGAACTAAAAGTTTGGTTCCGCCCGGACGGGTAAGCGGAAACACAGGAACTTCCGGTAAGCGCCGGGAGGCAAATTACGCCGTATTGAACACAGGTGTGAGCGGTAAACGCGGCGGTTGGGGATTGGATGATGAGAAGAAGGAGAGGAGTATAAAGAGAGCTTCAGAAACTCAAACTGGAGCTAGTCGTTTGGGTTCGGTTGTCGTGTGCTTACAAACCGATTCGGTGTGAAGAGCGGAGGTCTGGGTGAAGTCACGTCTGGTAGCGGCAGAGGTGGATATTTACTGGGTGAAGAAGGAGACAAGGATATAAATGACTGGGCTGAGTATATTGATTTTCCTTGATGTTCTGAATGAGACAGCATACATGCATCATTGATGTGTTTGAGTGACAGTTTGAGGAACTACTCACCGGAAGTACTGTCGGGGGCGACCTCCAGCAGTGGATTACGTACGGTGCGAAGAGGAATCAGCCAACTATAAGGAGAAGGAAACAAGGAAAGTGTGTCATTATTTACTGTGAGTACATGGGACCTTGTACTGGATGTTATTGTGGAAAGTGCACTATTCAACGTGTGTTGTGAGCCCTTAGTGAACAGGTTAGCGGCCCTATCACGGAGCAGAGTGGTGGGTGAGCCGGGAAGCATAAATACAGGGAGACGTAAGCAGCCGCGACAGCAACGTCCATCCTTTGGTTCTCCACTTATTACAACGCCCAACAGGTCCCAGGACAAGTTCTAGGAAACCGTGGCTTCGACCTTATTTTCACGTAGAGTGTGTGGAGTGCAGTGGGTGAGTCATTGTCTTTGCTGTGCGTGTGTACACTTGAAATATTGCAGTGAAATGCTGTGTTTATGTCGTCAGTAGCCACTCTAGACTGAACTAGTCGTGGGGAACAAGAGACCGTTGAGGCTGGTGAAGTACCTTTCTAATATATGCTGTTTCGCGACTCTTGCATGAAGACCCAGGTGTAACGTCCGTTATAGATCCTTTGGATTGTCTTGGCTCTGTGGAGGCGGTGGTGAACGATACAGGTGAACCAGACTGTTTGTGAGTAGAAATCAAAAGAGTTTCTATATGTAAGGAGAAAGTTGTACTGCTGCAAAAGTTGTGTGGATTATTCTTACCTGTTGCGGAGCCTCTTCAAAGGTGCGCCCCTGTCTAGATCTCTGGAACTGTAAGTGGAAGAGAGGAGAGGGCAGCGTTCGGCTCGGCGTGACAGTGTTAATTTCCCCCGACGTACAGGAGGCCTCTGGGAAGGCCCGTGCCAAGGCGTTCTACTACACAAGGTCTGTGGGTACATCTACCTACTGTGTTGCAGTGTAGTTACCATAAGTCCACTGCCCACGAGCAGTATTGGATGTTGAAATTCCTGTTGATAGAGAAAATTGCTATGAGCCACCAGAGTGACCATAGAGCCCCAGTTACCTGGGAAATACTTAACTTTGTCTATTGCCACGAGCCACCAGAGTGACCATAGAGCCCCAGTCACCTGTGAGATACTTACCTGTGTCCACTGCTACGAGTTACCTAAATAAGAGAAAAGTCCCAGTTACCTGTAAAGTATCATTCTGTGTTTACAGTTACGAGCCCTCAGAAGGAGAAAGTACGAGTCCAGTTACCGGAGAAGTACTTACCTTGTCCACTGCTACGAGTTATCTGAATGAGAGAAAAGTCCCAGTTACCTGTACAGTATTATTCTGTGTTCACAGCCACTAGCCGTCAGAAGGAGAGCGTACGAGTGCAGTTACCTGTGAAGTACTTACCTGGTCCACTGCTACGAGTTACCTAAGTGAGAGTAAAGACCCAGGACCTGTCAAGTGTATTCTGTGCCCACAGCTACGAACCTGCAGAAGGAGAACGTAAAGAACCGGTTACCTGTGAACTACTTACCCTTGTGCACTGCGCCTGGTTGCTGGACCGAAGCATACGTCGCCCAGGAAGGTGGAGTCCAAGGCGCCCTTGTAGGAAGACATCAGAGGATTGAGTTTATCAGACAGCTCTACGAAACCAAGTGACAGGTAGCCACGTTCACCGAATCCAATATTAATTGTATCACTCTCTTTTAATTCTGCCTCCAGGAGAAGAGGAGGGCGCCATGGGATCAAGAGACAAGGCAAAGGAGCCTCGTTCCCCTGCCTTCCCCTCCCTCTTAGTAGTGCCCTGGGCCCCTGGCTCTCTCCCCCCTGTAAGATCCAGCTGGAGGACATAAAATAATTATTTTAACTTTCCCTTCCCCCCTTCCCAATAATAATTTTAAGTAATTTAAATAAAGTTTCATTTTAATTATACTTACGCTCTGTGTGTCTGGTCATTGGGGTGGCTTTGGGACCTCCTCGAGGTGGAAACTAGGAAGGGGCATGACTTGTTACATCTGTGGTCCGCTCCGACCTGTGACACATGTATGGACTATTTAGCAAACTAACTAGACATGATTGGTTCACATTGTGGGCTAACGTAAATGTTAGATCTAACTGCTTCCATGAATCTGCTATTTAGTTGTCATCGCAAGCAACTACCTCAGGCAATATTAAAAAAGTTAATCAATAGTCGTATTTTTTGTCTAAATCATTTATCTGTAAAAATATGACAGTAATTCATTACCTGAATTTGTTGAGGTGATCTTTGTTGACTGCAGCAGCACCATATGCGTGGGAGAGCACATATGTCACTTGTCAGAAGCCTGAAAACTGACAACGTACTTTGAAAGTAGATTAGTATTGAACTCTTTGTCATTAATACGGGCGAAGATAATGTCAGAATAAATTATAATAGCGTAATACTTACATATTTATACGAATGCTTGGATTCGTTAAAGAATCGCGCTGGTTGCGTATCACTAAGCTCATTTGTTACTGCACAATAATAGAAAGTTTAATAAAAACATTTTCTTGATAATTGTTTTGCCATATCGCCCAGCCCTAATAATATATATATATTACCGGTATATATATATCAGTGGCGGCTCGTGACTGCTTATCTGAGGATGCACTAATTCAAAATAAGTGTTCGGGTTGTCACGTGTGTGGTTCCCTTTTCCAAAATATGTGTCCTGCGTGTGGAGAGATCCTGTGTGCATCACGTGTTTTGTTAAAATAAGTGCCTGCTGCACACGCGTCAAAACCGTTTATGATAAAAGAGACGCTCACGTTCACAAAATACACGCAAGACACTTCCTTAACACATGAGGTTATGCGAGTATCTGGCAAACGCGAGCGTCTCTTTTATCATAAACCCTTTAGACGCATCTGCAGCAGGCACTTATTTTGGCATGACACTTGATACACACAGGATCTCTCAAACCACATATTTTGAAATTACGAACCACACACGACAAGCTACATACATGTTGTGACGAACTTCTCATCATGCGCCCTAAAAAAAAAGTCACCAGCTGCCACTGATATATATATATATATGCGTAAGTTAAAAATAAACACACCACAGCCACAATAACTAACAGATGTATGCTTTTCGTTTTATTTTGTTTTTCCTTTATTAATAATATACTACCCCCATAACTTCTTTCATACTCATGGTTTTCTCTATCTCATTACTTATTTTAATTAAGGCATCCATTATAGATCTTCCCCTCCTAAAACCACATTGATATATACTATATTTCCCTTTCTTTTCTAAATCATATGACATATGTTTAACAAACTGCTTAATGAAGTAAAGCATGAACTCTTGTTTTCTGTTCATTGAGTACCTTTAACATTTTATTGAAAGTTATTACATGGACGTTTTGTATTTAGAGGTTTACTGTAAATTAAGGTAACCCAAACCAACAAATATTGTAGCCCATAAATATACCAGTTGTAACCCATAAGTGCCCTAAATAAGTCATATCGGGGCCCCATCATTAACCCATGTGGTTCATCTCATGTGGGTCCTAAATGGGATCCACCTGGTCTACCCATATGGGCCCAATAGGGTGCCAATCAAGAGCCCATCTTCAACCAATCTGGGCTAACCCATGTGGGGCCTACATGGAAGCTGAGGACAAAATTAGCTGGGTCTCAGTAGGGTAGCCCAGATATTAGCCCATGTGCAACCCATTTGGGCCCCACATGGGTGTGTTGGCTGGGTTACTGACCACAGAGCCGTAGTACATGCACAAGCTGTGCATGAAACACAGAATCGGAGCCTTGCGATTCAGAATCATTTCAGACAGATATTTTTAATGGGAAACGCAATGCATCGTCACAGCCCTAGCATTACATGTTTTGGAAACTCTTCTTCATATTAGTATTATGAACCTTTACCTTTCCCACCTCAACATCAAACAGCATGTTGTAAGACAAAGACAGTTAACTTTCCCTCTTAAATTATGAACTCTGATTGGGTCAAGCTGTGACCTGTTCACAGCTTAAAGACCCCTGCCTAAGAACACATCCTGAGTTCTTGTGAGAGTTAAAATGGAGTTCATATCTGGAGTGTTGGGTCATCTCTGTCTTTACATCTCAGTCTTTCTGGTTTCATTTAAGGCCTTTCAGGACTGTCATCAGGATAAAGATGCGAAACTAGAAGTTTAAGCGTACCTTGAAGTTTGTGCCAGGCCTAGGCATTGTCTTTCCATTTACCAAGGATCATTTGCATTAAGCTGGTTTTCTCGCTCGCTCATCAATCCTTTCAACCAAGATCCACTGAAGCCTCATCAAACTTCATCAGGACACTTTCTTTTAAAGCGTAACTAAACCCCTGGTCAGAGCCTGACTCCACCCACTGGAAAGGAAAACGCCACCGTTTTACAATATTTTACTATGTTCTTACTTCAACTTAGACAAATGAATACATACCTATCTTTTTCAATGTGTGCACTTAATCTTTGTACAGCGCGTCATGAATGTGTTAGCATTTAGCCTAGCCCCATTCCTTAGGATCCAATCATGAATGGATGAATTTAGAAGTCACCAAACACTTCCATGTTTTCCTTATTTAAAGACTGTTACATGAGTAGTTACACGAGTAAGCATGGTGGCACAAAATGCAGATAAAAATGAGAATTATTGTATGGCAGAAGAGCACTTATTTTCAGCACTTCCACCTCATTTTGTTACGTGAACTTACTGAGGAAGGTATAATCAACTTAAATAACTTCAGTGAACTTTAAAACATGATTTGGCACAACTTTCACCACTGAAGTTGAGTAAACTCAAAATTGTTTTGCAGCTGGTTGCATTATCTTTTTTAAGTTCCATCAACTTAAAATTTTTCACAGTATACATACATCCATGTGTTTGTATTTAAATATACAAAATAATTACACACAGTGCACACACACGTTATACAAAAACAAACTTTTATTTTGTATGTGATTAATCACGATTAATCTTTTGACAGCTTTAGATTTGGCTTTGATTTCCCAAAAAAACCCACACAAAAAAAACTTGTACTCACACAGATAAAATGTACTGTAAATGCAAATTAGTCAACATCTCATAAAAACCGCAGTGAACAAAATTACATATTCTGCAAATAATACGGCATAATTTAAACTTGGCTCATAGCAATAAAGCAGGCACACAAACACACACAAAATGCAGCTAGAAGCTAAAACAACTTAAAATAGTAGGTTGAATTGACTTGCAAAATTAAGTTTTGGCCTGTGAAAAGTTGACTTAATGTTTTAAGTAAGAGTAATAAAATAATATGTTGATTTAACAAAAATGTGGTGTATTTTTTACAGTGATTGGTCCAACTGTTTATTCGTTGGGTGAAAGAGGGGAAATTTTGACACTAGCCTTCATAAAATACACACAAGACACTTCCTTAACAGTAAACTCTGATTACGCATGAGATTATGCGAGTATCTGGCAAACGCGAGCATCTCTTTTATCAGATGCTCTTTTTAACCCTTTTAACCCCTTAACCCTTTTTACGGAAATGTAAAATTGTGAATCGGACCATAGGTGCTCTTTAACTTGTATGAGTTTTCTGGTGTGACACTAAACTGCCGTGTTGTCTAAAACTCTTCTCACAAACATTACAGTAATAAGGCTTTTCTCCGGTGTGAATTCTCTGATGAACTTTCAAATGAGATGGATCAGAGAAGCTCTTACCACAGTGAGTGCAGACGTAAGGTTTCTCTCCAGTGTGAACTCTCTCGTGGGTTTTTAAGGTACCGGACTCAGCAAACGTCTTCTCACACTGAGAGCATTTGTAAGGTTTTTCACCTGTATGAGTTCTCTGGTGTGACACTAAATGTTGATATCGACTAAAACTCTTTTCACAAACACTACAGTGATGAGGTTTCTCTCCAGAGTGAATTCTCTGATGAACTTTGAAAGTACTTAGATCAGTGAAGCTCTTTCCACATTGAGAGCAGACATAAGGTTTCTCTCCAGAATGACTTCTCTCATGAACTGTTAAGGTATACAACCGAGAAAATGTCTTCTCACACTGAGAGCATTTGTGAGGTTTTTCACCTGTATGAATTGTCTGGTGTTTTACTAAATTGCCATATACACTGAAACTCTTCCCACAAACACTACAGTGATGAGGTTTTTCTCCAGTGTGAACTCTCTGATGAATTCTCATTGAACCTGAATCAGTGAAGCTCTTTCCACATTGAGAGCAGACGTAAGGTTTCTCTCCAGTGTGAACTCTCTCATGAACTTTTAGGGAATATAACCGAGTAAAAGTCTTCTCACACTGAGAACATTTGTAAGGTTTTTCTCCTGTATGAGTTCTCTGGTGTGACACTAAACTGTAATGTCGACTGAAACTCTTCCCACAAACACTACAGTGATGAGGTTTCTCTCCAGTGTGAACTCTCTGATGAACGTCAAGACTGTGTTTGGTGCTGCAGTAGAAAGGCTTTTCATCACCGCGTGACATCGTGTGGCGTTTTAGATGAGATAAGAATTTTGACGGCTTTTCTGTGTGCTCTTCTGAATGAAGTTGTTTCTTCTTCTTCTTCTTCTCTGTGTGCTCTTCTGAATGAAGTTGTTTCTTCTTCTTCTTTTCTGTGTGCTCTTCTGAATGAAGTTGTTTCTTCTTCTTCTTATCTGTGTGCTCTTCTGAATGAAGTTGTTTTTTCTTTTTCTCAGTGTGCTCTTCTGAATGAAGTTTCTTCTTCTTCTCTGTGTGCTCTTCTGTATGAAGTTTCTTCTCTTGTAAGGTAGTAAAGCTGATCTCAGATCCGGTGAAGAGTTTCTGTTCTGTGTGTTTTCTCTCATGTCTCTCTAATTGTCTCTGTGAGCTGAATGTCTTTCCACAGGTGATGCAGGAAAGAGTTTGTGCGATCAGTCGCTCTTCTGTTGTTGAGGACGTTTCTCCATCAGAACATGATTCACTCTTCTCATCTAAAAGAAACATAATAAAAAAAAATTTAATTCTCTTTTCACTCTTAAGCTCTATTCAGATGGTAATTGTTTCTCATGGGTAAGTTAGGTATTTTCAACATTTACAAGGGGTAGTCAATAATTGTATTGCTGTTTGAATTAGGGCTGCCAACTAACAACTATTTTTATAGCAACTAATCTATCGACTAATTTATCTATTAATCGATTATTCTAAATGAATAATTTAACATCAAAAATCAACAAACATTCAATCAAACATTCCTAAATCCTAATGCTCTTTTAACGTGGCATACTCGTTTTATATTGTATATAAATAATATTTATTAACTTTATATATAGTTTTTATTTAGTATTTATAATGTATTGTTATTCATTATGCCGTTTATGCCATCAACTTTATTGTGCCTTCCAGTTTTGTGGACTTGAAACTCAGTGTTGGACTCCGTCTCGAGACCGTATTTTACTGGGATTTTCACTCACAACCATTTCTAGGGTTTACAAAGAATGGTGTGAAAAGTGAAAAACACCCAGTATGCGTCAGTCCTGTGGGCGAAAATGCCTTGTTTATGCTAGAGGTCAGAGGAGAATGGGCCGACTGATTCAAGCAACCGAGGTATGCACCAAAGCATTTGTGAAGCCACAACACGCACAACCTTGAGGTGGATGGGCTACAACAGCAGCAGACCCCCCCCCCCCCCCCGGGTACCACTCATCTCCACTACAAATAGGAAAAAGAGGCTACAATTTGCACAAGGTCACCAAAATTGAACAGTTGAAGACTGGAAAAATGTTAATTCAATTACATTTTATTTTTATAGCGCTTTTCACAATTGTTTATTGTTTCAAAGCAGCTTTACATGAGTAGATGTAGGTGAAAACACAGAATAATCAATAGATAATTTAAGAAGTAGAATACAGCGGCTAGGAATAAACCGTTCAAGCAAGCCTAGTAATAATAGAACTTTACTGTGTATGTTACAAGTTAAGCAAATGTTGACTGACTCTCCCGGGGATGAAAAAACCCCCTAGGAGAAAAACCCTGTGAGAAAACTGGTAAAATGTTACCTGGTCAGATGAGTCTCGATTTCTGTTGAGACATTCAGATGGTAGAGTCTGAATTTGGCGTAAACAGAATGAGAACATGGACCCATCATGCCTTGTTACCACTGTGCAGGCTGCTGGTGTAATGGTGTGGGGGGATGTTTTCTTGGCACACTTTAGGCCTCTTAGTGCCAATTAGGCATCGTTTAAATGCCACGGCCTACCTGAGCATTGTTTCTGACCATGTCCATCCCTTTATGACCACCATGTACCCATCCTCTGATGGCTACTTCCAGCAGGATAATGCACCATGTCACATCATTTCATGCTCGAATCATTTCATATTGGTTTCTTGAACATGACAATGAGTTCACTGTACTAAAATGGCCCCCTACTACACTAACTTTTTCCAACGGTGGCACTTGCACTACTAACTTTTTCAGTTACTGGCGCAAAGCATGATTTGGTCGCACAAATTAGTTATGTTAAGCCGCTCTGGATAATAATGAACAATAATGAAACTGTATTGCATATAGATGTGCTCTTTAATTTACTTGCCATCTTTTAAACCATATGCCTTCTTGTTTTCTTTAATGTTGCAGTGTTTCCCACAGATCTGATTTACTTGTGGTCTACTATACATGTGACAAAGAACTAATAATGTGTGACACAACACAATACTTTAATGTGAAATTAATATTAATGTTAAATAAATCATAGTTCATTAATCTAACCACCCCAAAGTTCTTTGCCATGAACAAAGCTGACACTGTTTGTCAAAGCACCACAAAAACACTTCCTGTTTTTGCACTGATATATGAAGCAATTAGATAATCCCTTTTATCAAACTCAATATAATACAATACTATGTATAGTATATTAATAGACAGTGCAGGTCTATAGATTATAAATGTGACTGATGTTATAACGGAAATAATTTCTATTCGATAGAGCAGAAGCAGTTAAAGTGCCTATCTTTCTAGTTCTCTCTTGCGGATTAAAAAGCTTAATCCACTCATCATTTCAGATAAAAAACTTCAATTTGCTGTCCTGGTGACAGACTTTACATTACAGCTTTGCAGTTTTTATATCTTGTTTTGCTTCAAAGTAGCGGCAATAACTCCTATACCTTAAAAACCCGTTGTGGATTGTAAGAACCCTGAAAACTTTAGACCTCTCTCTAATTTACCTTTTCTTCCGAAATTATTAGAGAAAATTGTTGCTCAGCAGGTACATAATCATTTTACGGAGAATAATCTGTTTGAGCAATTTCAATCTGCTTATCGTCCATATCATAGTACTGAGACAGCACTTATTAAAGTCACAAATGATTTGCTAATGGCTGCAGATTCAGGACTTCTATCAATACTCGTTTTTCTGGATTTAACTGCAGTCTTCGACACAATCTCACATAGCATTTTATTTTATTAGGTTGATTTCTATTGGGATTACTGGTACAGTCCATGACTGGTTTAGATCCTATTTATCTGGTCGGACCCAGTTTGTTCAGATCAAACAATTTAAAATCGCGGATATCTGGGATAACCAGTGGTGTTCCTCAAGGTTCAGCTCTATATATCTTCAAAGCCTAATTTGATGTTTCCATCTTCTTCTCTGTTGCTCTGTCTTTTTGAAATTAAACCATGGTTTACATGCAATTTTCTTAAGGTCAATAGCTCTAAGACTGACATTTTACTAGTAGGTACTAAAGAAAAACTGCATAATTGTGAGAACTTCTCATTTACTATTGATAACTCTGTTATCTTTCCTTTTTCTCAAGTCAAGAGTCTGGGTGTCGTCCTCGACAGTACTCTCTTTTTCGAGGCACATGTCAATAATATTACACGATCAGGATCAGCATACTACTATCTGCGTAATATCAACCGTCTCCGACCTTCTCTTTCTGTTAATAGTAATGCAGTCCTTGTGCATGCATTAGTTACCTCTCAAATTGACTATTGTAACTCCTTGCTCAGTGGTGTCTCGCAGAAATTCATTCATAAGTTTCAGATGGTTCAAAATTCAGCAGCTCGGATTATTACACAAACACCATTGAATGAGCACATAACTCCAGTTTTAGAGCACTTTCACTGGCTTCCGATTAGATACCGCATCCAGTTCAAGATTTTACTTTTTACTTACAAGGCTCTTCATAATCTAGCACCTTCATATCTGAGCGACCTTCTTCATGTGTATGTACCTTCTCGAACCCTCAGGTCCTCTGCTTCAGTGACTCTTGTTGTACCATCTGTGCGCTTGACTACGATGGGAGGTAGAGCGTTTAGTTGTACTGCTCCGAAGATTTGGAATATTTTACCTCAAGATATACGAAATCGTTCTAGTCTCTCAATTTTTAAGTCACATCTTAAAACTCACTTTTTTAGACAAGCCTATCATGATTGATTTAGTATTGATAGTGGGTATTGATTTTATGTGTTTATTGTTTATTGTGTTGTTGTTTTTTATTGCTTAACTATATTTATTGTAAGGTGTCCTTGAGTGTCTTGAAAGGCGCCCACAAATAAAATGAATTATTATTATTATTATTAATGTTAGTCAGTTCGTGAAAGTTAATGACGGTTAACATATAGAATTAATATGTCAAGTTTAATTACTATTTTTACTGGTTTTAATGTCTTACAACAAAAACAGGACATTTGTATATAAGAATGACATTATTTATCCCTTAGTTGCATTTAAGTACAGTATATGACAGTTCAGAGACTAGTAACAAAAGTGCAAACATTAACCTGGCTTTGAAAGCAAATGTGACGTAATGACGGACGTCACAGATATGCAAATTAGTACATCAAGAATCGATTCTGAATCGAATCGGGACCCTAAGAATCGATTCTGAATCGATTCATGAGGGTCCAAGCGATTCCCACCCCTACCTAATTGTGTACCTTGGACACAGATAAGCCTTCACACATACACTGACATATACACCTTACATACCTGGGTACAGGACTATTTCTTTTCTTTTAATAATTTTATTTGAAACCTTGCTTTTATTTGATACTTTGGGAAAAGAGATCTTATTTATTTTATTCTTTATTTATGGGTATTTATTATTTTTGTATATTTATTAACATTTAATTGTGGTTCTCTGTTTTGAGATTAGACAGAGATTTTAGATTTTATTGCTGTAATAAAAATACTGTATTTTCCTACACTCTTACAAATTGTCCATGTCGATTTACTCCCCCTTAATGCCAAACCTAGAACTGGCCTAAACCTAACCACAACCCAAGATAAAACATGCTCTATCCATTCAACTGGGCAACACAACCATCACTTTTTCCAAATCTACCAGAAACCTTGGCGTAATCTTTGACGACCAACTGTCCTTCACTGATTACATTGCAAAGAGAGCGCGATCATGTCAATTTGCATTATACAGTATCAGGAAGATACACCCCTATCTTACGGAGCATGCTGCACAACTTCTGATCCAGGCCCTGGTCATCTCTAGGTTGGACTATTGCAATGCTCTCCTTGCTGGCCTTCCTGCACAGAGCTTCAAACCACTCCAACTGTTTCCGAATGCAGCAGCCCAACTCATCTTCCAAGAGCCCAAAGGGGCTAATGTAACGCTGCTCTTCATCTCTCTCCACTGGCTACCTATTGAAGCACGTGTCAGGTGTAAGTCACTACTACTCAATTACAGAACTTTCACTGGCACTGCACCGGCATACTTTCACACTTTCCTGCATTCCTACACACCATCCAGAACCTTACATTCAGCAAAGGAGCGTCGCCTTGTCTTAACTTCAAAAAATGGCACTAAATCACGAGCAGGTAAGCTCTAAATCTTCCTATAGGAGCACGATCAGCCACATCTCTCGCTACATTCAAAAAACAACTAAAACCTCCAAATATACTTGACAAATTGATACTGACTGCAGAAACAGCTCTTCTATCTAATTTTTACTGTCTCAACAGGTATTGTTTTGGAATTGTGAAAACTTGTAACTTGTTTCCTTATCTTTGTAAGTCGCTTTAGATAAAAGTATCTGCTAAATGTAAATGAAGTGTTCATTAGATGGACACTTTGATATCCTGTGAGCCCCCGGGAGAGGAGTTATCCAACGAAGACGACAACAGAGGGATATTGTTTTATTCAAAATTGCCCAAAAGCAGTAAAATTCAAATGCAAATACATATGTCAAATAGCTGTCCCTTGTGGTTAAATTTCTCTAGTTTAACCTCATTTAAGTTAACGACTAACATGTTGTTATGACGACGTATGTTACGTGATGTATCAACATGGCAAATGTACAGTGTTTCCTCTAGGATTTTTTCCAGCTGTGGCGGCAGGGGGCGCCCATGATGATTATAAATGTACATTATTTTTTTTAATGTAGAAAATAGGCTACAGTAAACTAACATGTGTTTTTTATCATTTTCATGCTGTCATTTACTTTTCCTTATATTTATAGCATATTGCTTTTCTATGTTTGATCTAAACTGTATTTTCTTAAAAAATACGTAAGTTTTATAGCTTCATACGGATCTTTCATTGTAGTTTTAATGTAGTGTGCAAGTTCGTGCTCGGGTTTAGCGTTACAGAGCTGTTGCAAAGTCACGCACAGTCCTGTTTGATAATCCGCACCGCTGTGATTGACAGAACACCCGACATCTGCAGCAATTTATTCCACACCCGGGCTGTTTGACATAAAGAGCCCGACCCGGTCACACCGCAAATCGCGCAGTTATAGAAACCTTTATGCTCTTCGCAGACAGATCTTAAACACAAATAAGCACGGGGACATTTAAAACTGTTACCTGTCGGAATCGAGTCGAATTCTGTTCTTGGATGTTAGACCCGCAGTTCACGCTCGCATATTGAGTCCCGACCTGGATCTACAACGCATATAACACGTTAATATTATTACACCCGTTACATCAAATATTAGAAGTTTCACCCGCGGGTACCCCGACCCTGCTGTTTCGTCTGAAAACAGATGAAACAGTCTCACCGTCTGCCTCCAGTTTTTATTACCAACGTCCTTCTCTTCCACGGGAATAAGTTTCCTTCCAAACAGATTCGACTAATGTCTTGCAGTCCTATAGGAGTTGTATTCAGTATTTAGCCTTTTGTTTTTGGACAAACATGTTATCATTTAATGTGAAACTTTGTGAGTGTCGATCTAAAGCACAGAAAATTGACTGACAGCTGAGTGGTCAGCAGTGCGCTGCGTTTATAGCCTATATTCTGAATAACTAATGGCCAGATAAGTTGATAATATGAGTACAGTGATTACAAATGAATGTCCAAAAAACTCGTAATATGTTAAATCAAAAGTTTAATCATGTCATTTCTCGCAGCCCCGCGCTGCGTCCGTGTATATGCGCCTGTGAACAGCATACGCGTGATGACCTTGCAACTTAAATTACCCTTATTGCCAGACAGATAAAAGTAAAATAAAATTCGAATCTGTAAATTGTGTATTTTTATATATGTAAACTCACAATAAGGAGAAAACCCTGTGCTTATTTAAAATCATTAAAAACATGACGTGTTTTCTGCTGCTTTGGTTTAACAGCGCATCACAAAAAAAGAACAGAAACTCAAATACTTTTTTTATTCGTTTTGTCAATCTGATAATTATAACATATTTCGTGTAGACTTATTTATTTTATTATTATTTCTCAAAACAGAGACGTAGCCTAATCATCATCCGTTGATTTAAATCTATTTGTGCATGAAACTAAACCCATGGGGGAAATTATGATATTTTAGGAGATTTATTTATAAATGAGTGAACAACGCGAATCCAGAAAGGATTTTTTTTCTTTCTTGCTGGGCGGACATTTCGGTATAGCTTTATTTATTTTGCGAGCTTCCGCCGCGGTTTTTGTCTAGAAGGGATACAGAAAATGCCAAAAAGTTTAGGATTAGATTTGGAGGTAGGATTTTTAGGATGAAAACAGCGGCTCTGGCTACATGAGATACACATACATCATACAATCCTGTGAAATGTTGTGTTTAGAGGTGGGTTTGGGTGAAGGATTAGGATTAAACAGTGCTCATCCGGCGAGATTTCGTTTGCTGTATCCCTTCTATCCACAACCGCAGGCGTGGCGGGGATGTTTTAGGCGTGGCGGGCCGCCACGGTTGAATGTATATAGCGGAAACACTGAATGTAGTACATCCGAATTTATTTATATTATCCATATTCATACTATATAGAACGTACTGCTTTAACTGTCGATGAGTAGGTACTTCATTCCATTCAGTACCTAACATCACAGTATGCAATTTCGGATGCAGCGGATGCAGTGTTAAACCTGTGAGAACACCCGGCCATGATCAGAGTCAGTCAGTGCTAATGCTACAGCGCATGTCCAGTCTCATGCGCTCCTTAGGTTTCTATGGCCTAGGTTTCTATGACAACAACTGGCTCCCGTTTTAAAAGTCACAACCACCTGCTACATTTTTTTCTCCCATTTTAATGAATGAACCGTCTTTTTATATCTAAAATGTTTGTCCTAGGGATGCAGCGATTAACCGGTTTCACTATTAACCGCACTTTAAAATGTCACGGTTAAGTAACCGTAAAGCCTCCGCTACTCCGCGTGTTTTTGTTTCATGCACGCACACACAAACCAGATCCACGAACCACCAAGAGACGAGTGCGGTGTGCGACATGCTCGTTAGCGCACTGTATGACAAAGCTCCGCGTTCAAAAGAATATGTGCGCGTGACACGTCTCTTGGTTGTTCGTGCATCGGTGTGTGCGTGCGTGCGTGCGTGCATGAAAGAGCCACACTCCAATCGGTCCGTGCAGAATTAAAAACCCCGGATTTGATCCGCGAGGGGCTCCTGGTGGTCTGACTGCATTTAATAACGTTGAATTATTTTAGCGCGTTAATGATTTATGAATTAATAGCATGAGTTAACACGTTAGTGCTGCCAGTCCAAAATGACTCGCAGTACCCAGTCCAGGATGACCCTGTGTTATTATTCATTTTGAGAGGCTCTTATCATTTTACTAATACTTCAAACAAATCAAAATAATATACATTTATTCAGTCCAAATATAAAATTACATTTATTCCAAAAATCATTAAAATGAATAGCCTACAGGTTTCAAAAGGCACCTATACTGTTTAAGTCAAAGCCTGCTAGGTTATTATTATTATCATTTGTCCAAGAATTGTAGAAAAAATACACAAACTGAAAATACAAAATAATTTAGCAATTGTTCAAAAATTTGTCCATGTGATTTTTACATTAATGTTGTAAAATAAATGAGTCCATAATAACCGTACAACCGTGATTATTTATCAGACTATAACCGTACCATCAAAATCTATAATGGTTGCATCCCTACTCAGAGAGCACAGAGATGGTAGCAAATAAGCAAAGCTAATGTAAAGCCCATTGCACTGAATAAGCAATCATTATTATACTTCAAATGGCAAACCGTCCTTCTTATGTAAGATGACTTAAGATAAAAAAAGTCACCCATCACAGTGACAGCTTGTAGATTTTTGAGTCTGGAATAATGAGTGGATTAAGCTCTTAGACAAAATAATATGGATATGGATTGTATGCATGTCAGGCTACTTACAAAGGAGAATTTGCATATGGTGGTGTGTGTTGGTGACAGCTTATTTTCCGGACTACAAGTCGTTCCTGAGTATAAGTCGCATCAGTCAAAAAATGCGTCATGAAGAAGAAAAAACATATATAAGTCACACTGGACTATAAGTCGCATTTATTTAGAAAATTATTATTCTTTTGGGGGGCATTTTGTTTGTTAAGTCTTTCTCCGTTGTCTTTAAGTAAACGTTTCAGTTAACAGTTTTTTTCAGGGGTAGGCTACAGGAGCAACATATAGCGCCCTCTCTTGGCTGTAGATTGTAATGTTTTCCTTTGGTTCATGTTAGTCAGTATGAATTAATTTTGACATATAAGTTGCACCGGACTTAAGTCGCAGGACCAGCCAAACTATTAAAAAAAGTGCGACTTATAGTCCGGAAAATACGGTACCTAAAATTATATTATATTCTACTCCTAAAATAAGAAATATCACATATTATCGCCTTGCTTACAGTATCGGAATGTATCACATTGAATTGCATCGCAACTAGGGCTGTGCTGATTAATCGTGCAAATGCGCGTTTTCTCAATGAATGAATTTGAATGAATTATGGTGAAATGCTGCCACATCCAAAAGACAGAGGGCGCTCTCGTGTAGAAACACCATTTGTGCCACAGAAGAAGTAGCATACAAAACACTATTCCAGGAAATGTCTAAATGAGTATTTATATCGCTGTTCTTCAAATTGTTTAAGGTATTTTCATGATAATAAAAATATTTTGAATAATTGTGTTTGCCGAGTGTTGCTTTTTTAAATGCATGTTATAAACGACTCAAACTCAGTGATTTTAGATTGATAAGGACTTCCTACTGACCAAATGCCATAGTACACGCACAAGCTGTGCATGAAACACAGAATCGGAGCCTTGAGATTCAGAATCGATTTCAGACAGGTCTTTTTAATGGGGAACGCGATGTATCAGCACAGCCCTAATCGCAACCCTTGTATCAGGATACGTATCTTATCGCCAGATTCTTGCTGATACACAGCCCTAACCTGCATGCTCACCAAGACTCAATGCTTGCGAACAACGCTGGGTTGCTAAGCTAGCTTCCTTCAACTTCGACCTAAAATATATGTTGGGTACTAAAAACGCAGATGCATTGAGCAGGGAACCTTTTGTCCAGTCTAGTGTAGGCATCGACCGGTAACTGAACCTTACCAGTCTTTGCTCAGGTTGACGGAGTTGTAGATCAAGTAGTCCAAGATTCTTTCCAAATTACCACTAACTGTCAAGTATTGAGTATTGGCAGTTAATGTCAGACAAGAGTTCAAAGGATGTTGCCGCTGTATTGGACTCGCATTGTCCTGGGGGTGTAGGACGATTCATGAATGCAGAATCCATTCCACACTTCCCTGATGTGGACCAGACTGCCACACTTGATGTAAGAACAGGATACCGCTGTGGGTAGAGTACTCTTTTATGTTCAAAGACGTCAACGTACCAACAATTCATTGTCCCAGATGCTCTGAAAAACAACAAGTTCTTCATGGTCTGCATGATGGAGCTGGTCATCAAGGGTGCTCCAGGACTCCGGGACTCTTTTATTGGCAAGACAAAGGTTCTTTTGGACAGCCATGGAACATGACATAACGAATCATGTGAGGAATTGCATACGATGTATTGTAGGAAAGATTCATGAACCAAAAGATTAAGCTCCTCTTGAGAATATAAAATGGAAGTGGTATGGCTACGTCCTTATACTAAAAATCCAACTTAAAGCTGGACCAAGGGTCATACAGAAATTGCGCTTTGAGTTAATCGCCGTTAAGAAAATTAGTGTCGTTAACATGAATTTGCGTTAACAAGTTATTAACATGTTAATTTTGACAACCCTACTTTATATTCAAACTAGTGAAGTTTTTAATCATTTCTTTTTTAAACCTTGCTTTGTGCACATGGGCATTTTAATGTTGGAATAGAAAAGGGTCCTGTCCATACTGTTGAAATTATAAAATCCATAAAATTAGAAACTAGAATTAGAAAATTCTCATTAATATACTGTACTGTAGTATTAAGATTTGTGTTCACAGAAATGAGAAAAGTAATTAAACCTCTTCATTAGAAGGGGGTGTCACAGTCCTTTTGTCTCTACATTGTATGCCAGTCACAAAAATGGTATGCTAGTAAAATTGCCTGCCAGATGGCAACTGGAAAGACTAAAAAAAATGCATGATCCAAATAATAAAGTTTATTTATACATCAGTTTGTTGTGGTTTTCACATCTGATTGGCTGAGTGCGATCTTCAATTAATTGTTGATAAGAATGTAATCAATAAAACTTAACAATTGTCGAATAAGCAAGATCATGCATGTTTGTGTGGCACCTGCCCAAAACACATACAGCCGGAGAAAAATGAAACGCAGAAGTTAAACTAGTCATGATCACAACGATGCTTGATGCCAAACACACACCTGCGCTTTTTAACCTCATGCGAGACGAGGCTGGCTGCCAACGCAACAAAATGTCATCCGCAGTGGTTCTGATAGGGTCGGATACAGAAAATGCAAATACCGTTAGGACACTGAGGCTATGTTTACATTAATGCGTTTATCCTTTAAAACGCGTTACTTTTGCTACGTTTACGCCTTTCATCTACACTACATCACCGTTTTCGACCCTCATAAACGGATTCGTTCGCAAACGCTGAAGACCCTGTTTTAGTTTGAGAACTCAGACGTTGCTCTGAGTGTAAATGAACGTAGACGGAGTCTTATGTAAACGAACAGCTGATGTTAACGTGACAGCGCATCATTTTCAAAGTAAAAATTATTTGATTCATGTAAATGTTGGTTTGCAACGGAGGTTTTGCCAAAAAATAGTGAACATCTACCAACCAGCTATTATAAACGCTATATCGGATTGTTTTAACATGTATCCTTATAGATAATGTCTGTTTTATATGAATGTTTGAGTATTGTTGGGTTTAATGCGTTTATGTTTTGTTTAAATTTAGTTAGCTGAAAGATAGACTGTAATTTTAAACACCATATAGGCGTTGCAAAGGCCAATATGGAGAGAGAATTGTAATGGGTCAGACATTATTTTCCAGTTTAATGTAAGTTTTGTTTGCTACTTTAAAATGAATTTCGTTTCAGATAATATGTCTCTTAATTTTAATCGATGTTTTGTTGATAAGTTTTGTGAATATAAATTAATAAAAACAATAAACTCAACGTCATTAATATATAATGCTCGTTTAGGCGCTTTTGCTTTTAGCTATTTGTGTGTTGCTAGCGGAGGAAGTGCACGAACCTCGCACACTTTAAAAAATTAATGCAATAAGCATTTCTGGTAGGCTAAATTAATACTTGACCTCTTACTATGTTTGATTGAAGTTTGCATTTGCTAAAATTTATTTTTGCTTCAAGTTCGCTACTGTTTAGTACTGTTCACTTGAATGCTTTCTTTTTAAATCATAAAGACCTTTCTGTTTAGTTATAAAATCAAAATTAACCTAGTAATCATATTAATATGTTGTAGGGGGGAGATAGAACAGTATAAGACTTTCCCAAACACATCTTTATAGGTTAAAAAATAGTGTCTGTTATAGTTGCCAGCAAAGGACCCATGTATGACTTTTTGTCAATATCGCACACCCCTAGGCTGCGTAAACGCGCAAAGGTAAGCTATTATTAGAGTAATAAGTTATTTTACACTTTTATGCGCATGCCCAGTTATGTGATTGGTCATGTTTCATGCGTTTATGGTGGTGCATAGTGTGGATGAAGATTCTTTTTAAAATGCCAGTATAAACGAGGATCGTTTTCATTTTAAAATGCCGTTTTAAAACGCAAATGCTCTAATGTAAACATGGCCTGAAAGCAAAGACCCTCTTCAGGGATACCTGCAAGATTAGCATAGGAATACTGCTATAGAGTAGGGCTGAACGATTTGACCTAAAATCAAAACCTCGGTTAATTTAACATGTGACATCGGTTACGAATTATGAGCGATTATTATTATTTTTTGCCTCTTGTTCGCTGGCAAGGTTTGTATTTCAAATATGCTCAGATATTAAAGGTGGGATATATTTTTCGATTGAAAGGGCATTTGTTGTTATTTTTGTGATTTTAAAAGAATTAAGTGAAGAGGAAAGTAATAGTTGTTAAGGTTATTTATTGAACATTTTGACTTCAACTGAAATCAAAAGCACACATTGTTTGACATGAAAACAGTCACATTTTAGTTTACTGTATACTGCAAGTTTCCTAAAAAAAGTTGAAAATAAACAACTTAATTTAAGTCTAGTAATTCAGGGCTCCAGACTAACTTTTTTGTTATTAGGAGTACTGTACCCCTGACTGAAAATTTTAGGAGCACAAGCAGAAAATTTAGGGCACACCTTAAATCAGCCTGCAATGCAATTATTCACATTTACCCCCAAAATAACTGCATTACTGAAAAATACTTAACAGACTTGACAATATGCAGTTGCTGCACATGTTATTATGCACAATTGAAGAAACTTTCAAAATAGGAACTTATGAACCAAAGATTCATACAACCCACATGACTAATTCTAGCCATAAGATACATACATATACAATAAGTTATATCCAGATAATGAGATGAGTGGCATGGTAATACACATTGTATTCTTTACACGTTTCTTGTCTTATATTCAGTTTTCCTTAACTGGGCACTGCTGTCTAAGACCTTTACTGTCATCTATTATGTTTTTGGTGTTAATGTAGACTAGAAGTTCTCCCGTTCTCTTTCTCTCTTATCTCTGCAATGTCTAATTAAACCTGCTTGCCCGCGTCTTCTCGCGGTTCTGAGGTATGTGTTGACTTTACCCGGGCTGCGTAGACTCATCGGTAGATTCAACTGAGCGCAAGGTGAAATAAAACTTTTACGCGTCATGCAAATTTGCAGTAAAAACCCGATCGCGCATTCCGTAGTTTTATCACGGAGCCCGCTGCCCGCACATGCGCGACTACTTCGTATTTCTTTGGCACTAGATGATCTGCTCAGTTAACACAGTGTTTGAGTTCTCCTCCATGTGTCTCTATACTACTGACTGGACGGGGCGGAGCCACGTAACCTCACACGCGGTAGTATGTTTTAAAGGGAAAGTATTAACAGGATTAAAAACCGAAAATAACCGACATGATAAAATAGGGTCGGTTAAAGTGTCTGAATTTCGGTTTCGGTTATTTTTCAATTAATCCTGCAGCCCTACTATAGAGGGTATGCAACAATGTCACTTTTCCACATGATTAACTTTAACTCTTTTCCCGTCACCGTTTTTTTTTTTAGTTGCCACCCAGTTTTAGTGTAATGCCTTACAGAAAAACGATCTTCTTAAATAAACATAAAATATCAAATGAAAGAACAGACCATCTGCTTTCAAACAACAACAAAAACCGTTTCATCCTACCTTCATTTGTTCTCTTATCACCTCTCAAATTTTCAGCTTAAAGCGGAGATAATTCCATTTTGGTGAAGAACTTTTGTAAGAGATCAGATTCAGAGCCTGATCAAAACTTGTGTTCAAAACACGATCAAAACACAGTGTTTTTAGTGTTGAGTGAATGTGTCAGAGTTTAAGTTGGGTAAGATCGCCACCCAGTGGATAGCGGAAATATGAATTTAAGAGAAACTCCTCAGGGAACGTTTTCTCTTTATTGACGAGATGACTGAACAATATTTATTGACATTTATCTGGATATCGCCATTAATTGAGCAATCGTAGACAAATTAAAAATATGATTAAAGACTGTGGTGTTTAGGGAGCAACAATGGCGGAGTGATACTTGTGTAATGCTGTCTGAACCGTTTACCGGGGTGTTTTATCACGGCCTAGAACGCGTTTTAACCAATCAGAATGAAGAACCAGAACTGCCCGTTTTATAATGGATGTTTTTTAATGAAGGCTAACTGACAAAACTTTGACATTAAACAGAATAAGAATATTCATTGGTGTATTTTTATAGAATTTTTTATCCCAAAATTTACATACCTGACATATGGCTACTGCTACTAATATACTTCTCCTTTGAGTGTTTTTTGCAGTCTGGAAAAAGACCGCTCCAAATATTTGTTGAATCTATTAGCACAGTCTGTCACACAACTACTTTTCCCATTTTAGACGTTTTCCACGTTATGCTAATGCTGTCGCTCACAGTTTTTTGCCACTCAGTGAGCATAACCGCAGTCACTTTTTCCGAAGGTGATGTCACTTGCATACCCTCTATACACAGAGATGGAGACCAGAAGCCATTTTTAAGGAACAGAGTAAAATGTAATCATAACTTCTGGCAAGAAAGTGTTAAACTGTAAACTGTTGCAGGTTTTCTAATGCAAGTTTGCCATCTCCATAATATAAGCATCTTTGCTGAAAGTACTCCGCTGGTCTAAGCTGAGGTGACGATGGGGTAAGTGCCTTTTTAGTTTATAATTACAACAAACGGTGTATCAACAACTCGGAAAGTGAGGTGAACACTAGAAAAATAACACTTAATGATAATAAAACTTTTATGAGACTGTTGCAGAGTGCTCATGTGAGGTGGTGTAAAATGAGGTCATTATATTCCATTGATTAGGAGATGAGACACCAAAACACCAATTACATTGACTCATTTTACAATCCCAGTAGCATTTATTTAGACAAAATAAAATATTTTAATTTGCGTGAGGAAGCTGGTGTTTTACGCACAGTTTTATGTCGTTGGCTATATGCCACTGAAAAAAAGGCTATTGCACTATTACAGTTAGCGATTATCCGATTGATTGATCGTTAATTTAAATGATCATCGAATATGGTTGATTTATGCAATTTCCATCCCTACTACGTGCAAACTGAAACTATAACGCACACACATTCAGCACGTTTAAACTGTTTTGGTTTCATTTACACCCTTTATTATTATTTCTCACTAACGCAATATCACTCAACTGATTTAGCTATAATAGTGATGAAGAATAACTGCAATAGCACATTAGATAAATAGGTGTTGGAGTGTCAACATTTTGTTTGGACGGAAGCACACAATTAAGCAGCGGTAACTTAAATCTAATGATCTCTCTGTAAAACCAGATTAGGAGACATTTTTTTCTAGTCTTTAACTCAATGTAAATCCTCCGAGTGCAGCTGCAGTTTTTTTCTACATTCATGAGGTGCATCCAAGTGATATGATTAAAGAGTTTGTGTGTTTCTCCATGTCGCGTACTACAGTGGTTCTCAAACTTTTTTAGCTTGCAGCCCCCCTTGTGTACGACGGAAAATTTATTACAAAAAACTGTTCTAAAACTCGACTTTTAATTAAACAAAACATATTTAATGATACAAAGTATTGCTGTTGGTTATTGGCCTTGTTTTTTTTTTAGGTTTAATTGCACAGAATTTATGATAAATTAATTTTTTTATAAAATGTCATAAAACTGGAGCCCCAGTTTGAGAACCACTGGCGTACTACTTTGTGCTGTAGCGGGCAGGGTCTGGTCTGCACAGAGCACGTGAGCGTGTGCATGTGTCGCATTAAACCATATCGATATGAATTGTAGTGGCCAGTGTTGGGGAAAGTTACTTTTAAAAGTAATGAATTACAATATTAATTTACTCCCCCAAAAAGTAACTAATTGTGTTACTTTTCATGGATCATAATATTTACGCTACTTTTAAGATACTTTTTCTTACTTTGCTGAGCTTTGATCTCTTTTAGGCATTACAGGTCTTTTATATGACTGAAAAGTTCTGCATTCAGAAATTTTATATTTCCATCGCAAAAATGTCAAGCTCTGGCCTGTCCTAATTACAGTCAAACAATACAGCAAATTTGTATGGTATGTAGTATTTAAAAAAAAAAAATTATAAGTGTGAAGCATTTCATGTGATCTCCTCTTACACTCCGCAGGAAAATGCAGGATCTTTTAAATAAAAATGAAATTATAATTCTAATCTTATGACTTCAGATGTGTTAAGAGCCAAGAAAGGTCACTTTCTAAAAAAAAATTAATACAGACTTTTGCAAAAGAAGTCATGTTGTAGTGAAAATATACATTTTTAACATAAATAAGTCAAACACATTTACATATAATGAGGAGGATTAAATCAATATTATTAAAATACTATATAATTATTCATAAATTATTGTGAAAAGACAACAGAAGAAACATACCTGAAGGAATAAACTCATTATCATCTTCATCAGTGGGATCTTCCTTTTCTGTGGGTTCAGTTTTTATTTTTGTATGTTCGGTTCTTATTTCTGTAGGTTCAGTTTTTAATTCTGTAGGTTCAGTGTTTATTTCTGTAGGTTCAGTTTTGATTTTCATCATGAGGTTCCTGAAGTCGATGAGTTTAACTGAACACATCTTGAGTTTGGTCTGCAGGATCTGCTGCTGTTCTCCAGCGTTACAGACAGAATCCAGAGACTCTGTGGAGGTTTGATCAATAGATTCATCATCCTGTAAACCCTCATCAGTTTCTACTGATTTACTGCACATCACATCCATCTCGTCTCACAACAAACAGAAAATAAAACAGCGTTTGATTCTCGTGTCTTCTTCTTCTTCTTCTTCAGTAGTTTTTACTGGCAGTTTGCAAACAGTGTGCATTACCGCCATCTTCTGGACTGAGGTGTGAACTCCTTGGAAAATCAATTATGTTTCTCTAGGTGAAAAAAAAAATAAATAAAATAAAAAAAAATAATAGGAAAAAAAAAATAAATAAATAAAAAAATAAAAATAAAAAAAAATAAGGGGAGATATAAATAAATAAATTTATACAACTAAAGTTAACTAAATGGGGAACTGATGTTTCTTACTATTCTATATCCTGTTTGCGAGTTGAGTTTCTTTCAAAAACATGATTACAACTTTAATTAAAGATTGATCACCTAATAAGTTTTTTAAACACAATACATTCTTTGCTGCCTTTTCTAGTTCTTTCCTTCTTTCAGAATATTCTCTACATATAGAAGTATGTGTTCTACATTCTCTTCCTCTCCACAATGTGTACATAATCCAGTTTCATGTTTACCTATTATTTTTAAACAGCCATTTAAACTTGTGTGCCCTATTCTAAGTCTTGTGATCATATTTTCCTCCTGCCTACTCAACCCACTGTATTTTTTAACTATTACCTCTTTTTGAATTCTATATAAATGTCTCCCTTTCTTCTCCTGATCCCATTTATCCTGCCACCTTCTGTTTATATTATCTTTAATAATAACTTTAACTTCTAACTTGCTTAATGGTACTTTTATTTCTACTTGATCTGCCTTTAGAGCTTCTTTTGCTAATTTATCTACCTTTTCGTTTCCCTCAATACCCACATGTGCTGGAACCCAGATAAACTCTATATAAATATTTTGCTGACTTAATCTAAAAATTAATTGATTTATTTCATCTAGGAGATCTGGTCTACATATAGATTTCCCACTTTGAATACTTGACAAGGACGACATGGAATCAGAACAGATGACTATCCTATACGGTCTAGCTTCCTCCACCCATTGTAGTGCCAAGACAATGGCCATCATTTCTGCTGAGAAAACAGAGAGGTGATCTGTAATTCTTTTTTGGATCATAATGTTATATTTTGGGATGAATACCGCTGCACCTGCTTTCCCAGTAATTGGATCTTTAGACGCATCCGTGTATATCTGTACTGCATCATTATACATGGTTTCTACATATTGTTGGATATTTTGATATCCACCTTCGTTTTGTATAATATTTTTCATTTCCATGCTTACTAAAGGGTAACAAAATAGCCATGGAGGGATGGCAGCAATACTTATTGTTTTGCAACATTCAATAGTGTCTATTCCCATTTCTTTTGCCTCTTTACCCCCACTCCATCCAAAACTACAGACATTAACCCTGCCATACTCCCAGCAGTCTTCAAGGACCTTTTTTGAAGGATGTGTTTCTTCCTGTCCCTGCAGATTTATCCAATAAGACATTTTAAGTTTCAGCCGTCTAATACATAATGGCATCTCTCCTACCTCTACTTGCATTGAAGCTACTGGTGACGTCCTGAAGGCTCCACAACACAAGCGGAGGGCTTTAGTCTGCATTTTATCCAGATCTGCCAATAAAATTTTAGCTGCAGAATTATACACTATGCATCCATAATCAAAAATAGATCGAATTAAAGCAACATATATCATTTTCAATGATGCACCAGATGCACCCCAATTATATCCTGACAGACATTTAAGTACATTTATACCTCTCTTACATTTATCCACCATTTTTTGAATATGAATTTTAAAAGTAAGTTTATTATCAAACCACACTCCCAAATATCTTATTACCTTTTCTTGTTTAAGAGATTGTCCGTACAATTTAATATCTAATATAGGATTTACTCTTTTTTTAGAGAGACATATATACTGAGTTTTTTCTACTGATAAACGGAATCCCCATTCATATGACCATTTTTCTACCTGTTCTATTGCTTTTTGCATTCTTGACTCCAGTACATTAATGTTACGACCCCTTACCCATAGTGCCCCATCATCTGCATATAATGCTTTACTCATTCTCTGTTCAACTCCAGTAAATATATCATCAATCATAATATTAAATAATATTGGGCTGCATACACTTCCTTGCGGAGTACCATTTTCTATTGTGTAAATGTTTGAAGATTCCACGCCAATCCTAACCTCGATAGTCCTTTCTCTTAAAAAATCTCTAACCCAATTAAACATCTTACCACCTATTCCCATTCTATTTAATTTAATTAAAAGCCCTTCTTTCCATAACATATCATATGCTTTTTCTATATCAAAAAATGTTGCTAAGACATATTCTTTATTTACTTGTGCTTTCCGTATTTCATTCTCCAAACATATTATAGGATCCATAGTTGTTCTTCCCTTTCGAAAGCCGCTCTGATAAGGAGATAAAAGACCTCTTTTTTCTATATAATATACCAACCTGTTAGTTATCATTTTTTCCATAATTTTACAGAGGTTAGATGTCAACGCTATAGGTCTGTAACTTTTAACATCCGTTTTATCCTTACCAGGCTTTCCTATCGGGACTATTACAGAATGCTTCCAATTAGTAGGTATTTTCCCTTGTTCCCAAACTTTATTAAAAAGCTTTAAAATTACAGTTTTTGCCACATCATTCAATTGTTCAATCATTTTATAAATAATACCATCTTTTCCTGGTGATGTATTTTTTACCCCTAATAGTGCTCTTTTAAGTTCAAATAGCGTTAACTTCATATCAAGTGGACTCTCTTTTATCTCCTTTATTCCTAATACATCTTTGTTTTCCTCAATTACCTTCTTTCTCCATGCTACCTCCTCATTAGAAAAATTTTGAGAGCTATGCACTTTAACAAAAGCTTTTGCAAGCATCTCTGCTTTTTCTTCATTTGTAATTGCCATTATATCATTATTTTTAATTACAGGCAAAGAAAATTCCCTTCTAATACCTCCCATCTTTCTTATCATTCCCCAAATTTCATTGACCTGGATTCCTGTTCCGATATTACAACAAAAATCCCTCCAATATTTCCGCTTTGTTTCTCGTATAACTCTTTTAACTTTTCCTTGAGCCTTTTTGTATTCTATTAAGTTATTAAATGAATGATTTGATTTAACAATTTTAAAAGCTTTATTCCTATCCTTTACTGCTTTTTTACACTCAGCTGTCCACCATGGTACCATTTTCTTTTTCCTTGCCCTAGATGATTTACCTATAGCTTCTTCTGCTGATTCCTGTATTATATTTGTAATCATAGAATTTATTTCCTCAATATCATCGTTCATGTGTGACATAACCTGAAATAGTTTATTACTTGCGTTAAAACTATACAAATCCCAGTTGGCATCTTTTATTCTCCATCTTGGTAGCCAATTCTCCTCTACCTGTAATTCTTGACTTCTTATCTTAATCCATATAGGACTATGATCACTTCCAATTGTATTTCCTTCAACAACATCCCATTGACTTGCCCCTGCCAATTGCTCTGAAACTATTGTAAGATCAATAGCTGACTCCTTACCATGAACTACATCAAACCTAGTGCCTCTTCCGTCATTTAAACACACTAATTTATTTTCATCCATATATTCTTCAATAATCATCCCATTCCCATCTGTTTTTGTGCTACCCCACAATGTATTATGAGCATTAAAATCTCCGCATATTATAATTTTACCATTTCCCTCTTTGTGAATAATATCAAGCATCTCTTTTGTTATCTTTTGACAGGGATTATAAAAGTTGACTATTTTAAATTTTGTTTTGTTGGCCCATATTTCAATTATAACCATTTCCAAGTTTTTTTCAACACTGATAGTTCTATAATTACAATACTGTTGAATAAAAGTAATCACTCCACCCCCAATTGCAGAACTTCTATCCTTTCGTACTGCTGTGTAACCATATATTATAAAATCAAGTGATGGTTTTAACCAGGTTTCTTGAACACATATAATATCTGGTTTAACAGGTGATTCTTCTATAAATTGTTTTAATTCTTGTCCGTTAGCAATTAGGCTTCTGGCGTTCCATTGTAAAATGGATAACACCATCAAAGGCCACCACCACATGTTGATTGTGTTTCAGTTATCCCTGCATTTAACGTTGCATTGATTGATTCAACTGACAGTTCCTCTATCCCTAGGTATTTTTCAGCCGCTTTTGTGATTATCTTGATTCTTTCTGTTCTACTTTTTGTTTGTGCTGAGCAGTTAATGACTTCTACTATAAACATTACAAACTTCTTCTTTTCCACAATTAATGTGTCATTGGTTGTTTTGCAGCTTTTTTGTGTTAAATTTTGATCTGGGCCTGGAATCTCAGATACTGGTCTAGATCTTGTATTTATGTCTACTTTCCTGATTGCTTCAGCATAAGTTATCTTTTCTTTCATTCTTACATTCTGAACCTGCACTGCTCTTTTATGTGCTTCACAACCTTTATATGCAGCACTGTGATCTCCTCCACAGTTACAACATATAATTTTTGATCCTTCTTTGCACTTCCCATACTCATGCTCCCCTCCACACTTTGCACAACGTATTTTGCCCCTACAAGCTGCTGCAACATGTCCGTACCTCTGGCATTTAAAACACCTTGTTGGTGGAGGAATGTACGGCCTGACCATGTAGCTTAGATATCCAATTCTAACTCTTTCAGGTATTTTGTCCTCATCAAAAATCAACATGACTGACATGCTTTGTTCCCTAACTCCATTCCTTGTGTATGGCAAGCGTTTTACTTTAGTCACAAGACCTCCTTTTATATTTCTTTGTATTTGTTCTTCCGTTATCTCAGTTGAAACTCCTGATATTACTCCCATAATTTTCCCTCTTTCTTCCCATGTCTGTGGTTTAATATTTTTCCCAAGTAATGTTTTACACTTCATTAACCTTTGTTGCTGATCTTTGTTTCTACAGGAAATCAGCAGATTTCCATCCCTTAAAGTTTTGACAAGCCATACCTCACCTATTAATCTATGAATAGCATCACTGACCTTTAAGGGATTCAATATACACGGAGATTGGAATCGAAGTATAACTTTTATTTCTTTTCCTTCAATTTCTCTTTCACTTTTATCATCATCAGAATCTCGCTCTTTCCTTTTCTTTTTCTTGCGACTCGCTTGTATCCATTTTCCAGTGTTTATATTTGTATTTCCCTCGCTAGCGTTACTCCAATCATCAACCTCCTCCTCATCTACATCAATCTCACTTCCTGAATTCACTTCCCTTTCTATTAATCCCGGATCACACCTCAGTCCTTCTGGATCTATCAGCGGGTCTCGTCCAGCCATCTCTCTGAAACACGAGCCACCAAGTTCAACCGCCCCAGCACCTTGTCCGATTCTCGTGTCTCTTCTTCTTCTTTGTGTTTATTGGCGGTTCACAATCTCAGGTGGATCATTAGCGCCATCTACTGCTCTTGTGATAATGGATTGAATTTTTCTCTTCACTGGGTTTAACTGCGGCTTGTATTCACAGAGTGACACGATTGCCATCTTCTGGAGATGTTTAACTCCCGCACACAGTCACGTCAATTTCTTGTCAACAAGACTCGTTTTACCTGGCTCCATGGCCGTACCCACAATTAAGGTCCCCGACGTCCGGTAATTCTCAAAAATGTCCCTGAGTATTTTTTTGTAGTTTTGTTTTCTGTTCTTTATGGGAAAATGTTTTAGATATCTATGGCCTGGTTTTACAGACAATGCTTAGCTAAAGCCAGGACTTGGTCTTAGTTAAATTAAGATGTTTAAGCATCTTTTATAACCTTGCCTTAGAAAAAGACACATTACTGGTGTGTTTCTTAAGACAAATCAATAGCACTACTAGCATATTTAAAGACTTGAAAACAAGTTGTTTTCAGTTGAGACAGCTCAAACATGTGTTTTCATCTAGGACTAGGAGTCTTGTCTCTGAAACCGGCCGGTTGCATAAACCTTTAAGACTAAAAGTCTTAAAAGTTAGTCATGAATTTTTTTCTTTAAGACTGATCATAACTGTTTTAAGTATGTTACATAGAAAGGTAGATTGGTCTAATTTAAATCCAAATAATAAGACTGATTAGCTCTAACTAATTGCTAGTAAGTCAGACTTAAGACATTCTTAAGACGTAGTCCTAACGTCACAGCCAGGGGCGAAAATCTCATCTAAATGTTGGGGGGGACAATAAACATAAAATTTTTCAAGAACAATTTTTGAAGGGGACACCAATAATACAGGCAAAATTGTACTTGCAAGGAAATGGGTACAGATAGAAAACGTTTCTCTCTCTCTATGAACAGACGCAAATTTAATTTTAATACATATGAATGCAGAGGTGAAAAGAGTAGGCTAATAAAATTTTCTACTTAAGTAATAGTAAAGTTACTTTAATAATATGCTACTTAAGTAAAAGTAAAGTTACTTTAATAATATTTTACTTAAGTAAAAGTAAAGTTACTTTAATAATATTTTACTTAAGTAAAAGTAAAGTTACTGGTCTAAAAATCTACTCAAGTAAAAAGTCATTTTAATTTTAAGAGTTACTTTTTTACAGCGGGGAGAGGTTTCTAGTATAGTTCACAAAGGAAGGATATATACATCTCAAACTATGTTTTTAATTGTAAACATCTCTACAATTAAAGTGCAATAACAAATGTTAATAAAATAAAAAGCTTTTTTATAACTAAGAAACATTTATGGAATTATTTAATGATTTTTACAGGTGAGTTATGCACTTTTGAAGCAAAAATAATATGAGGTCAGCAGCTAAATACAATCATTATATGAAGGTTGTAATTGATGTATTGCTGGTAACATACATTGTTATTAAACTATATACATAAATGAGCATATAATGAGATGAGTGCCATGGCTATACACTATACATCCTTTACACGTTTATTAGCTCCCAGACCTGTGTACCTGATGTCTTTCAATCTATCTCTCTCGCGCGCTCGCTCTCTCTCTCTCTCTGCAATGTCTAATGATCTGCGCATTCTCGAGGACTTCTTAAGTTGTTTGACTTGACGCAAAGCTGCTAGACCTCGGAAGATAATGCGCATGTATTAAAAACGCATCGTGCAAATTAGCGGTTAAAACCCGGTCGGCAATTCACAAACTCCGTACTCAAGAGCACGAACCCTACCTGAATGAAACAATCGCTTTGCGTCAAAGGCCAGGGGTTTCTTTCATAAGAATTGAATTGAGGGTCTGCATTAGCCCGCGCCTGTCTCGTCCCTCTCCATGGTTCTTTTTGCGCGTTCCCCCGCCCATCAATCAATCATCCGACCGTGGCGCGTCTTTATCACCTTACTTTTTTATTTATTTTTACTCAGTAACGGATATGATTTAACCTGTAGCGAAGTAACCTACAATACTTTAAACATACTTAAGTAAAAGTAAAGTACAGATTTTAAAAACTACTCAAAGTAAAAGTACACAAAAAACTCAGTTACAGCCAGGTGAGTAAATGTAATTTGTTACTTTCAGCTCTGCCTCACCTCTGCATGAATGCATAAAAATGTTTTCTTGATCGTTTATCTGCTTCTGTTCTCAGAAAACAAAATATGTTCATGTTTAGATGTCAAAATAGTCCAGTTTTAAAACATATGAGGATAAACTGATAAGTGATGGGAAACGTTGTATAGCTGATTAACGCGTCGGCTCCGTACACTTCTCTACCACCGGAATGTGTGGTGGTGAGGTAAAAGGGGCGCGGGCAGTGGACCAAACCACTGTGAGGCAAGGGAGGGGGAATCAAAATGTTTAAAACGTTTTTTTGTTGTTGCTCCGTTTGCATTTGTATTGTTTCACTTCTTACACAACTATTTTAAGTATTATAAATCATTAAATTATTTTCAATACACATATTCTAATGATATTTTAGGGGGGACAACCCTCAGATAGGGGGGGTCCTGTCCCCCCCGACCCCCCCGGGATTTCCGCCCATGGCACAGCTATGTGTATGCCACATAGATTTAAGAATATGTGTGTATAAATTTGGATTTTTTTAACTGCTGTTGTTTAAAAAAGTCTTTTTTTCAGATTTTTATTTTACAAACATTAATTAAATAAATCTTGGTTACTCAGCTGTACATGACTGTTTCAATAGCAAATTTTGTGTGCTGCAATAACAGACACCTTTTCATGTCTCCATCCTACTAAACACACAGCTGATGAAATATGTTTATTTAAATGTTTGTCTCAGCAGTGCGGGTGGCATCAGGATGGATGCTTACAGTATATCACTGCTCATGTATTTCAAACTTGCTACTATTGCCCACTAATAAAAGAAGTGCTCTGAATTATGTAGTGAGAAAGTGTCATACTACAAACATATTGTGACGCATAATAAAACAAATGAACAAAACAAACTATAGCAGCAAGCAACACTTCGTCCAGGGGTTAAAGCAAAAAAATCTTTTCTGGGGTGGACACGTTGTTGTTTTTAAAAACATTGTTGAAACTAACAACGTACCCAGAACATTTTGTTGATGCACGTGGTGAATATCGAAACAAGAACAGGATAGTTAAAAGCTTTAATGATTTTTTGTAAACATCGGCCCTGACGTAGCAGCAAGAATCCCAGATGGACAAATACAGCACAGTATTGAAAAAAATTGAGAACAATTTAAAAACCATATTTCTTTTAGATTTGAGTGACAAAGAAGTAATGGATATTGTCCAAAAATAAATGGACTGCTACTTCCTCAATATGGCAATAATAAAAAAAGGTATAAATAACATTAAAAGGGACAAAGAATGAAAAACCATTTTTACCTTGTCTTTGTTGAATACTGGTAGTCTACCCCATTCACGAATATTCATAAAGTTCTAGATATGCTAAACATCTCAGTCTCATTAAAATTCCTCTTTTAGAAATGTCAGCCAGAAAACAGCCCAATCTGAAAAACTGATGCTTATGACATCACAGGCATCTAACTGCCCCTCCACTTTAAAATAATTGGCTACATTTTTTGAGTGGCAGCAAAGTCAGCCAATCAGTAATGAGATTGCAAGTTAAGCCAGAAGGGGGAGCCAAATAGGTGTAAAACCACTTGTTTAAAATCCCCCACCCTAAAGGAGCTATATGAGAGAGGTTTTTAGGAAGCTTCTAAGGCATTACAGACCCAAACAAAAAAAATTTGTCTACATGTCACATCACAGAACCAGGATAAATACCCCGTTCAATCATTCTATGTCACCTTTTAAGCACCTCTAACGCACATTTGTAATCTGTCACTCCTAAATGGTTGTGTTCCTAAGAAAATGAAAATTGCAAAAGTTATTCCATTATTCAAAAATGGTAATAAACACAATTTTACTAATTATAGACCAATTTCTTTGCTTACTCAATTTTCAAAAATTCTAGAAAAGATATTCAATACTCGATTAGAAAATTTTGTTAAAAAATATAAACTTTATGGATTCAGAAATAAAAGATCTACATCTAAGGCCATAACTGATACAACAGAAGAATTATCAAAAATTACTATTGGAATACTTATTGATTTGAAAAAGGCTTTTGATACTATCAATCATGACATACTCAAGAAACTAGAAAGGTATGGAAACTGTATAAAAAAATACAATATGTGCAAATGGGTGAATCTTCATCCGATAGTCGTGTAATTTCTTGTGGTGTCCCCAAAGGGTCAGTTTTGGGCCCCAAATTATTCAACTTGTACTTCAATGATTTATTTAATGTTTTAAAATTACTAAAGTGTGCTTTGTTTGCTGATGACACTAATATTTTTTATTGTTATAAAACTTCTGACAAGGTTATTAATACTGTAAAGGATAAGATGATTGAGATAAATGGGATACAAATTGAATATGTTTCTGAAATAAATTTTTAGGAGTTACAATAAATTAACTTGGACATTAGCACATTAGACATATAAAAACTAAAGTCTCCAAAAGCCTTGCAATAATAAATTAACCAAACCTGGTCCTGAATGACAATAGACTCCGTACCTTGTATTGTTCCCTTATTCTGCCGTATTTGACGTACTATGTTTAAGTATGGGGAAATATTTATAATAATAACTCAATCTTGTCACTATACACATTACAAAAAAATGACCATACGTACTATACAGAAGGCTAAATATTTAGAACACACAAATCCACTTTTTATCAAATCTAAGTTATTAAAAATACAGGAAATAGTCAAACATTTATTCATACACTCTAAAAACAAACGGTGCTAAATAGCACAAAAGTGGTTTTTGGCTCGTAATCATAGAGGAACCAAATAGCACCAATAAAGTACTGTGTAGCACCGGTGTAGAACCATGCTATATGGCCCCCGTATGGTTCTTCATAGGTGCTAAAAAGCACTAAAAATGTTTCCTCTATGATTACGAGCCAAGAACCACTTTAGTGCTATTTCGCACTGTATGTTTTTAGAGTGTACACAGAAACAATTTCACGGTTTTAGGAATGATGGTAATTTCTTAATACCAATGATTAAGACTATTAGGAGTTTCTGTGTATCGGTACAAGGAGTTAAGTTATGGAATAGTCTTGGGCTTGAATACAATGTCAAAGCATACATCAATTTAAAGTACTCTATAAACATACTTTTTGATGTTGTGTTTAGTTGTTATAGGTGCTTATCTTACCTTCTGGGTGTTCTGATTACCATTGTTGGCATTTTTTAATTGTACATTTGTGTTTATGTATTGGCACGTTGTTTATTTAACCTTGTATGTATCCTGATTACCGTTGTTGGTATTATTATAATTTGTACCTGTAGTAATATACGGTGTGTATTTTGAGATGTGTGTGGTTTTTTGTTACATTTATTAAAAAAATGTCAGCATTTTTTAATTTAATCAGTGATGATTTTTCGAAGATATGTTCTCATGTTTTCAACATGGAGCTTGTGTTGTGATCTGATCATTGTCTTTTCTACTTTTGTTTTCATTGATGTAATGCATCATTTACATGTACTTTACATCTACAATGTTAAATAAAACGTTTATTTAGTGTTACCAACAGCACCACATAAGCATAACATGAGAGTTAGCTAAAACTACACATCATGTAGATAAGAGATTAAAACCTTTAACAACATGAACTCAGACGGAACAGAATGAAGAGTTGTCTTATATGTACACGACTACATTATAATATTTATGAGTATACACAAACATGGCAGTATGTTACACTGTGCATGAGAAGAAAAGAAACACGTTGGGTTTTTATATTATACAACAGATAGACAAAAATGATATTTCAACATTTAAAAACACACCCATAAATATATACTGTAGGAGCAGATGGTGGCTTCAGTATACAATCTGACAGCATGACAATAACTTTAGTGTGTCAATGAGAATAAACCCTGCTCAAAGAAACTTCAATGCAAATATTAATGGTGATTTACAATGAGTCTGTAATGAGCTTTGGAAGACTAGAATATCTAAATAACACAAATCTTATACAGATAGCAGGGCAATGGAAATGAATATTACATACATTACATTCATATACAGAGTCAATGTATAAAACATAAGCCTGTATTCAATGGAAAGTAAATATGATCGCTCATTCAGTTAAAAAGCACAACTCACTGATCCTCATGTGAAGATAAAATGACACTTCCTCTCAAAGTCCTTGCCATGATGTCAGTATTATCATCTGAATGTTGAGTTTCTCAGACTAAACCACATTGCACAAAATTTATGTCTATCTTACATATTTATACTGGAAAACCAAACAAAAATATAAAGAATTATTACACGGCAGGGCTCAACATAAGGGACTGCCGGTTGGCCCGGGGCAAGCGTGAGAGACGTTTGGGCCAGTAAAAAGTATTGTCACTTGCCCGATCAGGCCAGTGTTTCACCCTTAGTCACTAAAATATATTTTCATCAATGTATATTGTTTAACGTCTTGGAAGCAGACGTTTACTTGGGTAAAACACGACGAAAGAAACAATGCAATATTTTGCTGTCAGTTTACAGGTAAAGCAAGTTGTTTATGTATACAATTATATTTGACTTTTGAATTATTATTTTTAAATATGTGACACAAAAAAAATTTAATTGGGGGCAGTGAAAATTTTGGCAGGGCAGGTGAAAGCCTGAACCACTGGCCCGACCGGGATTTACTTCTTAAGAAAAGTGGCTTAAGTCTTGTTTACTGGAAAACGATATGAAATTTAAGAGCTTCAGGCTAAAAAAACAACAACTGTGCTTAAAACAAGTACAAATATCTGCCAATGGGCTAAGAAAAAAAAACTTAAATTCAGTTGATTGAATTAAGTGTAAACTGGAATACATTTTTTATCACCCAACTGGCAAATATTTTTGTTTTAAGCATAGACCTCTTAAAATGTCAAAAGTTTTTTCAGCAAACAAGACTTTAAATCTTAAGCCACTTTTCTTATCAACTAAATTCATCTTAATGTAATGCTACGTACACACCAAACGCGTAGCATCGCGTTATGCTACGTACACAAACGCGGGGCATCGCGTTACTCGCTCTAGATTACTCGCGGGTTTTAACTTCGTGTCATGCTAATTTCTCAATCGTGTTGAATATTTTCAACTTGGGCAAAGATGCGTATCAGCCGAATAGCGCGTGTTTTCGCACCAAACGCGCCACCCATATCGTGTCATTCGCATCGCCACACGCGCGGACACGTTTGATCGCGTCTTTGCATTGACTTTGTATGTAATCTACTCGCGCAAATCATTGAACTCGCATCTGGTGTGAACCCACAGTTACTCGCTCTAGATTACTTGTGGGATTTAACTTTGTGTCACGCAAATTTTTCGCTCGAGTTGAATATTTTCAACTTGGGCAAAGACGCGTTTGAGGCGAATAGCGCGTGTTTTCGCGGCAAACGCGCCGCCCCTATCCCGTCATTTGCATCGCCCCACGCGAGGACGCGTCTTTGCATTGACTATGTATGTAATCTACTCGCAAATCGTCAAAATCGTGGTTGGTGTGAACGCTGCATAAGAATTCTTTGTATTTTTTGGGGGGGTTTTCCAGTATAAATATCTAAGACATTCATTTATAGTAGTGCAGTAGCACCTCAAAGCAGAACTCGACATCCAGGGACTGATCAATATGTACTCTTAGTTGATTGGTCGGCAGTATTACCACAAGACCTGTCATACTAGTGTTGTTGCACTACCATTTCCACATTAACTTATATATGACTCATTCTTTTGACAGAACACAAACTTTACTACAATATTACTCCAAAAAAAAGTAGTGTAAGGTTTTTTTTATAATGTTTTGAAGTGAAAGTATCCAAGTATTATGTGTCATCTTGACAGGCCCAGTTAAATACCAATGAATTAATGCGGTATAAATATGCATAATTTATCAGTGAGATCTTATTTACAAATGAATAAACAATGTTTATATTGTTTGGACTTTGAACTCGTTTTAACACATCTTTGCTTAGATCCATTAAGACATACATTTGCTTTTCTTAGGAATGAGCTAAAAAAAGATATCAAATAAAAATGTTCTGTCTATATATTTACTCGTATAGCAACTAGCCGTGTACTAGGTGGGATAATCGGGGTTGTTGTCACAAATAAGCGCCTTCAGGGGGATAACAACCAGCTGTCTGTACGTGATCCTTGAGCTAACTGTGATCATTACACTACATTATGACTCTATCTCCACTATATTATTAATCAAACATAGACTTATATTAATAAGAGAAACCCTGTAGATATGACGGTTTATCTGCTTGAGCACGGTATATAAAGTGGGATGAGTTGGATCTGTATGTGGTGTTCAGCAGTGAGGATCATCTCAACCAGACTGAAGATGAAACACAGTGAAATCTTAAGTAACACACCATGATTCAGAGTCAGACGTACAGTAACAAATAATAAATAAGCACATTGCATAGTACACAAGCTCATCTTAGTGTTCATGCGTAATATTAGCGTCATTAAAGGTGTAGTCCACATAACATCTACTACATTCATCTACACTATTAGTTATGATCTCAGTAAGTCAAATTCATACAATGTAGTGCACAAATCACGTTCACAGTGAACACATCTGCTAACGTGAAGATAAAAGCATTTGAAATCAATCGTAGTGTATGTGTGTGCGTATGATAACTTCACTTCTGTGTGTTTCTTGTGTGCTAATGACAGAAGGAGTTGTGAAAGACCCTCCATGAAAAACTAAAGACAGAAAGGAGAGATATGTTATGAGCACTGCTCCTGTTCTCACGGCGTTTGAGATCCAGATCTCTTGAAGCTGCCCAGTAGACTCTGAACGCCTTTCTTGACCCGGCGGGCCACAGAATCAGCGGGTGGGCCTGGCAGACACGAGACGACACCGCTGCTGGGTGGACGGGCATCCAAACACTTCTGATACCTCAGCTGTGAGAGACAACAGATATCACTTAAAAATATCATAGCAACATTTAAACACTCAATGAGCACTTTATTGAAGATGATGAGGAATCTGATCTTAGTGTTTTAATTATGAAAGATTCTGTCATGTCAGACAGGCTGGTTTGAGAATTTTTCTATAACAGTCTCTAGAGTTAGTGAATGATTGGCACAAAGAAAAAGAGGAAAAGCTCAGGCTACAGCGGACACACAGATGCTGGACAATGAATCCAAAGATTAAATATAAATTAATTGAGAGTTAACTCATGACAATCATGCGATTAATCTAGATATATATATATATATCAATTGACAGCCCTAATTTAAATACATTTGTCCAATCTGTGTGTAGTATGGCGCTTTTCCATTGCATAGTACCCCATGGTTTGGTTTGGGTCAGCTTACTGTGAGCTTTTCCACTGGGTGCAGTACGTAGTACCCGATACATTTTTTAGTACCACCTTGATCGGGGTTCTAAGCGAACCGAGCTGATACCAAAACATTATGTGAAAACACTGTAGATCACTGATTGGTCTGAGAGAATCGTCACTACCAGCTTCATCGCTACAATGTAAAAGATTAGCTATCTCGAGCAATTAAAATGAGAAAAATGTTTTCCTCAAAAAAACGAATTTCTTCTCGACTGAACAAAGAAAGAAAACATCAACATTTTGGATGACATTTTTAAGAAAATTGGCTAATCCTTTAATCATTTGATGGTTGTGTGGAGTTGCTATGCAAAAACAACATTTATAAAAGAATGGAAATAGTTTTAAACTAGATGTTTGCTTTTGCAATATTGTGTGAATTTTGCATATGGTGAGTGTAGAATTTAGGGAAAATGAGCCTCATTTAAAACCCCTTAAATGCACAGCTCTTGAGAGTTTTTAACAGTAAACACACATTCACACGAGTGTTGCAACGGTAACTCCGGTGTTAGATGGATTATTCTGGTCAAGTACCCTCTGTAGATATTTGCTCACCATACACGCGGCCTGGACGGCCTCGCTCAGACTGGCTGCGTTCGGATCACACCAGAACATGTGACAGATAAAGTCTCCGGGTCCTTCCGCCATGATGAATGCAAACGTGTGTACATCCTTCCCCACACCCATAAACGACAGGAAACGCACACGACACTCTGAAAGAACTTCCTCTGTCTGTAACATCACATAAAACAGATCATAGTGATTACATTGAAACATATTTAATCACTAGAAACATTATTTACAGATTTATAACATTAGACGATATCAGCGTTCTGCTATTACCTCAGAATTGAGTATAGTGAGTGTAGCAGATGCCACGTTCACGGTGACGGGTGTCCACTCCTCTTTGTCTTTGCTGTTGAGGGCCGTCTCCAGCGCAACATTAATAACATCCATGCCTTCAAGAGAACAGATATAGCAAAAGCAGGATATTACATATATAATGGGTAACAAATTGTGCTCAACCCATACATTGCGGAGGCCGATATAATATCTGCAGACAATAACCATAATACATTTTTCGTTCGGCCATGTTAGCACATTTGCATAATGGGTACGCTTGACCCCACGCAGCGCCCCACAGACTGATCGGCACAGGACTGCAAAACACTGCAAGATGAATTTGAGAGCTGACTGCTCACCCCGGTGCCACACGCTAACCGGCCCCCACAACCCCACACAAACTAAAACACACCAATTGTAATGCCAGCGTTTGACGCACAGTGAAATGATCAAACATCACTTTTTTAACAAAATAAAACCGTCTTTCTCACACAAACACATGCACACACACACACACACACACACACAACCCAGTGTTGTCAGTTTAGAAATGTTTTTACAGTTTTTACAGACATTTTGGATAAACCTTAGCTTACTCTCAGTAAAAATATGTCACCAGTACTGCACACAGTTGCACAATTGTTGAAAATATTTTGGAAAATATACATATGTGAAAAAATATATAACAGCAGGCTAGTCGTTTTTGGGTATTTTAATACAAAAATATTAAATATTGTGCCAAGAAGATCTTACCAGCTGGTTTGGTCACCCGCACGCAGTTCAAGTATCGCACATGGAAACGCTGAACGAGTTCATTCTTTGGCACAGGAAACTCTGCAGAACAAAACATCAGATTCAGTCATAATGGACATTTTCATACTCAAAGAATTAAAAGATATTTTTGGCCAAAAAAAACATTAAACCAAAATTACAAAAGTATAAGTAGCACGAAGTGTGAAAATCGTGCAACACATACGCCAAATTCCAGTCGTTTTATTTATTGGTTTCTCAAAATTTTTCTGTTTTTTTAAACCATTTTCGCTTGTATTGTACAATTTTCACACTGTGCTATTTATACGCAACTCCGTGAGACTGGGTTGGCACAGGAGCTGTTTGATAAACCCCGCCCCCAAACACTCCACTTATTATCCAACAGCAGCATTCATTTAATTCTGTACCCGACTCGACTCGTTTGACATAAAGACCACGACTTGAATATCACCGCAAATCAGACTGTAATTACAAACTTTTAATAGTTTTCAGACAGAGCGTGACCGTTTAAACAGCTGCATATCAGCGCGTACAGAATCAAGTCAAAATACTGTTGGGTTTTAGACCCGCGGTCCGTCCTGCCTACTGATTCCCAACCTGTATCCGCACCGCAAATGACTCAAATATTAGCTAGATTTAGCATGTGATATACGTTACCCTGGAAGGGGATGTCCATAAGTCTGGAGGGATCAGTGTTTAATCTGGGGGCTGATTTTCTTTGGGCCATGATCTGTCAGTCAATACATGAAAACAATCAACGCATGAATTCAATCATCTTATATAATAACTTTTCATTTTCTCAAGCACAGTGACAGATATAGTGCTGATATGTATACATGAAAAATCACAACATTTAAAATGATAAATGTAGAGAACATCACTGAAAAGGTAAATACATTTTTAATGAATGTAAGATTTACTCAAAACTTCATACAATAGCTACAGACTGACTTCTATAGCAGAAAAAGGCCTGGTGAGTGTCTGCTTTTAAATTTCAATACATGTAAGATATTATTCAGAATTTTAATCCCTTAGTTGTTATTATCATCAGATATGATGTGATCCTGACCTTTGAGCAGATGTCGTGCATGCTGGTGGCGATGTTCTTAGCAGGGGTGTCACAGCGAAACACGTGGCACTTCAGGACATGTGTCAGTTTGTCTCGGGCCACATACGCAAAATCCCTGTCATAGGACACAAACACATTTATAACTATTATGTAAAATGGCATTTAAAAAACTAAACTCTATGTACAGCTTTACATGCCAGGAACTTCTGTTTATGTGCAGTCGATTAATCTGATGCTTGTGAAAATTAGCTGGGGATTGAACCCATGACAGAGCTGAGCTTTACGACATTAGTTTGCGCGTGCAATCCTTTCGCAGATTTAACGTTGCATATGCATCATCTCATCTTCTTCACACAACTATATCTTTAAGTGTTTTTGCACACTGTAACAAAATAATGATTGTACTAATAAGGGAACCCAAAATAAAGAAACGTGTTGAGGCAACATATATGGATACACTACCTCTCCCTGAGATCCAGAATGCAGCAGAGAGAAATTAAAAAAACAAGAGAGAAACACAATGAAACTGTCATTCAGCCTAAAAACAGTTGTTAGTGTAGCGCAGCAAACTCAAACTCTTACTGTGACACTGAGCATCTTTCAATGTTGAAAAGTGCTGACCTGCCATCATCGCGGCCGACACCCCAAACGCGAATGCTGACGATTGGCTGTGAGTGCAGGAGTGTTCGGCTGTCAGGCTCCATTAAATTCAGTGTTTCATTCTCCAGAAGCAGCAGCATCTCCTTCCCCTAAAGACATTCATGTTAACATGTGAATGTGTGTATTCAAATCAACATCATCTAAAGAGACACAATCACATCCGACAGACAGGTTTCATTTAGGCTTTTAAAGGTGGTGTGTATAAATTTTAGCGGCATCTAGTGGTAAGCTTGCGAATTGCAACCAAGAGCTCACCCCTCAATTTCAAAACGCATACGGTAGCTCCCACAGGACAAACGTGTCATCATCTGAGACAAAATAGTGATGAAGTATTTAATATATGAAGTCTGTAGAGTATTTAATATATTTTACTTGTTCTTTTTCAGGAAAAAACAAGCATACAGTATCTACATGGTCGGGTAAAAATCAGCTCTAGTATGCAAACATTTAGTATGAGTAGGGCTGTCACAATGATAAAAAATTGTCTCATCGCGATTGTTTGACTTCATCGTGATGATTTCAGATCACCGCAATGATTGCACATCTCTTTAAAAAACACAAGGGGGAGCTGCAGTGCCTGTATAAATGAGCCTATCAGATGGCGCTCCTTAACTGACAGTGTAACGCAAAAAAAATAAAAAATCACAGCCATAGCCATTCAATACAGTGGAAAAAAGAATTTAAAGAAATGCTGCAAAACTTTGAACTGCCAGATAAAACATACATTTCCAAAACAACCACTACAGACATGTGGTCCAGTAGCCTACTAATATGACCTTAGCAGGATCATGTGTGAAAAATTATTTTATGAACAAACAAAAAATTATGAGAATGAAATGTTGTCCTTAACAGGCAATTAATCCTCACAATTTATTAGACAATTAACCGTCAGCCAAATTTCATAATCGTGACAGCCCTAAGTCTGAGTGTAGATCTGCACTCCAGGGACAGAATCAGACCTGTAAACTCAGTTAATAAATGCATATCTTTACTGAAAAAAAATTTGATTAAAGTAACTCAAAACTTCACTGTAATCTTTTCATTTCAATTTACTTTTTTAAACGTTTGTATATATTTACATATTATATATTTACTATATTTAGGTCTTATACCCAACTCAAACTTGCAAATGATTATGTTCATTTGTGTCTTATATGACAATTAATTAGCATAACTGTCAAAAAAGTAATAATATATAAATAATAATATATTTTATTAGACAGTTAATTTTCATGCAAATTTCATTTCGTACCCTAGCGTACGGTGTATATCAGCTATTTACAGCACATTAAGCTAGCTCATAATCCAGAGTCACAACTATCCCATTAAATATTTGTTTCTTGTTGTCACCCGTGTGTACACACCTCGCCCCAGATGCCGGCCGTGTCATCCAGATTGTGTTTCTGATAAGACAGCTGTCTGATACAGTTATTAACAGCAACACTACTCCTGCCAGGAGCCATTTCCTCTTCTGATATCTCCACCCAGCCCAGGGAACGCACAGCGAAACACTGCTGAAAAACATTGCCCATTAAATACCATCAGCATCAGAGAAGTGCCGTCTCATCGTGTCTGCGCTCAGATGATATTTTACCTTTGATCCATCACGACTGCCCAGATGAGTTCGCTCCTCCTCTTCCTCCTCAGACTGAGAGCAACTGCACACAACAAACACATGATACTGAATATAGGCACAGATCAATTCAATCCATCTCTGTGTTAATGACAGCTTTAAGATGCTTTGCTAGTAGGTCACAGCTCTTGATCAAACTGCTTCCAGGAGATATGCTGTCATTTACATTTGTGCATTTTTATTAACCTTTTAAGTGTTTGATGAATATGTGTATTAAACCCATGACACTGGCAGTGTGTAGCATGCTTCATGCTTTAGCATATATATACTCACCTAAAGGATTATTAGGAACACCATACTAATACTGTGTTTAACTCTTTCGCCTTTAAAACTACCTTAATTCTACATGGCATTGATTCAACAAGGTGCTGAAAGCATTCATTAAAAATGTTGGGCCATATTGATAGGATAGCATCTTGCACTTGATGGAGATTTGTGGGATGCACATCCAGGGCACGAAGCTCCCGTTCCACCGCATCCCAAAGATGCTCTATTGGGTTGAGATCTGGTGACTGTGGGGCCATTTTAGTACAGTGAACTCATCGTCATGTTCAAGAAACCAATTTGAAATGTTTCGAGCTTTGTGACATGCTGCATTATCCTGCTGGAAGTAGACATCAGAGGATGGGTACATGGTTGTCATAAAGGGATGGACATGGTCAGAAACAACTCAGGTAGGCCGTGGCATTTAAACAATGGCCAACTGGCACTAAGGGGCCTAAAGTGTGCCAAGAAAACATCCCCCACACCATTACACCACCACCAGCAGCCTGCACAGTGGTAACAAGGCATGATGGATCCATGTTCTCATTCTGTTTACACCAAATTCTGACTCTACCATCTGAATGTCTCAACAGAAATCGAGACTCATCAGACCAGGCAACATTTTTCCAGTCTTCAACTGTCCAATTTTTGTGAGCTCGTGCAAATTCTGGCTCTTTTTCCTATTTGTATAGGATACCCGGTGGGGTCTTCTGCTGTTGTAGCCCATCCGCCTCAAGGTTGTGCGTGTTGTGGCTTCACAAATGCTTTGTTGCATACCTCGGTTGTAATGAGTGGTTATTTCAGTCAAAGTTGCTCTTCTATCAGCTTGAATCAGTCGGCCCATTCTCCTCTGACCTCAAGCATCAACAAGGCATTTTCACCCACAGGACAGACACATACTGGATGTTTTTTCCTTTTCACACCATTCTTTGTAAACCCTAGAAATGGTTGTGCGTAGGGATGCACCGATACCACTTTTTTGGAATACGAGTACGAGTATTTGCATTTCAGTACTTGCTGATACCGAGTACTTAATAAAAAAAACATGATTTAAATTTACAGGTAACAGCTTTAGTCATATAATTTAACAAAAAAAAACAAAGGACTAGTTTTCCTGGTTGTTGTAAACTCTGCCTCTTTGGACAACACAAGAGGCATTAACCCCTTACACGCCGCTCAAACATAGACATTTCTCAGACCGTGGTATCGGGGGACTTTTAACGAGTACGAGTACTTTAGAAAATGTGGTATCGAGGCCGATACCCGATACCAGTATCGGTATCAGTGCATCCCTAGTTGTGCATGAAAATCCCAGTAACTGAGCAGATTGTGAAATACTCAGACGGGTCCGTCTGGCACCAACAACCATGCCACGCTCAAAATTGCTTAAATCACCTTTCTTTCCCATTCTGACATTCAGTTTGGAGTTCAGGAGATTGTCTTGACCAGGACCACACCCCTAAATGCCTTTTTGTATGATTTTGTACCTTAGATTAATGGAGGCGTAACGCAGAGTCGCTCCCTCAAACTCCTTCAGACTGTCATCACAAGACAAGTCCTCCTTCTACACAACAACAAAAAACAAACAAACACTTCATTCACAAAGTCACCAATGTTACAATATTACAGCTAGCAACAAGTCTCATTTACTTCAAAGAAAGACAGCAGTACTAGGGCTGGGTAATAAAAAAACAATCTTAAATTATACTGTGATATATTTATGCCAATGAAAAGCATGATAGCATTTACTAATACAATTTTTAAATCAAAATTGAAACTGTTAACACATTAGCTAATGCACCATGAACTAACATGAATAACTGTACTGACATAAACAAGAATGCTGAAACTATATTGTTCATATTAGATAATGCATTTACTAATGTAAACAAATACAACCTTATAATAATGCGTCACAGAAACTTTTTTCATGTTATTCAGTGCACCCCTGATCACATTCAGTCACGCACACTGTAAATAAACACCCAGAACCCACCTGCCAGAGATCTTCATCACTGAATATGTTTGGATGTGAAACATCGTCCCATGTCATCTGAACACAAACCATTTTTAGTTTATTTAACATCACCACTCTCCTGAGTTACAATAATGCTTCTCTTTACTCTACTAATGTTTGACAGCTGTGTCTGAAATCTCATAACAAACGTGAAGTACTGTGGAAATACACGGCTCACGTACCTGCGGCTGATCGGCGGGCGTTTCTGCGGGTGACGTGCTGGTGGGTCTCTCTTCCACAGGCCCGGGCGGCTCCCACTGCGTTGTTCCCGTGGGAATGTGCCAGTAGTAGGTGCCTGAAGTGTCCTGCACCCGCATCCAACCGGAGGGCAGATCCGTGTCCGATTCGAAAGCATTGCCACCCCAGTACGACTCTACAAGCAAGAATGATGCAGGTCTCGGTTTGTTTATTATTAATTTCATGCATATTAACTTCCCTGTAGCACATTTCCACCTTCACTTACCCGGCTCTCCATCCGGTGTGCTGCTGGCGGTGCTTCCCTGCGACAGAGACATACAGCTGGAGTCCTCATCGCTGGGAGCGCCGTTCTTACCGAACAACAAACACGCACTTTTGACGCCACCTTCACCTCCTTTCCTCTGAACGTCCGTGTTCTCGTTCACACTGGGATGGGAATTCTCATCTTCTTCCGTTTCATCGTCTTTCTGTCCCTCATCGTTGTCCTTCAGGGCGTCAGAAGAGTAAATGAGGAGCGGTTCATCATCGGTGGTCCAGTTTTGGAGCTCCGAGCAGAGAGCTTTCAGAGCCTTGTTCTTCTCTTCGTGACGCCGCTGGGAGTTCTGGTTAGGGTTAATCTCCTCTGTGTTTTGAAGCAGGTTCAGATTCTGGTCCTGCTGCTTGCATATTTGGTTCTGACCCTCCTTCATCCACTTGCTGTTGCTCTCGTTTCCCTGAAGCTCGTCGTCCAGGCCTCCCATGATGCCTTTCAGCCGCTGGACGGAGGTGGTGGTGGTGGTGGTGTTGATGGATGTGTGATTTGTGTCTTTCAGGCCTAACTCAGCATGTGACAAACACAGGTCGAGAGTAAATGTGTTTTCATTCAGCAGATCTGATGGACTCGACACAGACATCACACAAACACACAGCTACTGTAACGACACAAAATCACAGTCAGCTTCATTAAACATGTGTAACAGACATATATGACAACAAATCAAATATAACAACAACACAAGATATAACGACAATGAAATATAGGGAGAAAAGGCCAAATTTAATTATTAAAACCTTATCATTATTTTTAAAAAGAAGTGTGACGGATGTATTGCCTCAAGTAAATGCTCATTTATTAAAAAGATCAGAAACACGCCAATGACCAAGTTACTAAACATGTTATTAAACCCTACGCGAATGTGGTTTATTAGACGCTAATTTGAACATCTTTTTGTTATATCAGTGATTTAGGGATGAAACGATCATTTATGATATCAAGGATTTCAGGATCACAGCGCCTGTACAGACACATCAACATTATTATTATGGCTATGATTATTATACTAATATGAATAATATGACACAGACAAGATAAATCAATAGCAGCAGTAACGTTAGCATGTCAATATGATTTCTCTCTCTCTATCTGAATCACATTCACTCATGAATCGCGCGATATAAGGGCGATGGTCGCACTCAGTCGATAAACAACTCTTATTCTATAATCCGTTATTAAACGCTCACTCACCGGTAATAATCTCTTGATCACATTGATTAATCCTCGAAATCAAATCCTCAAAGCATCATCACCGTTATTCTGCTAATGCTGCTAACGCTAACCAACGTCACGACACTGACGTCACGCCGCTGACGCATGCGGCGCGCAGCAACTGTTCGGAAAGCAAGCTGATCCGAGAACTGTAATGATCAAAAGTGCTGCTGGAGAGAGTCAGTTCCAGTATACTGTACACAGCACTATTAGTGGTACTGCCCTTACGGAAATTAACCATGGTTTTACTACAGTTAAAACAAAAATGTTTACTGTTGTAAAATACACAAATATAAAAAATAACTGTGGTTTTCGAAAAAACATATGCCCTTACGAAAATTAAACATGGTTTTACTAATAGTATTTAATAGACACAAAAACATGGTTACTTTTGGTAAAGGTGGATCTGAGGCCTTTAAAAAGTGTAAGTTTGTTGGGCCAATTTTGGGTTTTGGGTACAATGAAAGTAGCTCTGCTGTTTTTTCTGTTGTTTGTCGTCATAGTAACTTATGCTCAGTGTTGAGTTACTCAAAAAAGTATTGAATTACTTAAATCCTACTCAGTAAATGATATAAAGCTCATATAAAAGTAATTAAATCATATAAAAGTACATAAATTATTCTGTTCACACTTTTTAAGGTCCAATTCTCACTGTAAACTAACTATTAATTACTTTTGCCCCAATATACTAATTATTAAAACTTATTAATACTTAGAAGTTGTTAAATTTAAATATTATTGGGTAGGATCAAGGATGTATAATAAGGTTCTACAGAATCAGGCATTAATATTTGTTTATACGTATTTATAAACAGCCAATATCTCAGTAATATTAATGCTAATAACTAACCAGTTAATAATAAGAATTATTATTATTAACCCAAAGTATTTAACGTGAGAAGGATTCATAAAAAACATGCATTTTTAGAATTTTGATGTTAGATCCACTATTGTATTATATATCTTTGATCTACAGTCCAAATACAGTATTTGCTTCATTTACATCAGAAGTTAGTGTCTTAAATTACTGAGTAATCTGTTACTTTTGAGATTCAAGATTTTCTCATAATTTATTTGATCCACATACTTATAATTGATCACAATCCATACTTTACTTTTAAGCTAATGTTTGTTTCCCTTATTGGTATGGTGGAGAATGTTTAAAATATTAATAATTAATTGAATTAATTATCATAAGCCCATCATTTAATGTCCCTACAGAGCTCAGGCTTTTATTTTGTATCAAGACCATTATTACATTATAAGCTTTTTGTTACATTTACTTAAAACTTAATGCATTTTTTTTATAAAACTTACTTTGTGCTTGAAATCTGATGTACACATCCAGAAATCTTACCCTGTGTTAATCTTCACAGCTTCTCTTTCTCAAGCAGTGTTGATGCCCACTAAAATGCTGAAACTCATGGATCATGTTTTAGAGACATGTTTAGAGACATCTTGTGGTGTTTCTTCATAAAGGGTCACTTTAATAGATTTAGGTGAAGATCAGATAACATTAACACATGTTAAGAGATACTGTATGACCTACTGATTGTTATTTGTAGCCTCCAACTAATCTATTTGTCTTACCTCACTGAAAATACACATGAAACAAGAATGACTGAACATGAACAATGCTGTTTTTCTTCTTATCAACAAGATTTTAAGTGAATATAACTGCAGCTGTAAATGTGAGACACATGAGGAATGATTTGATAACCCTTCTGATCATTACAACAAGGTTTGAGAGACATCTTTGTTTCATACGGACACAAATCATCAGTATAGATGCAGCTTTGTGTTACTGTGCAGACAGATAGACAGCTTGTGAATGATGGAGACAGCAGACAGTGGTTTGTCATGTGATCTCTGCCACCATGTTAAATGAAACAGCTTTTATTATCATCTCATACATTTCACACATTTACTGAGGCGTAGTTTCTCAGTAATGAACCGCATATGTCCTAGAAAAAGAGTAAGTGCTTACAAAATACATCACTGGGTTATTATTGTTTTACAACAAAAGCATCAGAATTAAAGCTAAAGTAATAAAGAGCTAGTGTTTTACTGTGTTTACACTGGTAAGTGTTCATTCAAACTTGATGCCCTGTGCCAGCGGTAGATCTTTGCTGTAGTTGATGGTGCTGCGGGAGGAAAGTCACAGAGAACTTGTTTACATTTCACCATTCAGACCAGTCAATGTTTCAAAAAAGCTTCAACTTGTAAAAATAAAGTATTAACATTTCTACAGCATTTATTCAATTAAGGTTTGACTAATAAAGGTTAATCTGTTAACATTAATGCACTATAGCATGAAGAAAGAACATTAAAGCTGCAATACATAACTTTTCTTGGTTAAGAAGCAATAAAAATCAGTTAAGTACATAAAAAACAAGATTTTGCAGCATTTGTAGCTTGTTCACATAACAGTTGTATGGAATATAAAGTTATCCACAAGGTTCCAGGGGCGCTACTGTAAAAAAAACGTGGGTACAACTTCCAGTAGGTGGATGAAGTAGCATACCAATGGTATTTGTACACTGATTAGTGAAGAGGCGAAGGCTGCGTCTGAAACCGAGTAGTATCTCTGAATTCATAGTATTCAGAAGGTGAAAAAGTACCCGAATGATCTACTACTTTCGGCAAGATCACAAAGTGTTCATTCGATAGACCTTTTACTATCCCGTGAACCAAAATAATGTATATGGATTAATTTGAAGTGACGATTGCCTGGTGTAGTTGTAGAGTAAGCATGATCATCATCATCATCATGCATTAAACAAAAAACAAAAAAAGAAAAAACTCAATTGATACAATCACTGGGCCAGATTTAACATGAGCTATTAGACGTGGGTCACGAGTGTGTGCGGTCACAAAAATGTAGTTTACATCCGGTTTGTGAAACTGTGTATCAGTTCCTGTTGATTTTACATCTTTACAGATTTGATAAGGATTTTTAAACCATCTCAGCTGTGAGTTTGTAATGACATGACTGACCCTCACGAGTTATTATAGTGCCAAACGGACACATAAACAAGTGCGCTGAAGCTGCATCAGCTGAACATTCATTGATTGAAACGTAAGCTCTTTTGTCAATAAATGATTCATTATAGTTCTTAACTGTTTTTTTGTAATATTTAAATAAAAAGATAATGTGCTTCAAAAGAGTGCTTGAGTAACTTTATGTGACAGTAAGTGTAAAATCACAGATATTAGTCAACAACGGAGTTAAGATTAGTCTTTGAGTTTAAGGAGCAGTCGTAATGCTGTTACTGTTGCACTCAACATCACTATTTATGTCACCGGTGTGTACAGGTGTGTGTGTGTGTGTGTGTGTGTTTACCTTGCTGGTACTGTATGTTAATTAGTTGTCTTTATGGACCAAATAAAACTTCCCTTTCATACAGTCTCCACCCTCTTTTTACTCTATCCTAACACATTATTATTGAAACCAGTGGTGTGAAAAAACACAGCAAAAACACAGGGATTTAATTACACCTTAAACAGCAATGAGCCTGTGATCGAAAAGCGAGACTTAATATCCACAGTTATCCACATGTTTTCAATTGGTCCGAACAAAAGCGTCTGATATATTATTTGATCAGAAGACATGCTTAAAGTGTTCCCACTGTACCATTGACACACAATGACCGATCCGATCTAATGTGGTGATCACAGACATCAGCCTCATCTGTACAGATGAGCTGAAGCACTGCTTGCGTAAAAAAATACTGCAATTTTATTTTCAAACGCAGATGGTGATAAAGAGGCAAATGTTACGGATTCCACCTTTAATAACGTGAATAAATGCTGTAAAAATATATTTTTTTTGTAATTTCAAGTAAGGTAATGCGCATGTTAATAAGTATTAGAGTTCAGCTCGTGTTGAATATTTTTGTAACATTTTACTCAATTAACAGTCAATTTAAAAATAACATCAATTAACACCAAAACTAACTTTTGAAAGTAAATTAGGCCATTAAAGAATACTGAGCAGTATTTGTATGAAAGCATGTTGAAATGTCTCACCATGTGGATCTTCTCATGTACTGTTTCCACGAATCACTGCCTGACTCTCGTCCACCTCCTGTGTGTTTCTCTCCACCTGTGCAAATAAAACACAGCAGTTAAACAAAAGCAGTATCTATTAACATCTAGGGCAGTGGTTCTTAAACGTTTGCGGCATGCGGCCCTCCCTCATATATAGTGCATCCTTATGTGCCGCCACAAAGAAAATTTATGACTTAAAACATTTCAAAACTTAATATTAGAATAAAACATATTGAATTCTACAAAGCCTTATTTTTCTGTTATACCACGGGCCTGTTGAATGCTTTATTCTGATTGGCGGAGAAATGTTCCGTGGGTATGCATTCATTTCTGATAACCGCACACCTTACTTGTCAAATGTCTTAAAAATAGGCACCAGAGCAATGTTTGTGGTAACCGTGGTATAAGTGGAATAATTGACGACGGGCCTTTGAATTATTTGAAAATAATGCACTCCCGGGGTTAAACAGCACTCCGCAAATTAGACCTTGGGTGTGCATTATTTTCTTATAATTCAATGGCCCGTCGTCAATTATTACTTACAAATTTAATTACACACAACGTATGATTAATTTATTTATTTTATAAAATTTCATAAAACCTGGGCCCCCTAGCACCATCTCAGGGCCCCCAGTTTGAGAACCACTGATCTAGAGGAGCTTTCTAACATATTAACACAAGCATCAGGTATGGAAGGAGTCCTTTAAAACAAACATGGTGCTGATGATCAATCTAGAACACTTTAATATGTTTTCTCTAACCAGCCCTTAAATCCTACTGATCTCAAACCATTCATGACAGAGGATGGGCAGTCCACAGCAAGAAAAATATTAAACAAAACTACAACATTAACATTTTACTCTAGTGGCCATGCATAACATGCCATAAACTTTAGTTTCCCTCTCTGTCCCAGATAAATGTTTATAAATAAATTTCAGTGCCCCATAAATGCTGAGGGATACATTTGACTGAATATGTTACAAATGCTGAATTATTTAAGAACAGCGCAAACTTAAAAAGGCTCAGCACTAAGACGTTTATTATGTTGTGCATTTTTATTTATTTTCAAAAATATGTAGAAAAGAAAAGATTTGTATTTAGAGAATCCACGGGATCGTCTTATAGGGTGTTTTCTCCTCCACTTATTTCAATAGAGGATATTATTTTAACAGCATTTTATGAGCACTATTTATTCATATCACACATTTAAGTGGGACTTTTAAAAACTCACGGTACACTTCAGTCTCCAGGCTCACAGAAACACAGATAGCAATATATTAATAATATATAAAATATAAAATCCATGTCTGGTCATTTCAGATGTTGTTATGGAGGTAAAAATTAGGTTCAGGGGTTTTTGGGAGTTTTGCATTATGATATGAGTGTATATTAGTGTGATTGTTTTGTTATTTTCCTATCAAATTTGACAATTGTCAAACACGGAACCGATGCATGACATCAGACTTAACAAGAGGATTTATTCCTTCCTAAACTGCGTGTTTTTCATGAAGCTAAATATATGATATGACCTGTAGTGATATACCAGCTGATATATGTAGTCTTTATTTTGGTGGTCAATCTGCATTTGAAAGGGTTTTAAATCTAGCTAAATAAAGTAAAATTACTGTAAATCAAGTAATTATAGCATGCCAAAGTCAACTGTAATCATTTAAAATGTATTTTCCCTGCAAACAATTGTGGCCAGTGAAAATACTGTGTGGCTAGTAACTTTAAAAAAACCACTGTGGCCTAAAAGTTCACAGTTCATACTGTCAAAAATATCTATGAAATGTAGAAAAAGTCCATAGTAGTCTGTATAGACTGTTCCTCTATGTTTGTACAGTAATGTTGAATATGTCTATTATTGTACAGGCAGTTTAGTGATATGGAGCCAGTGAAAAATGTCTTGATGTTTTTTGATAATCTCTCCTAGTACATCAAGTCAATTTTCTTTGTTATGCTGATAATAAACAGCTATACATTTCCTTTATTATCCTGGAGATAACCGAACAGACCGTATTAATGATTTTCCTTCTTTTGAATTATAAGTAAAGGTACTGATTACTGAACTGAACACCTCTAAAAACAAATGATTACAATATAATCTATCTGTCCATTCTTCTAACTGTCATGTTTTTTTACAATCAAAAACAAAACTGATGTTGGATAAAAATACATGTTAATGTTATATTTCCAATGTAAAAAGTATTTTCCACCATAGCATTATTTCAGAATGAAACATATGCTTTTAGTTTCTAACACAGATATTATTCTCATGTTTTTCTGTGAAACTGAAACCTTACAGACATTTGTTTTAAGCTGTGGTATGTGTTCAGGTGTGGATACGTACCGAACGCTCCTCCGATCTCAGCGCCGCTGGTAGGAATGTTCACGTTCACAATGCCACAATCAGAGCCTTTGGGTCTAAAGTAAGAAAATGACGTTACATAGCGATCATCTTCTCATGTAGAAAACTGTACCCCTTCCCCAGCAGCACACATACCCTAACCAGCGAAACACTCGGCCCATGTCTCTTGTGAAGATACTGCTGGAAAGCCCTTGTTTCACTTCATTATTCCAGGCGAACGCCTCATCCTCCGTCTGAAACAAAAGAAACCACCATTATAAACAATCATACCACACAATACAATATTATATTATGGAGTTGTAAATTTAGCTGCATGTAATATGCTTATTGCTGACCCTCACTTGCATGTCGCTTTGTTTTATTTATTTACTCGGCAGACACGACTTTTATTCAAAGAAGTTACCTTAAATTTGAGCACATAAAGGATTGGAACGAAGGTCTCCGTCTGAACTATTGGAGCATCGTGTGGCAATCCTGTGATAATTGTGGGCTCCACATAGTTCCCTGGACGGTCAATGATCTGACAATAATGAAAAGTTAAATCTCAACATGTGACTTCATACAAATAGGAGACAAAAAAAAAAAACAAGAAACTGATAAAGCAGCAAATGATTTCTGAGCATTTAACAGTGTTAAATTGACTTACACATTTTTACACATTTCAATTTCCTTTTGTCAACAAAGTACACTTAACAACATTGTGTCTCAATTTGGGAAATAGATAGTTATTAATTTCATAAAAGAGCCTGTTACTGTTTAACTCATGAATTTGGTAAAATCTCTGAAATCATTTTAAAGATTGGTATTTTAAAAACTTGACATCAAGAGACACCAAAGTCTCACAACTTTTATGTAGTGTTTTATGTAATATCTAATTCTGCCATGTTGTAGCAATCCAGGTTTTTAATCACAGGGGTAGGATAAGGTTGTGTCATTTTACAGTTAGCTCAGAATAATGAAAACTGCAAGATAAGAAGAACAAAAGATGAAACTGTAAAACATTTTTGAAAGCAATTAGATATTTTAAGAGGTTTTTATTGGATGTTTCAAAAGTTGTTTCTCATCACTACAGCACAGCCAAACTGCTTGCAAACTGTTTAGAAACTGTTTGAACTGATAAAAGTGACAAGTCATGTGCACTTGGGCATAATGTGTAACATACAAAATACATCAGAAAAACTAGAAAAAAAGACAAACAGAATAAAAAAATACTTCTGTTCTCTAATACTATTCTTCATTTTCATAGTTTTATACTTCATGTGATAAAACCTCCATGCACACATTGATTATATCATTTTCCACCTCTGGGTCAGATCATAAATATTACTTAGAAGATTACACTAGAACGTTCAGCGTGGATTAATGCATAGCTAAGATGAAAAATAAAGTTTAACTTTGTAGCTCTTTAACTAAATGTAAAAAAGAAGGAATTTTGCTGTATAACATACAAAGAGTGAACGGATTATGTGTCGATCCAATGCCCATAAAAGTTGTGTTTGTTGCAGTGTTTTATGTGCGTTATTCTGAATGTTTGCGGGCGGGAGCAGATAGAAACATTTCAGGTGCGAGCTGGAGCGTAACGGACATGTTGTGGGAGCGGGTGATAATGGTCAGAAAGTCAACTGGAGTGGGCGGGCAGTGATCACCATATGGACAGCGTAGATCAGGGGTGGGCATTCCTGGTCCTGGACGGCAATGTGTCCAGCAAACTTTAACCTGTCAAGTCATCCTGCAGCTTTTGATGAGATTTTTCAGGTGTGATTGATTAGGGTTGGAGCTAAACTTTGCAGGACAGTGGCCCTTCAGGACCAGGAATGCCCACCCCTGGTGTGAATGGAGTAAGATCTGTTTCTGGTGTACACACAGGGAGTAATGATTGTCATACAGACAGTATTCAGAATGAATGAAGTGTTACCTTTCCTCCACATACAACAGTGCCGCCCTGCTGCTTGGCTTGTTCTACAGCCGCTAGATACTGTTCAACAGCCTGTCTGGTGTGCAGAGGCCCGTAGAGAGTATTAGCTGTTAACAAATATACAAGAATTAAATGTACAGCCTCATTTATAACATCAAAAACATACGAAGTAATGAACTTACGGTCCCAGGGGTCGCCGATTCTGATTTGTTTGTATGCTTTAGCGATCCTCTCCACCACCTTGTCATGAAGACTTTCATGAAGAATCTAATTCAGAAGAAGAATAGACCCGATCCATTAAAGGTGCTAAAAAATGCATTGATGTTAAATTGTTTTCTGATATCTACACAGAAGGTTTGTGGCTTTATAAAGTGCAATAATTATTCAGAGATTCCAGTTACAACCCCTGTCTTTATAATAAAATGGTCTAATATTACCTTATTTGAAAGGGTCATAAATAATAATGCTGAGCTCTGATCTGATTGGCTGTTTCTCCTTCAGTAGCTCTGTGTGTGTGTAAACAGATCTTATGTTTGACTATGTATCAGATGAAGATACAGATTTTGAGGAATAATCAATTGTTTGAAGATTGTTAATGGACGTTTCTGAGTGGTCAGTTTGTGTTGTTTCAGTATGGACCTGCAAAACGTAACTGTAACGTCAATAGTAGAACTTCAGCCTAAACGCTAGCACATAGCATTAAAGGGTCCCTAACCTAGGTGTTTTCAGCAATATTAAAATAGTCTCTGGCATCCTCTGAATGGGTCTGTAAAGTTTCAAAATAAACCACAGATCTTTCATTATACGATGTTGAACATGGCCATTTGTGGCTGCATTAAAATTAGCGCTGTTTTGTTTGTGTTTCCTTAAATGCTAATAAAGTTTGCACACACAAGGTTTACATAAGGAGGAAACAATCGTGTCTGAGGCTCACAATATCTCATTACCATGTACAGAGATCTTATTCTTCATCTATGCCTAGATAAATAAAGTTTTACATTCTGCGGCACCTTTAACATGAACAGATGCGCAAAACTAAACTAATACTACTCTCTTTAGTACACAACACTAACCAGTCTTCTGGTAGTAGTGCAGCGCTGACCGGCCGTTCCCACTGAGGCAAAGACAGCAGATGGCACAACCAGACTGAGATCAGCGTCTTCAAACACTGTGACAAACACAAAAGCATTAAATCTTCACTGTGTGTGAGAGATCGGAGAAATATGACAGTAACCTCAAAAGATAAACATAGTTTATACAATTATAGTAAAGCAAAAAAAAAGTGAAATGAATCAAATGTGACCCACCTATGATGGCGTTGTTTCCTCCCAACTCCAAGAGCTGCCGACCTGAAAACATCATCATTACAGCATTAGACACCGAAAGACACTAAGGGCTCTATCTTACACCCGGCGCAATGCAGCGCAATGCGCAACGCAAGTGTCTTTCGCTAGTTTCCACCCTAATTTTAAGTCTAAAGTCAATGGCGCAATGTGTTTTATGTTATTTAAAGAGCGCATTAGTATGCGCCTATAAACGGGAGGACAACGCGGGTTTGCTTATCACATAGTACATGAATGGGCAGCAGCACAAAAATGCTTTTAAATATGAAAGATGGATTGAATGTAAAAGATTATTATTGAGTCTCTTGGACATAAATGAGGACTAATTTTGAGACGTTAGAAGGCGCAAAGAGCTGCTTCACCTGCAGCCTGGTAAGTAAATAAATGCTTTGCTTTGAACAAATGTGTCTGTTTTTAAATGTTTTTTTTTATGCTACCTCACGGATTTATTGTATATGATGACTCTGTAGCTGTGGATATGGTGAGATGAGAAACATTTTTAAGTAATGCTTAAAAAAACTCTTTGCTAAAAAAAACGCTGTCCAAAGTGCTGAAACGCGCATAGAGCCGTTTGTAAATTCTTTATCTCCTGTTTGTTACAAATAAAGTATTTTTAGAGTACAAACCTTATCTTACATACTTGTAAATTATTTTTTGATGTTATTGGATAGCCATACATTTAAAGCAATTAAAAGCCTGCTTTTTTACTTCTATGACTAAAAGAAAACGGGTTTTAAAGGTTTTAATAAAAAAATAACAATTTCAATACAAGTGAAAAACAACACAATTATTTAACATTAATCTTAAACTGGGGATCTTCTTCCTCCGCTTAGTTTTTCAGTTTACAAAGTCCGTCATCTAAATAGGGATTAGACATAGCGCCAGCGCAACTAGCTTTTAAAGGGGATGAGAGCTGTGACTCTCATTGGTTTACTGCACGTTACGCCCAAAATACTCCCATTACAATAGGACCAACCCTTTTCGACCATGCGCTCAGCGCACAAACCATTTTTCCCGTCGTTAAATTAGCAAAAGTGGATTCGGACACGCTTAGATCGTTAAAATAGGGCCCTATGTCACTGTATGGGGAGTGAATATAATTGAAAGGAGATTGTGAGACAATTATTATCATTGTTAATGTTTACATTTGCTAGCTAGTATGCTATGTTTGAGGCGGCCATGATTTGCTTGTGAACAGTTTAGGAGGTGTAAGATTTGATCTCACACAATAAATGAGAATCTGAGCCGTACAATGGAACCGATGGAGGTTCTGAACTGGATTGTCTCTTGGATTCTCAGGAGGGTAAAATCACGCCTAAACTCCGGTAGTATTAGCCCAGGTTTAAAGTCATCTTTGCACAGTCTTGAGAATGCTTTATTCCCTCTGTGTCTGTCTGGTTTAACTTTAAAAACACATAATTTTATCTATCTATTTTTACACACTATTTTATTTTTATGCTTACTGATTTTCTTATCTTAGACCATATATTGCACATAAAGTAAAATGAAAGAGTTGTGATCTGTTTGTTATGCAAGATATTAAGTTGAACTTACCAAAGCGCTCCTGCACCATCACTGCCACCTGTTTACCGACGTGTGTGCTGCCCGTGAATGAGAGCAGACCCACTCGCTCGTCCCGAGCCATGGCCGTACTGTACACACACAAAGACACACTGAATACTGCAAGGTCTCTGCATGAGTATAAACTACAAAATTTGGGTTAATCTCATTGCTTCTCATACATAAATGACAAATTTTCTAACTGAAAGGTATCCCACAGACAGATGCTACCAGTGTGCAAACACTCATAATCAAAATAATGTGTTTGTATTTTAAAGATATGACATAAAGCTAGGGGTGTGCCATATCGTACCGTACATAACACTGGTTTAATTTTTTACACAACATAATATGATTGTTTGGCCCATGCACACACCCAATGTCAGCTCCACCACAGGTCATAGAACAGATGGCACCAGGAAGATTATTCTTCTCTAACACATCAGCGACAATTCTGTACAGAAAAACACAAACATCAAATATACAGACACAACAAAATATTGCTGCACACAGTGACGACAAAGTCCAAAATAGCCAACATCATGTTGGGTGAAGGTATTCAATGTCATCATGAAACTATTGATGTGTAAATAATTAAAAAACTATTTACACATCAAGTGTTTACTGTGTTTAACTGAGAGTGATCCAAATAAAAAAAATATTCACATTCTGGAATATAAATTTGTCAAGGTTTTTTGTTTGTTTTTGGGTAGAGTTAAATGTGACATTTTATCCACAATGAGGAATGAATTATTTTTGTTTTATTCCACATTTGGATGAGATTTGCTACATAAATGAAATTAAATTGAAAGGGAAATGTACTTTGTTACCGCGACGCTTGTGAGAGGTGTGGTAGGAGCTCCTTTCCTGTTGGGAAAAAAATAATTAATACACACATTAAGTGTACGTATTATACTACAAACATGACAACCAATGAGAAAAGAGAGTTCCAACCAAAGACAAACGTTGCCGCAGATAAGAGCTAATGCGTTATTCCAGCCGTAAACTGCCACGGGGAAGTTAAAAGCTGTGATGATTCCCACAAGACCCACTGGATTCCACTGCTCGATCAGTACGTGACCTGGCCCTGAAGACAAATCACAAGTGTTCAGTTCTGGACTGATGTTTTACTGAGACACCTTCAACAGGCCCAACTCACTTTCAGAGGGTAAAATGGGTCCACCGATCATCCGAGAGAGTCCCACAGCATAGTCACACACATCCACATACTCCTGCACCTCACCAACACCCTCCACATAGATCTTACCCATCTCCAACGACACCTGCACATGCACAGCACATTCACATCACAACACTTCTCAAATCTTTATATTGTAATAGTATTAATACTCTCGTCTCTTACCAAGCTGCCAAGAACTTTGATCTTTTTTCTCAGAGCATCACCGATCTGTCGAACAATTTCACCTCTTTTTGGAGCAGGAACCTGAGTAAGAAATGTATTTAATTATATGAGTTCAGCACAGAAGGACTGGAGTATCTTTGTTAAGAAGGACTTTATACAACAATATATCTGCATTACACTTTTTACAATCGTCTAATTTTTTTCATAAAGACGAGCTCTTAGCGCCCCCTAGCAGAATGTATACAAAACACACAAGGAAGTGCTGGAAAGTGCTAACAAGTTCAGTTGGTGGCAGTAATCAGCAGGCAGTGATGCACGAGAAATCCAGTTATATTGTGTAATCTTTCCATCTCTTCTGCTTTGGTAAATCAACACATTTGCCATCTCTCTTTTTGACATCAAATGTCCTGCTTGCTCACTCTATCTTCTCCTCTGTATTGCTGTTTGGCTAAGAGACTGTTCTGGTGTTAGGCTGGATTGGTCTGAGACAATTAGTTTTTTGCCCATTTACACAGCCAGGTCTGTACACAAACCCTTTTTGGTCAATACACAAACAAAACAGACTTTGTGTTCATTTTAATTTTCAGATATTGCATAGTTCCCCATATAATCAGTTAATTTTGTACAGATATAATCTCAAAATGTCTAATCATAAGGGACTTCATGACAAATTTATCACTCTGTCACAACTTGAGAATTCATGTGAATGATAATTCATGTGCTTACATCTGCCCAAACTTTCCAGGCTTCCATTGCTTTCTGTACAGTTTCTTCATATTCTGCCGTAGTTGCCTGGTGAAAGAGGACATTCATTCAGAGATATCAAACTTCACAGGGCATCACTTTATTAACAGATAGTGTCAGTATGTGTTTAATTACTTAAAGGTATTGCGGAGGATTTTCTTTTTCCGGGTGGATCATCAAGACTATTGGTCCTCCTAGTTGTCAATCAAGAGTGAGAAGGCGGTTCTTTTCTAAAATTAAAGAAAATCCTCCGCTACACCTTTAAGTAAAAGATATCAATCAGGGCTAGACAAAAAGAAGTGCCCCATGGCCAGCAAAAATGTTAAAGGTCACGTTCTTCCTGATCCCATTTTTTAAACCCTAGTTAGTGTGTAGTGTTGCTATAATAGCATAAATAATACCTGTAAAATGATAAAGCTCAAAGTTCACTACAGGCGATTTATTTTCTTTACCAGAATTCCTCTTTCAAAGCCTACAATGAACGGCCGGTTTGGACTACAGTCCTCTACTTCCTGCTTTAATGACGTTACTAGAACAGTTTTTGATTAAACTCCGCCCACAGGAATACGTCAGTCGCCAGCTACGCTAACGGCAGGCTAAGCTGCTATCGAATCACAACACACTAAACAAACTACACAATCAGAGTTCGATACGTATTTCTGAAGGAGGGACTTCATAGAACAAGGAAGACATCAGACCATTTTTAGGACAGTGAAACAGCTGTATAATAAAAAATACCGCTTTTTACACGTGAAACATGAACACATGTTATATTGTGCACTGTCTGTAAACACAATCAAAGCTTCAAAAACAAAGAAAGAACGGGACCTTTAAACGATGGGTGCTGTATCGTCATAAAAAATTATCTGTGCAATAATAAGGCCTTATAGTGATAGCGGCCCAAATAAACCTTGACCTAGTGTCAGAGTATATTAATTAAACAACAACGGATGAAGAAGAAAAAAAACACTCACTGACTCTTTTTAATGACGATTAATCCATATTTAATTATATTAGGTGTCACCAACCCTGCTCCTGGAGGGCTACCATCCTGCAGACTTCAGTTCCCACCCAGCTCCAACACACCTGTCTGTTATTATCAAGCAACCCTGAACACCTTGATTAGCTGCTTCAGCTGTGTTTCATTGGGGTTAAAATCTGCAGGACGGTAGCCCTCCAGGAGCAGGGTTGGTGACACCTGAATTATAAAGTATAGCGTATTATTTTCCATTCGATTATTTTCCATTCAATTTCTGTACCTGTAAGGTACAGAAGTGTTAGACTAATCTAAAAAACATGAACAGCACTGTTTACTTTATTGTATGTTTGTTCATAAGCCTTGAGATATGGCTTTTTGGGCACGCGCTTCGCATGTACGCACACATGAATCTTATAGGTCACCCAAAAATTACAATTTTGTCATCATTTACAAAGAAAGATCAGAGGCCCCCCATTGACTTGAATAGTATTATTTTTTCCTACTATGGAAGTCAATGGGGCTTCTGATTGGTTACAAACATTTCTCAAAATATCTTCCTCGTGTTCATCAGAACAAATACATTTATACAGGTTTGTAATAACATGAGGGTGGGTAAATGATTACAGCATTGTTAGGTGAACTACAGCACGAAAGTAGCGCATTAAAATCTGACAGTTCTGTCAAGTGGCCCAAGCATCATTTCCGCTGGCCCCTGGTCATCCTTGTTGTCAATTTCTTTTAATAATTTAAAGAAAAAAATGGATTTCATGGGGATTTCAGTGAAAGACATTGCATGTCAGATTCTTTAGTAACAGTCATCAGTGTGTGTTTACCTCTTTAGTATGTGTGTATTTGTTCATGAGTCTGACTTACCTGTCGGACTCTGGCGATGGGCTCATTGTTGGCCGGGCAGTATGACGTGATTACCTGTATGATGCAGGGCAGCACATAAGTTATGTATTAAACTAACTCCGTTACCGGTGCAGCTTGTCTGATGAAAACAACTGTAAATATTTAATCAGATGCGTTAATGTTTTTGGAGTAAGTTAGTTGTTTTATGGGAAACTTTAACCAGGAACCATGAGTACAGATACAACTCTTACATCGATATGAATATAACATCAATAAATATATATGATGAATAGAAATGTTGAGGAATGTCGCGCCTCTGGTTTGACTATATTTAGCGCGTCAGATCCTCTTACCTCTCCCGTTCCCCCCCAGCAGCCGTTATAAACTCCGTCATTGTCCTCCTGCAGGTTTAACTCTTTTAACCAGCTGTACTGTGGTTGACTGATGAGTAGAGTGGACATTTTCACAGCGCCGGGTCCGAAACGCAACGCAAGTTTATTTCTCAGCGTAAAGAGTCGACCAAGTCTCACCGTCAGCACGCGCTGCATCGTGACGTGACTGAATGAGCCGCGCAAGCGCAAATACAGACACGTGATATACGGCGTTTTTAATTGGTCAGATCGGAACTCGCCCCTTCAGACAAATCTGAAATATTTAAAAAATAAAATAAATAATTATTAATAAATACATATATTTTTATATTGAATAATTGTTTTATGTTTTACGTTATATATTTATGTTAAGTTATGAAAATATAATTTTATATTTTAAGAGAAATGTCAATGAAACAATGCAAATAGTAAATATAACAATGCAAAAAAATTGTGAAAAAACAACAAAAAATATTGTGAAAGGCCGGACATACACTGTGAGATTTCAGCAATATAAAGAATAAACGACAACTCATATTGTACGAATAAATAACAAGCGATGCACAGCTGGAGCTCGTAAAGCAGAGTGGCGCAGCGGAAGCGTGCTGGGCCCATAACCCAGAGGTCGATGGATCGAAACCATCCTCTGCTAATTATTATACAACAACAAAAAAAAACGCTTAGTTTTCCCTGCAGTTTATGTAATGTAGGTAAATAAAAAATAGTCCTAATTATTTTATACACAACATACTGTACACACAGAGCAGCCTGAGAACGTGCGGGAGAGGTGGGATTTATACGTTATCCGGATTTATTATTTAAGGGCTATGTCCGAAACAGCTCCATACCTTTACAAAGTGCACTATTTGAGGGTACATATTTTTTTCCGAAATTATAGTGGACATCATCTAATGCACGTAATCAACTCAGACTCGTGCCAAAGGAATACACTTCCGTGTTTCGACACAAGATGGCACCCGCAGCGCGCAACTAGGGTGCATAAAGGGTGCAGAGGGCTATTTCGTTAACAGCCCCGGATCGTCTTCCTCTTTCTTGAGGTTTAACTGCATTGTTTTTGGTCTATAGACGATTTTGCGAGATGTAAACAACACTGGTCCAGAAGCACTTACTGTTGTTTTTAGTTAACATTTATTTAACATTTTGATTCAGTTCAGTTTCTGTTGGTTGTATTTGGTTCTAATATTAATTCATAATAATATTTTATTCAGTGTTAAAAAACTAAAACAGGAAGTGCTTCTGGATCAGTTATGTTTAAATCTTGCAAAATGGTCTATAAATGAGACGCAGCTTGAACGACTGTGTGGACTTGGCCCATCATCAGCGGGGCTGCGCATCACGTGACAGCGCAATTGTAGCGTTCTGAACAACAATTTTCAGCAGAGCATTTAGACGGATAAACATCATTTGACACTGATCTGAAAATAAACAGCGATGAGTTAAGGTTAAACCAGAGAGATCAGAAAATTAGTCCTCACTAACCAACTAAGCCCCGCCTTTCCATGTACGGAACAGAACATTTGTCCAATCAGAGTGTACGTTGAAGACGCTACAGGAAGTAAGCGCGCGGTAAATCCGGCAGGGACAAATGGCGGGTGATGGGGACAGAATGGACGATCTGGAGGATGGAGAGATCGAGTCTGATCATGAGTCTGATGTGAAGGTAACTGCAGAGGTAAAGGTTTGATTAAACTATCTTCAGTTAGCGCTATTCATTAGTTAACTGTGATATCAGACTGACTGATCGGTGATGTTGCAGTCAGTGTATGTAACTTATCAGGCACGTGAGCGTTGTTATTAAACTGAACCTGCCTTAGTTATTGCAGTAGTTATTGCTTTTTGTTTCCTTCAGATATTTTAGCAACGCCTCTCAGTGCTAGACGCTGCTACTTTTGTCTGACGAATCTGTTTTGAGTTTTTTAAACTCACGCTCATTCAAACTGCAGGTTATGTTGCCAAACTCTTTTTATTTTTAAATCCCCCCAATCAGCTGAGACACTGAAAGCATTTACTCATCAACAATGTTTTTCCTCTCATTACATGTTTTGTTTTGCGTGAAAATCCTCTGTGTTATTTTGGTGAAATGAGTTGTGTTGGACGTCGTTTCCCATCATGTGATTGCAGATGACCCATTAGTTAGAAAAGACCATGGCTGTTTCATTCGGGATTTACTCATTGTGTTATTCTCTGTTGTAGGTGTCGTCCTTCAAGAGCAGAGCTCCTCCTGTGAACGTCGCGTCTGTCACAGGATACCGTAATTCCTTTAACACAGACTCCAGCGACAGTAACTCCGACTCGGACGATGACGCCATGCTCTGGAGACATAAACGGCGCAAGTCTTCCAATATTCCTGCCCCTGTCCACAAGCCGTGCGAGAGCGGGGCAAGAGCAGCCGCCGGCCCTTTCGCTCCCAAGATTAACAACATCTGGGGCACCGTGGTGCAAGAGCAGAGCCAGGAGGCTGTGGCGGCCGAACTGGGCATCATGGGAATGGAGGGGGGAATCAGTATGAACAGTCGACAGAGCGAGACGTATAACTTTGTCCTGGCCCGCAAGATGATGGAGAAAGAGCGTGAGAAGGAGGAGGAGGGAGCGAAGAGCATGTTGGACATTGAGTTGGAGGGATACATGCAGCGGAGGGGAGATGATCAGATCGACCGCGACTGTCAGAAGAGAAAGCGGTCAGCTAAAGAGCGACTGGGCGTGCGGGCTGAAATGGACTTTAAGGGTCGATACGAGCTTACCGAGAACGACACTGAAGCGAGAGTGGTGGATGAAATAGCACACAGGTGGGATAACAGCAGAGTACATGGAGGAACTGTAAGATCCTGTAGATATTACATTAAACAGTTTAGTTCATCTTAGAAAATTGTGTACATCTGCAACAGGTGACCCTTAAGTGTAATTTATAGTCGTGTGTAGGTGCTATGCCTTATGTGTAGGTTGTGCATAGCGCACATCGCCAAAATTTTAAATTTTCACCATCACCGCTTGGTGCACTCATCTTCTTCATGCAACTTGATTTTATAACGCTTGATTTGTGTATGTGTGTTGAAGACTGATGGAGCCAAAGAAAGATTTAATGGAGCGAGTGGTGCGAGTAATAGGAGCAAAGAAAGCCATCGAGCTGCTGTCAGAGACAGCAACCATTGAACTGAATGGAGGTCTCTACACTGTGGTATGTGCTTTCACAAAACTACATCTCAATGTTTGTAAACATGGCTTCTGTGTAACGCAGACTTGTTTTTAATGCAGGACGGCAGCAGGAGACGCACGCCTGGTGGAGTGTATCTGAATTTACTCAAGAACACGCCCAGTATTACTGATGAACATCTGAAGGTTTGTCATCATCACAGCTGGAGAAAGTGTTATGTGTTTTATTGACTAAAGGAGCAGCATTCACACTAGACATTGAGCATGCAAATATTTTTTTTCTCATTTTGTATACATCAGCCCTACAAAGTATCAAAATGTCTTAGTAACATGCAACAAAACAAAATGTTTGCCATTTGTTTAAGGTGACTAGGAAAACTAGGGATGCACCGATACCACTTTTTTGGAATACGAGTACGAGTACTTGCATTTGAGTACTTGCCGATATCGATACCAAGTAATAGTAATAAAAAATAGTAAACCAAGTAATACTTAATATAAAAACATGATTTAAATTTACAGGTAACAGCTTTATTCATATAATTTAACACAAAAAAAAGGATTACTTTTCCAGTTTGTTGTAAACTCTGCCTCTTTGGACAACACAAGAGGCATTAACCCCTTACACGCCGCTCAAACATAGACATTTCTCAGACCGTGGTATCGATTCCAGGTATCGGGGGACTTCTAACGAGTACTAGTACTTTAGAAAATGTGGTATCGAGGCCGATACCCAATACAGGTATCGGTGCATCCCTAAAAACTCTAGTGGTTTTAACTGTTGGTGGAACGTATGATGATCGACACCTGTGTGAACTTCACACATTTGCTACAAATCACCTTGATATCAGGGATTGGGTGCACCTGCTGGAGAAATTATTATAAGCATTATGATAAATATTTGCACCTTCTTAAATTACGACTAAGCGTAGCTATGCATGGTGTAGATAATGTGCATTATTTCCCGCTGACGCTTTTTACCACAGTAATAGTTGAGACACCATTCGTGTAACTATGGTTTTAAACTTACATTTATTCCTCCATTAAAAGATGAGAAATGAAAGCTGTCCCTCCTCTCACACCTTTACCAGTGCCCTCTCCCCCAGGATGTGCACACCTACAGTATACCATCAAACACCACCTTAACAATAACTAAAAAGTAAAAGCCTTTCCTGTTAACAAAACACCATCATCGTCATTCACCTATTAATTCTAACTGCGTTCACACCAGAGGCGAATTAACTTTTGCTAGTTTAATGACAGGAAAAATGGTCTATGCGCCTGCCGCACAGTCTAAAAGTGTTGTTCCTATTCTCATATTGAGTAATGGGTGTGTTTTGGGCGTAACATTCAATAAACAAATCAGAGAGTCATCTCTCATCCCCTTTAAAAGCCAGTTGCGCTCACTCCAAGCCGAATTTCCTTTTTGCATGCAGAGTTTGTAAGCGAGCAAACTTTAAGCATAGGAGGAAGACCACCAGTTTAAGGTTGATGTTAAAAAATTGTGGTTTTTTTGTTGCATGATCTCTGAAAGCCAATGTTGACATTTGAAATCACCTAAACAAACACGCCCATACCCCAATAGAATCTGGACCTTCTTTAGACCCTCCCCAAGTTTTATGCATGATCACTGTAATCTCAGCGTTTTTTTTTTTTATAAGAATAATTTACAAATATGCAAAAAGGGGGTCGGTAAAAATACTTTATATGTAACAAACAAGATTTTACAGACGTGTTGGGAGGCGTTTCCGCACTGGGACAGGGGCCTGAGTGTTTTGAAAAATATTATTTAAAAGTGGTTCTCATCTCTAGAGATATCCATAGAGATACAAAGTCGTCATATACAATAAATCTGTGTGGTAGCATTAAAAAAATAAAAATATATCAAAATAAATGCAATATTAGCAAAACAAAAATCTGTTTACTTACTAGGCTACAAATGAAGCAGCTTTTCTGCCAGCTGAGCTCAGCTTCACGCCTTCTAAAGCTCTGTAATCGTTCCTCATTTATGTCCAAGAGACTGAATAATAATCTTTTACATTTTAATCCTTAATTTTTTTTCATACTTAAATGTTTGTGTGCTGCTGGGCATCCATGCTTGTAAAAAACCCAAATGCGCTTTGTTGTCTTGTTTATAGGCGCATATTATTAACACGCTCTTATATAACACAAACAATATTGCGGCATTGACTTTAGACCAGTCTTTAGTTGGTCAATAGCGTAGTCTCTTTTAGTTGGCCAAGCCCCTTTGGTTTTATTTGATTGCAGATGCCATTTACTCTTGTCACTTTTTGACATGTATGTGGGCTAAATGTAATTTTTCACATTGCAGGATGTCTCCTCACTTTTGTACAGATATGACACGTGTCTGTTTGTGTCTTGTCCTATACAGGAGATCTTCTATGAGGAAAACCAAAAGGAATACAGCAACAAAAAAGCTGCCAAGAAGCGGCGGAAAAAAATAGTTGCCAAGAAGATGAAGCAGGCCATCGGCAATCTCAATCTCCAAGAACACAGTGATATCTCACGAGAAACATTTGCTAGTGACACTGAAGAGGCGCTGGTGTCCCTAGAGGAACCCCCTGAGGACCCGCCGGACCCTGCGCTGGGCACTGATGACATCCCTGTAGTTTACAACTCAAGTGACCTGGAGGTTTTCTAATGCATGCCGCTTCAAAGTTATCTATTACCAGCACTATTAAATACATAATACTTTAGTTATTAGTTTAAATCAGCATTGATGGCTGATATTTGATGTCATGTATTGTGTGTTGAACAGCTTGACGGCCCTGATGCTTGTACAGATTTTTTACTGGGTGTTTGGCTAGATAAATGTGTTATTGATTAGTTGTTAATTGTCTAAATATTTTGATTCGTTTTGTTTTTTATATCTGGTTGCATAATTGAAACACATATATTTGCTCAGACATCCAAGGGATAAAACTATCCAGTGATGACTTTTAAAACATTAAACATTCACTAAATGCAATAATATGTAGAGTATGGTTTGTGTAGGATAAAATGCTGATTTGAAATTTCAGTTTGACTGCTGAGTGAAGTGGTTTGCCTAAGATATTATTAATGTATATTTATTTTAGTAAGTATATTCTGGACACTGTCATTCAGGCATCAGTTTCAATTAACCAAGTTAAAACACAAACTAATTCGATTTACCCTGAGATGGGAAATGCTGAGTTGAGTTCAATCAACTCTGAATAGTTTGACCCCCGCATTAAGCGCATGCACCATGACTTTAAAAAGCCATGCTACAAATTATAAAATCACCATTGCAACAGTGCCTGAAAAGAGGTCTGCTTACTTTTCATACTGCTGCAGGTGTATGGGCACTTATGAAATTAAAGTTACGTGGTTGCAGTTGGAGAGAGTTGGGATTGGTGAAATTTGCTGCTCTACTCAATGCATTTAATTTCTAATCACTGTTATACCATCAGATTAGAATATCAGGAGCTAAAACTGCAATCTAAAAGCATGATTCAATCTGACTTTACAAATGTTTGAAATATTAATAAAACTAAATATCATTCAGTGTCTCTTTAAGTGTGCAACTGCTTTAATCTCATATGTCTAATGCTGATTTGACACAATTCACTCTTCTTTCATATAACCGGTTACATTTCTAAATTCGGGTAATGGTATTTATATTTTATGCAGGCAAGAGAAAGAAGGCAAAGTCGGGCAACACCACTAACAGCTGCAGAACTATAGACACTTAAAACTGAAGAGATATCTTTATATTTAACTTCACTTTAAACTATTGAATTACTAATATTTTGTTGCATAAGCATTGTTGTTAATAACTGCTGCACATCTGTGACAAATTGAGTCAAGCAACATCTGACACCTAGAAACGGGTATTTCAACCCAGGATCCACAGTAAATGTTTAGGTTTTTCTTCAGAAACTGCATTTGTAATGTCATCCCACAAGATTTCAATGGGGTAGAGGTAAGAAGATTGAGTTGGACACATCATAACCTCATTCCTTTTTGTCTGGAACCAAGAATTTCCCCCTTTTCCTTGTGTGTTTGGGGTTGTCTTGTTGAAACACTCATATTAGGGGCATTTCCTCTTCTGCAAAGTGCATCATAATCTTTTCAACTATATGTATACATATCAGGCCCAACACGGTGGTATGAAAAACATCCAAATGCCATGTACTTTACAGAGTACTGTGACTTGAATTCAGCAGGGTTCACCTTAGGTCCTGTTGATAACCACTAGACCCCAAAAGAACAATTTTACTCTCATCAGGTCACAAAATCTTACATCATTTAGTTTTGGGCCAGTTGATGTGATTCTGCTCATGCCTTTATTTCAACAATGCTGCTTTATGAGGGGTTCTTGTAAACAGCTTAACTTCAGTTAGATGTCTTCTGACCCTCACAGTACTTACAGATCATCTTATATCATCTTTGATCATTCTAGATTTAAAGAAATACTACTACGAATAATAGAACCACTGAGGTTACAGATGTTTTTTGAAACACAACTGTATATGATTGTAATAATTTTGATAGCCTATAAGTTAAACATTTTCTGGCTTGTAATGAAATGATGACTTTGTGTTAAAAAAAATATTGGTTAATTGAAAGTGGGCAACACTCACAGATTTGTATTTGTTAAATGGCAGACATCCCACTACAGCTTAGACTATGACAGAGTATCTGAACAGATATCTGCGATAATTTCATTTAAAAATAAAACAGGAAATATAGGACAAAAAGACACATTTGTTGCCTACTAGTCCTTTTAGTGTATTTAAAGTTTTTAAATATTGTAGGGCTGCATGATTTTGGCAAAAATAATTATATAGGAACTGTACCAGTCGCAAGTTTGGACTCTTGACCTAAATATTTCATATTATCTTAAAAGTCCTTTATTGTGAAGATGTTTGTTTAAATGCTTGAAATTACTTTTGTAGACAAAAATATAGTTGTGCCAAACATATGAATTTCTTTCATTATTAAACAAAAAATTTGATTTAAAAAATACATTTATAGTGTGGGTGTCATTCTCGGCAACAGCCAGGACTGCAATACCACAGTTTATTTATATACAGCAAAAAGGATAGGTGGATTTGCACTTACAGTCATTTTGAAACTTAAACAATACCTCAATGTTAAATGGTTGATGGGTTCAATGTTTTAAAATGAGAGTGGGGTCTTGTTTGATTATCAAATCGTACCATTTCGTACAAATAAGCCACAAGGTTAATTTGTACACATTTGAATGAATTCGCCATGAGATAGGGTTGGTTAATTAGATACATAAAAGAAAAGGACAGCATGAGATGTACATTTCCAAAGAATGTATTTGTTATGATGATGGGTGGTGTAGATCTTTTGTTAATATATGATTATTGGCCTGGATGCTGGTTTTCATGCACAGTTTTCCTAAATAAATAAATATATTATGTGGAATAATAAAAACAAAATAGATCTCTTTTTTATTTAAGCTGGTATGAAAATGGTATTGTGTTTGTTAGACAACTTTTAATTTCAGACGGTAATTTACTTGGATAAATTTTGGTTTCCAGTTACAACAAAAGATTATGCAGTTGGCAAAAAAGACAGTAGTTTATGTTTATAAGAGACATTGATATTCTTAAACATAGTTGTTCTAACAAACATATAAGGAAAGTTATATTAGCTGAAACAACTACTTGTAAAAGTTTAATGTGGGTAAATGTATTTATATATAGACTATATAGAGGTTACATTTAGAATTTGACATGATATTTATCTTGCTTTGCCTATTTATATATCCTGCTTTGCGAGTCCATTGCCTATTTATTTTGTAACTGTGTATACAGCAAGGGTTTTTTTGGGTGGATGTGGAAAACTTATTAGAAGGAAAACAGATTCTACATTGAAATTAAATGATTTTGACCTATTTATGTATTATTCTAATGAGAATATCATTTAGCTTTTTCAACATTTCATTAAATTTCTCAGAAGCAGTGTGCTAGAGTCGCGCATGCGCTAACGACGTGCCCTCAACGTTTTTGTGGTGCCTTTCATTTGAATGTTTTGTCTCAACTGCTCGGTTGAACCCGTCGAATGACGTGGCGACCAGTCATTGGATGTATGTGGTCACGTGTCACAGTGGCGCGGCCATATTAGTTCAGTCATTCTCTCATGCGGCTAGTACGGAGAGACACGCGCCGCGCATATTGATCTGTTTCGAGCGGGTTGAATAGAGTTAGAATCGCACTGAGCTGAATGTCTGTAATCAGACCCGTTGATCAGATTAATTAAGTCTTGGTTTAAGGATGGCGAGCGCGACTCCGGTCGGTCAGCGGTCCCGCGCTAGCGGCGCCGCGTCCCCTTTGAGCCCGGCGCGGATCTCTCGTCTGCAGGAGAAAGCAGATCTGCAGCACCTCAATGATCGTCTGGCCGCTTACATCGACACAGTGCGTAGTCTGCAGTCTGATAACAGCGTCTTACAGCTGCAGATCCAAGAGCACGAGCAAATGCGCACCCGCGACATCACTGCACTCAAAGCACTCTACGAAACTGAACTGGCGGACGCGCGCAGATCGCTGGATGATACTGCGAGGGAGCGCGCACGCCTGCAGATTGAGCTCGGCAAGATTAGCAACGAGCACGAGCAACTGCTGCACGAGTGAGTCTAGTTCATAACCCGTGTAAGGGAAAGAGAGAGAGAGAGAGAGAGAGAGAGAGAGAGAGAGAGAGCGCGCGCATACGTGTGTGAGAGAGGTTGTTGTTGTTGGTTTCTTGTTCTATGTATAATGCTTGGCAATATAGTAAGTACACACAATCACGACATTAAGGTAACCCTATACATTGAGTTAAAACTGAGAATGTGTTTGACAGAGAACATGTTTTGATTGACAGCAGCAGCCAGTTCATGATCCCTTTACTGTTATAACACGTGTGCGTGTGTGTGCAGAGCTCTATGTGAAGTGTTGTTGTTCAGTAATGGACACTTGCTACACACAGGTGTGTGTGTGTGTGTGTGTGTGTGTGTATACAGCCTCTATAAAGTGTTTTTGTTCAGTAAATGAACACATGCTGTACACACAGTTGTGCAGTGTTCAGATGTGTGTGTTCATTTCAGCAGCAGCTGCTGTCATAATCATGCATGAGTGAAGTATAACACTGTCTCTCTGTGTGTTGTACAGGTGTGTGTGCGTGTGTGTGTCGTACACTATAATCACTTTTATTGCATTAGTTTTACACAGATATATGAGAGTCTTAAAGGTAAAGTGCAATTGATTTGTTCAGAGTCTGTTGGCTGATTCATTTGAACACTAGCTGTGTTTCCATTGTAGATTTGCACAAAACTTTAGTGTTATTATCATAATGTCGACAAAGACTTGCGAAATAGTTTCCATTAACTGGTGATATACGACTGAAACATAGTTTTGAAACGGACTGAAACTTCTAGCGATAAGTCATTATAAACATCACATTGACTGATGTTGGTAGGTTTAACAAATATCACATCCACAGTACTAGTCATTATTTTTAACCGAAGGAGACGTAAGAGTATTATCCAAACGTTAATGCCAAGGAAAGCCCCTTAAACTTCGAAGCAGCATATATATGTGTGTCTTTAAAGGTAATGTTACTTTTTTTGTTAATTTCGGAATACACGTCAAGATTATTGGAAACAGTTGTCGCGATTTCTGTGATTTCATTTAAACAATTCATGTCGCACAGTGTGATAAGGTAGGGTGACCATATGTGCCATTCTTCCCGGATGCATCCTGTCCATGATTTTGGTGCGTCTTCCGGAAGTCGTATTTGTTGACCGCATACGCCATTCAGTTAAAAACATAAGATATACAATCGTAGTTTCATTCTTACCCTAAAATGTAACTGTTGCTTTTCTGTAATAATAATAATCCTCTATGACGTATGCAGTCGACAAATACGACTTCCGGAAGACGAACACAAAATCCTGGACGGGATGCGTCCGGGAAGAATGGCACGTATGGTCACCCTAGATAAGGTAAAGATCTTATAAGGGTGCAAAAATCCTGCAGTGTATTCCAGGCTTTATACAAACATTATTGGCAAGGAAAGCCTCTTATACCTTGGAGCAGACACGTATTGAGGTGTTTTTGCATGTGATTGTCATTGCGCATCTCGTCAGTGAAGCCGGTTCCGTGATTAGAAGTAAAACACCATCAGCTGCTTTCAGATGGAGCGGCATTTACTACACAAAGCCGTAGTTCACTGACAATCGGGGCAATTTTGCATTAATTATCACGGATGTATCGCCTGCGATTATCAGCACTCAAAGCACTTTACATATGAAAGCGGGAATCTCCTCAACCACCACCAATGTGCAGCATCCACCTGGATGATGCGACGGCAGCCATATTGCACCAGAACGCCCACCACACACCAGCTTATTAGTGGAGAGGAGACAAAGTGATATAGCCAATTAGTATGATGGGATGATTAGTAGGCCAATGTGCAAGTTTGGCCAGGATGCCGGGGCACACCCCTACTCTCTTTCGAATTACTTAGCTTTAGTGGGCAAGCTGTCTTGGGCTACAGGGTGATATGAAATTGTAATTTCATAACAAGGATCCGCTTCCAGAATTGGAATTGAAATTTGATTCACAACCCTCATCATGTCTGATCAGGTACTCCTGGCCGTCTGTCAAACATTCCACACATTCCTGAGATTCAGAGGTCACTGGCTGGAGTACTAAAATAGAGCAAATCTGTGTCCTCGTAAACACTGAAAGACCATAGCAAGGAATTTGTTATACAATGTAGTGCTCTCATACATACTGAATCTGAGTTGTTTGTGTTAACTTTTGAATTTTATGTTTTGTCTTTGGTCACTAGCTGCACAAATCTTGCTAAAATAACATAAGACCATTGTGTTCAACAGCTGACAACTAACTAACTAACAAACTAAACTGACATTTAAAACGAGTAAATCCAGAAAAATACATCGATTTAAAAGGAAAATGAGATGTAGCTATTCAACACTTGTTTTAACCTTTTCAATGGATATTTTGTAGAAAAATAGAACCACATTATTTTTCATAAGTATTTTACATGCACTGTCTCAAATGTGAACCCAAACTATGGTTTGTTTGGCTAGTTTGATCGCTATATTCTGTACCAGGGTGCGGTACGCTTAAGCTTCCAGGGTACGCTTTGCAGAGGTGGTCTCCGGTACGGTTCCCTTCGATTGGGGAGTGAGGCACTGTCTTCAGCTGTCACTGTAAAACACTCTGATAGGTGCAGCTCAACATCAACGTCATCACCACTTTTTGGACTGAGCATCGGAACAACTAACACTTTTCTACATTTCAAGCACTGCTTGAGAAACACAACAACAAAACAATGACAAACTCGCTTGCATTTAACATTACAACTTTATTGACAAAACAAATAATCGCACTGCTTCTGCCATCGTCCCCACACTTTCATTGATAAATGTAATCTGCTGCACATCCTGCTTTCTGCCACATGGGAAGATGAGAAAAGTGGACTAAACTTGCTTTGTGTTTGTTACAGTTATGCTAAGAAGGAATCTGATCTGGCCGGCTCTCAGGCTCATGTGAAGGAGATTGAAGCTCTGCTGAACACTAAAGATGCTGCACTGAGCACAGCGGCGTCTGAGAGGAAAGCTCTGGAGAACACGCTAGCAGACCTGCAGCTACGAGTCCATGAGGTACAAACACACCATCACACAAAAACTCATATTTCTAAGCTTAGACAGCTGTGAAAGTTGTGAAAGCTTTAGGGACAGATTTACCAAACGGGACAAATTAGTGTGAGAGTGCAATTACAAAAAAGCGCAGATGGGAGTGCTAATAACTGCAGGTTATTTACTAAAAAAAACGCAAATTAAAGAACACAGGCGCAACGGCTGATTTCTATAATGACTGACTTCATTATAAACAAAAATAAGTTTCAACGCAAATAAAAGATAAATGGAGCAGACACAAAGTATAGATATGGTGCCATTCAAATCAGTTCAGGATTAAGACATGAATGCAGACTTTAGATGCTCTGTATGATCATTTAAAAAAATATTTAATTTTTAGTGTTAGGGCAGGAAGAAAGAAACACTGAAATTACATCCAAGCATGTTTAACGCAAAGATATATTTGGAAACACTTTATAATATGGTTGTGTTTAGCACTAACTGGACAGGATTTGTTTTTCATACAACGTTTGAGTTTCAAAAATATGATCCCACTTGTAAGCCACTTGTAAGCTTGCAAGAGCCTCACGGCAGCATTCTGGACTAGTTGGAGTGGATTTAATTCTGTGTGACTGAAACTCACATGCAAGGAATTACAATCGTCAAGTCTTAAAAATACAAAAGCATTGATCACCTGGGTCAGCTCACTTAAATTTGACCATTCAGTCATAAGAGGACCTCCAAACCTTACTTTCTTTTCAAATGGAAGAATCACTGGCATCCAGGCTTTTACCTCATTGAGGCTGTTTACACTTGGCATTAACATGCGTTTTCGTCGATCGGATCACAAGTGGACAACGTTAATGCCAGGTGTAAACGGTGTTCAAAACGTTCTGAACGCCTCCACTTTCGACCACTTTCAACCACATTCAGAGGTAGTCGAAACCACTTTCGATCGGATCGCTTTGGAGTTGTGGAACGCAATATGGTTGAATGCGTTCGAACAGCCACACGCGACCGTCTTCTCTCCGCCCATTTATCTCATCTGAGGTATTAAACACAAGTTTTACGTCTTTTTTTACTTCTGGCGTGAACATACGGTGAACAGCGCTATTTTTAGCCTTTCATTGATAAAACTACTGCGGGTGTTCTTCGTAGTTTCATTTTGAAAGCGTGAAAGTTGCACAATCCAATTTCATCAATTGCGCTGAAAATTCAGAGAAAGCTCCAACATATAAATGTACAAAACACTGTGCAGCATGTATACTTGCTAAACAAGCAGTGGACTCCGACATAATATTAGATTGCGTCCATAAAAACTCATCATTACTCCCGCTCGCGTTTGAATGACAGCAGAGAGACTCGCCCATTGTCTCACGGACCGTCTCCTCACAGTATTCAGGACAGAAGCGGTCAAAAGTGGACAAAAGAGACGGATTTAAATACCAGGTGTAAACGTAATGTGTCTCTCTTGTCCACTTGTGATCCGATCGATGAAAACACATCTTAATACCAAGTGTAAACAGCCCCATTTAGACAATTCACAAGGGAGTCCCATATCTCGTATTTGTGACATTGACCCTATCCGACTTTAACTTCGGCATCTTGCCTTGAACAATATGATAAGCTGCCTTGTTAGCACAGCCTGCAGCGTGGAGTGGAGCTGTGCTTCATGTCATATAAAGCTTATATAACCATAAATCTCCACAATAAAAGTACAGTTTAAAGTTTGAGCACAGTGTTGTAAATGTAATCTTTCCTGCAGTAGCTCCACACTGCATACAATGTACGCCTTACTGTTTCATTACGGTTTTATTTTCAACTGTCTTTACACTGAACACAAATTCTTGCAACCATTCAGGGGTGCGTTTCCCGAAAAATGACACAACTCGCTGCTGAACCACCATAGTACATAGTATGCATAGTTGGAGAAACTTAACTACCTTGTCAAGAGTGTTTCCCGAAAGCATAGTAACTTTGTCGCACATTCGTCGTTTGAACCATGTTGGTTTAACAACATAGTTGATGATGTCACGTGAAAGGTGAAGTACTAATTAATCTGTGCAAATCACTGATCTATATAAATGACTGGATTGCGCATGACGTCACACTTGTGAAGCCACCGCGCCGCCATGTTGGTATACCCAAACGTTCTATTAAATCAATGGACGTTATCAGATTTTAATGATAAAACATCACTTTACTCGTCTTCGTTTTTATATGTGAAGTTACCATGTACATTATTACAACACAAAAGTCCAAGGCATGTAAATAGTTATTTACTGAAAGCTGTACATTTTGCGTTTTAAACAGTTATTATACATTCATCTTTATTACAGTATCAGATCAGCAGACAGACCGCAGCATATTTAGTATTAATGACAATAAACGTGCTCATTCTGAAATCTAAATAAATAATCATGTACAGTATGTGCATGCAATAATTTGCTAGTTTTGTAATTATGTTATCTAAACTTACATGTTACCTAAACTTATTTAGAGAAATAACGCTGACCGTCACAGTGTAGCTGAATGTCAAACAAAACTTTATTTATACCCGTGTCATTAAAGGAACAGTATGTAAGAAATGTATATCAATTAATCATTAAATGGCCCTGAAATGTCACTAGACATTAAGAAATCCTTTTCATTTCAAATACTTATATCACTGACAACAGCAGTCCGGCCAGGATATTGTCATTTAAAAAGTGGAGTTGCAGCCCTCAACTGATGTTTATGTTGTCGTTTGGTATATTGGCCACCAGCTGTGTGATTGCAGCACCAGTCTCAGCCACACGTTTTGTGATTGCAATACCAGTTTTGGCCACAATCCTACATACTGTTCCTTTAACAAATGCAACAGTCACACTCACCTTAACGGTTTTTTATAAATCCATTATCCTGCCCGATTAAAACATAAACATTGCAAATAACACCAGAATTAACAAATAATTAACGTACACATATCCTAAAAATTTACCTTGTGTAACTGATACGCTGTAAAGGGGGTACATTTTGATCATGATTTTGAATGGAAGTCAATGGCGCTCTCTGCCGGTTGGGTATACCAAGATGGCGGCTCGAACTCTGTGCTGGCTTCACCTCACTCGGTTACGTCAAGCGTTCTATGCGCAATCCAGTCATTTATATAGATCAGTGGTGCAAATCGATTTAATGTCAGATTCTTTCTGTAAAAAACATATATTACATCGGAAGACTGATTTTGTTATCATGATTTAGATATGTTGTTTATTTTAAAGATATTTAATTCACGTGCAAGTTCCCTCTTACGTCACTCCTCCCAGGGATTCCCCAGGGTCTTAAAGCTCGTATGACTGTGCACATGCGCAGTTTCCAAATACAGTGCTTTAATTATGTTTACAAACTTAAAGTAGTTAAATAAAATGTTTATATATTTAGAATGATGGATATAGACTGTCACTGTACTACATGTTTTTTGCTTATTTTAATCAAAAGCATGATCAACGCAAGTCTACATATGATAATAACAAGGAACAATGTTTATAATGACAGGTGAAGAGCTGTCGTTCAAACCACATAAGTTTGAAATGCAGCTTGTGAATGTTTGTTTAAAGTATGGTTTTGGGAAACACCAAATCGTTGAACTTTGTCAGTAATGACGAAACCTATGATAGTAGTTGGCTAACAATGCTTTTGGGAAACGCACCCCTGTATGACACTCGTCACACACCTATGCTTGAAAGCTGCTGGGGTACCTGACTCAGAGCTCAACATTAACGTTTGTCTAGGACAACTGTATGTTTTGGATGGCAGACTGGACGAGTAACTTGAAATTTACAAATGGTAAAAAGCAAATTACGTTTTAGTAGCTCTCTGACATAACCGGTTCTGTACACACACCTGTTGCATCAGTCGCCATGAATGTGCATTCGGCTCTGCATCCTACCTGACTGCATATGAATTACCCATTATTAACCCCAGTCGGCTGTGCAGACACACATAAACCGTAAACCAGTGCAAAACTGAAAAATCAATGCAATAAATACATACAAATAACTGCTTTTGTTTTTGATCTAGCTATTCTGCCCTACAAAGGGTTGAAATGGGCTTTGTGAGATCTGCTGTGTCTTGTTTTAAAGTCTCCTGGTTCAATTTTGTCCCATTTCAGAGAAACGTGTGTGCCAAAATTGCATTAACATGTTTGACTGGCTGGTGTAAAAAAACTTTAAGGGCATTTTGTTCAAGGACAACCACATGTCAATGCTTAATGTCAAGCCCTGCTGAGTGTCCTTATAAAATTAGGGAATTGGGGGTCAGATTACACCAAGTTTTATATTGATGTTTTCAGGTTATTTTAATGGTAGTGATGTTAAGATGTTAATGAAACTGATTGGATTCAGCTTACATCTTGAAAGTTTATCTCTGGTATTAATGACCGATTCTATAATGGGAAGATCACAATTCAGATTGTGATTGAGTTAAGTGACGTTTGAAGTTAAATTTAACAATTTTTATCAGTGTGAGCATGACCGGTGTTTTATTTGAGTTTTTTTCTGTTTTTCAGCTTGAGAACAGTTTGAGTTCTGGTAAGAAACAGCTTTCAGATGAAACTCTACTACGAGTGGACCTGGAGAATCGCTGTCAAAGCCTCGTGGAGGAGCTGGACTTCCGAAAGAACATGTTTGAGGAGGTGAGGAGGACAACTTGACATCCTTAACTGTACTAAACTGCAAAGGGAAAGCAAACCAAGGTTAAGTAAAGTTCATGGCTTCAGACTGCCCCCTAATGGTGGCATTTTGCCCCTAAAATTTGAGAGTGTGCCACTGAATTTTACATCCAGTCGCACATGTGCAACCAGTAAATTTGACCTTTTTTTTTCCAAAAGTGCACAATAAAATGTGACCCTGAATTTGAAACCGCACATTGTAATTTTTGCATCCATCATCAAGTATTTATTAGTTATACAGTGGAAATTAGTAGAAATGTGAATATTTTGTTAGTATGTTGATTTACGGTGTGTGCCCCTAAATTTTCTGGTTGCGCCCCTTAAAATTTTCAGTTGGGGGCCACTCCTAGTGAAAAAAGTTAGTCTGATGCCCTGAAGTTGTGACAACCTAGTCATGACTAGTTTTCCACACAGTGATAGTGTTGTAATTTACTTGGTTTGCATGACGCCCACCCACCCCACACCCAGGTTCTTAACTGTGGAAGATGAAACAACATTGCTGTCATCTAAGGAAATGTTGTATTGCACCATTTTTCTCTTTAGTGCTATACGGTTTGATGATTTTTGGCAGATGTGAAAGTGTTATAAAAACATATGAAGTAATTGGCATAATAGTGATTCTTTACATTTTATATTTACGATTACTAATTTAGCAACCACTTTTCCATAGCTACTTAAAAATGAGATTTTGTCTAAGGAGCAAATAATGAGCATAGTATGGCATTGCAGGAGTCATGTCTTCATAACTGTTCATATAAGCATCAAGCTCTTGTCATGTCATGTATCTGTAGCGGAGACTCACAAGGTTTGTAAAGCCTTATGTTCTTATCTGTGTGTGTGGTGTTGACAGGAGATCAAGGACACTCGTCACAGACATGAGACGCGTCTGGTGGAGGTGGACACAGGCCGTCAGATGGAGTATGAGAGTAAACTGGCTCAGGCTTTGGCTGAAATGAGAGAACAACACGACCAGCAGGTTCGGCTTTATAAAGAGGAGATGGAACAGACCTACATGGCCAAGGTGACTCTTGCATTCATGATTCATTTATATGAATATATATACTGAACATCATTCATCTGAAGAGATGTCACAGTAAGATGTCCTATGACCGGACTCCGCTGCATGTGTGAAGAAAGCTGTGTTTCCTTCCTCTAAACGCGTCTTTACTTCCTGTTTGTGTGTTAAGCTGGAGAACGTGCGGTTGTCTTCAGAGATGAACTCTTCTTCAGCCAGTTTGGCTCGTGAGGAGCTTCGTGAATCCACGATGAGGGTGGAGAGTCTGTCCTCTCAGCTCGCAGACCTTCAGAAAGAGGTAAATTCACCTTTATCTTACACCAGCCATGCTCTCATTTAGCTATAAGAGTTTTACTTTTACTAGTACTGCCTTGACTACTTTTCTTTGACTCAGTCATGTTGACTCATAGTGTTTTTACTCTAAAGCTGCTTTGCAACAATGCAAAATTGTGAGAAGTGCTCTAGAAAGAGATTTGATTTGCTTTGAATTAGTCACTTGAGATATTTTCTCACTGTTAAAACTTAAGTTCCTCTTGTAATGTTTGATGCTCTTCCTTAAAATAACTTTGATACACAACATTAGATCTCATTTCCTGGACATTAAAAATTTTCTTTCTGGAGTTATTTTAATAACATGACTCAATGTTTGTCATTATTTGTGAGTTCTGGATTGGTTCATGAAGCCCGTGGGAAAATCTTGATTTGCAGAAATGAAAATGAGTGTGTGGATTCTGACTCTGAGATGATCTTACTTACACCATCTACTTTGTTTTTTGCATCAAGCTGAATTGAACCGGAAAGTGAAACAGAGATGTCCGTATTAGCGCTGTCTGCCTAAAATAACTTTTAACACGCATACAAAGCGTCATAATACAACTGATTGCTTAGCGACATTAAAACTGCTTAATAAGCACCGCAGATAAGCAAGTTGAAATGTAACACCACCAGTGGCTTTATTGTTAACTGACTGAACACTTGACTTTCAACTGTCTTGGGCATTTAAGATGTATCGGTTTTTCATCATCAACATCTGCGTGAAACATTATAAATCTGCCGACTCGACTGTTTCAGCACGTCCTCTGTTATTATGGACAGTCTGCTTTATTAACGGCTTTTCATTCGATCCGCATATCTAAGTGTTTTTGTTCTGTACTTTTTACTCTCATATATTTCTACATATTTATGACAGTGGATATAATGTAAATTGTTATGGATAACATTTAAGCTTGTTCTGAATTGATAACATATTCTAAATGACTCTCCAAGTTAAACTTGTTTTCATACTTTGTAGATAGATGTTAATTTATCCACTAATATGTTCTATATTAATGTGTATTGCATTCGTTTTGTACATTTACAGATGAACCAATATACTGCCTAATTTTAATTTCATCAAGACACTGCTGTGTTGTAGTGATCGATGCTCTGTAAATTTGCACTTAAAGGAATAGTCCATTTTCTTAAAAACAAAAAATCCAGATAATTTACTCACCACCATGTCATCCAAAATGTGGATGTCTGTCTTTGTTCAGTCGAGAAGAAATTAAGTTTTTTGAAGAAAACATTCCAGGATTTTAACTCATTTTAATGGACACCAACACTAAACACTTAACTCAACACTTAAGTTTTTTTCAACAGAGTATCAAAGGAATCTAAACAATCCCAAACGAGGCATAAGGGTCTTATCTAGCAAAACGATTGCCATTTTTAAAAGAAAATAAAAAGATGCACTTTTAAACCAAACTTTTTAAAATTGACTAATCCTTTAATAGGTCCAAACCATGTTCTTCAATTTATTTTTCTATAAAATGTATATTTAGCTGTAGTATAGCGTGTGTCTTTTTTCATAATACATGTAGCACCCTGCATTCTATCTCAGTGCACCTTGTTGTTCTGGATTTAAATAATAATTTTATTTTGATCATTTTAATTAATAAAGATGGAAAAACCACATACCTCGCTAGTGAACCAAACAGAATCACCACAAGGGTAATGTCTTCGCTCTGAATAAAGGGCCAGGTAGGGCTGTCGTGGTGGAGCGTGTGTTTTAAAAGATTTTTTTTGTTTTCAGACACGTAGTTGGCAGAATCGCATCAGTGAACTTGAAGAAGCTCTGAGTCGTGAAAAAGATTTGAGCCGCAGGTTACTGTCAGAGAAAGAGCGAGAGATCTCTGAGATTAGAGCCAAGATGCAACAGCAGCTGGATGAGTATGAACAACTGCTGGACGTCAAACTGGCTCTGGACATGGAGATCAACGCCTACAGGAAACTGCTGGAGGGAGAGGAGGAGAGGTGATGCATGAGAAAAGTCCAACTCAAGAGTTTAAGAAGAAAGAAACTGGAGTTTAACCAACTGAATAAACATGTGCATGTTGTGTTTGTGTTGTGTCAGGCTGAAACTGTCTCCCAGCCCATCATCTCGCGTTACGGTGTCCCGAGCTTCATCCAGTCGCAGCGTTCGCACCACGCGTGGAAAGAGGAAGCGTGTGGATGTGGAGGAGTCTGAGGCCAGCAGCAGCGTCAGCATCGCTCATTCAGCGTCCGCCACTGGAAGCGTCTGCATCGATGAACTGGATGTGGATGGGAAGTTTATCCGTTTGCAAAACACTTCTGATCAGGTGCGTGGAACCATCAGAAATACAAACAAATGCTTTTCACATAGAAATACTATTTTCTTTTGACCACTAGGGGGCTTGAGTTGAGAAACACTGAGTTCGAGAGGCCAAAATGATATTGAAACATTTTACTGTCCGCTGTGTGCCAAGTTCAAAGTTTTAAGAAAGTTTGTATATTTGATCACTGATTAACTGAATTGAATTGACTGTCCCAGGATCAGCCCATGGCGGGATATCAGCTGAGCAGAACTATTGGTGACATTACTGCTACATACAAATTCACAGCCAGATTCGTCCTGAAGGCGGGACAGAAAGTGACGGTACGTTCTCTCTCTGCTGAGGAAGATGAACTCTCATTATTTACTTTAATCAAAGCTCTGTGGCCTTTAATAACACTGATACGAGTTACGTTCCTTAAATATAATTTATCATTGGTAGCTTTGGTAACTTTTGTGTTAACTTTAATCAGATCTGGGCATCGGATGCAGGCGTGAGCTCCAACCCTCCAACTGATCTGATCTGGAAGAATCAGAAGTCCTGGGGAACCGGTGAGAACGTGAAAGTGCTTCTCATCAGCTCAGACGGAGAGGTGAGATGGTTTTATCAAATCGTTACAGTAGAGAAATAAAATGTGTGAACAGTTGGTGGTGTCATTTAGTCGAACAGCGGATCGGTTCTGATCTGATATATTACTGTCCTACAGGAAGTTGCCGTCAGAAGAACAGTATTCAAGACAGCACTGCCAGAGGAAGATGAAGAAGAGGATGATGATGATAAGGAGGCTGAAGTCATTGAGGAGCATTTTTATCATCAGCAGGTTTGATAAGAGGAGTCTGTCCATTAGATTGACGTCTGTTGTTTTAATGGCTCTTCTGATCTCTGATGTGTGTTTACAGGGAGATCCACGTGCCACTAAAAGAGGCTGTTTGATCATGTGATGGACCTGCAACATCGACTCCACCTGCGTTTTTCTATTTACTGATTGAAATCGCTTGTGTTTCTTTATTTTGATTCATGCTTTTCTCTTTGAATGCACATTTGTAGCAGTTTAAGTTCAATGAACCAAATGTTTGTTTCCATTTGACCATGTGAGGTGCGAGTGTTTTGTAGACTCGTCAGGTTCTGAGACTAACCCTTTTTTTATCATGTTTATATTCATTTTATAAACCAGTATTTTAGGTCTCTTTATAGACGAAACATGTTTTATAATTGTCAGTAGTTTTTAGTGAAATCACAGATAATAGAATGTAGACATTTGCATGTCAGTGTGAAATATTGTATTGATTTAATTTAAAGCAGCTATTTGTTGACAGTAATTCACTACACAATCTCAGACGAGCCTAAAGCGCAGGGTCTCTTCAGCAGCAAATGACTAAAGAAGAGAGAAATCATTGCCCATCATCCTTTAACATTGCTGGAGCAGTGAAGAATTTCCACGTGTTAAGTTGATGGTGTGATGTTGTGAAGTATTTGGGTGTCATTGCTGCTGAAGATGAAGAGCTTTAGGTTTATCTGGTTTGTATATTTTCAGTCTGTAGCAGATTCCTCGTCCAGAGAGGATCACATTGATCTCTGAAAACACTGCCTGCGTTCATGGGTTTGTGTGGAAGCCTCAAGATTCAGTACTGTATTTACTATCATTTTTATAAATGGATCACATTGCCAGAGTGAATTGCTGAATTTTTATTTGTATTGCTTTTTAATGTTACTAATAAACACTAGCCTTACGATCTTGATATATATTTGTACTTCAAATGTTGTGGATTGTCACCTGCATGTCCTGCTGCAACCTTAATGTTTGAAAGAAGCAAATAAAGCGTTGAAGAAATCAATATTTTCTTGATGAAACTTTTAAATTTTTTGTAGGAAACATTCGAGGATCGTTTAATGTTATTCTCCAAATAGAAAATAATTTTACTGCTTCATAAAATAAACCGCTCTGTCTTGATGTAAAAACATTTAGGGGTGGTTTCCCAGACCGGGATTAGCTTAAACCAGGACTAGGCCTTAGTTTATTTATGAAATCTAACTAGTTTTAACAAACATGCCTTATGACAAACATTACTTGTGTGCTTTTTGAGGCAAAACAAGGGGCACTGATGTATTTTAAGATTTGTCAGTGCAAGTTGTTTTCAGTTAGGACCCCTCTTACATTTATTTTAGTCTAGGACTAGTCTAATCCCTGTCCGGGAAACCGCCCCTTATATGAACTTATATTTCCCTTTTCATTTTAACTATGTATTTTAGTCCAAATTGGGTTAAACTAGCAGTTCTGACTTTTATTATTGCTTTTATATGAATTCATCACCTCATGCCAGTCAAAAGTAATTGATATTGCAGATAATGAATTAGCATTAACTTGTCAACAGTCTGTCAATAATATAGATTTATTTATAAATCTTACTCTCCATTATTTCTTACAAATCCAGGGAACAGCAATGGGGAATACTAATGACCCCTTATTATGCGAATCTATAGTTTGGTCATTTTGAACATGAATATATATTTAAAGTTAAAGCTTTGGTTAACGCTGCCTTATCAAATATCTCCTTTTGCCATCAATACATTGATGATATTTTTCTTATATGGTGTGGCTCGGAGAATGAATTACTCGATTTTCAACAATTTTTTAAACGAAGTAGTGAACGTCTCAAACTTACCATTGAGTATAATACTGCTCAGGTTAGGTTTTTTTTGGATTGATTTATAATGATGCAGACAAAAACGCACCATTTCAGGGGTGATTCACCATTGTTCAGTGGCTGTGTCTGTGGGGCTTTATCAGTGTGATGTCACATTAACAAGGGAATCAAAAAATGAAACTGTTTTGGTTTTATGGGGATTAAAAAGAACATGGTGTGGATTATTCTCATTGTAGGGTTGTTGTTTTCAAAAATTGCCATCACACATTTACGTTAAAACATAATAGCATAATATGTTCCCTTTAACTCATACCATTTTATACCAAGCCATGTGACTTTCATTTAAGTTTTAAACAACTATTGTATAATTAATGGTTTTGTTTTCCTTACTAGTGTTCATTTTAATAAAAACCCCTGTTTATATAATTGAACGGACAGGATATTCTTTAAATGAAGTTTATTTAACTAAGTTAGGAGCATGGTCATGTGATCCAACCAATCAGTACAAAGAGGTGTCTATAAATAGCAGTCCCTCACTGTCCTGTAACAGATTTTTTGCAGCATCCCTCCTCCACCCCATCACCTAACTCTCATCTGTTTCATTTGTCACAGTTAAAGAGAGGGGAGTACTCTGGGTTCGGGCTAATATTCAGAGCTCGGAGCCCTCTCCTCGGACAGCACGCCAAATATGCTTTATCTCATTCCCTTTCGATTTCATGTTAATGCCAACTCGTGAAAAAGCACCCAAAGTGTTTTAAAACGACATAAAGGTGAGTAAATGATGACAGATAAAAATAAATTGTGGATTGGCAATTGTTCAGAAACGATCCCCTAATATACGGCAAATGATTGAAGGGTCAGAACGATCTATGATTCATGTTTCGGCTCCTGAAGGAAATTATAGATGTCCCCGCAAAAAGTAATTTTACAACAAAATGTCAAATTTTTAGCCATCCCCACTCTGGAAAACAGCCTAAGATAAAGGGAATAATCTCACTTAAAGGTGCAGTGTGTAATTTTTAGAAGGGTCTCTTGACAGAAATGCAAAATAATATACAAAACTATATTAGCAGGGGTGTATAAAGACCTTTCATAATGAACCGTTATGTGTTTATTACCTTAGAATGAGACCTTTTTATCTACATACACCGAGGGTCCCCTTACATGGAGGTCGCCATTTTGTGCTGCCATTTTTCTACAGAAGCCCTTAACGGACAACTTTTTTACTTAGTTGTCTCCGACGATTACATATTTGTCCGGTGCCGGCTATCGTAGCTTCTCTATGTGTTTCAAAAGTGAGGGGTGAGCAGTAGGGCTGTCACTTTTGAGAAAAATCAAATTCGAACGGATTTCGGATATCCCCCCCCCCCCCCCGCGCACATAAAAAAACCGTAATGGAGATTCAATCACAAAATTATTAACAGTGGCAGTCATAAACAGGGCTGTCTGGATTACTTAATGTTTGAAACAGGTTATCAACTTATGAATAACAAACTTATTCAGAACAGTAACAAACAATAACGTGACAACTTAAACAGCAGCATAAGTAAGGCATATAGCCAAGCCCAAACGGAATTCGCGCCCGCAGATTTCGGCAGAAAACTCCGCGGAATTCCGCGGATTTAATGCCCGTCATTGACAAGCACACATATTACGCGCTTGAGCGTGTTCGTGAGAAGAAATCTCATTGACAACAAGCACCCATACATAGCCTACAGTATCCCGCGGGTTTGTGAGCCGTCATTGACAAGTACATTAACCCTGCGCGTGCTGTTTCCTTGCCCGTTTTTAATGATAGAGAGCACAAACCATTTGATATTTGAGATGAAATTAAACTTACCGCTGAGTTAAGCAGATCTCACTCTGACTCTTATGTGACGCGCGACAGTCAGCACATGATCATTTCAAATCCGTTTACAAGACAAATCCGCGTTGTTGTTTAATATAAAGTTTACATTGCGTTGTAAAAATGATGAAATTATCTTCATACATGCTAATTTCACAATGCGAACGTATTAACACAAGCTTTTTATTCTGCTATACTATTTAACACTATAAACAATATGCCATTTTATATACAAACTAGGGCTGTCAAAAGATTAATCGTGATTAATCACATCTAAAATAAAAGTTTGTGTTTACATAACATATGTGTGTGTAATGTGTATAATTATTATGAATATATAAATACACACACATTCATGTGTATATTTAAGAAATATTTGCATTTATATACTGTATAAACATTTATATAATTTTTATTATATAGAAATATAGATATTTTATAAATAAATATCACCAATTTCTCTTAAATATATACATGACTGTGTGTGTTTTTATATATAAATATTAATTATACACACTACACACACATATGTTATGTAAACACAAACTTTTATTTTAGATGTGATTAATCACGATTAATCTTTTGACAGCCCTAATACAAACTATAATTCTATCTTGACATGCACATTAGGTTCATTTTGGTCCAATTTGATTCCCTCTCTTGCGCACAGTTGCCGTCGTCGGTCTCACTCTCAGCCTCCTTGTCATTACGAGGTGTTACTGTCAAAAATGCGCTAAACATGTCATTTTAAAAACCGGATGGTTTATTTAAAGTTCGAATACGGATATTTCACGTCATGTTCGAATGCATATTCGAATATCGAATAAAAAGTGACAGCCCTAGTGAGCAGTGGACTAAGCCGTTGGTTGCAATTTCGCAACCTCACCACTAGATGCCGCTTAAATTTACACACTGCACCTTTAACACAAAAAATGTAATTTATACACTTTAAGAAAGGATGTGTTTATTTTTTACACATTTTTTCTGCTATGCTATTTATAATATTCAATTGTGAAAGCGCTATATAAATTAAATAAATGTGTAATTTTAGCACATTATATGTTATTGTGTATTGATTTTGTATTAAACTAAATAAAAGGGACAACACAAGATGTGTTTAAAACAACATGGAATGTGTTGTTCCAATAATAACACAGAGATGTGTGTCTAGTTAGGGACAACACATTAAATGTGTTTGTTTTAACACAACCGTTTTAAGAGTGTATGATTGTGGATAGGCCTATTTTGGGGAAAAAGCGGTGTTTAAAAACTTGTATTACTAAAAGTCCTATTCCCAGCCAACATTGCAAGGTGGGGCCCATGTGGGCCCCATATGGGCTTCCTATGTGGGCCCTATATGGGTTTGTCCATGGGTTCCACTATGGCCCCACCTGGGTTGCCCACATGAATTTGATATTGAACTGAGTGGGGCTTATGTGGGGCCCAGCTGGGCAACACACATGGGGCCCATATTGGCCCCACCTAATGAAGCCCACATTATTTACCAGGGCCCAGTATGGGTTTTTAATGGGTACTGGACTGGTCCCTTATTATGTTATAATTATACTTTTAATGCTTTATTGTAATTTACTTAGATCACAAAACATCACAAAACATGAAGGAGGTGCAATATGAAAAATGAAATAAAAAACTGTAAAGGTTCAATATATCAAAATACTTTACTGTCGATTTATAACACTTTCAATGCTAAAATAATCATCAACATTTAAGAGACTCCTGCTGCTCCGGTAGAAACTGTATCCTTGCGCCTGAGTGGAAATTCTTGTAGTTTAAATGTTTATCATCTTTATAGTTGTAATTTTAAAAGTCTGCCTATTTTACAAAGGTTATTTAAAATATGATATTATATTATGTAAAAAAAAATCACAATTAAAAACATTTTAAGCAGGACTACCAGTAGGGGGAGCAAAGAGCAATAAGTCTTTAGTGTTGCTTTAATAATTGGCAGGTGTTATTCTGATCTGATCAAATCATATCTGTTATATTATTTGCTCTTTGTATAAAAGTGACAATCAACTAAAAGTTATTATTTTAAGATTGTAAATGTATAAAGATGTATTTCAAGCATTAAAAATGTTTTGCCCACATAGGTGCCATGAGGGCCTCACATTATTATCCCACATGGGCAAACCTATATGGGGCCCACATAGGGAAACCCACATGGGACCCACAAATATTGCCCATGTAAAGCCCATGCCCACATGTCACCCATGCTGCCCAGATGGGACCCACGTGGGGCCCACATATCAGTGTTGGCTGGGATGCGACATCATTGTTAACGTGCCAGGAGACGCGAGTACTCGCGCACACGGACGCGATGCCACATGCAACGTGTTTTTAAATAGTTTATACCTGCTTATAGAAACACATGAATTAAAACATTGTTAAAACAGAAGCTAGACAATCAGTTGATAGGCATCTGAAAACAGTCATCTGGAAACAGCTGTTAAAATAACTAATCACTGCAGATGTTATCTGAGATGTTCTGAAATTAGTTTATATACATGATTTATCTAAATGTAGTGTTATCAGTGATATTTACCCATCAGTTATGTATGTAAGCTTATGTGGTTGTTCTTAGGACAATATGCTAACTGCTGTTTATAACTTTCTTACAGGTATGCATCCCTCTCATCAGTTACATTAGTACACTGCACAAAACCATGAAGTTGAAAGACATATTCAAACTTTTTGGACATTAAAGTTATATGGTAATTTTGCTCATTGTACACTAGTTTGTTATTATACTACGAGCAGAACATTTTCTCTTTAAGTCTCCTCAAAATCATTGTAGCACATCACTCCTCATTGAGGCATTATGGGGATGGGTCTATATCTCAGCTGTGAATCACATCAATATTCATGATGACCATTAACCCTCCTCACGTGCATATTTTCTTTACACAACAAAAAGTGTCTTACAAAAGTTAAATCAATATTTTTTCATGTAAATGAGTGGGTAAAATGATTTTTGTAGCAAATTCTCAACCATAAAAGATCCAGTACTTTTTTGTTCATGACATATGTTTAGTTCTTGGTCTTATTTTAGCAACTTTTTTTATTTTTTATTATCAAACAGACACTGCCAAATAGGTCCTTGCAGTGTTACATATAATATGTTGGGCAAAGTTTACATGGCAGTGGTCATGGTGTATGCTTGCACTTAATAGGAGTTTCACTAGTTCGCCTGCGCATTCAGGTCTTAATGATTAATGGTAAACAAACTTGGCTTGCTGTCCTCGAAGGGAGCTCTGTACCTGAGCTCTGAACCTTCAGAGAGAGCGAACCTGAGGCTGGGGATCGAGCCACAAGTTCAACCCCCTGCAACGGAACTGCAAAGAGGAAGAAAGAGAGAGTGAAGGAGGAGATGGGGAGGAGGAGGGATGTCGGAAAAGAAAGCAGCTGGACAGGAAGGCCTGAAGGCTGCCTTATATACGCCCATGATGATGATGATTGACAGGCCTGAATGTTTAGGCTCCTCCCGAACCTACGTTTAGAACTGCATTTGAAGCGTACCAGGAAAATCCTCCCGTTTGTTAGGGAAAGGTGGAAGACCCTGCTGTCAGAGCTGAGGTGGGCAGCAGATCTTTTTCTTCGGGCTACCAATGAGACGGCCCAGGCTATTGCCACTTCCCTTTTATACCTTACTGTTCCGCCATCACTTATGATTTTCATCACTTCTTTCATCCATTTCAATTCCAAGAACGCAAAGAATGGAGATGTGTTCTCGTGGAGAAGGGTCAGGCAACCTTGGAAGAACGAACTCTTAATTGACTATATCTCAGCATATTTTAACTAAATTCAAAATCGCATTCATAACTTGATAAACATACCATCATTTGCATTATTTATCAACATTGTTTTATTGCATGCTTCATTTTGTCATTTTTAATAAATATAAAAAGATTAAGATTAATTGCACTGCGCACTAAACATGCATTTCAATGTAAATTTCATCAAAACACGCATTTCCCTTATCAACATATTTACTAGCAAATGTCTAATTTTACCAGCCTTCTCCTCTTACATCAGCTAAAACAATAATAACAAATAACAGACTTGATGTGAATAATAGACACAAATAATAAATTCATAAGACCAAAGAATGCTCATTAGATATAGCCAAAATTAATTTAATCTTGACCATCAGACATGACTATATTTTGAGACACATAACAATCTCCTTTCTCAAACTCAAAAGAGTTCAAGATGTGTCAAAATTAGCAAAAAAACAGAAAGTAACATACATTTTTTGTGTGCCTTTAGACATTTGTTTTTTTAGACGTTATCGTATAGACGTTATCGTTATCGTAAGACGTTATCGTAATTACGAAATGTGTATTTTATTTTAAATTACCGTCTCGTGAAGTATTGCAAATAAATTAATCTTTTGAGTCGATTCTTTACACAGTAAACGTGCCAAACGTTTAAAATCGTTTCGCGAATCAGTTTAAATGAGTTTTAAATCTGAATCGTCTAATGAGGTTTATAAAATAAAGCTGCATCGCATCTCCCATTTGAACAAAATAAGGAATAAGCTATTTTAGATATAGCCTACGTATAATCAATTTAAAAATGACTTGTAATATAAATCACTTAATGGGCTTTAGTGTTTTGAGAGAACGAAACCGGAAGAGAGAGAGAGCGTGAGAGAACGCGCGCGCCTGCTCGCGAGAGAGAGCGGTTACCAGGGTTACCATGTAAACAAAGCAGACGCGTGCGCTAGACGGTAAGAAAATGCCATCAAGACTTTTCTCAAGACAGTTCGACGTATTTCTTTTTTTGCAGCCACTCTTCGTCCACATTTCTTTTGCAATTGGATATCCATCTTCAAGGACAACTTCGCCTGCGTTTTTCGGATACAGAATTCGTAGTTTCTGGCTCTGACATTTTCTCTGCTGTACATAAACGAGTGGAGTCTAGCAGTCACGTCGAATGAAGCTGCAGCGCAGGTAAGATCTACTATTTTTTAATTTTCTTTCCAAAACTGGGAATAAGCAAATGTTTACGAAATGATAATCGTATATGTTAATATCATGGCAAATCGCTATACCAATATACCGTTACAACCCTAGTTCAGATATAAGTGTTTACACACACTAATGAGACTCACAACATAAGAAAACATGATTTTTTTATATGTAATGTTAAGTGCTTACAGACACGTGAATGAGACTCACAACATAAGAAAACATGATTTTTTCACACAGTCGTCCTCAGACCATTTTAGGAGATTCTCTTATAGTGAATGCAAAACTCTGTCGGTTTATTTGTTTAATATTCCAAAGCTATCATAGAAATGCTTGTCTCTTCTGTGTTTGTCTAAAGTATTATTTAACACTGTTTCTGTTAGTTGTAATTTAACACATACATACTGTGCCCTCAAATATTATTACTACAATACAGGCAGAATTCCTCTGTTTGCTGTGGAATCAAGACATATCTAAACATTAAAAGGTGAAAATGAGACAAAGCACAGCATGTCTGATTTAACATTATAACTAGTGATGCACTGATGTATCGGCCGCCGATATTTATCGGCCGATTTTTGATGAATTTGAAACCATCGGCATATCGGCAATAGCACAATAAAAACAATCGGTATCGGCCTATTAATTAACTGCATAAAGAAATCCATTATATTTTAAAAAACGAGTTAATGTTGTTAATAAAATAAATGCTGAACAGCAAAAAACACCTTTGAAGGTTGTCATGCTGTCTTATTATATTTGTTTTAGCTTAATTTGTGTCTCTCTTATTATGTTGGTCAGTTGAATGTTAATTAGATCAAATCCATGTTCAGTACAAATAATTTGATGCAGAAATAAACTAGCAAATAGACCAACTGTATAGTATTGGATACAACTGTTTAATATCGGTATCGGCATCGGTATCGGCCAGAAGTTGTCTGTTTAAATCGGTATCGGTATCGGCCCAAAAAAATCCTATCGGTCCATCCCTAATTATAACTCAATGGAACAACACATTTGTATTTTGATATTTCTATCTAATGCGAGCATATCTAGACCATTGGCTCAGAAGTGTTTAAGTTTAAAGGGTTAGTTTATCCAAAAATGAAAATTATGTCATTAATGTCTCACCCCCATGTCGTTCGAAACCTGTAAGACCTCCTTTCATCTTTGTAACACAGTTAAGATGTTTTAGATGTAGTCTTAGAGCTTTCTGACCCTCCATGAAAAATGTACAGTATACTGTCCATGTCCAGAAAGGTAATAAAAACATCATCAAAGTAGACCATGTGACATCAGTGGGTCAGTTAGAATTTGTTAAAGCAAAAATAACAAAAATTACGACTTTATTCAGCACTGTCTAGTGTCTTCTCTTCTGGGTCTGTTGTGAATCCGTGTTCACCACACTGCTGTGATGCCGCTGACGGACGATGCTGCTGCTGTGTTATCTGGTCCACCCGAGCTTCGTTTACAGTCTGAGGGAGACGCACACTGTATTCAAGCTATTCTACATTGTTTGTATTCTGGCATTGCTATATTTTTTTAAAATTATGCATAAGTGTGCATGTCGTGGTCCTAATCCCTCAGACTGTAAACGAATCTCGGGCGCATCAGATAACATATCAGCAGCATAAGTCAGCAGCGTCTCTGCAGTGTGTTGTACGCGGATTCACAACAGACCTGGAAGAGAAGACAATGGTGAATAAAGTCGTAATTTTTGTTATTTTTGGACCACAATGTATTTTTGATGCTTCAACAAATTCTAACTGGCCCACTGATGTCACATGGACTACTTTGATGATGTTTTTATTACCTTTCTGGACATGGACAGTGTACCGTACATACATTTCTAATGGAGAAATACATTTTTGTTCATCCTCCACATCACAACATAAAAGCAAATTCTTTTTTTTTTGGAAAAATTACAAATGCTTTAAAACAATTATGCAGTTGTTTATGTACAATTGATCCTTCACAAAGCCCCCCCCCCTTTATGTCCGACAAGCTTACGATGTCAGCCATGGCACTCTTAACGTCTATTTGTGCACTCCCTGGGGAAATAGTACGAAAGGGTGAAAGAGGTCCTGTGTTATTATTATTTTGCTTGCTTGTTTTCTCGTGATAAAGACTTAAGTTCTAATAACAAAAGTTGTTTAAAAGTAGTTAAAAGAAAAGTTGTATTCTTTGATATGTGATTAAGTGTACACGATAGAACGTGTTGTTTTGTGTGTTGAAAGCAAAAGCATATTTAGCAAAATTAGCATGGATGAACAATCAAGATTTTCCTTGGATAAGGGAATCGCTCATGCTGAAATTTAGATTTATCAGTAATTTACAATTTTGATAGTCATGAATTTAGGCACCATCTCTAAAGGTTGACCTTAATATACACATAAACAGCATTTAAATGGAATGACTTACAGTCAACAAACAGTCACAAAATCAGCTCTATAGTGTTCATGTGGTTGTCAGCAATAATGCACACTTTTTGATTTTAAATATTTATTCAAATACTGTTAAATGCTATTCAAGATAGAAACATGTATATTATTTTAAAGATGGTCCCCAAATTCACAAACATCAACAAACTACTTTGATTTATTTATTTAGTCCATTGTGGGCAATTATTTGGTATTGTGGTAACTGTGAAGACCCCAACTCATGTGCATCAGCAGTCCACTTCAAAATACACTAAATAATAGGGAAAGAAAATTACATCATGAGTTTTGCAGTGTTTCATGTTGGTGCGCACCATGTTCACATATGTTGTTTTTACCGTACTTAAAACGCCGCACTGTACACCATGTGACAACGGTCAGCGCTGTCATTGGTCTCTGACAGCTCTTACCATCTCATGACCACCCCCCATGTTTTCACGACAACAAGCCTGACAGGAAGAGCGAGGCTAGCAAGATATGGAGATAAACGATGCACGTCTTTGCAAAGTTTATTTCCCTTTAACGTGAAATTGCGCAACTGTTCTATTAAAAGCCCTTCTCACGGAGCCAGCACTATTTATTTGTGTTGAGGACAGCTGTGCATTTATAAAATCATCAGCTCAAACGTCCAGGAGACCAAGATTGCCTTGTTTGTTGTTAGCCCACAATATAACGCCCGGCTCACATCACGACGGAAGCCCAGTGGATCAAACATGTGGAGAACTTCCTGTATTTGGTTCAGCCCGAGGTCGAGCCGCGCTCACACCACAGATGGGTCGCACCAGAGTTCGGCAACAGACGCTCCGAGACCACTTGTCACCCCCAAGCAAAAACTTCAATTTTTTTGAATTTTTTTTAAAAATTTGAACATTTTTGAAAATTTGCTCATTCGCCATTACGGGTCACAAATGATGCAGCAGCAATCAGAAATGTAGAAAGAAAAGGGTATTTTGAAAGGAAAATTCATAGACAAAACAATGACTGATGGTTCTTTCGAAAATGTAAACAGGTTGGTGCTTTGTGCAAATGCTTTGTGCAAAGAAAGAGAAGTAATGAACCTGTGATTTTTAATTTTCGTGTTTAAAAACATATCTACTATCTTTAAAACATGTATATGTTCTTTATGCTCTATGTTCCACTAATAAAAAACATACATTTGCATAAAGCGTCTATATTTGTCCACACCCATGTTGATAAGAGTATTAAAAACTTGTGTTAGGGGTCGATCACACCAAACGCGTTTATTTGCAGGCACCTTTTTTGAATGATATTCGATGGGCAGTGAGCGTATGTTATACGTGGGGAACGCCTTGCGTTTTTTGCCGCCAGTCGCAGCACACGATTTTGAAGGAGCGCTGAGAGCAGAAAAGCAGCCGACGTCAAAACAATTTGTACAAATAGCAAAACACCATGGATAACCTGCAAAAGCCACTCTCTTACTCAAAATCCTTAGTTCATCTCTCAAAAGTAAATATCTGTGTCAATGAACATGTCAGTGGCATCAGAATGACAAGTCCTTGTGGCATTGTGTACGGATAAGACGGTCAAATTGCTTAGTCATGTTGTCAATATAACAGTTTACTCTGGAGAGATGTTCTGATGTAAACTAAGGGTAGTTTTCATGACAATTATTGTAAATTGTAGGTTACACCTTAGTTTATGTGGGAGTTTGATTGCAAGAGACTGGACAAAATTCACATTTACGCTTTTACCCTTTGTACTGTACATGTTGACACTGACCATGTCATTGCCATACAGAAAGGAAAAGACAACACTGCAAAGTAGAATTGTGAACATAGGACAATATCTTTAGGGAAAACTGTACATGCAGTACTGTGAGAATTACACTGAAGTCTTTCTATACCTCAATGTTTCTGTCTGTTAGAAAAAAAATTAAGATTCACCTGGGAACAATTTACCAATTCAGGACAGATTTAGAAAAAACGTCTATTGGAAATGTATAAAAAATGTTTGACCATACCCTATATTAGGACAATTTGTTCAACCATTTTGCATATAAAGACTTACAGTATACTATGAACTAATGCCTAAATGTTGTGGAGGGTGAGACTATTCAACAGAGACTCGTTATAATAAATTTTGATCAACATGACATAAGCAACTGATAATGTAGGAAAGAGCAGAGAATTGTACAGAATCATTTGCATGATTTGCATTCTTTCTACAAAGAAATGAGAAACTGCTTTTTTGATGTGCACAAGTGACACGATGTGAAGATTAAACGTGTAGTTTTGAGAATTTCAAATCTGATCTAAGAAATGTACCAAAGCGACTAAGAAAAACTGTAATATCAATCAAACTGCGGTTGGATTGTTTTGATTTAAGCCTTCATACCTAATAAAAATACAGCTAAGTAGCACAATAAAACATAATACAAATATGATAACATAATAATAAACATGTTTTGACAAAAATGTTATCTCGTTTTGGAACCAAACTCTTAATTTGTAGCCCAGCGCAGTGACATGTTGGCATCAGTGAGAATGTTGTATTTAGACAGGAAGATACTATGGCAACATATTGCAATTTTTGCAAGTTGAACAAACTGTGCTCACCAACTCCAAACCCTCATCACATGAAATGTTGGCATGATAGCTTATTTGCTGTCTTTACATTATAGCGATATAAAGCTTTTCCCGGTATGTTGCCAAATTTTTCAGCTCTGCATGCGATTTCTCTACTGTGGTATTATTATCAAAGTTAATCAAACATTTTCTTAGTTTCACTATAGTTGATTTTGGGAAGCACAGGGCATCTGTGGATCTACTTTCAGAGAATTTGAAAATGGCCATTTGTTTGTCATTTCACATTGGCATGGCTTTCAGAGGTGTAGTATTTTTACTAAAGTAATGTAAAAATGTTTAAGAAAAATCATTCAATCATTCAAGTCAATGTTTACAGAGTTGAGTTGATTTTATATCAAGTCAGTTTAAGTTTAAAACAATATCAATAGATGTGCACAGGCGTATGTCTTCTGCTTAAGTATTCCAGTGAATAATACAGTATAGCTTTCACTGAGAAAGAAGATGACACTAAGACAGAACAAGCAATATGTCTGTCTTCCGTTTGTGCACTTGGATTCATGTATGATTGTAGCGATGTCATTTAGCAGAGAGAAAAGTGAAGCATGTGACACCACAATTCCTTTTGACCTATGGCTAAGCCACGCCCCCTCCACTCACTTGGACAAAGAATCAACATTCTCAATGCAGCTAGAAGCTAACGTTTACGTTTTCTAATGTTAGGCTAACGTTACGTTAAAGATAATGTTAGAACAGATTTAGACATCCTTGTTTAATTTATCCACGTTTAGTTGGTGTTGTTGTCTACCGCATAACTTTATCCAGAGAAGACACTTACTGTATCTCAGTTATGTGGCTTGGGATATTTGGGCTGTACTCTTCTGGAACAGTGTTGTAAATAAAAGCTAACCACTGCTTTCTTAATGTTCCCTCTATTGGAAGGCCAAACAAAATTGTTTGCCTTTTGCAACGAAACACAGCATCTACTCGACATGGTGGCGGCAACAATACTACAGCGCCATTGAAAGTTACACCCTCTATTTTTGCGTATACATTAGGGAGGTGTTATGCAAATGTTCTCTTCAGTATACGGACTACCGGCACATCCGGGAACTTGACTGTAAATTTCATCACCGCCCCTTTTTGGGGGAAAACAAACTAAACTTCTCATAGACTTCCATACACAATAGCGGAACAAAGCAACGTTCGTACACAGCCGGCAGGCGTAAATAACTTAAGAAATCACTTAGATTAAACTTGTTGAGTAATTATCTGTCCACCCTTACTGCCGGTCCCTTTCATTCTACCTGCGTCAAATTTGTGTAACAAGGCTATCCAGTGATTGCTGGAAATATCACTAAGGCTAGTTGTATGGCTGGACGGAAAAGTGCACTCAGTACTCTAAATAATATAGACATAAATAAAGACATATATAAATACGAAGTAACTTTCAAATACCAACTAAAGCCATTCACTGGCTTCCCTGTTGACTCCATGAGGTACGAGTGAATGTCCGGGTAAGACACCTCTGGCCAATGGGGAGTGTTGTGAAAATGAAAGGGACATGTTTTTATACTGACCGAATTAAATGTGTTAATGTATCTTTCGCGCTCTCTGGCTGGCAGGGTGGACAGATAATTACTCAACATGTTTAATCTGAGTGATTTCTTAAGTTATTTACGCCTGCCGGCTGTGTACGAACGTTGCTTTGTTCCGCTATTTTGTATGGAAGTCAATGGGAAGTCTAGTTTGTTTTCCCCCAAAAGTGGGCGTGAACCTGTTCAGAGACATTTTATGACATTGCACAGGTTGTGCGTATGACGTAGAACTGCGGTGTGTGTGTTTGAATGAGTTGTCTAAGGAAGGTGTGGATGAGGCTTCAATTTTTAAAAGATCTGTTTGGGTTTGAAACTTTAATTTTTGCAACTTTACAGATCTTCTATTGGCACAAACATCTTTTAACACTCTAAAAACAAAGGAAAACATGAAATTGAGTCATATGACTCCTTTAACTTCTTTAGCAAAGTTTTGTTGAAGTTTTGACTTGTTTCAATGCATTCATCGACATCTCCTTTCTGGAAGGAATCACATTAGCTATTGCTTTTACTCGCTAATTGAAGCCTGTAGTGTCTGAGACATAGCTCTTGGGTTTCTCTGTGCATTGCATGGTCTCACCTTGACATGGATGAGCTTGAACGTTAACCCCTGGCAAGATTGACAACTGTCTTGAAAGTTTTTTACTTGTAAAATTATAGTGTGCTGCTGGTTTTACTTGTATATTCTGTGGTTTGAATCCGCGCCCGTCATAACCTTAATAATGTGTGTTGCCATTGCTTTGCTATTTCATGTTTCTGTGACGAGAATCATGTGATACATAATATAAGAAGTAAAGTTAAGCACAATTTTTCAGCGCTTTTGCACAAGGTATTTTTGCATTCTTTTGAAAAATACTACGATTCACACGTTTACATGCATTTTTTTCTTCTGTTGATCGGATCACAGATCGAACTACACCTCCCCTTTTAATACAAGCGAAATTTGCATCTGATTGACCTCAATCTTATTGATCAAGGTGACCATTGGATGATCTCACTTTGACATGAATTTGCTTGAACGTTCACTCCTTGGAAAATTGACAACTGTCTTGAAAGTTTTTTACTTGTAAAATTATGGATTTAAAATTGATCAGAAATAGTCTAATAACCCTGCCCAGATTAATGAATATCAGCAGTTGCTTCTCTTAAGTTCATTTCTGATGTCTTTTCTCATTGGCTGATTGTGTTATCGCACATCTGATCTGAATTTCCCATATAAGCTCGTTGCCACAACTTCTGCTTTTTTTTGTAATGTCCTGGTATATAACCTTACAATTTAAATACTGTGTAACTTTTTTTTATCACATGACTTCATGTAAACAACAAATAATGTGTATGTGTATGTACATAAGTATATACAGTATGTAAAATAATCTGTAATATTTAACTTTTTTGCCAACAGATTTTTACAGATTTAAAAAAAAAATTTATTTATAAGAGACAGTCATGTGGGCACCACAGGCACATGGTCTTTATGCTAAAAACACATATTTTGTTTGTTGTACATCATGATGTCCTTTTAATATTTGTTACCTTTTCACTTTTAAAGGGCATTGAGTTCATCAAGGTCAGCCTGGCGTGATGCTTCTATATTGTGACATCATAATGCCCACTCTTAAGACACTGCTTGTGGAACAGCACCAGTCGTTCATATGTCCCAGTAGAATTTAGCTCATGAGGCTGCTGGATTTATCCTCCAAAAGGTATCTGTCTTTTATTAAATGTCCATTATAGTTTCATGGTTTTTAGCTCTGATTTTGGTGTGCTTGTTTATGTAATCTTTGCTTGCAGAGAAAAAGAAATAGGACAAAAATAATCGATATCTCTAAATAAGATGCATTTTTATTTGTTTTTTCCTTCTGTGAAAGTCAGTGTCAACTGTGTTCTTACCATCATTTATCTAAATATCTTCTTTTGTGTTCAACAGAATAAAGAAACTCATACAGGTTCAGAACAACATGAAGGTGAGTAAATGAGTCACTAGATGGCAGCACAGACACAATTAAACCACTAATTGATACTACTGTTTTTCACTGTCGGAGTATTTCTCAGATCAGAAATAATTTTTCCTCCACATCACAATATAAAAGCAAATTCTTTTTTTTTTGTTGACAAATTGCAAATGCTTTAAAACAATCATGCAGTTGTTTATGTACAATTGACCCTTCACAAAGCCTTGCCCCTCTTCTATGTTCGATAAGCTTACAATATCAGCCATGGCACTCTTAACCTCAATTTGTGCACTCCCTGTGGAAATAGTGACTCATTTCTGGAAAATGAAAACAAAATTAAGATTGAAGATATTGCCTACCATTCACAGAGTAAAACTAAACTACCGCACCACCTCGCCATTGAGACGGAAGATAACAACATTAAGAGCAACACTGTTACTGTAAAGCTATTGCTGTCTGTTCACTATTACAATCATTAAAAAGCAAAAACAGCATGTATTTATAACGACACGTTTAGTAGGTCATCCTAGCTAACATTAACTACAGTAACATTAAACTATAGTGTGCTTGTGGTCACAACATTACGTGTGGTTAGCCCCACTTGTTTCTGTCAGATTTAGTAAGCAGGAGAAACTCTATTCAGATTTTACCTCTTAGAAAATGCTGGCAGTGTCAGAACTTTTGAGATACTGTCCTGTGGTGTGGCTTTGAGGTAAAACGCCAGAGAGTCTTCTTGTGTGAATCTGTTTTATTTGGTTAGAAGTCTTTATTGTTGTACAGTGACAGCTGAGATCAAACAGTATGACATGGCTTTTAGGTGAGATCATGTTTGTACAAAGTGACAACAAGCAAATGTCACCAACGAATATTTTAAATCACATAGTGTGGAGCTGGTTTAACTGTACTCTGTGGATTGAATATCAGACAGAGTGGCGAATAATGTCAGTGACGCATCATTTTCAGTGTTATGATTGGTTAAGTCGCCTCGCCTGTCAATCAAACTTCTGTGAAGGGTCAATTGTCTGCTGTTTGCTTCATTTTCAATTGCTTAAGTAATTTTTGACAAAATGTATTATTATAATGGTGTCTATTGAATAAAGTTTGACACCTCAAAACCTTTAGAAATTAGCATAGCATAAGTCATGACCATACCCAAATGGAATCCACGCCGTCATTTAATGCCTGTCATCTCGATTTAAGGCCCGCCATTGACAAGCACACATATCCCACGCTTGAGTGTGTTTGGGAACAGTAGCAGTCATTGGCTGTGTTTACATGCACAAAATTGTGTCAATCTGACTGAATTTAATCCGATTGCAGGTTACGACAGTATAGTTTACATGTACCCTAAACATTGCAAATCTGATTTAAATGTTGGTTTACATGTACATTTTATATAATCCGAACCAAACCTCTGCGCAAGCGCACAGCCAGGGTTGCCAGATTTGCATATCAAAACCTAATCTAAAGTCCACAAAAAAGCAGAGGACTTTGCAACACAATGCACAGCATCACGCTTTATCTCTGGATTAATGTACAAAATCAAAGTTGAGTTGGAGAACTTTTAGTAAATAGGCAAAGAAAACACTTTTCGAAAGGCACAATGCTATTTTAATGTTTTATATAATGTCATGAAAGACATGAACGCTGCAGAATGTACAGCGCGTGACCCCATAATTTTAATAATGTGTGTTGCCATTGCCTTGCTATTGCATTTTTTATGTTATACATAATAAAAGACGTAAACTTAAGCACAATTTGTCTGTGCATTTGCACAAGGTATTTTTGCATCCCATTGAAAACAATACTACAATTCATGCGTTTACATGCATACTTTTCTTCTGCTGATTGGATCACAGATCAGGCTACACCTCCCCTTTCAATACGATCAAAATTTGCATCGGATCGACCTCAATCTTATTGATTAAGGTGTTTACATGGAGGATTTTCTATCAGATTGAGCCATGAATATGATTAAAAAACAGATCATTTGGTTGCATATAAACGTAGGCTACCTATTTGCAAGCAATACATAAACCCTGCTGTTTGCTGTGACTGTTTTTAATGAAGAGCACAAACCATTTGACATTTGAGATGAAATAAAACTTACTTACCGGGATGTCCAGAGGGAAGAAAATTTTAAGTTGAGATTTAATTTTTTTTTACATTATATAGTGAACTTTATAGTTTTGTTATTTTGTATTTGTACTGTAAAATATGTTTTGTTCCATATCACAATGTGTGTAACTTTTACAGAAAAAGGTGTAAATGTGAATTTTTTTAATCAATTGTGAAATGTGAAATCTCTTGTAATGAATATTTGTAACTTTATACTGTTGGAATTGATAAAATGCAGCCATGTTCATTTACAAATAAAATTGTAGCCATAAAGTACACATCAAAAAATCCTGACAACTATAATGGTGTACTCTTGTTATATTGACAACATGGCAAACATTTTGATAGTCTTGTAGGCATTTTGATTGGGATTTTCCGCGTGTTCACAGAGAGATTAACTAGTTTCACGCTTTTTCAGGAATGAGATACTGACTGCTGAGGTTTGTTTGACTCTCATTATAAAGTGCAGATAAGTACAGGTAAGTGTTGTCCAGGTAAGTGGTCTTGAAAATATGGGCAGTTTTATAGTTGTACAAGTATTTTATGAATGTTAAAAAATAAACAACATAAGCCTTAGTGCAAACACACACAGAAGCCCTTATGAGACCCATTAATAGTTAAAGTTTATTAGTTTGATTAAAAACTGGTTAAAGTTTACAGTTTAGGGTAAATAAAGATCAATCAACCCAAACAATTCAAACATTCAGCCTTTTAAAGAAAGCACAACAGTGAGAGTTTAAAATGCTTGAGCATCACAGCATTCATGTTGACTTCAGATAGTTTCAGAAAATAGCAGGCCACTCAAATACACAAAATTAGAGGCAAAGAACTTCAATTTTTGGATCAATAAATGCATTGATAATACATTGACAATATCTATATTACACACCGATATGTGTAAGCTTTTTTGTAGACACATCAATGATTTAAAACAAGCAAATATTGGAGGATTAGTGTGGTTAAATAGTGGCACCACTTTATTTACACTGTCCCTAACTTTAAAGCTTTAAAATCCATGACATTGTCTAAGTATGTATAATGTTTTTACGTTATTCTTAGCAGAATCACAATGCTTGAAACACCCCACCCATATATTTTTGCTTATGTACCCTATATTTATATTAGTAGGATGTATTTCATCCTTTAATTCTAATAATACAATAATGATGGATTGAACGAATAGAATTTGCAATTAGTAGGTTGTTTGTTTATGTGTTGCTAACTTTATTCAATTCCGTTTAATTTCAATTCAGTTGTATTTATATAGCGCTTTTCACAATTGTTTAATTGTTTCAAAGCAGCTTCATATTAATAGATGCAGGAAAAAACACAGAAAAATCATAAAACATAAGCAGCAGAATTCAGCGGTTAAGATTAACCATACTACCGAGCGTAGTAATAATGTAATATATAAGAGGATGCTTAGTTATGTCAATGTCAGCAGACACCCCAGGGGTTGAAAAACCCTGTGGGAAAAGTCATAGGAGGAGAAAAAAATTTGGATTTGGATTCCATGATTCCGTCCGCGTTATCCGCATCGCGAAAATCATAGGTCTCTACTAATAAATGAATAACTTGCCTCATCTTCCACTCCTTCAAGTCTAACTGACACTGTGATTGTAAACCAAGAGCGTGTGCCGCATCCGGAAGTGCTCGCGCAACATTACGCACAGTGCGTAAACATTATCGATCACTTATCGAACTGCCCTTATCGTTTTATCGAAAAAAGTTTATATCGGTAAAATGATCGTTATCAAATTATCGCCCAGCACTAGAGGAATGTCTGATACAATCAGATATAGATAGAGGAATGTCAGATACAGTCAGATATAGATAGAGGGGTGTCAGATACAATCAGATATAGATAGAGGAATGTCAGATACAATCAGATATAGATAGAGGAATGTCAGATACAATCAGATATAGATAGAGGGGTGTCAGATACAATCAGATATAGATAGAGGAATGTCAGATACAATCAGATATAGATAGAGGGGTGTCAGATACAATCAGATATAGATAGAGGAATGTCAGATACTGTCAGATATAGATAGAGGAATGTCACATACTGTCAGATATAGATAGAGGAATGTCAGATACTGTCAGATATAGATAGAGGAATTTCAGATACAGTCAGATATAAATAGAGGGATGTCAGATACAGTCAGATATAGATAGAGGGGTGTAAGATACAATCAGATATAGATAGAGGAATGTCAGATACAATCAGATATAGATAGAGGGGTGTCAGATACAATCAGATATAGATAGAGGAATGTCAGATACAGTCAGACATAGATAGAGGGGTGTCAGATACTGTCAGATATAGATAGAGGAATGTCAGATACAGTCAGATATAGATAGAGGGATGTCAGATACAGTCAGATATAGATAGAGGGGTGTAAGATACAATCAGATATAGATAGAGGAATGTCAGATACAATCAGATATAGATAGAGGAATGTCAGATACTGTCAGATATAGATAGAGGGGTGTCAGATACAATCAGATATAGATAGAGGAATGTCAGATACTGTCAGATATAGATAGAGGAATGTCACATACTGTCAGATATAGATAGAGGAATGTCAGATACTGTCAGATATAGATAGAGGAATGTCAGATACAATCAGAAATAGATAGAGGAATTTCAGATACAGTCAGATATAAATAGAGGGATGTCAGATACAGTCAGATATAGATAGAGGGGTGTAAGATACAATCAGATATAGATAGAGGAATGTCAGATACAATCAGATATAGATAGAGGGGTGTCAGATACAATCAGATATAGATAGAGGACTGTCAGATACAGTCAGACATAGATAGAGGGGTGTCAGATACTGTCAGATATAGATAGAGGAATGTCAGATACAGTCAGATATAGATAGAGGGATGTCAGATACAGTCAGATATAGATAGAGGGGTGTAAGATACAATCAGATATAGATAGAGGAATGTCAGATACAATCAGATATAGATAGAGGTATGTCAGATACAGTCAGATATAGATAGAGGGATGTCAGATATAATCAGATATAGATAGAAGAATGTCAGATACAATCAGATATAGATAGAGGGGTGTCAGATATTGTCAGATATAGATAGAGAAATGTCAGATACTGTCAGATATAGATAGAGGGGTGTCAGATACTGTCAGATATAGATAGAGGGGTGTCAGATACTGTCAGATATAGATAGAGGAATGTCAGATACAATCAGATATAGATAGAGGTATGTCAGATACAGTCAGATATAGATAGAGGGATGTCAGATATAATCAGATATAGATAGAAGAATGTCAGATACAATCAGATATAGATAGAGGGGTGTCAGATATTGTCAGATATAGATAGAGAAATGTCAGATACTGTCAGATATAGATAGAGGGGTGTCAGATACTGTCAGATATAGATAGAGGAATGTCAGATACTGTCAGATATAGATAGAGGGGTGTCAGATACTGTCAGATATAGATAGAGGAATGTCAGATACAGTCAGATATAGATAGAGGGATGTCAGATACAGTCAGATATAGATAGAGGGGTGTAAGATACAATCAGATATAGATAGAGGTATGTCAGATACAGTCAGATATAGATAGAGGGATGTCAGATACAGTCAGATATAGATAGAGGGATGTCAGATACAGTCAGATATAGATAGAGGGATGTCAGATACAGTCAGATATAGATAGAGGGGTGTAAGATACAATCAGATATAGATAGAGGAATGTCAGATACAATCAGATATAGATAGAGGTATGTCAGATACAGTCAGATATAGATAGAGGGATGTCAGATATAATCAGATATAGATAGAGGGATGTCAGATATAATCAGATATAGATAGAGGGGTGTCAGATACTGTCAGATATAGATAGAGGGGTGTCAGATACTGTCAGATATAGATAGAGGGGTGTCAGATACTGTCAGATATAGATAGAGGAATGTCAGATACAATCAGATATAGATAGAGGAATGTCAGATACAATCAGATATAGATAGAGGGGTGTCAGATACAATCAGATATAGATAGAGGAATGTCAGATACAGTCAGATATAGATAGAGGGGTGTCAGATACAATCAGATATAGATAGAGGAATGTCAGATACAATCAGATATAGATAGAGGAATGTCAGATACAATCAGATATAGATAGAGGAATGTCAGATACAATCAGATATAGATAGAGGAATTTCAGATACAGTCAGATATAGATAGAGGGATGTCAGATACAGTCAGATATAGATAGAGGGGTGTAAGATACAATCAGATATAGATAGAGGAATGTCAGATACAATCAGAAATAGATAGAGGAATTTCAGATACAGTCAGATATAGATAGAGGGATGTCAGATACAGTCAGATATAGATAGAGGGGTGTAAGATACAATCAGATATAGATAGAGGAATGTCAGATACAATCAGATATAGATAGAGGGGTGTCAGATACAATCAGATATAGATAGAGGAATGTCAGATACAGTCAGATATAGATAGAGGGGTGTCAGATACAATCAGATATAGATAGAGGAATGTCTGATACAATCAGATATAGATAGAGGAATGTCAGATACAATCAGATATAGATAGAGGAATGTCAGATACAATCAGATATAGATAGAGGAATGTCAGATACAATCAGATATAGATAGAGGAATGTCAGATACAATCAGATATAGATAGAGGGGTGTCAGATACAATCAGATATAGATAGAGGAATGTCAGATACTGTCAGATATAGATAGAGGGGTGTCAGACACTGTCAGATATAGATAGAGGAATGTCAGATACAGTCAGATATAGATAGAGGGATGTCAGATACAGTCAGATATAGATAGAGGGGTGTAAGATACAATCAGATATAGATAGAGGAATGTCAGATACAATCAGATATAGATAGAGGTATGTCAGATACAGTCAGATATAGATAGAGGGATGTCAGATATAATCAGATACAGATAGAGGAATGTCAGATACAATCAGATATAGATAGAGGAATGTCAGATACAATCAGATATAGATAGAGGGGTGTCAGATACAATCAGATATAGATAGAGGAATGTCAGATACTGTCAGATATAGATAGAGGAATGTCAGATACTGTCAGATATAGATAGAGGGATGTCAGATACAGTCAGATATAGATAGAGGGATGTCAGATACAATCAGATATAGATAGAGGAATGTCAGATACAATCAGAAATAGATAGAGGAATTTCAGATACAGTCAGATATAGATAGAGGGATGTCAGATACAGTCAGATATAGATAGAGGAATGTCAGATACAATCAGATATAGATAGAGGAATGTCAGATACAATCAGATATAGATAGAGGAATGTCAGATACAATCAGATATAGATAGAGGAATGTCAGATACAATCAGATATAGATAGAGGAATGTCAGATACAGTCAGATATAGATAGAGGAATGTCAGATACTGTCAGATATAGATAGAGGAATGTCAGATACAATCAGATATAGATAGAGGGGTGTCAGATACTGTCAGATATAGATAGAGGAATGTCAGATACAATCAGATATAGATAGAGGAATGTCAGATACATTCAGATATATATAGAGGAATGTCAGATATAGATAGAGGGGTGTCAGATACTGTCAGATATAGATAGAGGGGTCTAAGATACAATCAGATATAGATAGAGGAATGTCAGATACTGTCAGATATAGATAGAGGAATGTCAGATACTGTCAGATATAGATAGAGGGGTGTCAGATACTGTCAGATATAGATAGAGGAATGTCAGATACAGTCAGATATAGATAGAGGGATGTCAGATACAGTCAGATATAGATAGAGGGGTGTAAGATACAATCAGATATAGATAGAGGAATGTCAGATACAATCAGATATAGATAGAGGTATGTCAGATACAGTCAGATATAGATAGAGGGATGTCAGATATAATCAGATATAGATAGAGGGATGTCAGATATAATCAGATATAGATAGAGGGGTGTCAGATACTGTCAGATATAGATAGAGGGGTGTCAGATACTGTCAGATATAGATAGAGGGGTGTCAGATACTGTCAGATATAGATAGAGGAATGTCAGATACAATCAGATATAGATAGAGGAATGTCAGATACAATCAGATATAGATAGAGGGGTGTCAGATACAATCAGATATAGATAGAGGAATGTCAGATACAGTCAGATATAGATAGAGGGGTGTCAGATACAATCAGATATAGATAGAGGAATGTCAGATACAATCAGATATAGATAGAGGAATGTCAGATACAATCAGATATAGATAGAGGAATGTCAGATACAATCAGATATAGATAGAGGAATGTCAGATACAATCAGATATAGATAGAGGAATGTCAGATACAATCAGATATAGATAGAGGAATGTCAGATACAATCAGATATAGATAGAGGAATGTCAGATACAATCAGATATAGATAGAGGGGTGTCAGATACAATCAGATATAGATAGAGGAATGTCAGATACAATCAGATATAGATAGAGGGGTGTCAGATATTGTCAGATATAGATAGAGGGGTGTCAGATATTGTCAGATATAGATAGAGGGGTGTCAGATACTGTCAGATATAGATAGAGGAATGTCAGATACAATCAGATATAGATAGAGGGGTGTCAGATACAGTCAGATATAGATAGAGGGATGTCAGATATAATCAGATACAGATAGAGGAATGTCAGATACAATCAGATATACATATAGGGGTGTCAGATACAGTCAGATATAGATAGAGGGATGTCAGATACAGTCAGATATAGATAGAGGAATTTCAGATACAGTCAGATATAGATAGAGGGATGTCAGATACAGTCAGATATAGATAGAGGGATGTCAGATACAGTCAGATATAGATAGAGGAATGTCAGATACAATCAGAAATAGATAGAGGAATGTCAGATACAATCAGAAATAGATAGAGGAATTTCAGATACAGTCAGATATAGATAGAGGGATGTCAGATACAGTCAGATATAGATAGAGGGGTGTCAGATACAGTCAGATATAGATAGAGGGATGTCAGATACAGTCAGATATAGATAGAGGGATGTCAGATACAATCAGAAATAGATAGAGGAATTTCAGATACAGTCAGATATAGATAGAGGGATGTCAGATACAGTCAGATATAGATAGAGGGGTGTAAGATACAATCAGATATAGATAGAGGAATGTCAGATACAATCAGATATAGATAGAGGGGTGTCAGATACAATCAGATATAGATAGAGGAATGTCAGATACAGTCAGATATAGATAGAGGGGTGTCAGATACAATCAGATATAGATAGAGGGGTGTCAGATACAATCAGATATAGATAGAGGAATGTCTGATACAATCAGATATAGATAGAGGAATGTCAGATACAATCAGATATAGATAGAGGAATGTCAGATACAATCAGATATAGATAGAGGGGTGTCAGATACAATCAGATATAGATAGAGGAATGTCAGATACTGTCAGATATAGATAGAGGAATGTCAGATACTGTCAGATATAGATAGAGGGATGTCAGATACAGTCAGATATAGATAGAGGGATGTCAGATACAGTCAGATATAGATAGAGGAATGTCAGATACAATCAGATATAGATAGAGGAATGTCAGATACAATCAGATATAGATAGAGGGGTGTCAGATACAATCAGATATAGATAGAGGAATGTCAGATACAGTCAGATATAGATAGAGGGGTGTCAGATACAATCAGATATAGATAGAGGGGTGTCAGATACAATCAGATATAGATAGAGGAATGTCAGATACAGTCAGACATAGATAGAGGGGTGTCAGATACAGTCAGACATAGATAGAGGGGTGTCAGATACAATCAGATATAGATAGAGGAATGTCTGATACAGTCAGATATAGATAGAGGAATGTCTGATACAATCAGATATAGATAGAGGAATGTCAGATACAATCAGATTTAGATAGAGGAATGTCAGATACAATCAGATATAGATAGAGGAATGTCAGATACAATCAGATATAGATAGAGGGATGTCAGATACAATCAGATATAGATAGAGGAATGTCAGATACAGTCAGATATAGATAGAGGAATGTCAGATACTGTCAGATATAGATAGAGGAATGTCAGATACAGTCAGATATAGATAGAGGAATGTCAGATACAATCAGATATAGATAGAGGAATGTCAGATACTGTCAGATATAGATAGAGGAATGTCAGATACAATCAGATATAGATAGAGGGGTGTCAGATACTGTCAGATATAGATAGAGGAATGTCAGATACAATCAGATATAGATAGAGGAATGTCAGATACATTCAGATATATATAGAGGAATGCCAGATATAGATAGAGGGGTGTCAGATACTGTCAGATATAGATAGAGGGGTCTAAGATACAATCAGATATAGATAGAGGAATGTCAGATACTGTCAGATATAGATAGAGGAATGTCAGATACTGTCAGATATAGATAGAGGGGTGTCAGACACTGTCAGATATAGATAGAGGAATGTCAGATACAGTCAGATATAGATAGAGGGATGTCAGATACAGTCAGATATAGATAGAGGGGTGTAAGATACAATCAGATATAGATAGAGGAATGTCAGATACAATCAGATATAGATAGAGGTATGTCAGATACAGTCAGATATAGATAGAGGGATGTCAGATATAATCAGATACAGATAGAGGAATGTCAGATACAATCAGATATACATATAGGGGTGTCAGATACAGTCAGATATAGATAGAGGAATTTCAGATACAGTCAGATATAGATAGAGGGATGTCAGATACAGTCAGATATAGATAGAGGGGTGTAAGATACAATCAGATATAGATAGAGGAGTGTCAGATACAATCAGAAATAGATAGAGGAATTTCAGATACAGTCAGATATAGATAGAGGGATGTCAGATACAGTCAGATATAGATAGAGGGGTGTAAGATACAATCAGATATAGATAGAGGAATGTCAGATACAATCAGATATAGATAGAGGGGTGTCAGATACAATCAGATATAGATAGAGGAATGTCAGATACAGTCAGATATAGATAGAGGGGTGTCAGATACAATCAGATATAGATAGAGGAGTGTCAGATACAATCAGATATAGATAGAGGAATGTCAGATACAATCAGATATAGATAGAGGAATGTCAGATACAATCAGATATAGATAGAGGAATGTCAGATACAATCAGATATAGATAGAGGAATGTCAGATACAATCAGATATAGATAGAGGGGTGTCAGATACTGTCAGATATAGATAGAGGAATGTCAGATACTGTCAGATATAGATAGAGGAATGTCAGATACAATCTGATATAGAAAGAGGATTTTCAGATACAATCAGATATAGATAGAGGAATGTCAGATACAATCAGATATAGATAGAGGAATGTCAGATACAATCAGATATAGATAGAGGGGTGTCAGATAAAATCAGATATAGATAGAGGAGTGTCAGATACTGTCAGATATAGATAGAGGAATGTCAGATACTGTCAGATATAGATAGAGGAATGTCAGATACAGTCAGATATAGATAGAGGAATTTCAGATACAGTCAGATATAGATAGAGGAATTTCAGATACAGTCAGATATAGATAGAGGGATGTCAGATACAGTCAGATATAGATAGAGGGGTGTAAGATACAATCAGATATAGATAGAGGAATGTCAGATACAATCAGATATAGATAGAGGGGTGTCAGATACAGTCAGATACAGATAGAGGGATGTCAGATATAATCAGATACAGATAGAGGAATGTCAGATACAATCAGATATACATATAGGGGTGTCAGATACAGTCAGATATAGATAGAGGGATGTCAGATACAGTCAGATATAGATAGAGGAATTTCAGATACAGTCAGATATAGATAGAGGGATGTCAGATACAGTCAGATATAGATAGAGGGGTGTAAGATACAATCAGATATAGATAGAGGAATGTCAGATACAATCAGAAATAGATAGAGGAATTTCAGATACAGTCAGATATAGATAGAGGGATGTCAGATACAGTCAGATATAGATAGAGGGGTGTAAGATACAATCAGATATAGATAGAGGAATGTCAGATACAATCAGATATAGATAGAGGGGTGTCAGATACAATCAGATATAGATAGAGGAATGTCAGATACAGTCAGATATAGATAGAGGGGTGTCAGATATAATCAGATATAGATAGAGGAATGTCTGATACAATCAGATATAGATAGAGGAATGTCAGATACAATCAGATATAGATAGAGGAATGTCAGATACAATCAGATATAGATAGAGGAATGTCAGATACAATCAGATATAGATAGAGGAATGTCAGATACAATCAGATATAGATAGAGGGGTGTCAGATACAATCAGATATAGATAGAGGAATGTCAGATACAGTCAGATATAGATAGAGGAATGTCAGATACAGTCAGATATAGATAGAGGGGTGTCAGATACAATCAGATATAGATAGAGGAATGTCTGATACAATCAGATATAGATAGAGGAATGTCTGATACAATCAGATATAGATAGAGGAATGTCAGATACAATCAGATATAGATAGAGGGGTGTCAGATACAATCAGATATAGATAGAGGGGTGTCAGATACAATCAGATATAGATAGAGGAATGTCTGATACAATCAGATATAGATAGAGGAATGTCAGATACAATCAGATATAGATAGAGGAATGTCAGATACAGTCAGATATAGATAGAGGAATGTCAGATACAATCAGATATAGATAGAGGAATGTCAGATACAATCAGATATAGATAGAGGGGTGTCAGATACAGTCAGATATAGATAGAGGGATGTCAGATATAATCAGATATAGATAGAGGAATGTCAGATACTGTCAGATATAGATAGAGGAATGTCAGATACAATCAGATATAGATAGAGGAATGTCAGATACAATCAGAAATAGATAGAGGAATTTCAGATACAGTCAGATATAGATAGAGGGATGTCAGATACAGTCAGATATAGATAGAGGAATGTCAGATACAATCAGAAATAGATAGAGGAATTTCAGATACAGTCAGATATAGATAGAGGGATGTCAGATACAGTCAGATATAGATAGAGGGTGTAAGATACAATCAGATATAGATAGAGGGGTGTCAGATACAATCAGATATAGATAGAGGGGTGTCAGATACAATCAGATATAGATAGAGGAATGTCAGATACAGTCAGATATAGATAGAGGGGTGTCAGATACAATCAGATATAGATAGAGGAATGTCTGATACAATCAGATATAGATAGAGGAATGTCAGATACAATCAGATATAGATAGAGGAATGTCAGATACAATCAGATATAGATAGAGGAATGTCAGATACAATCAGATATAGATAGAGGGGTGTCAGATACAATCAGATATAGATAGAGGAATGTCAGATACAGTCAGATATAGATAGAGGGGTGTCAGATACAATCAGATATAGATAGAGGAATGTCAGATACAATCAGATATAGATAGAGGGGTGTCAGATACAGTCAGATATAGATAGAGGGATGTCAGATATAATCAGATATAGATAGAGGAATGTCAGATACAATCAGATATAGATAGAGGGGTGTCAGATACAATCAGATATAGATAGAGGAATGTCAGATACAATCAGATATAGATAGCGGGGTTTTAGATACAATCAGATATAGATAGAGGAATGTCAGATACAGTCAGATATAGATAGAGGAATGTCAGATACAATCAGATATAGATAGAGGAATGTCAGATACAATCAGATATAGATAGAGGGGTGTCAGATACAGTCAGATATAGATAGAGGGATGTCAGATATAATCAGATATAGATAGAGGAATGTCAGATACTGTCAGATATAGATAGAGGAATGTCAGATACAATCAGATATAGATAGAGGAATGTCAGATACAATCAGATATAGATAGAGGGATGTCAGATACAATCAGATATAGATAGAGGGATGTCAGATACAGTCAGATATAGATAGAGGAATGTCAGATACTGTCAGATATAGATAGAGGAATGTCAGATACAGTCAGATATAGATAGAGGAATGTCAGATACAATCAGATATAGATAGAGGAATGTCAGATACTGTCAGATATAGATAGAGGAATGTCAGATACAATCAGATATAGATAGAGGGGTGTCAGATACAATCAGATATAGATAGAGGAATGTCAGATACAATCAGATATAGATAGAGGAATGTCAGATACATTCAGATATATATAGAGGAATGTCAGATATAGATAGAGGGGTGTCAGATACTGTCAGATATAGATAGAGGGGTCTAAGATACAATCAGATATAGATAGAGGAATGTCAGATACTGTCAGATATAGATAGAGGAATGTCAGATACTGTCAGATATAGATAGAGGGGTGTCAGATACTGTCAGATATAGATAGAGGAATGTCAGATACAGTCAGATATAGATAGAGGGATGTAAGATACAATCAGATATAGATAGAGGAATGTCAGATACAATCAGATATAGATAGAGGTATGTCAGATACTGTCAGATGTAGATAGAGGAATTTCAGATATAGTTAGATACAGATAGAGTTATAATAAATAGAAACAGTCAGATATAGATAGAGGGATGTCAGATATAGTCAGATATTTATATAGAGGAATGTCAGATACAGTGAGATATAGATAGAGGGTTTTCAGATACAGTCAGATATAGATAGAGGAATGTCAGATACTGTCAGATATAGATAGAGGAATGTCAGATACTGTCAGATATAGATAGAGGGGTGTCAGATACTGTCAGATATAGATAGAGGAATGTCAGATACAATCAGAAATAGATAGAGGAATGTCAGATACAATCAGATATAGATAGAGGAATGTCTGATACAATCAGATATAGATAGAGGAATGTCAGATACAATCAGATATAGATAGAGGAATGTCAGATACAGTCAGATATAGATAGAGGGATGTAAGATACAATCAGATATAGATAGAGGAATGTCAGATACAATCAGATATAGATAGAGGTATGTCAGATACTGTCAGATGTAGATAGAGGAATTTCAGATATAGTTAGATACAGATAGAGTTATAATAAATAGAAACAGTCAGATATAGATAGAGGGATGTCAGATATAGTCAGATATTTATATAGAGGAATGTCAGATACAGTGAGATATAGATAGAGGGTTTTCAGATACAGTCAGATATAGATAGAGGAATGTCAGATACGATCAGATGTAGATAGAGGGGTGTCAGATACTGTCAGATATAGATAGAGGGATGTCAGATACAGTCAGATATAGATAGAGGAATGTCAGATACGATCAGATGTAGATAGAGGAATGTCAGATACAGTCAGACATAGATAGAGGGGTGTCAGATACAGTCAGACATAGATAGAGGAATGTCAGATACAATCAGATATAGATAGAGGAATGTCAGATACTGTCAGATGTAGATAGAGGAATTTCAGATATAGTTAGATACAGATAGAGTTATAATAAATAGAAACAGTCAGATATAGATAGAGGGATGTCAGATATAGTCAGATATTTATATAGAGGAATGTCAGATACAGTGAGATATAGATAGAGGGTTTTCAGATACAGTCAGATATAGATAGAGGAATGTCAGATACGATCAGATGTAGATAGAGGGGTGTCAGATACTGTCAGATATAGATAGAGGGATGTCAGATACAGTCAGATATAGATAGAGGAATGTCAGATACGATCAGATGTAGATAGAGGGGTGTCGGATACAATCAGATATAGATAGAGGAATGTCAGATACAATCAGATATAGATAGAGGAATGTCAGATACTGTCAGATGTAGATAGAGGAATTTCAGATATAGTTAGATACAGATAGAGTTATAATAAATAGAAACAGTCAGATATAGATAGAGGGATGTCAGATATAGTCAGATATAGACAGAGGGATGTCAGATACAGTCAGATATTTATATAGAGGAATGTCAGATACAGTGAGATATAGATAGAGGGGTGTCAGATACAGTCAGATATAGATAGAGGAATGTCAGATACAATCAGATATAGATAGAGGAATGTCAGATATAATCAGAAATAGATAGAGGAATTTCAGATACAGTCAGATATAGATAGAGGGATGTCAGATACAGTCAGATATAGATAGAGGGGTGTAAGATACAATCAGATATAGATAGAGGAATGTCAGATACAATCAGATATAGATAGAGGGGTTTCAGATACAATCAGATATAGATAGAGGAATGTCAGATACAGTCAGATATAGATAGAGGGGTGTCAGATACAATCAGATATAGATAGAGGAATGTCTGATACAATCAGATATAGATAGAGGAATGTCAGATACAATCAGATATAGATAGAGGAATGTCAGATACAATCAGATATAGATAGAGGAATGTCAGATACAATCAGATATAGATAGAGGAATGTCAGATACAATCAGATATAGATAGAGGGGTGTCAGATACAATCAGATATAGATAGAGGAATGTCAGATACAGTCAGATATAGATAGAGGGGTGTCAGATACAATCAGATATAGATAGAGGAATGTCTGATACAATCAGATATAGATAGAGGGGTGTCAGATACAATCAGATATAGATAGAGGAATGTCAGATACAATCAGATATAGATAGCGGGGTTTTAGATACAATCAGATATAGATAGAGGAATGTCAGATACAATCAGATATAGATAGAGGGATGTCAGATACAATCAGATATAGATAGAGGGATGTCAGATACAGTCAGATATAGATAGAGGAATGTCAGATACTGTCAGATATAGATAGAGGAATGTCAGATACAGTCAGATATAGATAGAGGAATGTCAGATACAATCAGATATAGATAGAGGAATGTCAGATACAATCAGATATAGATAGAGAAATGTCAGATACTGTCAGATATAGATAGAGGAATGTCAGATACAATCAGATATAGATAGAGGAATGTCAGATACTGTCAGATATAGATAGAGGAATGTCAGATACAATCAGATATAGATAGAGGAATGTCAGATACAATCAGATATAGATAGAGGAATGTCAGATACAATCAGATATAGATAGAGGAATGTCAGATACAATCAGATATAGATAGAGGAATGTCAGATACAATCAGATATAGATAGAGGAATGTCAGATACAATCAGATATAGATAGAGGGATGTCAGATACAATCAGATATAGATAGAGGGATGTCAGATACAGTCAGATATAGATAGAGGAATGTCAGATACTGTCAGATATAGATAGAGGAATGTCAGATACTGTCAGATATAGATAGAGGAATGTCAGATACAGTCAGATATAGATAGAGGAATGTCAGATACAATCAGATATAGATAGAGGAATGTCAGATACAATCAGATATAGATAGAGAAATGTCAGATACTGTCAGATATAGATAGAGGAATGTCAGATACAATCAGATATAGATAGAGGGGTGTCAGATACAATCAGATATAGATAGAGGAATGTCAGATACTGTCAGATATAGATAGAGGAATGTCAGATACAATCAGATATAGATAGAGGGGTGTCAGATACAATCAGATATAGATAGAGGAATGTCAGATACAATCAGATATAGATAGAGGAATGTCAGATACATTCAGATATATATAGAGGAATGTCAGATATAGATAGAGGGGTGTCAGATGCTGTCAGATATAGATAGAGGGGTCTAAGATACAATCAGATATAGATAGAGGAATGTCAGATACTGTCAGATATAGATAGAGGGGTGTCAGATACTGTCAGATATAGATAGAGGAATGTCAGATACAGTCAGATATAGATAGAGGGATGTAAGATACAATCAGATATAGATAGAGGAATGTCAGATACAATCAGATATAGATAGAGGTATGTCAGATACTGTCAGATGTAGATAGAGGAATTTCAGATATAGTTAGATACAGATAGAGTTATAATAAATAGAAACAGTCAGATATAGATAGAGGGATGTCAGATACAACCAGATATAGATAGAGGGGTGTCAGATACAGTGAGATATAGATAGAGGGTTTTCAGATACAGTCAGATATAGATAGAGGAATGTCAGATACGATCAGATGTAGATAGAGGGGTGTCAGATACAGTCAGATATAGATAGAGGTATGTCAGATACAGTCAGATATAGATAGAGGGGTGTCAGATACAATCAGATATAGATAGAGGGGTGTCAGATACTGTCAGATATAGATAGAGGGATGTCAGATACAGTCAGATATAGATAGAGGAATGTCAGATACGATCAGATGTAGATAGAGGGGTGTCGGATACAATCAGATATAGATAGAGGAATGTCAGATACAATCAGATATAGATAGAGGAATGTCAGATACTGTCAGATGTAGATAGAGGAATTTCAGATATAGTTAGATACAGATAGAGTTATAATAAATAGAAACAGTCAGATATAGATAGAGGGATGTCAGATATAGTCAGATATAGACAGAGGGATGTCAGATACAGTCAGATATTTATATAGAGGAATGTCAGATACAGTGAGATATAGATAGAGGGGTGTCAGATACAGTCAGATATAGATAGAGGAATGTCAGATACGATCAGATGTAGATAGAGGGGTGTCAGATACAGTCAGATATAGATAGAGGAATGTCAGATACGATCAGATGTAGATAGAGGGGTGTCAGATACTGTCAGATATATATAGAGGGATGTCAGATACAGTCAGATATAGATAGAGGAATTTCAGATACGATCAGATGTAGATAGAGGGGTGTCAGATACAGTCAGATATAGATAGAGGAATGTCAGATACAGTCAGATATAGATAGAGGGATGTCAGATACAGTCAGATATAGATAGAGGGATGTCAGATACAGTCAGATATAGATAGAGGAATGTCAGATACAATCAGATATAGATAGAGGAATGTCAGATACTGTCAGATGTAGATAGAGGGATGTCAGATACAGTCAGATATAGATAGAGGAATTTCAGATACAGTCAGATATAGATAGAGGAATTTCAGATATAGTTAGAGACAGATAGAGTTATAATAAATAGAAACAGTCAGATATAGATAGAGGGATGTCAGATATAGTCAGATATAGACAGAGGGATGTCAGATACAGTCAGATATTTATATAGAGGAATGTCAGATACAGTGAGATATAGATAGAGGGATATCAGATACAGTCAGATATAGATAGAGTTATAATAGATAGAAACAGTCAGATACAGATAGAGGAATGTCAGTAGTGCTGCCTCACGATTTGTCACGACTAATCATTTGCAGAATAAAAGTTTTTGTTTACATAGTATATGTGGGTAATATATGTGGGTTCATCTGTCTGTCATCACTCTGTCTGTCTCTGACTGTGTCTGTCATCCCTCTGTCTGTAACTGACTGTGTTTGTCATTACTTTGCCTGTCTCTGACTATGCTTGTCATTTTTCTGTTTGTCTTTGACTGTGTCTGTCATCCCTCTATCTTTCTCTAACTGTGTTTGTCACCCCTCTGTCTGTCTGTCACTGTGTCTATCATCCCTCTGTCTGTCTTTGAATGTGTCTGCCGTCTCTCTATCTGTAACTGACTGTCTTTGTCATTAATCTGTCTGTTTTTGACTATGTTTGTCATTTCTCTGTCTGTCTTTGACTGTGTCTGTCATCCCTCTATCTTTGTCTAACTGTGTTTGTCATCCCTCTATCTGTAACTGACTGTGTCTGTCATCTCTCTATCTCCATTTGACTGTTTCTGACTGTCTGTCATCCCTCTTTCAGTCTCTGTCATCCCTCTGTCTGTCTTTGAATGTCTGTCATCCCTCTGTCTGTCTGTCACTGTGTCTGTCATCCCTCTATCTGTAACTGACTGTGTCTGTCATCCCTCTGTCTGTCTGTCACTGTGTCTGTCATCCCTCTCTCTGTATCTAACTGTGTCTGTCATCCCTCTGTCTGTCTTTGACTGTCTGTCATCCCTCTGTCTATCTTTGACTGTGTCTCTCATCCGTCTGTCTGCCTTTGACTGTCTGTCATCCCTCTGTCTGTCTTTGACTGTTTGTCATCACTCTGTCTGTCACTGACTGTGTCTGTCATCCCTTCGTCTGTCTTTGACTGTCTGTCATCACTCTGTCTGTCATCCCTCTGTGTGTCTCTGAATGTGTCTGTCATCCCTCTATCTTTAAATGACTGTGTTTTTCATCTCTTTGTCTGTCTTTGACTGTGTATGTCTTCCCTCTGTCTGTCTTTGACTGTGTCTGTCATTTCTCTGTCTGTCTTTGACTGTGTCTGTCATTCCTCTATATGTCTCTGACTGTGTTTGTCATCCCTCTATCTGTAACTGACTGTGTCTTTCATTTCTCTTTCTGTCTTTGACTGTGTCTGTCATTCCTCTATATGTCTCTGACTGTGCTTGTCATCCCTCTATATGTAACTGACTGTGTCTGGCATCCCTCTATCTACATCTGTCTGTCTCTGACTGTCTGTTATCCCTCTGTCTGTCTCTGACTGTGTCTGTCATCCTTCTGTCTGTCTCTGACTGTGTCTGTCATCCCTTTGTCTGTCTTTGACTGTCAGTCATCACTCTGTCTGTATTTTACTCTTTCACTGCCAGCGTTTTTAAAAAAAGTTGCCAGCCAGCGCCAGCATTTTTCATGATTTTCACCAAAGTTTAATGCCTTCCAGAAAATGTTTTTCTTTAAATATATAAACATACAATATACCAAATGAAGGAACAGACCCTCTGCTTTCAAACAAAAAACCTTTTTCATCCTACCTTTAGTGGTTCTTTTGCAATCAGCTTTTGAATATGGGTAGGTTTCTGCAAAAACACCACATTTTGAGCAAAAAGCAGAGATAATTCCATTTTTGTGATGGACTTTTCATAGAAATCCAATTTAGAGCGATCTTTAAAACAGACACAGACATGCAGCAGCTTGCCATAGGGCAATACTTCCGGGTTTAAAAAGTTGCAGAAGGGGAGTCGACTCTGAATCGCTGAAACGAGTCGTTATATGGATTGAATCTCCTGCCTGACACAAATGCTTCCACGTCACATGAGATACTAATCTCCGCCTACAGCCTTGCCCGCGGGGGAAACGAAAACTATGACTTGCCCACCACAGCTAGTTAGTGTGTAAACATCATATAACGCTGTGTTTTCACTACCAAAGGAGACTTTTTCAAGGAGGGATATACTAAATGTGTCCGGCTGTGAAGAAGCAGTGGTTAAAATAATTTTTTTACGGAGGGATTTAGATGTTTGGCAATGAAAGATGGTTCTGTACCCACTTTATTTGGAACAAAATGCGTCTCCTAACCACAACCTGTAAGTATGATTATAGCTACATACTTGCTTAAATGAGTTTAAAATGTCTATCGTCGTTTTTATTGCTTGGATTGATGATGAATGATGTCGTTGTTTAAACTGTCAGAGTCACGATAGCAAGCGGCTTATGCTGCACTTACGAGTTTGCTATGACCCGGTTAGTTTACATAAATGCTTAAATGAGTGTAAAATGTTAGTTTCAATCGTCGTTGTTATTGCTTGGATTAATGATGAATGATGTGTATTGATGTCGATAATGTCTTCTCAGTAAGTCATGTTAGCACGAGGTCAATACATGTTGTACTATTGTTTGTATGTGCCACTGATCTGTGGTCTGTGCGGAGACTGTGTCCGTTGACCAATCAGAGCAGAGTAGGCTACTTAAAGGTGGGGTTTAGGCAGACTGAGTCTTAAACGGCTTCACGCGAATCGCTTGGGGATCTCTGAGAAATGGGGTAATTTTAAATGTATATTTTGAGAAAATGACAGTGTTTTTTGACCTTGCATGCATTTAAACCTGTTGTCCGGGACTTATAAACAGTGATAGGATGCTTAAAATTGTCATCTTACTGGCTCTTTAATAATTTTTTTCCCTTATTTTGTTATGTTAGTCTATATCACAGTAGATCATTTCAAGATCAGGAAGACATTTGGAGTCGGCTTGTCAGACTGACCCTCGGCAAACTGTCAGTGGGAACTACACAAATGTCTGTCAGCACACTGAAAGGCACACACTTTAGGAGCAAAAGTATGTTTTTATATCATTATTGTTATGTTTTGGGTTCTAATAGCACTTCAAGTAGCTCATCTTTGTACTCCCCAAAAATGCTCATAGTATTTAGCTTTTTAGACTAACAGGCAATGGTTTCTTGTGTGAGTGTTGGCATTAGACTAGTCCTAGACTTAAAAAAATGCTGTCCAAACTGAAAACAACTTGCACTGACATATCTTAAAATACATCAGTGCCCTTTGTTTTGCCTCAAAATGCACACAAGTAAAGTTTTTAGTAAGTCATGTTTGTTAAAACTAGTTATATTTCCTTATTAAACTCCGGTCTTGTCCTGGTTTAAAGAGTAACTAAACCCCTTGTCAGAGCCTGACTCCACCCACTGCAATATTTGAAAAATGCAAGAAAAGTGGGCAGATCCCAACGGAGATAGAGGGGACGAACTAAGTGTGTGGTGAGATCGTAACAAGGGCGTGGTGAACTTGAATCTGCTTACGTCACGAGTCATTTTTTGGACCCAACATCCAATGGGAAAACTCAACTGCAGTAGCCACCGTTCAACCTGGAGAGGGCAGCACTCAGACGTTTTTTCACCATATATTGTAGTATTGAAACACTCTATATCCAAATGTCAAAAAACTTACTAAAATCAATGAACAGCACTAATAAAGCATCATTCTTACAGATCATTAACTAAAAAAAGTTGGTTTAGGGTTTAGTTACTCTTTAAGCTAATCCCTGTCCGGGAAACCACCCCTAAGTGTTTTTATAATTCATTTTAGGAAGTTATGCCAGAATATGCTCTCTTTTCGGTCATGCGTGACAGCAGTAAGACAGACACAGCCTCTGAGTCAAGAAGTCAGGATTTTATCAGCAGTAAGGTAAAAGCAGGATGGCCAGGGAGAGGAATTCAGTACTCAGCAGCTTAGCTAAGCCCACAGTGAGCATGGTAGTTATCCGAGCTGTCCGAAGTTCACAACATTTTATGATGCTTTCATTAAACTGAACCCAGGTCAAGTGATGGAACTAGAGAGAAAGTTTGAGGGGAACGTGGCCACAAGGTATGAAACGGTAAGCGAGAGACTTGCTAAGGAGCAGATCAGGGAGAGGGGCTGCATATAATGGACAAAAGGTTAGTGTTGTGTGTGGGAGACCCATGGCTGGCAGCAAACCCTGATGGTATCATTGATTAAATGCCCTATCACACTCAATGCTTGCACATCACCTAATGATGCACTTACTGTCACCAACTATGATATCAGAGTGAAGGGTGGGGAGTTATAAACCCAAAAGGCAATGCCTTGGGCTGAAAACATCCTGTCTTGTTATTTGGACCCCAGTACAGCACCTGGAGCTTGATGTGCCTTTTTTTTTTTACCACAAATATGCAAAGGCTACATAGCTTTTATTCTAAAAACATGTTGCCTAATATTGTGGATGCATTTGTAGAGGGAAGACTGCAGTTAAGTGACAGCTACGTGAAAATAATTTTGAAAGCAGTTCAACACTGCTGATGTGAATAGTCCCCATTACATGGTCCCCTTTTTCAAGGAGGTCAGTCAAACCAGAATTCTCTGTTATCACCCAAAACTTTTAATAAAAATATAATGGCTCCTGATGGACTGATAACAACAAGGAACTTCACAGTATTACTGTATGTGATTTGTAGTAGGAGTATGTGATTGCTCGTGTTTGCAAACTAGTTGGTCTCTCAATGAACACCTTATTACAGTCTTATATATCTAACTTGTTGGAAACCTGTAGTCTTGAAGAGAGTGGGAAGATTTCTTCTGATGTCTTTTTTGCATGGCCACCAGACAAGGCATTGTAATTCTTTAGCCATCACATCGAGCCAGTCATGAAAGATGTTTGAGACCAACCTGATCTCACGAATTTCCGTGGGATAGTCACGGAATTTTTTGCTTATTTTTCTGAGGCATTCTCCCTGACATCCTCATTTTTCTGTGGCCCTGCCACTGACTTTCTCCATCCAACATTGATATGTGGGTCTCATCTGGGCAGCATGGGTTACATGTGGGCATGGGCTTTACATGGGCAATATATGTGGGTCCTTTGTGGGTTTCCCTATGTGGGCCCCATATAGGTTTGCCCATGTGGGATAATAATTTGGGGCCCTCATGGCACCTATGTGGGCAAAACATTTTTATGCTTGAAATACATTTTATATACATTTAAACTCCTAAAATTATTACTTTTGGTTGATAGTCACTTTTAACAAAGAGCAAATAATATCACAGATAGGATCTGATCGGTATAAAACATTTGAAATAAAAATGCATTATTTTTTACATTTAATTGTGATATTTATAATGTTTACCTGCATATGAATTTATCAATTATTAGTTGTATTTAAATTTGCAGAGCTGAGAATGAGTGAAAATAAGAAATGTCAGAAAGTTCATCAGTTTGTTAGTGTGTTAATTAAAGAAATGTTTCAAACATTCTGAAAGAAGCCTGATTAGTGGGGTCAGGTGTTTCATATAAGGAGACCTTATTACGATCTGCTCACTGCTACGACACATTACGCTTGACAAAGTAGTCCTGCTTCAAATGTTTTTAATTGTGATTTTTTTTCATATAATATAATATCATATTTTATATAATATTTGCTTAAATAGGCAGATTTTTAAAATTACAACTATAAAGATGATAAACATTTAAACTACAAGAATTTCCGCTCAGGCGCAAGGATACAGTTTCTACCGGAGCAGCAGGAGTCTCTCACAACTCTTACACTTGTAATTTATCCTGAGTTATGTTTTTAGAAAATGTAATACTACGGTGCAAGTTCATGTGCGGCACAGCGATGAATCAAAGCAAACATGCAAGGACATTTATTGAGTTTGGCTGTGGATGCTTTGGAAGTTCTTCATAAAACGTTTGAGCAAAGATTAATTGATGATCAGAATTAAGACCATCTCTAGAACAGTGAGCAATATTTGTGTTTTTTTTTAGTCTTAAGTATTTTAAGAGTTTGACTTCTTTCAAAACTTAATTTAAGTGTTATGTTAAATTGTTAGTCATTACCTGCATTAGCAGTTTTGAAATGTTGATGATTATTTTAGCATTGAAAGTGTTATGAATTGACAATAAAGTATTTTGATATATTGAACCTTTACAGTTTTTTTATTTCATTTTTCATATTGCACCTCCTTCATGTTTTGTGATGTTTCAGATGAATAAACTGTTGAATATTTATGCTGAAAACTGATATCTACCGAACTGAAATTATTTTGTTTTTATTGGTTTTCAATTTTAAACAAATATATTATTTATGTAAATTACAATTAAGCATTAAAAGTATAATTATAACATAATAAGGGACCAGTTCAGTACCCATTAAAAACCCATACTGGGCCCTGGTAAATAATGTGGGCTTTAGGTGGGGATGTGTTGCCCAGCTGGGCCCCACATAAGCCCCACTCAGTTTCTATATCAAATTCATGTGGGCAACCCAGGTGGGGCCATAGTGGAACCCATGGACAAACCTCCAAGCCCCACCTTGCAATGTTGGATGGGATTGCTGTGCATTTTGATGCTTTAAAACAAAACTTGTTGACCCTTCACTATTTAGGCATTGAACAAAAACACCTAGGGTGGCGACTTTAATAAAATTATATTACAAAGGGAAGCAAAGCCTTTTACATTTATACACTCAATACTCTGTCTGCAAAAGGTCTGCATTTAGATTTGGATTTAAAACCTTTTCTTTGTGATTTATTTCAAATGTTTGTATTTGTTATTTGTAGTGATTGGGTTATTACTTGTTTCAAACGGTGACTACGAAATGTTTGTCAGGCCTGCTGGAGACCTGTGTGGTGAAACATCTTTTTAATAAATTGTGAGAGCAGTAATAGCAGTTTTTGTTCTTTATTATTTTAGGTTTCATCAGGTATCTCAGCATCTCCTCCACCTGGCATCAGAAGTCTGATTTCATCATCCAACACATTAACTTCCTCAGACACTTCTCATAATAACAGACAGGACAATAAACACATTCAGTCTACTGCTTTATTTAACATTCTGCCAGTGTGTGAAGAAAGAAAACACAGTATATCATCTACAAACATCATTATTACTATTATACAGTTGATTTCAATGCTTCTCCAGAGCCCTTTCTAGAAGCGTTGTGTTTACACGATGCATCATCAGAAACTGTCCATTGAAATGAAAGACGGGGATATCGTATCTGTATCTCTCCCACCAAACACTGTTCTCTGGCAGACTGATGTCAACCTCCTGTAATTCAAACTAATACAACAAAACTCAGTCAACAAACAATTCAACAAATATTTCAGCATGAACATCATGATATTCTCTTACCCTGTGTTTATATGGCTCAAGTATTTCTTTAGCTTCCTCGCACAAAGGGCAGGGATGCTGAAAACAGTCAGATCAACTCAGTAAAGTTTTTTTTGCATGTATTCATGTAGTAGATAGTGTCTATACCACACATTAGTTAAGCTACAGGACATGAGCTGTAATTCCTCAGTACTTGAAACCATGAGAGTTAGTGGATGACGTGAAGATGCGTCAGCTGAATGTTTAATGTACCTTAGTGAAGAGCGTAAGAACCGGCAGCGGCTGATGATGTGTTGGTGTTGTTCTGCTGTTTAGACATCTGATTCGATTTAGACAAACGTTCAGTTTCTCTAGCCTGAAGAGCTTCTGTATCAGCAACATTACAACCCTGTCAATCACATCACACTCTTACTACTACAACATTCATGACAAACAGCAGCACATGGCTATGTGGACTACAGTGCTATAATAAAGATTTGAACAGAAACATCTGGAGTAAGACCTCTCTTTAAGATTTTGGTTTTATACAATTCAATACATATTGTATGTCTCAACACTGTTTTAAGGTTTCATAATCTTGCCATCAAATCGATTTTTAATTAAAATGTTAAAAACAGATATATAAAAAAAGGATTTTACTTTGAATTAGAAAATATCATTTTATATCACTGGTAGTAAACGAAAGGTTTCTATACATCTAAATAATAAATTTGCATTCATATGCAGGCAGCTTTGCTACCGCGTCGACATACTGATCAGTTTCTCCAACAGAAGGCTGCAGCGTCCGGAGGTCACGTTTTTAGGCTGCATACGTCATCAAGTCGTATTACAGAATATTAACTATTATAACCCTGGTAGTGCTACAAAACGATAGAAACCATCACAAAAATTATATTGGATTTAATGGGAATTGTATTGGTTGTAATGAAAACTATAATGGTCTCTGTGGGTCTATACTGGTATGTGTTGGGTTCTATTGGTGGGGGCATTAAATCCTACAGGAATATGTCCCAGAAAACAATACAAAGAGGAATTTTGTAGTGGTTTAAATGGTAAACTTTATATTTAGCTTGATTATGATTAGCTTATACTAACTCTAGATGTCACTGATCTAATTTCGCTATAACAATCTTACATTTTTGTGACAACACAATTACTAGCGCCATACGTCATCGAATAAACATCTCATTATTTACTGACAATAAACAGAAACAATGCTCGTCATAATAATAATAATAATCTTTAAATAATGACTACTATTATTTTTATTATCACGTTTTTTAAAATAGTAGTCTTACCAATGACCCGGACTCTTCTTCTTCGTCAGACATTTAATGGCGGTTGCAAACTAACTTCCTGTTCACTACCGCCACCTACTAATCTGGAAGAAAGAGCTAGTGAAGGCCGATAGGGCCACATATCTATGGATATGGCGATTTCGAAGCACGCTTCATGAGGCTTCGAAACATTTAGGAATCTTTGTTTCGATTCATTGGTTCGGAGCTTGTTTCAAACTGGCCAAAGTCACGTGATTTTAGCAAACGAGGCTTCAATACGTCATAACTGTTTCAAAACGTTTCGATTCACCACTAGGGGGAGTTGATCACAAATGACCTGGGCTGCGTTCAGCCCCGACAAAACGTTGCACAACGTTTATTAAACTGAAACGGTGATGCATTGAACACCCTGTTGTGATGACGCAAGAGTTGCAACTACGGTAGCTGAGAGGCCATGCTTTGTGTTCTTTTTTAAATGTTTCTAAAGCCTGATGAAATCGTTATAAATGTGTGTTTCATACTGTAAAATACCCTCGATGTTACAGTCACTGACCTTGCTGTCCAAAATGAAAGACAACATTCCAACTTGAACCCATTGAGAGAGCTGTCTCTTTACTATCGCGTGGTTTTATACATCTTGCCGCTGATTGGGCCGACATTTCTGACACACCCACCAAACAAGAGAAAACGCTTCTAAAACCTGTTGCATTCCGTTGCACACCGTTTCCAGGAAACATGTCGTTCAACCCGGAAACCGTAGCAAAACGTTGCGCACCGGTGTGAGATTGAACATGCCCCAGGTGAACTCGGGTCAATTTTATTGTAAAAGTTTATAAAACATGCATTCGTCTGACTTTTAACACTACATTTGTCTTTTTGTTTATAGACAGATTTAATGAAAAAAATGTGCATAATTAAAAAGGGAGTTCGTTTTAATGATTTGTTTGCCATAAATAAAACTAAAAACACAGAATACACTTTTAATTATGTCTTAATTAAATGAAATCATTTATTTTTCTTAAAAACATATTTTTAGAACAATATTGCTATTATTTTGTAAAAAGTGTAAAATGTTTGGACCGATCTTGCTGCTTTTACACTATTTTGACCAGCAGGTGTCGCTAGCGTGTATGGTGTTTCGAACGCTTCAAAAACTGAATCAATTTACGAAGCAATTGGTTCAATTGATTCAAAGGTTCGAAAAGCTTCGTTTCTCACATCACCAGATAGAGCACCAATACCATGCTAAAAAAACAATAGACACCATCACAGAAATTCTATTGGTTTTATTGGGAATTTTTTGGTTCTAATGGAATATGGCCCAAAACACACTACAGTGTAGTGGTTTTAATGGTAAAAGCTGGTTCCTATAGGTTTTTTAATGGAAACCATTAGAATTTTCTGTAATGGTTTTATTGTTTTTTTTTCAACAGGGAAGACAACGAAATTATCCCGTCTAGCCATATTTCTTTAATGTACTTTAATGAGTCTATTCTTTAATTATAAGTTATTTAATTAAATGTTTCATTGCCTAAGTTACTAATTTCCTGAAATATTTTAAGTCTCTCATTTTCATACTTCTGAAATTCTATTTTTGATCACAATGTTTACATTTACCTGTTGCACATTTACCTGTTTTCTAAAGGGAGTAAATATTTGTGCTTTATAGGAGGTCCCTCAATGCTTATAGGAGGTCTGGGACCCCCCAGCGTCCAGAGTTGTATAGTACTTAAGTATTTTTACTTTCTACAAAAAAGTAAATTTTCAATTATTCATATTTTATTAGTGTTTTTCTTTGGAAAACATACATTCCAAAACATATTTTCATAATTTTTACTCCACTACATTTCATAATTTCAAGTTTTTGGTTCATATTTAATATTTAAGTACATTAAACATCTAGTAAATTTTAGTACTTTTACTCAAGAAAAGTAAAAGTACAAAATGTTTATGTAATTAGGCATTTAATCAATTTAAATATGCAATATATAATGAATACACAGTATGATTCTATGTTTTAGAATGTAGTGAACATTTTTTAGTAAATAATTTTTTTCCCCAAGACAAACACTAACTAAAATACTTAAGTATTATTACACCTCTGCAAGCGTCCACTCAATTCATTAATTGAATAGGACATGTTCTAAAGGCACCACGACAAATTGGTAGAGCTTGACTTTGCATTGCTTCAGTCTTTTTAATGTGGTTTTTAATGCATATCGTCCATACAAATGTAATCCAAGCTTGATCTGACTAATGTACAGTACTTATTTTCAGTGATATCCTACAAGATACCCATTCAAGCCCTGATAAACATATTGACTCCTATTTTACGATTCTCTATGAACTTTTTAGTTATGCTTTGCAATTGTCAGTTTTTGTTCCATCCACAGTATTTAACTGCTAAAACTTGCTCCAGCTCCTGTTGATTTAACTTCAGCTGAACTGCTGGTATACAGTACTTATCTTTTTTTTTTTTGTAACGCACATATCTTTGGTTTTGGCTATACTGATAATCTGAAGCTTCAATTAGTTGCCCATGCATCTACTTCATTTACTGCTTCTTGTAACTTTTTTGATACACAAGTAATACTGTGTCCTCATGTGCAAAAATTATCTTCATATGGCTCCTTTAATATTATACACAACATCATTGATCAAATAACATTAAACTATAGCTTACAGGACTACATACACTTCATTATATGTCATTGAAAACTCTAATCTTAAACTAACTTGTGTTGGTCTTTCAAGAAGAAAATCAATAATCCACTTATATATCTTCCCTTCAAATTCCTAGGTTTTAGGAGTAGACATTCCCCCCAAAGCATATCATATGCCTTCTTAATGTAAAAAAAAAAACCCTACCAAAACCTCTTTATTCACAGTAGGCTACTTGTGCTTTCCTCATATCAGCTTCTAGGCTTGTGCTCCACCCTGCCCAAAATCTACCCTGGTATGGTGACATGAGTCCATATTTTAAAAAAAAAATAGTTTAGCCTGTAAATTGTATATTTTTCCTTTAATTTATATAAATAAGCCTATACTTAGTTGGGTTAGATATATCCTTTCCAGGTTTATGGGAACTATTGATGCACATTGAAAAGACTTTATGGGACAAATGCTTGATCATAACATATGTTGTCTTTTCCAGGGTATGTTTTACTCCCTATAGAGCTCTTTTTAATTCATATAAAATTAAATCTGCATCTAAAGTCTCTCCGGAAGAATACATTTTCATCGTCACATCTGGATGCTGATTCTTAATCTGATCTCTTTGTCTTTTAGTTTTCTCTGACACATTATCATCACGCCCACAGTTTAGCTTTTTCATGATCAGCCACTGATATTATCCCATCCTCATTTTTGTTTGATTTCTATGAAAACTTTTTTTTTATGTAGTACGTGGGCCTCCAGGAATAACGTTAAGAACCACTGCCCTAAACCCTCCCTATTTGAAAACCCCTGACATACAGAACTGTCAGCAAGTGTTCTTCACTACTGAAGCTCTAGATGGCGCCAAGCCATCTTAACTTTACAACACGCACGCACGCACATCCTCGAGTTATTCACACTGAGTTGAGTTTGGTGTTTATGTTTTTTTTTTTTAAATCATTAATAGGTTATTTTCAAGTTTAAAAGCACCAGGAATTGACAAAGAAACCGAAGAGTCTCGAGACGCTTTTGTGCAAAGCGATTTCTATTGGCTCTTTTCCATGTGACGTCACAGCAGCAGTGGCGTTTCTGTCGCGTCGCGTTTGTGGTGAAGGTGCAAGAAAGGCAGCATCATAGGAAAACTCCAGGAACAGTTTATTAAACAAATCCTTTATTCTGACACTTCTGTGAAAACATTTGAGCGGACTTCATGAGTCTGAAGAGAAAGTTTTAATGATAAACGGTGAGTTTTTATTATCAGATTGTTTTGTTTTTTGGTGCAAGCATTAAAACATCACTTATGTTATTTATTTGGTATTCGGTATGTGAATTCTGAAATAAGTCGTATTTAGGAATATTAATTATCTTAGTGAAATATATTTAGTATATTTAATTTATATTTAGTATATTTTATTATTTTGTTGGTGTAAAAACTCACCATGTGAACGTTTACAGTGAATGTTTTGTAACTTAGATGCATTAGAGTTGAATTTAAATGTGCGCTTTGTTTTTATCACTAACGTTATGCGTTTTCCGTGGGAATCAAACTCACGACCTTTCACAACTAACAACACAATACTCTACCAGTTGAGCTACAGGGTCAACAAAAACAGCATTATTGTTATAAAGTTGTTAGATTATTTGGATCAGAGATTCTTAAATGTTGTTTACACTTATTGTGCATCTTATGAAGATGATGGCATCTGGAGTGAAACTGAGATTTGATTGACAGGGACACGTGCGCGTGTGTGTTTATTGGCCAGTCTGAGAAAAAAAATCTGTAATGACCATAACATGTTAAAATCACATCATAAATGTTATTTATTCATGGTTTCTCATGACTGCACTATGAATGAAATGCAAAGTTTTACCAAAATAAAGTATTTAATATGTCCAGTTAAGGAATACTGTAAACAATACAATTATTGTTAATATTAAATAAATAAATATTACAGACCTATTTCAAAAGATCAAGAATTATGATCATTCATAAACCAGATATAGGGACAGATCTGTATTAGAAAGAAACAAAACCACATTTAAATTCTTCAGTTAGGCCCAAATATCACTTATTTATAACAGTTTAATATTATTTTTTGCATTTGTATTGTTGTTTATCCTTACATAAAATGAGGCACAAATCTTAGTGAATCTGTCTTCACTTTGATAAATGAAATGTTTTTGGAGTCGCCCTGTGGTGAAAATCATATTTTTATGGTTTTTTATATGTTTATGTGGTGTTTTTAATATGCTTTAAGACAAACCATGTACAAATTCATCATTCAACGCCATTGCTGAGTATTTTCTCTATAAAATCTCATTCCTGTGGCTTGAAATCGCAAAACATGTAACCAATCACATCATCTCATTTAAACATATGGGTCAGTAGTTCAAGTCATAGATGTACTGTATGATGCTGCATAGACTCATAGCCCTGCTGCTTCAGCTCCTCTTCTGTGATGCTCACACATGGACTGTAAATGATCTCTAACCTGTTTACATCAGTGCTAAAGAGAATGAATGCAGCAAATGCACAGTTCACACAGGCATTATGTGTTATGTGTAGAGTAGACATGCATTAGGACTGTGACGGTAGCAATGCTACATTTCATTGTGGTGATGCAGTGGTTATAGAAAAAACTATATGTGTGTGTATATGCGCATTGATGCATATAGGTATATGTATATATATTTTGAGTTATTAGCTTTCATTCTTCAATCGTATTTGTATAAAGTTAATAACTTTTGCAAAAAGTGAAGAGACATGTACCTTTGACTCAACATATAGAGCATTGAGTTAGCAGCGCAAAAATCTCTGGGATTTAATTGTAAGGACCACAGACATATGAATGACATGTATAGCTTAAAGGACACGTTCGGTATTTTACACTTAAAGCCCTGTTTTCAGATTGTTTATGATGAAATAGAACGGTTTGGAAAAGTGCGTGGTTGTGAAAGCTGTTGACCGTAACACTGTTTCCACTGTTAAATCTCAGAAAAATGTAAAGATGATGTAACTTGTAGAAAATTCAATGGTCTGTGAATGAATTGTTGAAATATTGTAAGCGTTTTCCTTTTTGTCTGTAATATTTTCCTCTCAAGTGTTTGAGAGCTGTTGGAGTGCCACACTTGACTTGTGTGAATGTAGTAGACACAACAGTCATTTTCTGTCCCAGTCGCCCCCCACTTCAACACACATGTCGTCTCAAGAGCTTGTGTTACTCTATACATGACAGACAAACCCTCACACACTTATCTCACGATACTTAACACATTTAAATATATATTACACTTAATCTGATTACTGTTAGTCTGTACTGAATGTGTTTGCACACAGACACAAGAGGCATCTCGCTCTCTGTAACACCTGACTGCTTCTGTCAACTGTTCTGAGGACAGTTTATATGGGACACACTTTACCTCTGCTGAGACCTCTTGAGTAATATTACTCTTAACTCACTGACTCTACACGCGCTAGACACATCTGATGTCCACCTTCTTGTTTCCTTTTGGTTTGGAGGTGTTGTGATGTCTGATTTATTCTGCTCAAGCACATGGGTTAGGGTTAGGTTAGGGTAAGTCCAGATCTACACTAGTTAAGTAATAAGCCATCATTTATTCACACTAGATGTATATGACCTAACCTGCTGATGTCTTTGTTCTGTACGAGTAAACAACAACTCGTTCTTATCTTTTACTTTGCTATCCAGTGCTCATATTATTTGTTAAGGTGACAGTATGAGGAGTTTTAAGATTGCTTTGATAGGGCAGAACAAAAAAACTCAACTTTATGTAACAGATTCTTTTAGATAAAAATTGATCTTTATTTAAAAACTCAACAACATGAGATGGGTTAGTTATGAGCTTTACTAGCTTTAGAAAGTGATACAATAATAGGATTATTTTCTCTGGAAGGACTTCAGAGACTATGTGCTCTTCTCATATATGGATGGACTTTTGGTTAGACGCTCTGTGTGAATCCCTCAGCCAGCCGGCGCCCGCAGTGTTGGGTCATTTCAGACGACAGCAGAAGTCTTGTTTGTGTATGGGGCAGTTGTTGCGAGCGCAGCTGTGCGGCATTAGTTGAGTGAAAGTGATGTGTGCCAGCGCTGGTACTTCCATTAACTCTTCAGACAGAGAGAGCTGCTAACAGATCAGTTTACGGCTATAATACACACATACTACTCTACTCATAGTCTTAATGCTACAGTAGACACAGCTGCTTACAGTGGAAAGCTTTTACTAACTACTTATAAACTCCAGTGAAGTTTATAGTGACCTCCACCAATATTGGCACCTGTTCAAAATACTAACAAAAATCCTTTTTGTTAAATATATGTATGCCACAATTATTGGCACCCTTTAGTCAATACAGATCTGAAATACACTTGTGGTGGTGGCCAATGAAAAAGGCAATCGTTATTACCCACCAACAAAAAAATGGTTTACTATACGTGTGACAAACAACTAGTAATGTGTGACCTAACCCAATACTTTGATTTATGGAACATTTATATTAATTTCACATTATAGTTCATTAATCCAACCGTCGCTGTCTCTTTGGAATGAACAAAGCTGACACTGTTTGTCAAAGCACCACAAAAACACTGTATTGTTAAATGGACTGATATATGAAGCAAAACTCGTGAAGATAAAACATTTTAAAGGATTTATTAACATTTTGAGCGGTGTAGAAAGACTATCAAACTCTATTGAATACAATAATATGTACAATATATTAATAATCGACAATCTAGGGACTGACATTAACATTGCTTGTTTGCTACCGTCTCTGATTTCTCTGAGCACACTTTTGGATAAAAAATACAAAAATTCAAAATGGGAGAAAGAAAGTGCAGTGCGTGGTTGTGACATTCAAAACAGGTGGCAGTTGTTATGGCCATAAAAGTAAAAGTAAAGTCGTTTGTGTGGAAAGTCAATTTGTGGAAAACACATTGCTTTGTGCTGCTTGTCTTTGTCAAGATAACATCTCTGAGTCTTCTCTTATAATTCCTGATGAGGTTGGCAAGGGATCTGAGATCATTCCTCCATGAATAATCTCTCAAGATTCTTCAGATTTACAGGTCCACACTAGTGGGATCTCCTCTTCAGTTTATCCCACAGGTCTTCTATGGGATTAAAGTCAGGTGACTGGGATGGCTAGTGCAAGACTTTTATTTTGTGGTCTGAAAACCATATTTGTGTTGATTTTGATCATTGTCCTGCTGGAAGATCCAACCACAGCCCATTTAAAGCTGTCTGGCAGAGGCAATCAGGTGTTCATTTGTTGATATTTGATAGAGTCTATGATCCTAAGAAGATGCCCAGATCTTCTGGCAGAAATACATTAAAGAGCACCACTGTATTTAGCTGCGGTACTTTTCCATATGGCTACTTCTCTGTGTGCACCAATCCCCAAAAAAGTTTTTTGCCAAAAACTCATTTGGTTTCATCTTACCATAAAACTTGATCCCATTTGAAAACACACTAGTATCTGGCAAGCTGAAGACACTTGAGTTTGTTTTGATTGAGAGTAGAAGCTTTTTTCTTGAAACGTTTCATACAATTTGTGGTGAAACTGGTGACTTCACATTGTAGTTTTGAAACTTTCTGACCCCAAAACCTAACTAACTTCTACAGATCCCTAGCTGTATGTGTAGTACATATATGTGTTTGGCTGCATTTTTTACACATTAATGTTTTCAAAAGATGTAATGATGGGGAATCCAATCAATCATATCAGTGGGTGTTAACGACCAGGTCTTCAATGCGGCCCACCCAAGCCATCCCCAAAACCAGGGTACAAAATAGCTTATTACTTATTGCTTCGAATGTTTTTCAATGTAAAAACTACGCAAACATCATAAGTAGACCTCAGGCAACAGTGTAAAACAATAAAAACAGCCGATTTATCACCCCTTAATAGTCAATGTTATATGGGTAAAAGAGGAAATCAAACTGATTACTCTACATTATCAAGCAGATGGAAGACAAGTATAAAACTGGTAAAATCTGGGTACTTAGGCGATGGACATTCAAGGAAATGAAACCAAACAATGAAAGCAAAGACTATTTGTATCATGCCATGAGATTGTATATAAAACATTACAAGAGACCAGCAGGTGACAATGACCCAACTGACAATCAAACAAGAAATCAACCTAACGCTATGATTTAAATCAATACAATCAATATGATTCAACTTCGTATAATCAGTCATTGTTATTATAAGCATTATACATTAACATGAATTAGGGGTGTAACGATTAACCGTGCAAATGCGCGATTTCTCAATGAATGAATTTGAATGAATTACGGTGAAATCCAGGCACATCCGAACACCAAGGGGCGCTCCCGTGCAGAAACTCCCTTTGTGCCACAGAAGAAGTAGCATTACGAATGCTATTCCAGGAAATATCTACAGGAATATATCTATCAATGTTCTTCAATTGTTTCAGGTATTTCTATGATAATAAAGAATATCTTAAATGATTTTGTTGAGTGTTGCTTTTTTAAATGCACGTTATAAACGACTCCGACTCATAATGATTTTAGATTGATAAGGACTTCCTACTGACCAAATGCCGTAGTACACGCACAAGCTGTGCATGAAACAAAGAATCGCAGCCTTGCGATTCAGAATCGATTTCAGACAGGCATTTTTAATTGGACACACGCTTGAATCGTTACATCCCTAACATGAATATAACCATCATAAGTGATATGAGTGTAGGTGAAACATTTCATCTTAAAACTGTGAATGTGCAAAAAAAAAAACCACTGACCTGTTTGATTCAGAATGTAGTTCAAAAGTGTAGAAATCTAAAGATGTTTCAGTGCACTTGTCTTCATCTGTCGTCCTAAGACATGTAAGAGTGTTGAGATGTTTAAGACCAATGGCTGCCTTCTGTCTACAGAAGACATGTAGAAGAGATGTTATTTAATTTAAAAAAAATATTTTTTATTTGTAACAGATCCAGTTTGGCAGCATGTAAAAAAGCTGGTTCTTGCATGACTTGTGACTGTATTTTTCATTACAACACATATGACGACTAGTCATGAGATATACGAGAAATAATGAGTGCCGCCATTTGCTGCGAGCTGGAAGAAACAAACTCTAATTTGCATTGAAGTTTAAAGTCTGTTCTAAATAATTAGAAAGAAACCTAGCATTGGGATTTATTGCTTAATCCTGTTGTACTGAACCGTGAGCCTTAAACCAAGGTACATCAAATATAATGTTAATGCTCACTGCTTGTGTTATTGCGGTTCAATGCTTGTGCTGGACCAGCGACTATACGTTGTGTCAAGTATGCTCTCTCTCTCTCTCTCTCTCTCTCTCTCTCTCTCTCTCTCTCTCTCTCTCTCTCTCTCTCTCTCTCTCTCTCACTCTCACACACACACACACACACACACACACACACACACACACACACACACACACACACACACACACACACACACACACACACACACAAACCAGCAGGCATCTATCCGTGCAGCAGTCAGGGAGCAACTGGGGTAAAGATGTCTTTCTAACCACTAGGCTGTTACTACTTCCTCTGGGTCTGATGCCTGTTACTTATTTGGTTGAGGTATTGGTATTATTTTTCTGAACCGGATCGTCCTTAGACATTTGTAAAAGTTGCTGTCCCTGTGTTAGACTGTAGGTTTTTTTTGGTATTTCATTTTTACTGAGACTTAAGTCAGCAAAACCCAGACATGTTTGATTCGGATGTAAATTAAAAGTCAGTGGATGTCATAAAGTAAAGAGTTTATATAGTATTACCAATGGTAGCTGAATAGGGCTTACAGATGCATTGATGATGGGCTTTTGCTTTATAGAAACAAACATCTCCAAATAACTATGCTCCAGTAGTCCTAAGATAAGTGCAGTTCTTTTCATTATTTTACATTATTTATAAAATCATTTTTGATGTGGTATCTATCTACAAACATGATGATTAAGCGGTCATTTAAAACCAGCAGTGTTAGTCATTAAGGTAGTAATGGTGCTTTCACACCAGACACGAATGAAGCGTTAAGCACGAGTGATTTACAGTGCAAGACGTGATAGAGATCCAGCAGTGCCGATGACACGATTCACTCGAATTCAATGCTTTGGACGTTTGAAACATGAATTAAAAATTTCTGAATTTATCTGGCAGATATTTGCCAATCAGGAGCTTGCTGTAGTAGTGACGTGATTATGATGTGGTAAGCTGAGGCAGAAATACAAAACAACAATGGAGGACCAAATCATCGTCGCTGTATGTGGACACCCAGAGCTGTATGACACATCTTAGTACTTTTATAGAAACAGAAATAAAAGCTAGCTAAAGCCGGAGAATTCAGTGCATTCACTTCTTCACGCGAATTAAGTGAGTTAACTCAAAATGTGCAAGCATCCATCTATGCGTGAATAGTGCAAATGTATTGCTTTATTTGCGTCTGGTGTGATCGCACAGCAGGGCCGGCGCCAAGGGGGGGCATTCGCGGGCATGTGTCTTTGACTGCTTCTGAGGACAGTTTGCTGCTTGGTTCACAAAGTTTTTTATTAATTTAATATATATCAAGAATAATTAAAATAAATTAAACATTGAATGTTTCATGACTTGCAATGTAATCAAATGAGGAAAATATAGTTGATATATGTTTTCTTTAATTAAAATAGACCAGTTTCTCTGATTGGATGTATTGTCGCGTCTCACTCGTCTTACGTCTTTAGCATATTTGTGACTTGATACTAGCAACGTGTTTTTTCGCGGCATTTTATGGATCGTGTAAAATATGGATATTAGAACATTTACCAGCACCGCCTGCTTCATCTGACTTCATGCAAACACAGACTGGCTCAAACTCAGAGATTAGAGGTCGAGGTGGAATTTACAAATCTACAGGACACTGTTTTAAGGAAGTTTAATGTTCGTACACGCCGTCTTCAGCTATTTTAAAGGTAAGTTAGCGTTGTTTTAAATTACATAAGCTTAAATGTGAAGTGTGGCTATAGACCGTTAACAGCGCGCGAGGGCGGTTTGTTGTTGCGTCGAGCAAATCGCTCACGTCGCGGTCGAAGTTCAATACTTTTGCGCATAGTTTGTGGTCTTTTGCACTTTATACGGGAAATGAGCTGACAGTCTGTATCAGTTGTATGAGTGTGTGCTTGCACTGTATTTGTTGTTTTAATGTCTTGTTTTTGCAAGTTATTGTTGCTATTGCGTGCCCCCCCCCCCCCCCCCCCCGTTGGAAGCAAGTGCCCCCCTGTTAGTTATGGTCTGGCGCCGGCTCTGACACACAGTAAACAGTGTTGGATTAAAAAGAGTAAAATCTGATGAAGGTGCTTGTTTTTGTGTTTTTGTGAAGGTGCTTCCTGAAATGATGTCATTGTCTACTCCTTTATTGGCTGTCTTATGCTGGCTGTTATCACTGACATCATCTCTTAAACTGGACGACCCCAATGTCTGCAGTCACTGGGAGAGGTGAGACACAACACACATACACACATACAGTATAGGTCCATGGCCAGGGGATGGCTTGGAAGTCTATTAAAGTTTATTGAAAGAAATAAAGATGCATGTTTACTTCCCAGCTAGATTCCCTTTCACTCAGTAATGTGTGGGAACAGCTGTGTGCTATGAGGGGTATCCTAAATCACAGATCTAGTGTGTGTGTGTGTGTGTGTGTGTGTGTGTGTGTGTGTGCTGAGCTGTGCTGGTATCAAATCCAGCCATATATAACCTGTTTTACATTTACAAATAAGTCAGATAGATTTAATTGGTAAACGTATTTGGCGTGCTGTACCGGGAGAGGGCTCTGAGCTTGGTTATTGGCCCGAACCCAGAGTACCCCCCTAGGTTCAGGAAGTAACCTGGTGAGTGAGAGGAGATGGGGTGGTGGAGGGATTCTAAAGAATGTAGAGGATCCTTAGGTGAGTTTGACTGTGGTTATATACGGGCTTGCCTTTGTACTGATTGGGTAGATATATTGATTACTGATTGTAGACAGCTGGTGATATGAGAGTAGCTTATTTGACATGTTCTTCCAGAACTACATTAATAAAACATCATAAAGTTTTCATTTGTATACCTTTCATAATTTTCATGATTTTCTGAATAACTCTTGTTAATGTACTTTTTATAACTTACGGTTAGGGGTTAGCTAAAACTATATAGAGGAGAAGTATGGAAACACCCTTAAAGGAAAAGATTGTTACCCATCTCTAGTAGCCTCTGTTTCAGTACATTTCAGATTGTGCCGTTTTGAGCTGGTCATTACATATTTATGAGCTGCTGCTCCTTTGATCCCGCCCCACTACTAACGTCATGTGATCGTGCGCAATGTTATCGCGTGCAGTGCAGACTGTATTATTATTTTATGTATTATTATTAACAGTTTATGTATTGCCAACAGACAAATCAAGCATAAAAGTATCACTAATAAGTCAGGCACGGATTAACGCACGGGCCTACTGGGCACTTGCCCAGGGCACTGGGCCAGCAGGGGGCCCTGTCAAATTTACTGTGTCTATTATTTTCAAATAAATATTTTAATTTTAATTTTATGTTCAGTAAAATTGTGTTAAATATTGAAGAATAATGTAGGTTTTTTTGCAGTTGCAAAGTATTAACTAGTAAATAAATCAAATAAATAATTTTAATCTATTGCTGCGTTGTTGAGAGAGACATCTAGAGGCGAGTGAAAAGCATTGCGTAATATAAAAGTCACGCGTAGAAGATGGTTACCGGTACTCAAAAACCAAAACAAAAATGAGTTTAAAACCACAACCAAGTGGATCAGTCATAAGAAAGCACAAAAGAACAGCTTTTCCTCACCCTGCCAGTCAGCAACTGTGAAGGAGAACGTTAATTTTCTTTAATGGCAAGAGTAAAAAACGAACAAATGTTTCAAGGACGTATAAATTCACTGTCTTTTACGCCCGCGGCCAGCGTATGTTTTCAATTGATTATTATGGAAACTCGGCGTTTTTCAAATAAGCAAGCAGCTAGCGGGTTTTTTCCGCGCTGAAAACCGGCATTCTTGGTTTTTTCCGCACTCAGCGCTGAGAGTTCAAAAATATTCAACTTTGAGTGAAATCTCCGCTCGTCAATGTCAGTTCTCACACGGTCGCCCAATTACAGCGGAGGAGGGGCGGGACATTACCACAGCAACCAACCGGCTTACAGCTGAAGTATCACAGCTTCCAAAGCGCTCGGCTGTAAAACAGCTGGCATTCCGCGTCCTCAAGGCATTTTCAGCCGCGTTTAAAAGTTTCCAGCCCCTAAATGCCTGTGGTGAACGACTGTTACACATGAAATGTAATGAAATGTCTGCTAAATGTAGAAATGTAAAATATTTATGGAATTTTCTCCTGTGATATGATTTGGAGAGGTCAGAATCTTTTCGATTGAGTATGTTGTACAGTATGTTGTATGTTGACAGATACTGGTAAGATATAAATAAACCAATTTGTGGTGTGAAAGTACAGAATATTGTGTGCATTCTCTCCCCGTGTATTAGTGCCATTGTTAATCCTGTAAAATGGGGCATACAGGCAGAGGCGAACCAACACTTGAGCCCTGTACATACAGGTGCAACGCTGTTGCCCAAAAAATTGGTAAATGGGGGCCTTTGAGACATCCGTGCCCAGGGCACATCATCGCCATAATCCGTCCCTGTAATAAGTACACTCCAGGAGAAGAAACTCATGACACATAATGATTCCAGAGTAAATTGTGATGTAGCAGTCTCAACAATACACTTGTTTTCCCTGGACAACGCTAACATATTCCCGTTATAAAACATTTTCAAATGCATTATTTTTGCAAATTACAGAAATTAAGACCCAGCGGGGGATTTATACTGCTTGTGGACAGCATGCTAATTGCTAGAAGCTAGCGGGAGGTCTGCCATATCTTGAGAAAGTGATAAGAGACTTGGGGGTACATTAGCCTCGTCGGAAAAGCCGGGTCGGAAAGGCCCGGTCTTGGTTAGTTTGGCAAAACACTATTAATTAGTAAGTTCGTGTAGAATTGTAAAACAAAGCAATTAAATATTTCTTTTAACTTTCGAAAAGTACGGTAGCTGGTCACTGGCTTTGCAGGAGAAACCACGCTGCAAACTAACTAGCGTAGCGGTTAGCCACCTCGTCGTTCTCAATGGCAAATGACTGCTAAAACACACACACAAGTTCACCTACTCGACGTGCACCAATTCGTGGGCGGGATGATGTCGGTTTTTTTCTGCTAACAATATCTATATAGCCTAATGTCTACAAACATGAATAATATATGCATTATTATACATAGTTTAAAAGGTATAACTTACGGGTTTAGCATCAGTGTATGGTCTCTGTTTTGAGATACAGATGCTCTAGCACAGGGGTTTTCAAACTTTTTGTGTATGTGGACCACTATTTGTAATCAAGAATTTTCGCGGACCACCTCATAATACTCATAATAAAATATGTCTACACAAAGTCCTGAATTTATCTGCACCTCTAAATAGGCTTAGCACTAAAACTATAACTGGTCATCACATCTGTACAACATATTCTTAAAACATTTTTTTTTTTATATATATATTTTTCTTAAAAATATATATTTTATTTTGCCTTTACACGGACCACCTGCAGTATCCTCACGGACCACTAGTGGTCTGCGGACCACAGTTTGGGAATGGCCGCTCTAGCAGATGCTTACTTCTTACCTTTTGTGTTGATATAACGATCGCGAATCGAATCCAGTCTGTTTCAGATGTGTGAATAATCCATAAAAGTCCAATAAAATACATCCAATGACCATTTTTGTCCACAAATGCGTATAATCTGGAAATATAGATACATAGTCTGTTGTTTACAACAGATTTCACATGAACGTCTTGTAATAGTATAATATTGCCTACAATCTGAGGACTATTTGCGTCGTAACACACTGTATATGAGATTACACTTTAGGTTCCGATAAACACAGGTTAAAACTTTGTTTTTAAAAGTAGGCGGGAGTATAATTCATAATATCCAAATAGCGCTGTTATTTCCGTGAGCCATGATAACAGTATAGAGGATATATCAGCGAAGTGACTGCTCTGTGCTCTCTGGTTACCTGGTGGGCAGAGGACATTCAGAAACCTGTATCTCACTCAAAACAGCATGGATGGATTTTTTTCCAAGTTTGTATGTGTGTGGAAGCACCAGAGACACAAAATAAAACCTCAAAACACAGAAAAAGTGAGTTTTTCATAATATGGGCACTTTAAATGATCAAAAATGTTTCTGAATACAATAACTTCAATTCGGAATATCTAAAGTGTCAAGGTTCCAGATTTGCCATGCGTTTCAATGTGCATAATATTTGTCCTAAATAGTGTTCAGTATGATGATGAGTGGGTCCTGACACATGTTGTCTAACTCCAGAGGTTAGTAAGTCTTGAAACTTTTTTGTATTTACAGATCTGGGAGACAAACACAGCCTCTCTATTATGATATTTAGGTGACTCCATGTGTTGTAAATTATTTATCTTCTGTGACATGATGGCATGCAGACGGTGGGTTAGGTCGGTCTGTCCACTTCCAGACCTGAGCCCCAGTATAGTAATTAGCAGTATTACTACAAACTATGTGCCAGATTACTAGACAGAAGATCAGCAGCAGCACGCCGGGAGGGATTTCTTTTCAACAGGTCCCCAAAAACTCTTTCTATTATTTATTACAACCCAAGAAATGGTGCTGTTGGTGATTGTGTCTGACTGTGTACATGAACAGCCGCCGGTCACAGCCGTTCCTATGCAAACACAAAAGAGCTTCTGTCACTGTTGTTTGAATGAAGATCATTTCATATCTAAGAAAAACGCCTCACAAATACTCACAGACAGGTGCTACAGCTGGTAAATACTTCACTCTTCTTCATGTGTTTTGGAGGCCACACACACACACACACACACATCACTCTGTCTACAGCTTCATTATGATACACAGATACTTAAACATATGTGTGTGTGTCTTTGTGTGTTTGTGTGTTGTGTAGTTACTCTGTGACCGTGCAGGAGTCGTATGCACATCCCTTTGACCAGGTTTACTACACCAGCTGTTCAGACATCCTCAACTGGTTCAAATGCACTCAACACAGGTGTGTAGACATCACAACACTTATAAAGGTTTTTGTTTAAAGTCTTTGTTTACCTCTAAACTGAATGAATAAATGAATAGACTGTAATGTTAAGATGATCACTGATGGTTTTTAAGGGTAAGCTACAGGATGGCGTACCGCAGGGTAGAGAAGACGATGCATAGACGAAAGTCTCAGTGCTGCCCGGGCTTCTACGAGAGCGAAGACGTGTGTGTCCGTGAGTGACCTTCACATTTATACCTGTCTAGTCACTGGATTGATTTATAATGTATGAATGATCTTGTGTAAAGTGTCAGATGAATTATCTTTTATATGAATATGGTATAGAGTTTGTATACTTTCTGCTGATTGTTGAAATTACTCAAAAAACATCACGGTTCTGTTAGTTTCCTTACATGAGGAATAAGATGCTGTGGCAAAAGGTAAAGTCAAAATTAGAGAATAAATGACATGTATGGTAACCCACTACATATTTATAGTGTTTTTACAAATGAGGACGTCTCCAAAGGGAGGTTTTGCTCAGGTTTGTCAGAATATATGTATATTCTTTCATCATCTAACTCAACCCCTAAGAGTAACCCTGAAAACTTTTATTTAGATTTATATGTTTTTTAATGATTTTGTTTACGATGGCACAGGAAGTGTACACCATGTTTATGTAGTTATACACGTCAAACATACAAATTTGTTCGAATAAACTACATATCCCATACAGCAAAAAATATATTTTCAAACATAATTTAAAATATTTTAAAAATATAGAAAAAATGCCCTTAAAAAATATATGTACTGAAATATATTATCAAAACAAATTTCAACAATATTTTCTATATTTGACAAATGTTTAAAAAATAAATATATTTTAAAGCATTTTTATTCACGTTGCATTTGAAGAAAAACTTTGTATGTTACAAACCTGTAGCAGGTTTAAAAAGATTCAAATGAAACACATTTTCATCTGAAAATATTTTTTTGCCATATAGGTTGTAAAATTAGAAATGTAATTGTTGCTCCTGAAATACATTTTCTTATAGACGGTTTTATCGGACACTTGTGCGTTGTCACGGTTATGCATCTGGATTGAACTTAACTTCCGGTTTCTGTTCGTTTAATGGTCTAACTGATGGCTAAACTGAACTCTTGAACAAATACCTCATCGAAAATAACAAATGTTTTGGTTTACTAAAGAAGACGGGAGACTGCGATCATGGGTCAGACCTATGTGAAGCAAAGTTTGGAAGCCGATCTTTAGTTAAGATTGCATACAATAGTACACATTTTACACAGTAACGTTAGCTCTGTGTGGTGTTTTTGATACGCTTTAGATAGTGATTTGAACTAAGGTAATTTACTTGTTTATTTTATCAGACATAAACTACTCTAAAAGAACTTTGTTGTTATTGATTCTTTGCAGAGTTTACCGGAATATATTTAATTAAGGTTTCTTTTCTAGAAAATGTATTTCACATATATTTAAAACATATTTTTGGCCACAGAAATTTATTTGTTGGCTGTATGGGATGCAAGCACACACACACACACACACACACACACACACACACACACACACACACACACACACACACACAGTGGTCAGCTCTTCACTACTGCACCCAGGACCAACTGGAGAAAAGATGCCTTATTTTCTGACAGCACTGAGAATCAAACCTGAGAATTCATATTTGGAGTCTGACTTTCTAACTGTTAGGTCCTGACTGCTTAATAAATGTTTGATTCAAACCCTCTCAGGTGTCCATCACAGCACATATAAACCGTTAGCATCATGTAGCTTTTATGGAAACCAGTACCAGACTACGGAAGTGAACTGTACCTCACTGAGATGATGCATTAAACATGATGCACAATGTACCACGACACCTAAAAAGAAAAGTCTGTGAAACCCTGTAATGCCCAGCCTGTGGCACAGCAGATGACTTTAAACCCAAACCGCTAAACAATGGGGCGCTTCAGATAAAATGAGCTCAGCTGAACTGAAAAATCCCAAGTCAACAGCAATATGATCACAGAGATGCTGCTGATCTAACAGCTCACATGAGGAGTCAGCAGCACAACTGAAGGACCTAAAGCCATCGAACATCTATTAAGTTATGAAGTTAAAGAATATGCTTGCCAAATCTTAAACCATGCCACAAGATGTTGACCTGATGAGGGTTACGCAGTCATCAATCCACATTGGCTTGAAGGACCTGAAACCCACTAGCTGACAACACATTCGGCAGTCATGAGTGAACTGAAGGAGGAAAGCCTAAGCTTCTCCTCATATTGTCCTCGCCGGCCCCTCGGGCACTATACGGTTAGGGAGAAGGGGATTTTATGACTGACTGTTGTACAGCTTTATGGCATTACGTCTGGCTTTTTATTGGGTTTTAATTTGCAGAAATGTTTTGTTATTTTGTGTCTGTCAGTAGCAGTGAATCTCTGCTGGACACTGTCTCTGTGTGTGCGCTTTCTCCTCATGTTTGTTTTCCGCTCTTTTCATTGATGAAGTGAAACCTGATCCGACTCTGGCTTGTTTTCACTTTAGCTCAATGTGGTGAGAAATGTGTGCATGGCCGCTGTGTGGCCCCCAACACCTGTCAGTGTGAGCCGGGCTGGGGAGGAGCCGACTGCTCCAGCGGTGAGTACTGCAGCTGTGCCCGTCTATTACACACACACACACACACATGTTGGCATATGGACAATTCAATAGACGCAATGTATTTCATGCTGTACAAACTGTATATTTTATTCCCCTAACCTACCTCAATCCCTAACCCCAACCGTCACAAAAACCTGTTGTCTTTAATCTATGAAAAACTACCATGTAGTATGTTTTTAAGACATTCAGTTTACAAGGACACTTCCTGTGTTTATTGCATAATAAACATGTCATTATAGATGGTTTCATCGGACGCACGTGATACACGTCTGGATCCGAACCTTACATCCGGTTTCGTTTTTTTAATGGTCTGACTAGTTGCTAAACTGATCTCTTGAACAAATGCCTCGTCGAAAATAACAAATGTTTTGGTTTCCTAGGTATGTAGGTCTATATGTTGTTTTTTTTGCTTGTTATATAAATAACCTATGTTTAAAGAATTTTTTGTTATTTATTATTAGCGGAGTTTACCGGAAGTTACGTGCGGACCGCGACAGCGGCTTGTTTATGTTATGACCGCTGAAACGGTCTATACACTATTCATGTCCCCATAAACCACATATACCAACCCACATGCACACACAGCAACTTTGTACATATTGTGTGTCATTACAGTGTAGTAAATGTTTTGAGCACAAAGTCATCCTCATAAAAGAGAGAAATCATGATAAATCATAGAGTTATGTGAAGCTCATTTGAATGTCTTTTATTAAATAGATTTGCAGACAGTAAACAAACACACAAATCTCATTTAGGTCCTCTGATCATCTGCTTCTATATGTTTTTAGGTTCACATTATAGCTTCAGGTGAAGGGGGCTTTTTTGGAAGTTACGTCTCCAACCTTTGCATGTTATAGCAGCTCCAACAATGTTAAAGGAATATTCCATTTTCTTAAAAGAAAAATCCAGATAATTTACTCACCACCATGTCATCCAAAATGTTGATGTCTTACTTTGATCAGTCGAGAAGAAATTATGTTTTTTGAGGAAAACATTGCAAGATTTTTCTCATTTTAATGGACTTTAATAGAGCCCAACATTTAACACTTAACTCAACACTTAACAGTTTTTTTCAACGGAGTTTCAAAGGACTCTATACGATCCCAAATGAGGCATAAGGGTCTTATCTAGCAAAACGATTGTCATTTTTGACAATAAAAATAACAAATATCCACTTTTAAATCACAACTTCTCGTTTAGATCCGGTCGTCATGCGCTAGCGTGACCCCACGCAATACGTCATCACGTCAAGAGGTCACAGAGGACGAACGCGAAACTCCGCCCCAGTGTTTACAAATGTGGTGAAAGAGGACCGTTCTTACGTTGTTGTATGTCAACTGATACTAATTAATGTCTTTGTGTCAGTTTATTGTTTACAATGGTCCGCAAATGTGCGTTTTATATAAGTAACACGTGACCTCCCTACGTCACTACGCATTTACGTTAGGTCGCGCTGGACCGGACCTAAACGAAAAGTTGTGCTTTAAAAGTGTATATTTGTTATTTTTCTTTTCAAAAATGACAATTGTTTCGCTAGATAAGACCCTTATGCCTCGTTTGGGATCGTTTAGAGTCCTTGGAAACTCCGTTGAAAAAAACTATGAAGTGTTGAATTAAGTGTTAATTGTTGGGCTCTATTAAAGTCCATTAAAATGAGAAAAATCCTGCAATGTTTTCCTCAAAAAACATAATTTCATCTCGACTGAACAAAGAAAGACATCACATTTTGGATGACATTGTGGTGAGTAAATTATCTGGATTTTTATTTTAAGAAAATGGAATATTCCTTTAAGCTTTAAAACTGGGTTTAAAACTCTGTTGTATTTATAAAGCACATAACAAACCTATTCTGCACATCCTCACCATGCCAAAGTTGTGTTGAAATTTAAGAGCAGTTCTTGCAAATATCATCACACCACACAGTCAAAACTGTGTAATTACATGATACACTTCAAACATGAGAAACTGTAAGAAACACTTTATTTAAGCCAAAAACACTGTGATGTCACTTCCTTTAAGGTAATATTTTTAGTTTTTTTTAACAGTTGAGGTAAAGTGTCTTTAAGGGAAATCATCATTGATCTTTTAATATGATCAAACTAAAGTCCAAGATAAGGACAGTTTGATAGCTTTTTCTTTATATAGCTTGATTCTGTATATGTGTCAACACAAATTAGAAAGCATATATTATTCATATAAATACTACAATATGTCTTGTCTTGTGTTTCCCGGTCCTGTGTCTTGTTTTCTTTAAGTCTGTGTGTTGTGGACTTTTAGGTTAGGTTCTGGTTTCCATGTTTGTAGTCCTTTGTAGTTGTGTTATTTCATTGCTTCCTGGCTGATTGTCTTATTGGGTGTGTCTTGTTATCTTGTTATACCACGGGTCTGTTGAATGCTTTATTCTGATTGGTTGACAAATGTTCCACAAGTGTTGATTATTTTTCTGTAAACCGCACACCTATCCTATCAAATGTCTTAAAATAGGCACCAGAGTAATGTTCATGGTAATCGGCTAAAAACCCATCTCTTCCGCCATTACCTCACTTCCTAAGATAAGAAAAAAACTTACTATCTTTTCTTTTCCTTTTATTCTTGATCTTTATCTATACATTCTTACAAAAAAACTAACCCTTGGCTATGTATACTGTGTTAGACTTGATGAGATGCTGTTCTTGTGTTGCTATAACTGCTTCTATTGTTTACCTCATTTGTAAGTTACTTAGGACAAAAGCGTCTGCTAAATGACAAAATGTAAATGTAAATGTAATCGTGGTATAAGAGGAATAACTGACTCCGGTCCTTTGAATTATTTGAAAATAATGCTCATCTGCGGTGTAACTCAGCTTCACATCGTGCCGCACCTTGGATGTGCATTATTTTAAAATAATTCAACGGCCCGTCATCAATTATTCCATGTGTATATATTGCCCTAGTGTTTCAGTTGTCCTTTTTCAGTCGTTGTTGGATGTAGGTGTTGGTTCTGGTGTTTATTTTTATGTGTTTATTAATTTTCACCGTTCAAAGTTGACCTTGTTTCTGTTTAGTTTATCTTGTTTTATGGTAATCAATGGTCAGTCTGCTTACCAACCAACTCAATATCACAAAATTATGTTCCTTATAGGCACGTATGGATCAGCGTGAAAATGTCACGCCGCGTTTGAGCGTGAGCATGTCGCGCTTTTCTGTTTATGTCACTGTCACGTATTGGTTATTCAACTTTTTTGTCCTAATTTCTTACCATTGTCGCTTTGGTTTAGGGTTAGATTTACATAAAATGACATCCCTACCCAAACCCGACTCTAACCCCAACGTCAGGCGACAATTGGTTAAAGTTGAGAAAATATAAAAGAATAAGTCTTGAATCTCTTTTTTATAAACCAATACTTAAAGTGACCTTTAACGCAAGCACCAAATCTAACCCTAAACCGAAGCGACAATGGTTTGAAAATAGGACAAAAAAGTTGAGTAACCAATACGTGACAGTGACACAAATAGAAAAGCGTGACATGCTCACGCTCAAACGCAGCGAAACGTGACATACGTGCCTATAGGTACATCATTTCGTGATATAGGGTTGTACCAACACATCACAGTACTATATTACTATTAATTCCATAGTCTATCATTCAGTTTAACATAATAGTTGATGTAATATAGACATTTTAAACCAAAATACCTTTCATTGTAATGAAGTCATGCAGTAAAACTGAACAATCTTTTTTGTGTGTCTCTGTGAACACTGTGATCATGTCTGTGTACGCCAGAGGATTAGTTCAGCATTGATATTCTTGCTTCTGGTGCAGCTGTATGAAAGGGGACATTTTATTAAGTGTTATAATTGGGTCCCCACCCCAGTGCTTCTATCAACCTAGAAATGTCAAAAAGGTTAAAGGCGCTCTAAGCGAATTGAAGCGTTTTAGACCATAAAATTTTTTTGTTACATACCGGAAATATCTCCTCACTATCTGCTTGCTGCCTGTCCGCTGATCAAACTGTAAAAAAACGCGATCTCTGTAGACAGCCCAGGCTTCACAAACGGCAATTTCAACATAGTGGCCAAACCTAGCATCACAAAACAAAACAAAGTATTCCAGCCAATAAACGACAAGAACATAGCTGCCAACTTCTGAGTTCAGCTTGGAGTGAGATTTTTTTTTTTGAGGGGGGGGGTTGTGGTAATAATTTTTAAGTCCTTAACCAATTGATAATAGTGTGGATTTGAGCTATTTCTGTATAAAATAGTTGGAAAAACTGCGTAAAAATGGATTACAATACAAATCTAATCATATTTTACAAATTAAATTGAAATAAAAGCTTTTACTGAGTTTAAATGACTGAAATTAGAGTCTTTATTATTATTTCATACACTTCTATTATGCTTTCCTTCTGATAAAAGTGCCAAAAAAGTTCTTAAAATCTAATGAATAGGTCTCTGTAAAATGTATAACTGCAGATAACAGCAGCTTTGATTCAGTTTATCCACTGAGAAAGAAAAGCATAAAGTGATGATTTGTGATTGAGTGGTGATAGAGGGACTGTCACAATCAAATAAACCAAATGAGTAGTTTATATTAAACTAAAGCAACAGACAATGTGCATGTCAAGACCATATAATTATATTTTGTATATATTATGTTTATAGATGTCAAATATCAATTGACTTTTTTCTCTTTTATTAAAAACTGTCACAGCAAACATCACACAGGCTTGTACTGATTACAGGCATGCACACGCGGGTGAGGGTTGATTAAAATAGCTGTTTTCTGAGGGTATCTGTGTGCGTGGAATCCGGGCAGGTCTCTGCTTCTCACCCAGACCTTGACGCTTTGTGTGTTCGACTGGTGCGGCGCTGACTGATCGGCTTATGACATCAGAGTAACGCGAGAGCAAAGGTAAAGGCGGACCCTTTTGTAACATTTCGAATTGCTCTCGCGGTACTCTGATGTCCTCGCTGCCGAACTTCCTGCGCAGCGCCACATAAAGTGAAATGCTCTTTGACTTTTTGCAGCAAAGTACCAGCAACATGAGAAGTGGTGGGACGCAAAAGACAGTGAAGGTACGCATAAATATAAAAGTGTCAGTACTGCGAGCACTGGTTTAGCTACTTACATCGTGCGTTGCTCTTTCACCATCGCGCGTTGCTCTTTCACCATCGCGCAGCCGCGCACTCGCTCTGTAGTTTGTAGCTGGCGCTCCGGCATCTGTAAACAATAACTCCACCTTCTTTGATTTGATTGGCCTTCGCATCATTTTGACTTTGACGAGCGCTTTATGTTGATTGAGGCAGGCCAGATAGAGATAGCTAGGCGTTTTACAGTAAGTACAATTAGGTATATTAGGCAATTATTTCATGACTTTTATTAAACTCAATGGGAATGTCAATGGTGGGCACGAGCCTGCGTGAGAAAATGGATGTGTGGCGTGAGAGCGTGAGAATGGGGTCAATTGCGGGTGTCTCACGGTGAATGCGTGAGAGTTGGCAGCTATGCAAGAAGGATTTGGGGGTGGGGGTTGGGCGCGTTCATGAAAGCACGGAGGGGAGGGGGAGGAGTTAGCTACGCTCCGTCTGTTTGAAAACAGTTCAAACGTCAACAATAACTAACGTCTCGCAGATTCGCTTAGAGAGCCTTTAACCCAGTAACTTAGTTTTGGTCAATAAATCTCTGCAAGCATTTTTTTTTTTGCAAGCATGTTAAAAAAAGTTAATTGAATCTGCATTATCCAACCACGAATAGCCATTTAGTGCAGAGATCAGCTCATTTGCATTTAACAGGACACACCCACAAACTGCAAATTTTTGCTCACACCTACAAAGTGTTAATTTTAACATTTTATAATAAATGATCTGTGGGGTATTTTGATCTAAAACTTCACATATGTTCTCTGGAGACACCAAAGATTTATTTGACATCTGAAAAAAGTCTTGTGAAATGTCCCCTTCTAACATCTCGTAATCGGTCCTCATTTATGTCCAAGAGACTTAATAATAATCTTTTATATTTTAATCCATAAATTTTTTTTTTGCTGCTGCACATTCATGTGTATAATAAGCAAATGCATGTTGTCGTCCCGTTTATAGGCACATATTACTAATGCACTCTAAATAACAAAAACAATATTGCACCACTAACTTTAGACTTTAGACCAGGTTTTAGTTGGTCAATGACATGGTCTATTTTAACGTAGTTCTTCATTTATCAAGAAGATGTGTAGAATATGGCTGCTTGATCATGGGCAGAATCACAAATTATTTAAAGGAATAGTGTACCCTTTTGCCATATTAAACTATGTTATTACCTCAAAATGTGTTAGCATTTAGCCTAGCCCCATTCATTTCTATGGTACCAAAAAAAAGTTTTATTTTGTGGCACCATACTTACTGGTATAACTCCTCATGTAACAGTCTTTAAATAAGGAAAACACGGAAGTGTTTGGTGGCTTTCCTGTTTGGTACCATAGGAATGAATGGGTCTAGGCTAAATGCTAACACATTCACGACGCGCTGTACAGTCAACACATTCTCATCCCATGGCGTCAATATTTGACGCCACTTGACCATGCGTCAATATGTTGACGCGGAGGGTATACCTTTCGCGTCATTTTTTGACGAACTGGGGACTTCAATACTATTACGTCCGTTGCATTCTCTTCTCCTATTTTCTTACCATTTTCGCGTCGGTTTAGGGTTAGATTACGCAAAATTAAACAGTGTACGCGAAATTAAACAGTTGTCACCTGGCATTGGGGTTAGAGTTAGGTACGCGAAATGAAACAGTTGTCACCTGGCGTTGGGGTTAGAGTTAGGTTTGGGTAGGGATGTCATTATGTAAATCTAACCCTAAACCGACGCGAAAATGGTAAGAAAATAGGAAAGAGAATGCAACGGACGTAATAGTATTGAAGTCCCCAGTTCGTCAAAAAATGACGCGAAAGGTATACCCTCCGCGTAACATATTGACGCATGGTCAAGTGGGGTGAGAGGTACAGTGCACGCATTGAAAAAAGATAGATATGTATTAATTCGTCTAAGTTGAGGTAATAACATTTTATTATTAAACACGTTTAATATGGCAAAAGGGTAGACTATTCCTTTAACATGATTACTCGGTGACTTTGAAAACATTTTTATTAAGTGTTGCAATAGGCTACTCGTGTCAAAGCAGTGGTGCCTTACGGACCAGCAGCACACAATTTATATTTTAATCGCACAATAATTGTTTTTCTTGTATTGTTTGAATCAAAAATTGTAAATCAAAAACGATTAATTGCACAGCCCTAATGTAGAAAATAATGTTTCCCGTTCAAGTGATTATCTTTGCAGATTAATTATAAAGTGGGCATGTTGCTGTTTTTGTACAGTGATGGCAGGCAATGTAAAGTTGTGTGTTGTCTTGAGAGTCAGTGTGCATTGATATGACTTTAATTAGCTCTGAAAGCTCTTTGTATCGGGCCTTTTCTGGGCCACGAGACCCCAACAAAACATCCCGCGCAGAATTAAACTGAAAGAGAAAAGGCCTTTTTTTCATCTGCAGAGAGCAAAACAAAGAGAAGAGAATGATTGGCCAGAAAGACAGGAAATGACCTCAGGGCTCAGCTCATGTGATGTCAAATGTGGGTCATTGCATGATAATAACACAACATATTGAGTGCATTGCTTTAAGCACAAATTACTTTTCATTTTTAAAATATTTCCAGTAGTTATCATGGTTTTCTTTAAGATTGTCAACACTGAGATCTGTTTGTGCGAGCATCAGTCAGCTCTTCTGCAAAAAATCTCTTTAGTGCTTTCCATTATTGTGAACATCAGACAATATCACAGCTTTTACTCTGAAGCTTTCGAGTCTGTGTCTGATTGTGTCTGATTGTGGGTTGTGGTCCAGCGTTTCAGTGTTGTGTTTAAAGATCAGAAGTGCATTAATGTGTTAATCTCATAAACAGATGCTTATTTCTAACTCTTGATTTTTTGGGTGGGTGGTTTGAATCAAGTGTGTGTGTTTGCTGTGTTGTGATATCATCTTTGTCATGTGAGATAAATTCCCTCATTGACATTAAGATGAAATCACATGAACGATTCTTTGATGTTAAGAGGATCACAGTCTGTAAAATAAAGCATATAAGGATGCATAACATCAAAATATTTAATAACATTAATGTAGACAGTGTTTATGTTGTTGTTGTTTTTTAACTGGGTCACATTTTACTAAAGCACTAATGTGAATAATGCAGGGTTGTCTAGCCTGAAGAAACATTAAGGTTGTATTGAAACATTAAGCACTCTAATATATATATATATAAGATGAAACACTGACACGCACAGTATCTGAGAACATGTATGTTCTGTTTTTGCACTAAAAAGTGAATATGAATATAAAGGGGTCATATTATTGTTGTTCCCAGAGTACATATGTGAAGCTTTAGCTCAAAATACCCCACAGATAATTTATTGTAACATGTTAAAATTAACACTTTGTGAATGTGAGCAAAAATTTGCCGTTTTTTGGTGTGTCCTTTAAAATGAAATGAGTAATGAAATACAAACGTTAATCGCCATAATGGTGGTTTCATGAGATTAAAACTCAGTTGTGCTGTTAATAATTTTTTCTCACTCTCTCTCTCTGCACTAAATGGCAGTGCCATGGTTGGATAGTTCAGATTAAGGGGCAGTATTATTATAATATGATCCCCTTCTGACATCACAAGGGGAGAAAAATTTCAATTAGCTATTTTTTCACATCCTTGCAGAAAATTGTTAATGGGATAATGGGTTGTTCTTATTCACATTTTCTAGGTTGATAGAAGCACTTGGGACACAATTATAACACTTAAACATGGAAAAAATCAGATGTCCCCTTTAAGGTGCATTGTATAATGTGGATAAAAACAGCATCAATTTTGGGGAGTGAAATTGGGGCTCGAGCGTTTGAGGACAACAAGCCAAGTTTCTTTACATTTTATTATTAGGATTGGGCAGGCGATCTTGTGAAATTAAAAATGGTTTTATTACAGTAAAAGTGTGCCTTTCTGGAGCATCGATTAGCATTTGTACAACCATAGGTTTACGATAGTAATCATGTTTTGTTTTATTTGTAGTAAAGCTGTGGTTAATTTTCATGAGGGTAAAGAAAGAGAAGTAGCAGCAGGTGTCGGGGTCAGATGTGGGAGAGCAGTGAGGACTCGATTTAGATGTTTTTTCATTTGAGAAAGCTGTCAGGTGTGAGTTCACTTTCACATTATTGTGAATCATGTTGTTGTTTGACTTTAGGAGTTTATTTATTGTGTGATGGTTAAAGTCATTGGCGGTGTTTTTCTCCGAGATCTGTGAGGTTTAGAAACAGCTGTCGGATTATGAGCTTCCTTGAGTTTCACATTTTCCTAAGATTGTTGCCAGATTGTGCGAGCTGTCTGTGAGAAACGCTGGGAGAGTTAAAGAGTGTCATGATGATGTCATGTGTGTCCAACTCTTACTGACAGGTGCTGCTCTTTATCTTATGTTTTAGTTTTGTTAAAGTGTTTGGGTCAACCAAACCAACACAGTTATTAAAACCAATGATTCAACATTGACCTGTATCATGATTTTCTTTCAGCTGATAAGAACTCTCTGTATGATCATTAGTTTTAGAGATAAAAGGCCAGATTTACTAACCGAGGCAAATAAGTGTAAGTGCACAATAAAAAAAGCGCTGATGGGAGTGTTAATATCTGCAGTTTATTAACTAAAAAAGCGCAAATTAAATAACACAGGCACAACAGCTGATTTCCAAAATGTGCAGCGAAATCTACTAAGAGCAGTGCAAATTAATTCAGGGACAAGGAGAGCTGATGAGGTGCTGGTGATCGAACGCCTGATGAGCTTGAGTTCAGCTCCACAGATATAACATCAAAACCATCAAACACTGACAAGAACTGGAAGACAAAAAATTAAGGTTTATAAGAAATTTTGAAACGTCTGATATTGTGTGACTTCTCCTAGTGACTCCTCTTTTATTTACTTGAGCAAATAAAATTAACATGGCTTGACAAACAATATTTTTGAATAAAATGTTCCTCTGGCATTACAAATAAACTTGTTAAAACAATTCTCTGCATTGTATCACACGCTCCCCTATCTCTGTAATGCCTCTTTTTGAGCAACAATTGCAGCCATTTCAAGCGCAAAAGGATTTAGGACATACTTTCTTTCTGTGTTAAATAATGGCGCAAATACCAGTAATATAACATGCAAGTGTGTGTAAATAGTAATATTAGTAAATCTCGTTGTGTGAATCATTTAAATAATCTTCTTCAATACATTTTTTTGTCTGAAAGGGAAACTTCTAGAAATGCAAATGCAATAAGGTCAGTCACAAAAATAACTAGACCACTAGCTAATAATCCAGGCAGTCGTTATTTAACGCAAAAATGATGGTTTGCGCTGGCACAAGCTTTTAGTTAATCTGGCCCATAGTCTAGCCTATATACTGCTTATCAGTGTCAGTACATTATGTAAAGACATTATGATTGTAAATTACAGCACGTGTGTGCAGAAACTTGAAGGTTTGTGTGTTTTTTGCGTAGCGTGCGACAGCAGTCACTGGGGTCCGCACTGCAGCAGTCGCTGTCAGTGTAAAAACAGGGCGTTGTGTAACCCCATCAGCGGAGCCTGCATCTGCTCACCCGGGTACCGCGGCTGGCGCTGCGAGGAGATCTGTGAGCGCTACACCTACGGCAACAACTGCCAACAGACGTGCCAGTGCCAAAACAACGCCACGTGCCACCACGTCACCGGAGAGTGCGTGTGCAGTCCGGGTTACACGGGAGCGTTGTGAGTCTGAGCTCCGTACAACCATACAACTGTGTATCTGTCACGTGTCAATGTGTCTGATCTGTGTTTGATTTGTGTAGCTGCGAGGATCTGTGTCCTCCAGGAAAGCATGGACGTCTGTGCGAGGAACGCTGTCCGTGTCAGAACGGAGGCGTGTGTCATCATGTGACGGGAGAATGTTCCTGCCCGCCCGGTTGGATGGTGCGTATCACACGACCCTTTAAAAGTCTCGGCCTAATGTCATTATAATGAAGCTGTAGGTCATGATATCATTGTAATGCTACTATAAACACTCAAAATCATATCACCTTTATTATCACACTACAGAAGTGCAGTGATGAGTGAAAGTCTTTGCATGCACAGTAATGACACGAATGTGTGTGTCTATGTTTAGGGTACGGTGTGCGGACAACCGTGTCCTGCCGGACGTTACGGGAGGAACTGCTCACACGAGTGTCAGTGTCATAATGGAGCAAGCTGTTCACCGTCCACAGGACAGTGTGTGTGTAGTGCAGGATACACAGGAGAGAGGTATAAACACACACATACAGTACAGTACACACTTTTGATTGAAACATAAGAGCTGATGCAGACTGTGAACTGTGGCCGGCAGCAGCAGAATGTGCAGCAGCTATAATTACAGTATACAGTGCAGCATGTATTTAAATGCAGGAATAGAAACACAAGTGCATTTTTATGAGTTAATAAGAGCTTTGGCTTCAGCAGACGTCACTCTTACCCCAGTTGTACCCTGATTTCACCACACCCTACTGCCTGGAAAATAATCACATCACAGCCACAGGGAGGAGATCACCAGATTCTCTTTTTGTGTGTGGAGCTCAGATGGTAAAGCCTCTTAAATGCCACCTCAGTCAAAAACAAAATAATGATATTGACTCTTGACACGTATTATACGTTCACTTTAAATCCGCTTAATCCCAGCCTCAGGCCATTTAGAAATACTGGTTTATTGGCAGAATTAATTAGGAGAAGCGTAGTACTGGGCAAGTTTACCAGTTCATACGAATACCGTTTTTTAAATTTTGTTACGAAGTGAATTTTTGATATACCACCATACTGGTGTGTGACACAAACAACGTGTGAAACTGATTGCAGCAACCTGCACTAAATTAATTACATCCTAACTAGTAATTGTATTTGCTAACTGCTGACAAAAGATCAGCTTAGGGAATCTCTAACTCCTTTTGGAATTTTCATGGTTTTATGGTGTCATAAAATGTGATCTGGATATTGTCAAGGGTATTGACAAACATAATGTGTCTAAAAATAATTACACAAAAACATTCTGATCTTTCAGAACTGCTTTAGCTCTTTCATCATATGTAGTTCAAGTCAGTCCATAGCATCTCTATTGGGTTGAGGTCTGGGCTCTGACTTGACCACTCCAAATGCCAGATTTTGTTTTTCTGAAGCCATTCTGTTGTGGACTTGCTCCTGTGTTTTGGGTCATTTTCCTGTTGCATCACCCACCTGCTACACTGTTTCAGCTGACGAAAAGACACTCTCACATTATCCTGAAGAATTGTCTGATATACTTGGGAATTCATCTTCCCCTTAATGATTGCAAGCTGGCCAGGCCCTGATGCAGCAAAGCATCCTCTGGCGTGCCCTTTCTACGCCAGATGTAGCGCTGTGTTTTTCCAAATAGTTCAGTCTTAGTTTCATCAGCCCGCAAATCATTTTCCCAGTACCACTCTTTTGCAAACTTCAGGCGTGCAGCAATGTTGTATTTAGTAAGCAGTGGCTTCCTTCGTGGTGTCCTGCCGTGGATACTTTGCTTATTCAGTGTTTAACGTATTGCAGACTCACGAACAGAGCAAGTTCCAATGATGCTTTCAAATCTTTGGCTGTCATTCAGGGTTGTTTCTTTACCTCATTGAAGAGTCTTTGTTGTGCTCCTGGTGTAATTTTGACTGGGTGCCCACATCTTGGTAGAGTAACAACAGTCCCAAAGCGTCTCCATTTGTAGATTGTTTGCCTAACTGTAGACTGCTGAATTTCTAAAGTCTTTGAAAAAACCTTGTAACCCTTTCAATCTTTATGTAAAGCAACAATTCTTGATCGTAGCTCCTCTGAAAGCTTGTTTTGGCAAGACATTGCTGACATAAATAAGCATGTTGTTATCAATCAAAGTAGCTGTAGTCCACACCTTCAAACGTATTATCTTAACCAGACTCTAATGAGCTTTTTTCAGGTCATTAACTCAAGGATTCACATACTTTTTCCACAAGCATTATGAAGTTTTTTGATTGTTCTCAATAAAGACATGGATGATCAGAATTATTTTTAGACATTATGTTTGTCAATACCCTTGACTTAGATGAGATCAGATCACATTTTATGATAAATATATTCAGAAAACCATGAAGGTTCACATACTTTTACTTGCCACTGTATATTTTGCTAATATGTAGTACTGTGTAGTTTATTTGGGCTTAAACTTGACGGATTAGTAGTATTACTGCAAGTTAACCACTTTTTCTCTTTGTTTAAATTTTATGTGTGCAAGTTGCCTTTACATGCTGTTCAGTTGTTAGAAGTCTAAAGAAGTCTAAACTTTGCAGTTAAAGGTCATACACAAGGTTTATTTACAAAAAAACATGGCAGGTGCACTTAGGCGACGTTCACACTGCAGGGCTTAATGCTCAAATCCGATTTTTTTGCAAGGCTGTTCACATTTCCAATTAAATGCGAAACTTTTGTGATCTCCTGTGTGAACGTGAAATGAGCCAGAAGTGACCCGCACCGTTGTTTGCAGAAGTATCTAACGTTAAACATGGATGTCAACAACAGTGTAGTCAACAGCGGAGCTCTTTTTGCAATATTAAAGTTATTTTTCAAACGGAGCCAGCACAATTACAATCTTCTCATTTTGAAGAAGAAAATTAAAAAGAAGGAGGAGAGCAAGGTATTTGGCCATGGCGTTTTGTGGAGCATTGTAAACCGCCCTGTTCCTATAAGAGCCCTCGAGTTTGGCCTGAATAGAGCTGTCACCCAAAATATTAATTAAATCTGTGACCATTGACTGGTCTCAGCAGCATCGTCCGCCTTGGTTGTTGTTTATCTTCTCATTCCCGCCTACTTCAACGCAGAATTATGACGTTTGTAGCGTATCAATGACGTACATGGCCGTTCATACGGAGGTCACATTTCAAAAGAACAGATACGTATCGGATTCAGGACCACATACCCAAGTGGCCTGGGTCACATTTGAAAAGATGAGATACAGGTCGCATAGGTGCAAAAAAAATTGGGTCGGAATTGGGTCGTTTCAGCCTGCAGTGTGAACGTAGCCTAAGAAGGTTTTGCATCTGAGCTCTTCAATTATTAATAATCATCATTTGATATTTCCTATACAACAGTTCTTTTTGGTTCTCAAATCTGATTGGCCAAGAGCCTTTTCCAGTCATTATGTAATTTGTAGTGTCTTTTGAATCTGAACTCCTCAATTTTTAAAAAGTTTATTTAACTGCGTTCGGGAGGAGCATGGTCATGTGATCCAACCAATAAGTAGAATAGGTGTCTATGAATAGCAGTCCCTCACCTCTGCCCCATGACAGTTTTTGCAGCATCCCTCCTCCACCCCATCACTTCACTCTCAGCTAGTTTCATTTATCCCAGTTAAAGATGAGGGGCTCTGTGGTTAAACAACAAGCTCTGAGCCCTCCCCTCGGACAGCACGACAAATATGATTTATCTCGATTCCTATCGATTACATGTTAATGCCAACTTGTGAAATTAATTTTAAAAGGGTCTTGTGGTTGTGTGATTACCATAACAATGCAAACTCACAAAAATGTTTAGGCAAATGCAAATAATTAGAAGTAGTAATTAGAAATGAGCATGTGCAGCAAATTATCTTTCAAAAATATTACAACTTACCTATTAACTCTTCAGATCCCTCATATTGAACCTTTAATAGGTCCATTGTTTGATTCAGCTATGAATCAGGTTACTTTTACACTGGAAAAAAATGACTTTCTTAAAATTTTTATCTTGTTTTCAGTAGAAATATCTAAAAATTCTTACATTAAGATGCTTTTCTCCATGGGCAAAATGACCTAAGAAAATATAATTTTTAGACAAAAAAATATACAATTCAAGTCAATTTAAACTTAAAACAAGCAACAATATCTGCCAATGGGGTGAGGAAAAAAATCTAAAAATAAGTTATCTTTTTTCTTAAAAAACTTAATTTAAGCAAAATTTTCTCACCCCATTGGCAGATATTTTTTGCTTGTTTTAAGCACAAATTCACTTAAATTGTATATTTTTTGTCGAAAAACTAGACTTATTTTCGTAGGCCATTTTGCTCATCAAGAAAATACATCTTAATTTAAGAATTTTTAGATATTTCTACTAAAAACAGAGTCATTTTTTGCAGTGTACTTTCAGAATCAGCACACAGCGTCTCTTCACCTTAATTTACAAATTATGTGAAAAAAAGTGACTAAGATACTGTAAATATGAAGTGTTTGTGTGTTGTCAGGTGTCAGGATCAATGTCCTGTCGGCTCTTATGGAGTGGACTGCATGCAGACGTGTGCTTGTGTGAACGGTGCTCAGTGCTATCACGTGAGCGGAGCGTGTCTATGTGAACACGGATACACGGGTGAGAGATGTGAGGAGCGTAACTGTCCCGACGGGCTTTACGGTCTTAAATGTGACAAGAAATGTCCCTGTCACACCAATAACACACGCAGGTAAGATCATTCACTCATTCATTTATTTCAGTCACATACTTTTGGTTGGTTTGTTTAACAGTAAAAAAGAGAAAGACAGAGAGGAGAGTTTAGTGTTGAGTGTGTTTAAGGTAAAGTGTACTGTATGTGGCGGTTGTTGTTATTTTGTGTGTGTCTTAGACACAGTTGGTGATTGTTTAGATAAGACAGACAAGCACAGCTGACTGTAGTGTAGTATATGTTTCTGTGTCAGATGTAAGAGCAGCTGTTATTGGCTGTACAGCTGCTTTGATACTGCAGTCAGGTACTGAACAACACAACTACATCAAGAGATTTTACTGATGCTTTACTGTTAGTACAGAGAAATTAACTCACAACATGATATAATATGAATAAAACCTGAAGAAAGTTAATGAACCAATCTTAATCCTGAAGAAAAGATGTGTTGTCATGTTTGCTTGTGTCTGTCTCAGCTGTCACCCTATGACGGGCGAGTGTTCATGTAAGCCAGGATGGGCGGGGTTATACTGTAATGAGACGTGTGCTCCTGGTTTCTATGGTGAAGCGTGTCAGGAGGTTTGCAGCTGTCAGAACGGTGCCGACTGTCACGGTGTGACGGGCGAGTGCGTCTGTGCACCCGGATTTAAGGTACAAACACTCATGCCTGTCTTGAAATAATAGTAGTGAGAAATCTCCACATTGATCCCTAATTATGGTCACAGGGCACAGATTGCTCCATCACGTGTCCCATCGGTACATACGGCATCAACTGCACCTCTCTGTGTTCCTGTAAGAACGGAGCCGCTTGCTCACCGATAGACGGATCCTGTTCATGTCACGCAGGTGATTCTTTACATTTATTACACGGCTCTCTGGAATGCTTGATTCTGATTGGTCAGTTGAGACATTTGCAGGTTCGTTCTTTTCAAATAATAACCGCTCCAAAGTAATAACGCATAGCCGGTACTACTTGTACGATTAAAATCGCTCCACGGCAATAAAGATTACTGTTTGGCGCCATATTGTGACAAACACTGGACAACATTATCCCTTACTTATCTCTTCTTGTATTAGTGACCTTTAACATAAATACTGAGGCATCATGTCCAGTGAAACTCAGGGGCACGTGCCCCTTTGGATGTTTTGAGACAAGTGGATTTTGCATCTAATCTAATAAGCATCTTTTCATCTGTCACTTTGTTTCATTGGCAAAATATCATCAGTTCTTCACTTTTTTCTGAGATTTTCTCTGTTTTAATCAAATGGAAACAATGATTTATTAATGAATTATACAGACGCAACAGCGCTGGCGCCATCATTGTGCACGGTCGTGAATTAACTGTGTACAAAAATAAGGGTTCAAAGTACATTTCTTAACGGATTTATTTATTTGTATCTGCATTTATGTATTTATTCATTTATTTATTTATGCATTTAATTAATTACTTATTTATGCATTTATGTAGTTATACATTTATTTATTTCTGTATTTCTACATTTATTTGTTTATGCATTTAGTAATGAATTAATTTATACTTTTATTTATTTATGCATTTATTCATTTATTTATTCCTACATTTATTTATTTATTTATTTATACATTTCATTAATTAGTTACTTCTACTTTTATTTATTTATTCATTTATTTATTTCTGTATTTCTGCATCTATTTATTTATTTATATATATTTAAGCCATTTTTCGTCCTTTATAGATGTAAACACTCTGCCCTCTTAAAACTATATTTGTGCATGACACCATTGCATAACTATTCTGTGTTACACCTAAACATAACTGAACTGTTTTATGTGTTTATGAGTAATATTTCACATGAATATCTGTAGGTAAGTTATTTCTTTACTGGTGTTGTAGCTGCATTTGAAATATTAATTTATAGGGATGCATAGTCAACAAGATACCTGCAAAATATAAATCTACCGCTGACAGTCACCGGTAATTAGGCTTATAATGTAGCACCACATATTTATGGAGAACTTTAAGGCAGCTCAGATTAAACTGAAGTTCTCTTGAGGAATTTTCAATTGAATACATATAAGTGCATAGATATATACTGTGTATGTAATAGATGAAAAAGTACTAAAGGTGATTTATGATTTTCCGCTTGTATGTTTGTCATGTTTCCTGTCAGGTTGGCACGGGGTGGATTGCTCCATTAACTGTCCCAGTGGCACATGGGGTCTGTCCTGTAATCTGACGTGTGTCTGTGGTAATGGAGGCTCATGCAGCGCTCTGGATGGCAGGTGTACGTGTACTCCAGGCTGGAGAGGAGACAAATGTGATCTGCCATGTCATGTTAGTTTCTCAATAACATCTCACTTTATACATGCACATGATATTACAGACTCAAAACCTGTTTTTAATGTAATAATCCTTTTCTATTACTGTCCTATTGAATGGCATCCCTGTTAAATGATATGTATGGTGTACAGGACGGCACGTATGGACTGGAGTGTCGCGAGCGCTGTGATTGTATTCATGCAGACGGATGTCACCCCACAACTGGACACTGTCGCTGTCTGACTGGCTGGACAGGTAAAGATGAATCTCTTATAGCATTTCATTGCAAAAGATTACAAAAATCATTATTTCATTAAGTGTCAGAGCTGTTAATTTTATAGAGGACATGTCCACGTCAAATATTGAGATAAGTGGTCAGTTAATATGGGATTTATATTAAATACAGTGCCCTGCATAATTATTGGGACAATAAAGACAAACTTGCTTTGTTTGCTGTGAAGAGAAGAAATGAATATGAAGCCATTTCTTCACATTTGATTATGTTAATCACATACATGCTTTACCAGCAGAAACAAAAACATTCAATGCTTTTCATCTGTGAACAATACCAACTCAAACTCAACCACTGTAAAGCAGAACGAACTCAGGCGTTGCATTTGTTTTTTCTAAAAATAAACTCTACTGTTAAAAATTTTTATATGCAAAGAAAAGTGAATTAAAGGTTTTATTTATTGCTGTGTTCATGTTCATTTTAAGAGGAGTCTGTATTTTAGTTTGCATGGTTAATGTCAGCATGATAAAGTTTGGCCCTCATAATGGGAACATTTGTGCTTGCCTTGTTCCCTCGCCAAAAGCCCATTCATATTTAAAAATAAACAAAGTTTATAATGTTTTGTCCAAGATAATCTTCATAGATGAACACAACATTTATGAATTTTGAAAACGAAATGTTTTACTAGAAATTAAAAGCTAACCTTAGGCTACACCATGATAACTACACCAGCTGTCTCACATCACTGTTATCACCACCAAGCTCTTTTAATCGTTATTTAAAAACATGTTCCCTGATAAGGAAATACTCTGTGGATGAAGGTTTGTTGGGAATTCTGCTCATGTTGAGTTGTTTTTAGATCTTCATGCATGATGATGTTTGTGGTCCCATGTAGTAGCTCATATAAAGACACTTTAAAGCTTCATAAAGTCATGAGTGGGATATTACTGATGTGTTTTGTGCCAATGAATAAAACACAAACACGCTAAGCCAAACATGCCAGTGTACAAACTGTACATTTTAAGATGTTTTTTCAAACATTCTAGGTCATGGAAATTCTGTGGGGTTTTTTAGTCAGTGATAGTGACATCTGGCTTAGTGTGGTAACCCTGTAACAGTAATATAATATAATAAAATAAATGTTTAAATCAATTGATTTGTGTTTGTAAGTTAAGGTTAAAGTTAGTGAGGTGTTCTTCACATTCCTTCAGTGTGAACACAACACGTCCAGCATACTGATGATGCTATCATGAGAGTTTCCTCAGGCCTGCTTCCTCCCAATCATCCCAGCGTTGCCTGGCAACACACACACACAGCTCTCAAAAGAGGCTTTTGTCCGGGTTTTGGCACGACCCTCTGCCACAACTCTACTTTACCCACAATGCACAACACAAATGAGGCTGTAGAGTAACACACAAGAGGAGATATGCTTGATAATCAGCTTGACCAAACACTGGGACTATCTCAGAAACATGTGTAAAGAATTACTGAGTAACGTCTTGAGTAACATCAAACATCACGTGTGTCCTTTGATTGGCTGTGATTGTGACGCATCATCTACTATTTGAGATTGAAGTGTTGGTTTTATGATCTGTTATTATTATATGTGTTCACATCGGTTGAGCTGCTTTAGATCAGATCTTCACCCCTCACCTTCATCTGATGTGGGACAGGGTTAAGAGGATCATACAGCAGGACTCTATGTGATGTTTTTGGTGATGTGTGATGACAGGTATCCATTGTGACAGTGTGTGTGCTGAGGGCCGCTGGGGTCCCGGCTGTTCTCTGTCGTGTAACTGTAAGAACGGAGCGTCATGTTCACCTGATGAGGGCACTTGTGAGTGCGCATCTGGATACAGAGGAACCAACTGTCAGCGCAGTGAGTTTATTACCTGTGTGTGTGTTGTATGTTTGTGTATTTCCTCTGATGTCCTCTCTTGTTGTATTCTCAGACTGTTCTCCAGGTTTCTTTGGTCATCAGTGTAGTCAGGTGTGTCCTCAGTGCGTCCACAGCAATGAACCGTGTCATCACGTGAGCGGCCAGTGTGACTGTCTGCCTGGTTTTAAAGGATCTCTCTGCAATGAAGGCAAGACTCATGAGTCTCACAGAAGAATATTTTTCAGTGTTTTCTTCAGTATGTGTAGTGTTTGTATCTGTGCTCTTTTATCTGATGTGTCTGTCTGATGTCAGTGTGTCCCAGTGGCAGGTTTGGTAAGAAGTGTGCGTGGAGCTGCAAGTGCACTAATAACGGCACGTGTAACCCCATCGACGGCTCGTGTCAGTGTTACCCCGGCTGGATCGGCAGCGACTGCTCACAGCGTGAGTTTCAGTCACGTTAAAGGGATAGTTCGCCTAAAAATTACAATTCTGTCATCATTTACTCACCCTCACATTGATCCAAACCTGTATAAATGTCTTTGTTCTGCAGAATACAATCGAAGATATTTTAAAGAATGTTTGTAACCACACGCAATAGACTTTTATAGTAGGACAAAATAATACAATGAAAGTGAATGGTGCGCCAGGTCTGTTTGGTTATTATCATTTATCAAAATATCTTTGTTTGTGTTCAGCTGAATAAAGAAATGTATAGAGGTTAAGTAAATGATGATAGAACTTAAATTTTTTTCTGTGAACTATTAGACTCTCTCCTTCTCTCTTTTTCTCTCTCTCTCTCTCTCTCTCTCTTTTTCTCTCTCTCGCTCTCTCTCTCTATCTCTTCAGTGTTGTCTTCTTTAGGATCATGATTAAGAAACATTGATTCTAATGTCATTCAGATTTGTTTCTGACGCCCCCTGCTGGCCATATTGACAAACACACAGGACTTTCTCTTATTTAATGTACAATAAAAAGACATTTTCATATAGTCAGGGCCAAGTTTGAAATCACAATTAAAAATGAGATGTACAAAGAGATTTAAGGGTTGTGATTTGAAATATAGGTAAATGTCAGATTTAGTTTATTCAGCTCCAGTGCTGCTGACAGAAGAAAAAAAATACTGAGACATTACTTAAATTGATCTTCATTATCACCTCACCTAAATAATGTTATAAATGTAAATGATGTAAAATTCCATTTAAAGGGATAGTTCACCCAAAATGACAAATTCTGTCATCATTTTCTCATTCTCGTGTTGTTCTAAACCTGTACAAATTTCTTTATTCTGATGAACACAAAAGAAGATATTTTGATAAATGATGGTAAGCACACAGCTGATTGTAACCATTGACTTTCATAGTAAGAAAAACAAATATAATAGAATTTAATGGGTACCGTCAACTGTACCAACATTTATCAAAATATCTTCATCATTATTTATCACAATACTTTCATAATATTTGTTGTCCTAATATGGCAGTCAATGAATACAATCAGGTGTGTGCTTACGTGTTGCACTGGGTTTATGGGATGTCACTGTGAAAGATTTATCAAAATATCTTCTTTTATGTTTATCAAAATAAGAAAACTCATACAGGTCTAAAAGTACATGAGGACAGAAGTTACTTTTTTGGCTAAACTATCCCTTTGCTGAAAAGCCAAAGTTTCTTGACTTGTTCTTGATCTTGTATGATGTGTTTTTCCAGTTGAACAGTATGTGTTTATATAATGATTTGTGTTTATGTGTAGCGTGTCCACCCGGTCAGTGGGGTCCTAACTGCATCCACACGTGTAACTGTCATAACGGAGCCTTCTGTAGTGCTTATGACGGCGAGTGTAAGTGTACGGCCGGCTGGACGGGTCTCTACTGTACACAACGTAAGTATACAGCTTCAATCAAACGTTGCATTCTGACTGGCAAATGAAAGAAAACCGGTTTGAAAAAGTTATGCTTGCATTTTCAAAACTAATCACTTAGTTCCTCTTTAAATGTGAACAGTTTTTATTATGTTAGTATATTGTATTGTTGTAAGAGATGTGATATGTTTTGTGACTGCAGGCTGTCCGTTGGGTTTCTATGGGAAAGACTGCGCACAGGCGTGTCAGTGTGAGAACGGCGCTGACTGCGATCATATCTCGGGTCGGTGTACGTGTCGCACTGGCTTCATGGGACGTCACTGTGAAAAGAGTGAGTGTTTTTCAACAGGACTGTGAGTTTGTGTGTGTGTTAAAGTCTGAATATCTTCATCACACTCTTCCTCCACACACTTTCAGAATGTCCTGCTGGTACGTATGGATACGGCTGTCGACAGGTGTGTGATTGTCTTCACAACTCCACGTGTGATCACATGACCGGCACCTGCTACTGTAACCCCGGCTGGAAAGGCTCACGCTGTGATCAGGGTAAATAACATTAAAGGGCCCCTATTATGCCTTTTCACTTTTTCTACTTTATTTATTTTTGCTGTTTCTGCATCATTACAAAACGCAAAGGGAGATATTCTGTCTGTTTAACACAAAACACTTTTCAAGAACTACTTTGAATGTATTAATTAACACTGAATTCATCTGTTGAGTTGTCTTGTAGTTAAAGATGACTCTTTATTAGTTTATGTGCAGCACATATCTTAACTCAGCATTAGTTTATATTTAAGTAAGAATTTATTTAGGTATTAGTTCATCATGATACATAACCCTTAATTATAAAGTGTTAGCACTCAAATATATATTCGTTCTCAAATATTTAAGTAACTAAATGAAGAAAGAAGAAAAAAGAAAATCGCTGTTTTAAAATAATGTTTAGTATATGAGGTAAAACAACATGACAAATAAATAAACATTTCAGTAACTTTAGGTTAACAGATTTTACCACAGCAGTTTAATCAGTTTAATCAACAGTCCGAATGAAATTGAAATAAAAAATGAAAATGTTTTTTTGGAATATTGTGGTATTTTTTACAAATGACTTATCTGTGAGCTTCATTATTTAAAAAAAAATGAATGTGCCCTCATAATCTGGAATCACAAACAACACTAATCTCCCTCCTTGAAACGGTATCTCTTTACTTCTGGGAGGGCAGGGCCCTGGAAAAGATCACCGTGATCAGCAGATAGCAACATGACCCAACTTTCAATTCTCCCGTCAATTCTCAATGGACCAATTCAGATCTCACCTGTGACCCTACCAATTTTTCCCATTTCAGCAGCAGTTCCACTAGAATATACATCACTACGGAAAAATTAAGACAAACACTATTTCCATCTCATTATGACTTTAAAGGAGTAGTCCACTTTAAAGATGGGGTCCAGTGACTTTTTATAGTAGGAAAAAAATACTATGGTAAGTCAATGGGCCCCATCTATAAGTGGACTACTCCTTTAACATCATATTTTCTACAGATACTATAGATGTATCAAATCAATGGGAAATCACTCAAATATATATTCATTCTCACATATTTAAGCTGTTACGGCTTCCAATAAGCTGTATCGTTGGGGAATGTAGAAGGTATTTGACACGTGATTAAAAGGTCCATGCAGTCGGGAATAAGATTAAAGACAGTTCTTTATTGCTTCATCCAAAGTTTCTTCAAGAACAGCAATTTATAATCCATTTCTTTAAAAAACGCATACCATCAAAATCAAGCAATGCAACTTTACTCCCTGCACGCTACCAGTTGTCATGGTAAAAAACCATATGCTTCCTTCCCCACCTGTCCGTCATTAGACTTGTGCTTAATTATATAGTTCACCAAGTGCCACCTAGTGGACATGAACAAAATGGCTCCTACATAAGCTACTAAATGAAGAAAGAAAAAAATTAAATTGCTAAGATTATGTTTGTCTCTGAGGTGAAATGAAATGACGTTCATTTTTAAATGACGTGAGTTTGCTGCTTTTTTGCCGAGCACAGGAGAAAGTGTGCACTGGTGAAGAATACCCTAACCCTAAAGGTATAATGGGCTCAATTATGTTTTGACTTCATTTCCTAAAAAAAATCATAACATTCAAATGGATAACATTCAGTGAAAAGTGAGGTTTATTTGTTACATTATTAAAGAACATTCTGTAGAAGTTTTTTTTTTTTTGCAACATTCTGGGAAAATTACTTAATGGTTTCAAAGATAAATCCTAAACAGGACGTTCCCAGAACTTTATTATTTTGTTTTTCAAAAAAAAAAAAAAAAACATAAAGGAACAAAAGACTAAAGTCAGGGGAACGTTCTGTGTTTGCTGGAAACCCTCTTTGTTCTGCCTTCCTAAGACAAAATAAATGTTGATGTAGTATTGCTCTCACAACAACCCCAGCTTTTCACTTTCAATTCTTTAACTCTCACTTCTATAAAAGGCTCATTATAGTTGTGCGTACTAGTCCTACGACATAGTCTCGATGCCGTACTCTACGCGTAAGTTTTCATTTATACATCTGCGTCGTCATCCACGTTGACGTGCAATTACACATGCAGACTGCTAGTCAGACCAGGCACAGCCTACAGATAACCTACGGCGTAGCTACTGCCTAGACTTTATGCACGACTATAACTTGCACTTAACTCTCACTTCTCTAACTCTCACTAGTCATTGTATTTGGAAACAAAGATGAATCTCTCAGAGTTAACACATAACTTGAAATAAGGGGTTTTACAAATTCACCTTCCAATTCAGTCTTAATGAATTGTAACAAAAGTAGCTTGCTGTCCTTGGAGGGAGCTCTGAACCTTTGGGAAAAGTGAACTTGAGGCTTGAGCCCCAAGTTAAGCCCCCTGTAACACAACTGCACAGAGGACGAAAGAGAGTCGTGAAGAAGGAGATAGGGAGGACCGGAGGTGCGGAGACTGCTTAATGATTGACAGGCCTGAATGTTTAGACTCCTCCCAAACCTACATTTAGATCTTCATTTAAACTTAGTGAAAAGCAAATCATCTCAGAAATATAGCAAGGCTGATTTTATGTTTTTTAAGAAGAGGAAGTACCGATGCGTTTTCTAACGATCAAAATAATCCTATAGAGAAAAGTGATGCGCAGAGAATAGCAATTGATCGTCAGTCAATCCAAAGTGCTTCAAGTTTTAATGACTTTAATATTATATTATTATAGTGATTATATTTTCCACAGAAATGGCAGGTTTATGACCCAAGACTTGTAATTGAATTTTAATCTGGGATGTTTCTCATTGTTACGGCCGGCTCGAAGCCGTGACAAATGTAAAGGAGGACATAGTCAGGTTGGTAAGTTGCAACAAAAGATATTTATTAATGTAAATATAAAACATAAAATAAGGAATAAACAAACCCAATATTGACCCTGTCAAACCCACAGATGGTTTAAGTGTCAGACAGAATCAAGTAACCCAATTATAACATCAAAATAAGTTTAACTAAACCAAAACCAAACAAGCAGGAGAACAGCCCCCACAACAAACAGCATTGAGACTTTATAGAGAAGGAACAGTTGTAAGCAATTCTGTTGACGTGCCCTCAAGCCACGCCCACTGACCGGTCTTAGTGGAAGTAACGAGGGACTCGTCACACACCCCCCCTAAAAAAAAGCAGATTAAAAAAAATCATAACTCCATAAAACATCAACAGTGTAAAAAATAGTATTCAAACCAGATGGCCAAAATCTAGCAGTCTTAACTCTCCAACTCTTTCCTGCAACCTGGCGCCTAGGAAGCAATTTAAGAAAAGAATAGAGAAAGACAAGAAAAATAGGATGAATCCTATTACATTACACCATATGTATGCGCGATAAAGCATCAGCAGTTATGTTATCTGTGCCTTTTATATGGCGAATATCCAACAGGTATCCCTGCAAAAACAAGCACCACCTCATTAACCTTTGGTTAGGGTTCTGTAATGAATGAAGAAAAACTAATGGATTATGATCAGTAAAAACCACCAATGGTCCCACAGATGAACCCACATAAACTTCAAAGTGTTGCAAAGCCCAAATGAGAGCCAGTGCTTCCTTCTCAATTACAGAATAATTAAGTTGGTAAGCATTAAACTTTCTAGAAAAGAATCCAACTGGGTGATTGATGCCATCCTCAGAAATCTGTAACAGAACAGCACCAGCACCCACATTACTGGCATCCACTTGCAACTGAAACGGTTGATCAAAATTCGGAGCGTTTAACACAGGACCCTCTGTAAGGAGCATTTTAACCCTCTCAAATGCTTGCTGACAATTTGAAGTCCAGCAAAAATTTATTCCTCCCCGCAATAAGTTTGTCAGGGGGGCCACCACTCTAGAGAAGTTTCTACAAAAACAACGATAAAACCCTACCATTCCAAGAAACCGCATGAGTTCTTTCTTGGTAGTGGGTGTAGGGTAGTTATCGATGACATCTACTTTTGCACGGACAGGACGCACCTGACCCTGCCCTACCACTTTTCCCAAATAAATTACTGTGGCCTTGGCAAATTCACATTTCTCCAAATTAACAGTTAAATTTGCTTTCACCAATCGATCAAATAGTGCTTTAATCTGAATAATGTGCTCTTCCCAGGTTTTACTAAACACGACGACATCATCCAAATACACAGCGCATCCTTTTAAACCAGAAATGACTCGATTCATTAGACGCTGGAAGGTAGCGGGGGCGTTTCGTAATCCAAAACTCATGACTTTATACGAATATAAACCAGATGGCACAATGAAAGCTGAAATTTCTCGAGCTCTTTCAGTTAGAGGCACTTGCCAGTAGCCTTTAAGCAGATCAAACTTACTAACAAACTCAGCGTTTCCTACCTGATCAATACAGTCTTCAATTCGAGGTAGTGGAAATGAATCAGGTTTTGTGATAGCATTTACCTTCCGGTAATCTGTGCAGAATCTGAACGATCCATCCGACTTATTTACCAACAATGATGGGGATGCCCAACTAGAAAAAGACGGTTCAGCGATATAATTTTCCAGCATGTTGTCAATTTCATTCTCCAAGTATTTTTTCTTATTCACAGATACTCGATAATAACGCTGCCGAATTGGAGCGGACTCTCCTACATCAATGTCGTGTTCAATCAGACTTGTTCGAGACGGAGTATCAGGAAATAATGTAACGTATTCCGAAATTACATTAATCAAATCTGTGCGTTGCCTTTCAGTTAAATGACTAAATCGTTCATGTAAAGCGTTTAACGCTTCAGAATTGTGTAGCCGACCCTGAAGGATGGAATCTCCCGGATCAATCTCATCTTGATTTTCATTTGTTAAAATCGATGTGGTGAGCAATTCAGTATCACCACTTCCGGCAGGATGAGTATCACCATTTCTGGCAGGATGACCTGTAGGCAACACAGGTTTAATAAAAGAATCAGGTACATCAACTTTGTCTTCATTTTTAGTGTCAAGACAATCTTCAGAACCATAAAAAGGCTTTAACAAATTTACATGACACATTCTAGTTTTCTTCAACCGATCTGGCGTCTCAATTAAATAATTAAGGTCAGAGATTTTTTTAGCAACAGTGTATGGACCTGCAAATTTTGCCTGGAAAGGTGATCCAACAATAGGCAGTAAGGCAAGAACCTGATCACCCGATTGAAACGAGCGCAACTCTGTACGACGGTCAAATAGTCGCTTCATCCGCCCTTGAGCTTTTTTCAAAGATGCTTTTGCCAATTGACACGCTTCAAAGATTCGTCTGCGAAAATCACTCACATACGACAGAATGTTTTTAGGTGGATCAAACTTTTTCCAGTCTGCAGACAAAACAGACAATGGACCGCGCACGTCATGTCCAAATACAAGATCGTTTGAACTAAATCCCGTACTTTCCTGAGCAGCTTCACGAGCAGACATCATTAGCCAAGGTAACCCAGATTCCCAATCCTTGTCCATTTGAACACAATATGATCGCAGTAAAGATTTTAAGGTCTGGTGAAATCTTTCCAGTGCTCCTTGGCTTTGGGCATGATAAGCACTGGAAAGATTGTGTTGAATATTAAGCTGTTGCAAAACTTGACTGAACAATTTTGAAGTGAAATTACTCCCCTGATCAGACTGGATTATCCTTGGTATCCCAAATATGGAAATGAACTGAGTCAGTGCCTTTAAAACTAACTTCGCAGTCAGAGAACGTAACGGATACACAGCCGGATATCTAGTCGCTTGACACATGACAGTAAGAAAATATTCATTTCCAGCTTTCGATCGTGGCAATGGCCCCACGCAGTCCACAATAAGATGTTCAAATGGTTGGCCAATTGCAGGGATTGGATACAACGGGGAAGGTTTTAAAGTCTGATTCGGTTTACCTGTCAGTTGACACGTTTGACAAGACTTAATATACTTTGATACATCACGTTTCAACTTTGGCCAAAAGAAACGTTTTAACAGTAACTTGTATGTCTTTCTTACGCCCAAATGCCCTGAAGTATCATGGGCCGTTCGTAAGACAACCTGACGGAGAGACTGAGGTACAACAATTTGTTGCATAGGATCGCCAAGTACAAATTCTCCATGTGGTACCCATTTTCGAACCAGCACATCTTCCTCTAGATAATATCCAGAAGGGAGATTAGCGATTATATAACTTGGGACAACGCGGTCAAATAACTCACTGAGAGTCACGTCAGCTTTTTGTTCTTTAATTAAATCTTCACGTGACACCGAAAGGAGAGAAGGAATTTCTAGCGTTTCAGTCACCAACCTTTTAGTTTCCGACTTATCTTCAGGTTGTGTTTTACTCATAGACCTCGTAATCACGCACGACGGAGACACATCCGAGAAACAAGTAAAGTTTTCATCACTTGACTCAGTTGAGGCAGATGGCATAACCACCAAATTTGGTAAAACATTTTGCCAAACTCGGTCACCTGCCAAATCATTTCCCAAAATTACCTGCACTCCTTCCACAGGCAAACAGGAACGCACTGCAACCTCCACCTCTCCCTGGATCAAATCAGAACACAAGACAATTTTGTGCAAGGGAACAGACATCACATTTAATCCAATACCCCTAATCAACACATTGTTTCCAGTGTATGAATCATCTGAAAAAGATAAAACAGATTCTAAAACAAACGTTTCTGCTGATCCAGTATCACGGAGAATTTTGACTGGTACAGTCTTGGTAGAGTTAAGCAATCTCACAAAACCATCTGTAACAAATGGAGAAAAGGTTGAAACACAAGATGAGCAATTCCTTTGCATATTAACTTCTGAAGAAGTCACAGCCAGAGCAACAGGTTTCACTGAAGACTTAAATTTCAATTTAGCAGCATCTTTTGCTTTTAAGGATGGACATTCATTCTTCCAGTGACCAAACGCACGGCAATAATTGCACCGATTTTCCCTGTCTTTCTCTCCACCGGCGAAATTACGCGGCCTATCAGATGAAGTACGCACAATTTTAGAAGGCCTGATAAGACTGTTTCTGAACATTTTCTCCCAGATTTTTGTAACAAAAAGAGGTTTTATGAATCAGAAAAAAATCATCAGCCATAACAGCTGCCTCATATGCAGTGTCGGGTTTTCTCTCACTAATGTATGTTGCTACACGTTGTGAAACAGAGTTTTTAAACTGCTCAAGCAACATCAACTCCTTCATATCATCTACTGTCTTCACGTCAGAGGCTGCACACCAACGATTAAAATGAACCGAAATATCATGTACAAACTCAACATGAGTTTGACTTTCACTTTTCTTCCAGGACCTAAATTTTTGTCTATAGGCCTCTGGAACCAATTCGTATGCTCTCAACACTGCATCTTTAACAGTCGAATAATCCTTAGCATCTTCTACACTAAGAGACGCATATGCTTCTTGAGCTTTACCTGTAAAAACAGACTGCAACATAAGCGTTCGTTCTTCACCAGGCCAACTTCTCGCATCTGCCACGCGCTCAAACAATAGAAAGAAGCGTTCAACATCTTTCTCATCAAACTTGGGAATCAATCTCATATTAGTCACTACATCAAACTTACTCAAAGTCACATCACGATCTACACCTCCCATTGCAACAAGTTTTCCTTCCCTTATCAGATCTAAACGACAACGTTCAAGATCAATTTGCTGTTGTTGTAACTGAAGTTTAGACATTTCCACACGATTTTGCGCTTCTAACATTTTCACTTTCATGTCATTTTGAATTAACAAAAGTTGTTTTTGTTGCTCAAATGTGAAAGATGACATTGCAGATGCATCAGTAAAATCTGAAGCACCTTCTAGGGACTGAGGGTCGAAAATTCCACGTTCAATTAACTCAGTTTTTATCAAGAGTTTGATGTTATCTTTTAAACGTTTATCTTGACTTAGCAAATTAATTTCAAAGTGACCCGCAAGTTCTACCAACTGATCCTTAGTCAAATTATTTAACAAAGTTTCAGATGGAGCACTAATAAACTCTTCAATTTTTGAGGTCATGATAAACACAAATAAATTGGCTACTTAATTTTCAAAACACATTTTTTTTTTCTGAGGAGTAGATTTTGGACAAGCAATTCCCTCTAACTGAAATTCAAAACTACCTAAACTCAACCCTAATCTTCATACAGTTACTTGCAGTGGGTTCTTATACACCATAAACCAGTGTTTGCAATAGCAACCGATTAACAAGTCACTATCACAAAACACGGACGTGTTCCCGAGACAACTGCTCTGACTGCTTTCACCGTACAAAAAAAAACAAACTAAAATAAAAAAGATCGGAGTATCCCGTTAAGGATACCCCGCTAAGCCTAACAAGGGAAAAGCAAATCCAATAATAAACTTCACCTCTAAATGTAAACAAAGAGTAGCCAACACTTACCGAAGCTGAACTCCCGCAACGCAACCAAAATAAGCAAACCAACCATTATATCCTCCAAAATTTGTAACACGAAATATTAAACACTATCGAAGAAACGAACAAAAATATCAATGTAATGAATCAATCATCAAATCAATAATATGAATAATATTTTACCAAACAAATCACTAAATTTAAGGACGAGCCCCCACATTTGTTACGGCTGGCTCGAAGCCGTGACAAATGTAAAGGAGGACATAGTCAGGTTGGTAAGTTGCAACAAAAGATATTTATTAATGTAAATATAAAACATAAAATAAGGAATAAACAAACCCAATATTGACCCTGTCAAACCCACAGATGGTTTAAGTGTCAGACAGAATCAAGTAACCCAATTATAACATCAAAATAAGTTTAGCTAAACCAAAACCAAACAAGCAGGAGAACAGGCCCCACAACAAACAGCATTGAGACTTTATAGAGAAGGAACAGGTGTAAGCAATTCTGTTGACGTGCCCTCAAGCCACGCCCACTGACCGGTCTTAGTGGAAGTAACGAGGGACTCGTCACATCATATGTTGTTGTTTGTTATATTATTCCTCAACATTTGCTTTATCTTTCTCTTAGCTGGTGTGATCATCGTGGGAAACCTGAATAGTCTGACGAGTACAGCGTTACCCGTGGGCTCATATCAGATCGGTGCCATTGCCGGAATCATCGTCCTGGTGCTTCTGGTGCTCACCCTACTCACGCTCTTCATCATTTACCGCAGAAAACAGAAGGGCAAAGATTCCTCAGTGCCTGCGGTTACATACACGCCAACCATGAGACCAAACACTGATTACACCATCGCAGATATAAGACGTATGTAAAGATGCATAACATGTCAACATTTCTCTTATATGTTCTTACTAAAGTGTTGTGTGTGTCTTTCTGTTAGAGACACCGTTTTGATGTTACTTTGGACTTAAACAGTAATTGCGTGTGATCTGTTTGCTGTTTTTAGAGCCCACAGTTCCTCAGACGACTGACGTCTCTCCCAACAGCAATCATTTCTCCAATCCCAGCTATCACACATTGACCCAATGTAGCAGTCCACCTCATGTTAATAATCTACCCTATGGAAAGGTCAGAACATTGCATCATCACATGTGATACTGTATATACACCTCACAATAGTGCTCTGCATTATTTAAATTCAATATTTGCACACTCAAAATGTCTTGATGTAAACAAAAACTGTATAAACCTTAACTACCGCTGTCCCCTGAGCGGGAAAATAACTTCAATATATCAACATTACATTTTAATCTATCACAACAGACTATATTTAATTGGAAAAGTCTAATACTGTAGTTTTCATATTTCAAAACCTTTTAGTAGTAATAATAATGCAGTGACAGTAATTTATTAATTTGTGACAAGAAACCGTTGACACCTAGTGGCTGTTGTTGGTAAAACCACTAAAAGTGTAACACAAACCTCATTATTTGTAATAATTTTATGTATAACATATATTTTATTGTATTATTTTTATTTATTACAATAAATGTAAACTGTTATAGCTATTTTTTATTGAATATTTTCACCTCCAGACACCATATCAGCCTTGTTTTTGCTTAGTCATCCCATTTTAGCAGTTTATTTACACAAAGATGCAAATGTTAAAAGTAAGAGTTTATTTATAAAGCACTTTTTAATACACCATGGGGCGGTTTCCCGGACCAGGATTAGCTTAATCCAGGACTAGGCCTTAGTTTAATTAGGAAATATAACTAGTTTTAACAAACATGCCTTACTAAAAACATTACCTGTGTGCATTTTGAGGTAAAACAAAGGGCCCTGATGTATTTTAAAATATGTAAGTGCAAGTTGTTTTCAGTTTGGAGAGCTCTTAAAAGTGTTTAAGTCTAGGACTAGTCTAATCCCTGTCCGGGAAACCGCCCCCATGTGTTTTATTAAAGTGCTGTACATTATTAAAAAAATTACAGGAACCAACAACTCACAGACAGCTCTAAAACACAAAACACACTTCAAGAAAGCAGCTCTCACATAGTGTTAAAAGCCAAACCTATAAAAAAGCCTATAAAAAATTAAGATCACATTTAAAAGTTTTAAGATCACATTTAAAGCACTAAGAGTTTGCGCCTGTATAATGTAGGGGCAGACTATTCCAGAGCTTTGGGGCTGCCACTGCAAAGGCTCATTCACCCCTACTCTTCAACTTTGTCGATAGAATGACAAGACATAAGTGATCAGCAGATCTAAGTGCTCTACGAGGAGCATACAGTTCGATGAAGTCAGCAAGATAGCTCGGCACTAGACCATTTAGAGGTTAAAAACGAGTATTAACATTTTTATTGGATCCTATAATAGACCTGTAGCCTATGAAAGGAAGCAAGAGGGCTTCACAAATAATTTTATATCGCCAAGGTCTAAGTCTATTGGCTCACTGGCGGCACTCCCTAGCGTGAACAGCATTACTTCTGTATTCTCTTCATTAAAATTAAGGAAGTTCATTGCCATCCAGGTCTTAATTTCCTCTAGACATAAAGGTACTAACGAAGTTGAATCCTTTTGTTTCAAAGGCAGATAGATTTGCATGTCATGTGCATAACAATAAAATTAAATACCATATTTTTTGAGAATATGTCCCAAAGGAAGCATATAGAGAGAGAGAATTGAATGGGCCCCAAAATGGAGCCCTGGGGGACCCCACACTTAAAAGAAGCTATTGTGGAGACAAAGTCTCCAAAATGAACTGAGAATGTTCCAACAGTCAAATAAGATACCAGTACCAGTGCACTACCCTTAATTCCAACACATTGTTCAAGGCATGTAATCAAGATATTATGATCTACTGTGTCAGAAGCAGCCGAAAGGTCTAGTAAAATAAAAATCGTAAGGTCCCCTAAATCAGCAGCAAGTAGTAATTAAAACATTAAAACACATTAGTGTAAAGAAAGAAGTAACCACAGGTGGTATCTGCACACTAACAGATTTATTTTATCACAGTAGTTTAGATCAAACCACATATAAGGAATGCTGTGCAAGTAAAAAAAAATTGTTGGGTATGAGATTAGCAGAACAGCCTTTAATGCTCTCTCTCTCTCTTATCTCTCTCTCTCGGTGTGTCTCTCTCTCACACAATTTTTATATGATCTCCCCTTAAAAAAGCAGAAGAACAACCAGCTGTTTGTGAACATGAAGAATCCTGAGCAGAGGAAACTGCCAGATCACACGGGAACTCTGCCAGCCGACTGGAAACAGGGGGGATCCTTCAATGAGCTTGGTGAATACACAGCACACATTATTAACATGTTCAGCATCCCTGTGTTTGTTTCATGTATGGATATAAGACAGCAAAAGTACATTGAAAGCATAAACGCATTGTACAACAGTAGATGTGAGTGTTTTGTTATTTCACTTATCTCCTGACACACACACACACACACACACACAAAAAGAGACGCAGGATCTTTCATTGCCAGCTGTGTTCATGTAAACAATGATGACGCATCTTTATTTCTCATGTTAGGAGCTTATGGTGTTGACAGACGTTACATGGGGAAATCACTGCGAGGTATGAGATCATTTTACGAGGATAGAATTTTTTTATACTATGCTGGGATTAAAATCTGTGTTGTGTTTGTAGATCTGGTGAAGGACGTACCCTATCACAGCAGTTCCTGCTCTCTCAGCAGTTCAGAGAATCCATACGCGACCATCAAAGATCCTCCTGCCCTGCTGATGGCCAAGAGCTCTGAGTGTGGATATATGGAGATGAAGTCTCCGGCTCATAGAGACTCACCGTACACAGAGATACACGCCTCCGGTCCTCCCTACAAAAACGTCTATGAAGTTGGTAAGAGTCGGATAGATTCAGAGAGTGTTCATCTCTACTGATATCTTTAAACAAACATTTACATCTCTGCATATTCTACCATGGGAGTGATCACCTGTAACAGGACTCGTGACTTTTCCACTGCTTCATATTTTAAACATTTAACACTTAACAAATCCTTCGTTTTCCAGAGCCAACCATCAGTAACATCTCTAACAACAACTACAATGGACCGTTTTGTCAAGATCCCTATGACCTACCAAAGAACAGCCGTATCCCGTGTCATTATGATCTACTGCCCACCAGAGACAGCAGCCCTTCACCTGCAGAGAATGTGGACAAGAAATAAACAAACTTTATCATTAAATCTCCCTGTCTCTACAGCACTAGATTAACATTTGTCATTAATTCTCAAAAACCGTCTATAAAAGTTGAATAGTTGTTTTTAAAACAATGACGTGTCGGAGCCGGTAGCTCGAGGTCCTTTGCCGATCCCATACCCCTCTCTCCACCCTGTACTGTACTTTCCTCTTATATACACTGTCTGTTAAAGGCAAAATGCCCCCCCCCCAAAAAAAAAAAAACTATGATGTATTCTGACCCAGAGAAATGAAGAGCTGGAGGGGATACCACTGAATTAACTTGATTCTTTCGAACACAAGCGAATCATTCCATTCATTTATAACAAACCAATCCTTTGAATATCACTGTGCAAAAATAAAACACGAATGATGATTCTGTACAGGACCTACGTATGTTTTGCCTGAAAGCATTTCAGGTTTACCAAAGGTGGATTTGCAGTTACAAGCACTATTATTATTGTATTTATACTGACAGACGTCCATTAGTTTACACTAGATTCAAATCTTTTCTTTTTTGAGACTGATCACTGAAATTTGTCAAAAACGTTATAGTTTGAAGTGAGCTGAAGCTGGACTTTTGCAAAGCTAGATCTCCAATTTAATGTTATGTGGAGTCAGTTTCATACGACAAACGCTCTTGCGAAAAACATTCATGTGTTTTGAGCCTGATATGAACTTAAATTGTATAAAATTGTACATACTGCCAGTTCTCACATAAATGTGCTATTATGATCCTATAACACATTCCTAAAGTCAACTGTAATTTGTCAAATATTTTACATTAGGAAAGATTACTGTTCTTTACCCAACAGTGTGTTATATTTTTATTTTTATATGGTTTACTAAAAGTGACACAAGGAAATGATTAATAATACTGATTCCAGAAAGCGACTGAAGACCATGTGTTGTGTGTATGCGTGTGTATGTATCTTACAATCAATATCATTCTTTTGTTTTTGATTTTATAATAAATAAATGAAGTTGCACAACTGCCGTTATTTACTTTCCCAAAGAGCACAGGAACAAGAATTTCTGTACCCTACAAACATTGGTTCAACATATTTTGAATGTTGTATATTACTATATTTTTAACTTAAATGCTTATACTGTATATGCAATTCATTCTTACAATAAAATGACAACATTTTTCAAGTTGGCAATAGGTATGGAAGTTTTTCTTAACTAAATTGAAATAATACAAATGACCTTTTATTAGCATCCAATCTTATACTAATGGACTTCAGTGCAGCTTTGAATAGCAGATAATATGATTCTAACAGGATGGATGTGAAAAGTAACCTATATAGACAAAAGTATTCAAATGCCTGACCATTAAACCAACAAGGATTTTAATGACATTGCATTCAAGTACATTAGACTTTATATGGAGTTTGCCCCCCCCCACATGCAGCTATTAGAACTCCTAAGGGTAAGCATGTATAGCGAGAAAAGAATGGGGCCTAGAACTGATCCTTGTGGTACACCATATTTAACCTGAGAGTTATAGAACGTTTCCTCATTTACATAAGAAAAGTGATACTGATTGGACAAATAAAGCCCCTATCGCAATGTTTGTCTTTTCTTAGTTGCTTAAATCTACAACAATATCAGACCTGAGAGTTTTAAACCAATATAAAATAAATAATCGCTGTTATAAGCTTCCTTTCCAACCAAAGTTACAGGGTGCAGCTGTAGTCTGTCATAGGAGAACTGCCCCTGCTAGCCAAGTCTGGTTTCTCACAATGTTTTTTCTCCACAAGTTGAGTTTTGGTTTCTTGCCATTGTCAGGCGGTTGGCTTGCTTACTAGGAGATTGCTGACATTAGCTTAGAGTTTTGTAAATTCTGTTAAGCTTTTCTTGTAGTTGTTCAGCTACAATCTTAAAGACATCACTGTTTCAATTTTGTAGGTGTGTGGTGCTCTTGCCTTTAATTTCTCTATGCTTTTTGCACTGCGGTTTGTGGAATTAATAGCAAATTTTTATGTATTGTAAAAATCTCTTGCTTTTGTGTATTTTTCCATGTAAAATGGAAAGGCATGTCTAGTTTAATATGATGCCTGTTATTTATTATTTTACTTATCTGAAAAGTTTTATAGTCAAAGATAAAGCATATACTGTTTTTTATAATCTAATGATTATAATCGATAAGGACAATACAATTTGTAATACTACATATTCAATATACTATTTCAAAGGGTCACATTATGGACTTTATTTAGATATTTTTTATAGCATGTTAAAATTCCCACTTTGTAGGTGGGAGCAAATTTTTTTCTAGGTTAATAGAAGCACTTAACCACTTAAGTTAATACTTACTTTTTCTATAATTAAGTGCTAAAATTAAGTATTTACAGGTTTTCTTTGGTTTCATGTGATGTTGCTTTTAAACAATGCAGCATTGTATCAAAGTACTATGTTAATAACTTTGTTTCTGGATAGAATATGATGGGTGAATCACAAAAAAACAACAAGCAGGGTAACAAAAAAGATCTTTACTTCTCGGCTGGTGAAAGGCACGGGCATAAAATGCCATGAAATCTTTCACAGTTGTTAGGGGTACATTTGACAAAACCTTCCATTCTTTGATGTGGAAATATTCTTCAAGTCTTTGAACATATAACAGGTTTGGCTTTGACCATCAGGATTCAGTCAGAGATCATCCTCAGGTCTGTGTTATGTCCTGTGTCACTCCGACACATCCATCATCATCATATGTAAGAACACTTACAGCATCTGCAGCATTTTTTCAAGTGTTTTACTAACATGATCTTACGTAACTGGTCCACAATAAACATACAAACAAATCATAATCATCATTAAACCTTTGATATTAAGTCTGAAAACAAAAACTACTATAAAATTAGATCCAAACACCTAAGAGATAAACCTCTGGTTTCACTGACAAGGCTTAAGACTAGACTAAAACACAAGTCTCAAATAAAAATCAAATCTTTTATGTTTATAAACATTTTCATTTAACTAAGGCCTAGTACAGGTTTTAGCTAAGCCTTGTCTGTGAAACTAGGTCATAATGGAAACGTTCATATACATTTCAACTCTTCATTTTTAAAAACCTCCAAATACAAAAGGGATTTGCAATTGTCTGACTCTTCATTTGAAATGTAAACATATTACAGAATGAGTCAAACCTTAGGATGCACATTAATCTTTAAGAACAGAAGACTTCTCCTGAACATCCAGAAAAAGATTGTGTGATTTCTGATGATGTGCTTTCAATGTCATTCATTTATATCATACAGACTGGGCTTAAAAAAAAAAAGTGTTCAATTATTAAAGGGATAGTTCACCCAAAAATGAAAATTCTGTCATCATTTACTCACTTTCATGTTGTTACAAACCCGTATAAATTTCTTTGTTCAAAGGAAGATATTTTGATAAATGTTTGTGATCAAACCGTTTGTGGACCCCATTTACTTCCATAGTATTCTTTTTCCCTACTATGGAAGTGAATGGGGTCCACGAACGGTTTGGTTACAAACATTTCTCAAAATATCTTCCTTTGTGTTCATCAGAACCAAGAAATTTATGCGGGTTTGTAACAACATGACAGTGAGTAAATTATGACGACAATTTTATTTTTGGGTGAACTATCCCTTTAAAGGTGTGGGAAGAGATTTATGTGAAATTCTGTTGGTTTAGGTGTTGATTTTAATTGTCAACAATTTTGTGATCATTTGCTGGATGCCTGTGTGTGTCTGTGTATGTGCAGAGGGTGGGGATTGTGTCATGGCTGTAAAAAACTGCCAATCCACAAATCGACTTAATAGCCAATCAGCATTAGGGTGCATATATGCTTATGATTGGAGAGAAAAAGGGAAATTTGTAGAATAAGAGATGGCTGATATATTACAACACAAATTAAAAAGTTTGAAGATTATAACTGGAAGGGGGTGTGTGTGTGTGCAATCAAGCATATTGTAAAAGCTGTTTCACATAAATCACTTACTGCACACCTTTAACATCAACTAAACATCATAATCTTAATAGAAGGCTAAAACTCTTCTGATTCAAACAATAACTTAAAAGATTGAAAGATATTAAATGATCCCTGTAACCTAGTTTAGTTCAAAGTAGGAGCAGAAATAAAGCCAAGTCTCCTGTTTGTCATCTAAAAGCCTCATTTTTGTCATGTGGAGTCAGTTTAGGCCTGTATCTGTATGTGTTAGGATGAAATCAGAGTCCAGGTAAACTCTTGTTACAGCGTCCTGGAGGGCAGGCGCTGTTTGTACATGCCAGCCAAAGCTTTAGCAGCAGAGTAGATCATCTGTCTGCGGGACATGCCGGTGAAGGCACGATGCCAATCTGTGCGGGTGACGTTGGGCACGTTTCTCTCCAGAACCTCTCCGACCGTCACCATCAGACCGGACCAGCGCAGGTTATAGTCTGGAGGAGTGAGGGATTGAGCCTACAGACACACAACACACATTTAACAAATATCTTAAGTTGTAGTTAAAGGGCATGTCAATGATTACTTTTTGGCTATGAAAAGAAAGTTGTGTACATTTCAGTCCTGAACTGAACGCATCAACGTGACAATATTCACTTATAGTCATAGCGCCACATGACAGTTCTGTACTGCAGACACAAAAGCTCATTCATTATGAACTGCTCGCTGCTGATGGATATGATTTTCTGAAGGCACTAAAACAAACTGATGAATGAATGAATGAATGAATGTTTACCTGCTGAACATAATCCAGAGCTATAGGTGTTGCCTGAGTAAAGGTTTCAATGTGAACTCCATTTCCAGGGTCATCTAAGATCAGACAGCCGATGTCAAACCACCTGAGACAAATACACAGACACAGACGTACACAACATGAACATCACTTGCTCTAGGACTAGATTGGTTTAAGGTAAGATGTTAATCTACTCGCTTTTAACAGCATGTGATTTATTGTGTTGACTTAAAGGTGCCAAAGAATGCATTGATGTTAAATTGTTTGTTGTTGTTAATGGACGTTTCTGAGTGGTAAGTTTGTGATTTTTTCAATATGGACCTACAAAACGTAACTGTAACGTCAATAGTAGAACTTCAGCCTAAACGTAAGCATGTGGTGATATAATTTTCAAAAGATAAACCTGACAAGATCTACCTGCTAAAAACTGAGTTTAATTTTTATAACACTTCAAATGCTTGTTAGGACTACTATACTACATATTTATTAACTCTTTCCCCGCCATTGACGAGTAATCTTGTCAATTAAGAGAAAACATTTTGCTTGTCAATAACGCTTTCCTGACGAGTTTTTACGGTCATCTATAATTCAGCTACTATCTACTAGATGGTGCTCTTACCCAACTTATAAAAATCTGATCTGAAGCATCAACTAATAAAAAAATACCATACTTGGTGTATGTTTTGATCATCGCTCTGAATCTGATCTCTAACAGCAATGTAAACAAACAATGGTGGCGCGTTGAGTACACGGAATCTTAGTTTTCCTCATCTACTTTGTACTTCGTGATCAACAAACAAACAAAAACAAAATAATACTTTAATGGCATTGATAAACCTGTGATGGTTTTCTGTGATGGGAAAGAAATGTACGCCATCAACATCTAATAATTTACGCGAGAGGCACTCGGAAGACGATCGCTTGTTCTCCCGACAGCATCTAGCTTCACTCGTGCTAACACATTGACCCCAGTGGATCTTATGAAAAACTTTCCATAATTTTACTCAAAGTCAACGAGAATCACAGCTGATCGCTGTGAAAAATGTTAAGCGACGACGTCAAGTATAACCGCGCAGCAATGACAGTGTTCATAATATGACAAAGTAAGTGTTTTGATTAATGCCATTAATGTTTGTTTTTTTAATCAGTGTGTACAACTAGTCAACTTAATGAATATAAAATGGCAAAAATGAATGCACATTTATACATTGATTGAATAGATTTATAGCATTTTGAAAAAAACGTCATGGATTTATTGCATTTTGTGGAAAAATAATTCGTTTTTATAATAAATCTTTGAAAATCAAGTTATGGATTTGATGTTTTTATGTTTTTATAACCTAAAGATGCTATGTGAAAGTTTGTAACAGAAAATAGTGGTTTTCATCTTGTCACTTTCTTGGTATAGAAAACACGTTTTTACCGAAAATTGTCAAAATGGATTTATTGCGTTTTGGAACCAAACTCTTCATATGGTTTAACTGTTACATTATATGCAAACTGCATTTCACACTGCAGAAAAAAAACAATAATGTTTACAGGATTGATTCTCTTACTTGTCTGGAAAAAGTTCAGCGATGAAGTTTTCCACTGAGACGACAGGCTGCTTCTCATGAATGACTGCCATACGCCGCAGACTGTCAATCCTCTCCTGAGCTCCCTACAAACACACACACGGTTTAAGAGGGGGGTGGGCAATCATCTGTGTATTAATATCCTTGTGCATATAACTAGATAAACAGAAATATAAAAACATGTATACAATATATCTGAAAATACATGCTAATATTTCTATGCTATAAATAAATGGGGTGTACACACACCAAACGCGAATTTAACAATTTGCACGAGTAGATTATATACAAAGTCAATGCAAAAACGTAAACAGACACAAACAAACACGGTGCAATGAAAATGATGCGAATTGGGCTATGCGATTGCTGCAAAAACATAAGCTATTTGTCTCAAATGCGTCTTAAAGCAACGTGAAATAATATGCGCATGACACAAAAAGTTAAATCCATCGAGTAATCTAAAGCGAGGAACGAGATGCTTCACGTGTGGTGTGCGCAGCATAAGTTTGTGACTTTATGTCTTTCATGTCAACACAGCAACCAATGTAGTTGAAATTTATAATACAAACAAAAAACTAATAGTATACTGCCCCGACCAATCAGGGGCCGCCCGACTGGAAGAATTTGATTGACAGTCGGGGGGACCCATCGCATATTCAACACTATCCGCTGTTCCCGGGTTTTCAATGCTTGGCAACGTGCAAACTGTGTGGTCCAATGAAATCACCGCTAGCGATAGAGCCCAACCAATCAGAGCCCAGAGTTTCTGTGCACGTTTGAAATTGGCTTGTTTGTATCTTTTGGTTTCTCAACACAAACAAGAAATAATAACGCTTTAAAAACTCAAACACTACACCAGACACCTGAAGCAAAGCACAAAAGTGCAGCAGTAAGTAAACAAATGATTTTAAAGCGTATGGATCGATCTTTCTGCGTATGTAATGATTGAGCTGTGTTTTTGTCTGAAGTTTAGAGCTGCTGTGGCATGATGTAAATACGCGACTATCTCCGCTATCGCGGCTGTCAGGATCATGACGCGCATGGTTTTACCACCCGCAAAATGGAAAACAGTAGGACAAAATAAGGTGATGATTTTCGAGTTTCAAATAGTATTTTGTTATTCTTGAACCCATAGACTTGTGTCGTTTGAAAGTTTTTTTTCCAAGCTCTTTCTATCTGAACAACTAGTTTTAGCATTTAACCATGTTTAAGATGTTTAAATTATAATGTGGTTATAATGTAACGCTATAGCCTATTATGTGTGTGAGCATCTTTTTTATGTATTTAGACCTAGAAGTATGTGTGTGTAGTGCTGTCATGAGCAGTGTTTTTCATATATTATGGAGCGCCGTCACCAGTGTTATGTTTTTGTTGTGGTGCGCGTAGTCTATTTCTGATTTTGTCAGTCATCTCATGTCTCTATGATCCTGTCCTGTCCTATACAGTGTAGCCTGCTTGTGGACATTGCGTCATCACGTGCTGTCGTAGAGGCCCGCCTTGATAATCCTGCTTAGGGGCCCGGTGTTGGCTCGTTACGCTACTGTATACTGCTATGTATTCAATTGAAGAACCACCGCACGGGCTGGATGAAAGTGTCTCTCTCATATGAACTATTTAATTCAAATGTATTTATATAGCACTTTTCACAATCATTTATTGTTACAAAGCAGCTTAACATGAAACAGAACCAAAGAAAAATTTGAAAATCAACATTTAAAAAATCCCTGGCCGTCTCCAAACCAGCGTTCACATTCAGCATGGGCCAAAAACAAGCCAGGGCCGCCCCAGAGCATGCCAGTTTAAATATCTCTTATATAGATGATGAGCTTTCATTATCCTCATTTAATGATTGTGTTTATTATCAATGAAAGCATTGAGAAGCAGACAGACACATGAGATGTAAAAGTCAGAGAAATTCACCTTAACACCTGCGGCGTATCCTACAGGCTGTGGGGCGATGTTAGACTGACCGGCCTCTCCGGTCACCATGGCCAAACCGAACACCTCCTGAAAGGCGTCGCGCACCGCTGCCACCTTCACCTCCTTATCTGATGTCACCACAATGTCCACATCTCCACCAGACTCTGACACACACCACCACAATATTTACCATTCAAAAAACAGAAATTGGATTTAATAAAATCAGATGAACTTAATCAGGAGCATAAGATCTGTACTCACTGATGTAAGGAGCCATTCCTGGATCCAGCGTGGTTATCATGGACTCCACCGAGTGTTTGGTTTTATCAAGAACAGTCTTTACCATGGGATTACCAGCTACACCCTGACAACATGAGAGTAAGAGAGTGATGAGATGTAATGGATGAATTAAAGTGTGCATTTAGTGTTCTCAGTACCTTGAAGAAGCCCCATAATCCTCCAGCAGCAGCGTTGTCGGGAATCACTCGAGGGTCTTCAGTGTCCTCAGGAAATGTGATTGGAGAGCTGACGTCTAAGCCTCCAGACATGGGCTGCTGCATCATGGGATTACTAATAATGCCTAGACAAAGACAGTTATTATATATAAACACATATATATCATCAATTGTTAAATTAAGCAGCACTGGGTGTTACCTGGCATCGGTGAGGCACTGGAGAAACTGGGCATCAGTGGCGTCTGAGGAGTGCGCCCAGCGTGGCCACGAGTGATGTCATATCCTGTGTTCACAGAGAAGCCGGTGGTGGGTGGACCTATGGGCGGAGCAGAGAGGACGGAGCCCGGCATGGTGGATGAGATGGGCGGAGGAACAGCGGATGGGGAGGCGAACGGTGCCATAGGGCTGCCGTACGGAGGAGACGATACAGAGCCGAAAATAGGAGGAGGAGCAGATGACAGCATGGGCGGCAGAGTGGAGGTCAAAGCCACTGGAGGAAGAGGGCTGGAAAAACTTCCTGGAGAAAAATTGGAGACACCAGCTGGAGTTGGTAGCGGCAGAGGGCTGGTAATCCCTGAACACAACAAGTGTAACGAAAGGTTAAGCGTGTCATGGTGTGAGATCAAATGTAAATTAGCACATAACTCAACAATCTGATGAAAGTAATTTCAGATGTTTACCAGCAGGGAGTGATGGAGGACTGATGGTGGATGTTGGAGGTGGTGGAGGGGTGGAAGGTGGTGTGCTTTCTATTCCGCTCTCTTCCATCATCTTCACTCTGTCCTGCCGATGAAGAAGAATCAACTGAATGTGTAAGATACTGAACATCAACACCACTGATTTAAAATCAAGACATTATTTGGTTCTCAAAGATAACCAAAGGGGAACCAAAAACTAATGTTAAGAGAATGTTCTGTGTTTGCTGGTAAGAGGTTGCCCTTTTAAACTTTAGCAAAACTGTTAGCAGATCACACCAGTGCGGTCAACAATCCGCCACGCCTATTCAAACAGAGCATTCTGATGAAACATGACAGAAAATAGCTTATGACTGCTAAATTATGATGTTTTCATATCAAAATCTTAATAACATTATAGTTGGACCTAAACAAACAGTACAAACTAATACAAAAGACAGTTCATGACCCCTTTAATATTTTATTGACATATATATTGGGTTCCTGTAACTTCTTTGCCCTGTGGTTGTGTACACACAGAGGCGAGGCAACACACAATTATGTTTTAAGCTGCACCATAAAAGCTTTTTATTATAAATAAACTGAATATAAGAATTATTAAGCGAGTACATAAAAACTGTGTTGTAATGGTAACTGTTGTTTAATAACCCTAACTAGTTCTTTCGTGGCTTATGCTTCATTCAGGTTACATACAGTATTTACTTTACAGCAGCTCAGTTCTTCCCTCAAAAGTGCACACGTGTTTCCGGTGAAGCAGCCGATTCCGTTCCCTTCTGGGATTTCTGTTTCCCCTCGAGTCGACGGCAAAGCGTTTCTGCTGACAGCGCACGTTTTTTTTTAGCATGTATAACTTTACATAGTTTGTGCAAACTTATACAGTTCGCAACGATTTAAACAATAAAAAAATTAAGAAAATAAACAGCTGGGTGTAAGGAAAGCGAGACGTAGTGATTATAAGGGAACGGGATCGGGTGCATCACGGGCTCTTCAGTCATAACAAATGATTGTGGGCGTGGACAATAATATTAACGTACTATCTCTACGCATATAAATAGATTACTGCCATTAACATTATTATAATGCAATATACATATGACAAGCAATGGATCTGCAAGTTATTGATCTTTTAAATATCTTGCATGCGTTTCTTAAAGATGAAATAGTGTTTCCATGACACGTCTTCATAAAGTCAACATAGACTGATCGATTAATGACACTGTCAAGAACCAGTATTACTGATTAATAACGGATGCATTTAATAAAGAGAAGCTCTGACAATATTAACATAACACAGGAGAGCAACGCCAATCACATTAAATCAAACACGTTTACGACACTCATCGCTCGTAAGATCTGTTGTGACGAGTTTACTCAGACAAATAGCTTAACGTTAATTAAACACAGATGATGGAGAAACTACTCATAAATGTGATTCTTACCTGACGCGATCGTCTCGAGATCAAACCGAGTTTAAACGTTTAAATCCGAATCAAGCGCTAGATCATAGAGACGCGGCCGCGCGCTGATGACATCACACAGTGCCACGTCTGATGTTGAGTTGCGCGATTTAGTTCAGCAGATTATAGTTATGTCTTACTTTATCAGATAATGGTTCAGTTCAAATGCGACGTTTATTATTATTTCGCAATAAAACAGCGACTCGATGGGATAGTTTTAAAGGTTGTTGCGTTGGGAAGTCAGACTCTTTTTAGCGAATCAGTTATTGTGAATCGTTTTTTGCATTAAGGCAATAGCCTTGTTCGAATTCATGCAGCGGCGCCAGAACTGACATGCGGATGACGTCATAGTCCCGCGAGAACGATTCTAAAAATCATAGGGAAAAGTGTAATTTCGAATCGCCCTCGCGGCACCATGACGTAATCCGCCTCTCGGTTCTTGCGGCGCCGCAAGTAGCTCCAGGAATTAAACCTTATGTTTCTCAACTGTGAATCATATTACAATGATCAAATAGCAGTAATATCATCCAATATCAATGATAATATTTATTATTAATAACAATCTCAAGTGCATTACTACATTACTATACCCATCATGAAAATATGTGTTAAAATAATGGGAAAAGCAGGTTGTAGTCTTTAATAAAAATTGCCAATACTTTCATACCACCGGCTTTTCAAGTATTGTGATGTTCATTTTTTTAACTTTATTTCCGAGCTTTTAATTCATGTCATAGTAAAGTGAACAATAACATACTGACATCTATTGGATTTTATTTGTATTGCACCAATTTTGTCATTTGGACCAAAATCCAAACTCAAATGCAAATAAATATGTCCTATTTTCTTTTTAATCTAATTATTTTATATGGTAAGTTCATAAATGCAAGTGTGCTCTGATTAAGCATATTACATTTAAGGTTCAGACGAAGATTTATTTTGAAACATTAAAAGTACTTTCAAGTCATAAAGTTACCAGGAATTAAATTCTCATTTTGAAAGGATTGTATTGTAGACCCCCCCTTATTAAATTTTTGTTTAATTTAAAAAAAATTCTCTTATTTTTCTTTAAAATGTATTTGTTTTACTTCAAATGTTATCTACACAATTACTACGGCTGTTTGTTCACAAAGTTGTTTACAATCTATAGCCTACATAAAGGGCCAATAAAAAGAGCAAATAAATTGAATACATTTAAAAACTGCCTTACATACATTGACAACCTAATTTTAGCAAATCGATTCCTTTGAACTTTCAAATTAAAAAACGATTCACTCATTCACTGTTGTTGTAAGAAAAAAATTAAATATTTAATACAATTCGTAACAGTAAAAAAAAATCGTGTGTCTGATTATACTAAGCTATAAACTCATCTCATAACTATAAATCAGTGGTTCTGACTTTTTCGCCACCCCCATGATACATTTATGTATTTTGTAAAATGTCATTACTGGGGCCCCCTAGTTTAAGAACCACTGCTTTAAATGATTCGGTAGGAATATGTCATTAAGGAACCAATAAACATCACTGCGCCACACACACAAACAAACACACTCACATAGCAGAGGTGAGAGGCGCGACATTGTGCGCCGACGCGCCGCGTTCGCGCGTCTACCGCAATGGGATATTTATCTGTGAGTATTGTCAGGTGTATGACTCGTGAATGAGAATCGGTCGTGATCGTGTCGGTGTCGCGCGCGTCTGTGTATGTGACATGGGCGAATCCCGCGGGATTTTACTGTAACTGTGGAGATGGATTCCGCATTATTTCACGGAGACAAAGGTACGAGTCATAACATATCATTCAGCACTCAGGTATCATTCAGGTATTCAGCACTGCACAAGTCTGCATATGTCACTTGACTTGTTGATGAAAGATCATCACTATAACAGTATTAACACCTGACTGCAGTAAAAGGGTGTCGGCTCTCTCTCTCACACGCGCACACAGACACAAACATTTCACCTTCAGTATCAAAACTCAGTGAAATCAAAACCAGATCTGTTTGCAGATGGAGTTTTGAGTGTGATGATGTGAATATTGTATTATTATTAGAGGAGAGGTGATGTATTCATCCGAATGTTGGATCTCTGCAGTTTCAGGCTTACTGTTACTCAATACCAACAGTATGAAGGGTTTAGCATTAAACCTTCTGCTTTACATAAATATTGATCATGAAATCAGCTACTTGTTCGTTTCAGAGTTCAGATTAGGAGAAATAAGAGTCAGATCAGATTTGAGGATCTCAGGGAAAACACAACAAATGTCACACAAATGAAATCAAGCAGTCTGACCATAATTAATATGTGATGGAGAGCTGTTTCGATCAAAACACAGTGTGTCTTGTGTTTTAATCATGACAGATTAAGTGAAAGTCATGTAAATATGAAAATAGTCATAAACACTAAGAGCACAAACCTGCTAGTGTCCTTCACTGGAAATAATCTCTTATGTAACTGTTCAACAGGATTCATTTATGTACAGTACGGTAGCTGTTGATTCACATCAGTCGACTGTAACAGCAGAAACATCTTAAACGTTCACTCCTTTAAAGCAAAAGTTTTATCATTAACATCATAGCATTTCTTGTTTTATAATCATAATGTTTCTCAACAGAATTGAACAATAGTGTATAGCTGTAGACGGGCACCAGATGAGCTATTTATAGTGCCACCCTAAAAAAACACATAATAAAAGTTTGTAAACAAATGTAATAAATAAAAACTGAAATCTGGAAAAGCTCATTTTTAACAGCAAAAATGTTTATCTTTTATTTACTATGTAAGGAATAATTGATGACGGGCCGTTGAATCAGAAGAAAATAATTCACTCCCGATTTTCAAATAATTTAAAGAACCAGATTCATTTATTCCCCTTTTACCACGGTTACCACAAACATTACTCTGGTGCCTATTTTTAAGACATTTAACAGGTTAGGTGTGGTCAGATCTGAAGGGTCGCTGAACAATTACATTTGAATAATTGAACAAAGGTCTTAAAGGTAGGGTAACACATTTTGAAAAATGCTAACGGTAGCCGCCTAGCAATGAAATCCCGATCCCACCCTCAAGTCAAATCGCCATTCAAAGTCACGCCTCTTTCCAAACACATGAACACGCACAGATCAGACGGTCATGTCTCATGTCTCATTCACCAGTGAGAAAACTTTGCAGTACAAAGTGATTAACACTTCCAAAATAACCAACATAAACAACTGGTTTACATCAGAATTAGTTTAAGCACACGTTCGATTGTGTAGACGTAGTAACTATATCGTTATGCTAATCCGGAAAACGAACACAAATTTCATAAGCAACACAATGTTTCATCAAAGTAGAATATCTGAATCCATCTCAATACAAACATATAGCGTACCTACCTTACCAAAATAAACAGTGCAACGACCCTTTCAGACCCTTTGCCTCCTGTAGCTGTTTGCATCTCGCGGTAAAGCAGTAAAAATACCGATGTTAATTTGGGTTTTTGCTCTTGCTGATCCAGGCAGATTTTGCTGTTGTTGTTATAAAAGATGCATTTAGTTTTGTTGCTCCTGTGTAGGTTGTCAATTCAGCAGAAAAGTTTGCTGTTCCCGCTGTTTACAGACAGAGCGCACGTGAACGCGCCGATGACGTATGGTATCTGCGTGGACTCGCTGCGCGGTTGGAATTCAAATTACGCTTACGTATGAGGGACATAAAAGGAAACGTCCGTTCGGACCGAAATCTATGATTTGTTGAACATTTTTTGGTCCTACGCCTTTCACAGATGACATAAATTTTTACAAATACATTTAAACAACTTAACACAGTGGTTGCTATCAGAATGTGAGGAGACTTTTAACCAGCATAACTAAAAATGTTTCAGGATCAAATCTGTTACCCTACCTTTAAGGATCATAGACATAAAATGCCTAGACGGGAAATTATTGCCGATGTGTGTCAGAAAGTGTGTCCACAAGTAAATGGTGAGCTGTGGGTTTTCTCCAACAAGACAGCACAATAACATCTCAAACCATTTCAATGGTTTACTGATTGTTGTTTTCATAAATAATTGTACAAACGTAGAGCCATACATGTTTCTAGTTGTTCAATCATTGTTGAGATGTCCCTAATGTAATATTAATAATGATAGTGAGTGTTATTCATGACAATGCACTAGATGGCGCTATGCTCAGTTATATATTATTCACACTTAGATGGTTTCAGCAGTAACAACATAAACAAGCGGCTTTCGTGGTCATCACGTAACTTCCGGTAAACTCCGCTAAGAATAAATAACAATAAAGTCCTTTTAAAGTAGTTTATTTATATAACAAGCAAAATAAACAATACGCAGATTACCTAGGAAACCACAACATTTGTTATTTTTGAAGAGGTATTTGTTCAAGAGTTTAGTTTAGCAACTAGTCAGACCATTAAACAAACAGAAACCGGAAGTAAAGTTCCAACCAGACAAGTAATCGCATCACCGCACGTGCGTCCGATGAAACCGTCTTTACAAGAAAATATATTCTCAAGTTCATTCACACACTGTCAGTCAGTCAGTCTGCTTTCTATGTTTTAAAAATCATACAGATATTCTCCCAAACAAACTAATCAAAATTATTGCAAGATAATCCGTTATGGATGCGTTAAAAAATGAATATTTACAATGGTTAACATTTTTGTGAAATGTTTAAAAGATAGTAGAAGACTACAAGATATTGTGGAGTACTCACAAATAAAACATTTCAGTTTTTTCTTACAATATTAATGAGCTGTATGATATAGTATTTAATGATATAGTTTTATTGCACATTTTATTGTCCCATAAAAAGATTATAATCTTATAAAATGAAATCAAACATGAAGGCAATTAGGAATAACTATTAAACTAGACATACCTTTCCATGTTAAATAGAAATAGCCCTTAAAGGAAGAAAAAAGTTTGACATTACATAATAAATTTGTAATAATACGCAAATAATGTAAAATATAAGTACAGTTAACACTTATGCTGCGTACACACCAAATGCGAAACATTGCATTCATCACTCTAGATTACTTGGGGCATTTAACTTCGTGTCATGCCAATTTTTTGCTTAGTTGAATATTTTCAACTTGTGCGAAGATGTGTTTGAGGCGTTTGCATCATCTGCGTCGCCCCACACGAGCTTGTGTCTATTCGCATCTTCTTTGCATTGACTTTGTATGTAATCTACTCAAGCAAACTGTTGAATTCGCGTTTGGTGTGTACGCCCTATTGTTCAAAACAAAACTATACCTGTGTGTGTACAGATGAGGTCCTCGTGGAAGATGTCGGGCTCCTGTGCGTCATGATGCGCGAGCGTCTGCTGTTGGACGAGCCGATGCACTTCTCCTGGCTGATGGAGGCCGAGTCGTTCACCTCCTCCATCCAGACGGCGGGCGCTGGCATGACCCTTGAACAGAAGACCACCTTTGCCTTTGTCATCTTTCTCTTTGTCTTCCTCTGTATGTTGATCATCCGCTGCTTCCGCATTCTGTTGGACCCGTACCGCAGCATGCCCACCTCCACCTGGGCCGACGGTCTGGACGGTCTGGAAAAGGGACAGTTTGATAACACGCTGGCGTAAACGGCATACGTGCCATAATGCTGTCATTGGTGCATGTGAATACCAAAAAAAAAAATGGTCCCAAAGTTATACACGAAACATGACGCTAGAATACAATGATCGTGCACACAAACAAGTTGACCGCAGCTTAGCTCATACTAGTGAATAACACACACGTGTACAAATACAGCCAGTAAAATAAGTATTGAACACGTCACCATTTTTTTGTAAATATATTTCCAAATACATTTAAACCATGGATGTCCATAAATTAAGTTATGTGTTATCATGTTAAATGACAGAGGGAAAAGTATTTTACCCATGAAGAAAAGGAGGTGCAAAAAGGCATGGAAGCCAGGACAGTCAGTAATAAAAAAGCAATCCTGCCCCTTTTTAGCGCAAATAACAACAGTTGGATCAGTCCCAATCAATGGCCTATAAAACAGTGTTTTTATTACCAAGAAACATCTCATGATGGGTAAAACATACCCCAAAAACACAGCCAGGGAAACTCTCAATTGGAGAGAATCTGAAAGCCATCTTCCATGATTACACATTAATTAATTTATGTTCATCTATTGTTTGATTTCTCTGAATGTGTGGATTGCATGGGTTGTTACCAACATCTGGTGAATATTTCATATCAATAGCACTTTTAGAAATTTGTTAACTGAGAAAAAGGGCGACGTGTTCGATATTTATTTTACCCGCTGTACACACACCTGCCAACAAACCTACACACGCTGTGCTCACTGCCATCCACATATACAAGGTGTTGTTTCAATGAAATAGTCTTCTTATAGATTGAATCGATCCCAGGCTTTTTATTAGGTTTGGGATGTGAGCGAGACAGGGTAGCCTTCTTTTATATTTCCACAAAAAACATAACCCTTGATTCCTCATATGTGCTGTTGTTAACTGCCAAGTACAAATCTCTTTATAAAAGCATTTCTAAGCACTTCATAAACATTGATAATGCTTAGTATTAAATAGCTTTAAAATGTCCACTATCCAAGTTTACATGCTTCATTTTAGAGAGCTACTGTAGTCTTTAGTCTTTAAACAGGATTTTAAATGATAAAAATGTATTAAAGGGGTCATATTTTGAGATTTTTTTAGATGTCAAATAAGCCTAAAAATACTCAAAATACCCCACAGATAATTTATTATAACATGTTAAAATAGCAGCAAGGTGTAATGTGCCGTTTTTGGTTGTGTCCTTTTAAATGCAAATGAGCTGATGAAGTGCAAAGACTGATCACCATAATGGTGGTTTGTTGACTTTTCTCTCTCTCTCTCTTTGCCTACAATGCAGTGCTGTGGTTGAATAGTGCAGATTAAAGTAGCCTGGCGTGCACCTCACAAATTTTTTTTACAGCGCGTTAGTTCTATGCGGACCGCAATCGCTGTGATTAGTCCACCAGAACCCCTCCCGTCAGGTAAAAAACTGCTTCATAGGTATTTTCGTTTGCGACAGTGAAAACAAAGATGAGCCAAGTTGAGGAGTGATTTAACTCAAGCTGCAACAAAAGTCACTGTTTATTTACTTCCATCATTGCTGGTCTTCTCAAATCATATACAACAAGTTGCTGTTTCTTCTTTGTTTGTGGGTTAACTTGCCAAGCTTCTTCTTCTTTGACGGTCGGGCTGCTACTGTGGTTACACGCGTGGATACTGCCTACCAGCGGTCTGCCCGCGTGTTTGCACGTCGATATGGACAACACCGCAAAAGTATAAATAAAAACTGACGCGGAACCTACGGTTATGTCACGGTTATGCCGTAGGACCTTCGCAAAACTATAACAAGCCCTTAAGGGGTGGTACTATTATAGTAAGATCCCCTTCTGACATCACAAGGGGAGCCAAATTTCAATGCGCCATTTTTTCACACGCTTGCAAAGAATGGTTTACCAAAACTAAGTTACTGGGTTAATTTTTTTTACATTTTCAAGGTTAATAGAAGCATTGGGGACCCAATTATAGCACTTAAACATAGTCAGATTTGTCATGATATGTCCCCTTTAAAATAATATGATCTATTAGATGAGCTCTGACTGTATTATTGGCATCATTCACAGACACGTGGATGAATGCGTTCAGCCCTCAGCACAATGAATGAAGTGATTTACTAACAGGGTGTTGTTTGAATCTGCCATCAGATGAAGGATCATGAAGTGAAAGATTTTACATGACACGTCTGATTCACTTTAACAACTGATGAGGATCAATCAGATGACTTTTGATAATGATTGTGTAATACTGAAATGCTCTGTTTCTTATGTCATTCACTTATTTGCACTAATTCATCATTGCTGTGTTATTTTTGTTTATGATGATGATGATGATGATGATCAGTGCTCATACGTGTGTGTGTTGAGGATCTGCTGTTGTCTGTGTGTTTATTTATTCATGATAAAGGACCCTTAGATCAATCAGACCTTCATACTGTTATAAAAACAACATCTGAAATGTAATAGAGGACATACTGTACTGTATTGCGCTCACAAGAGTGATGAGATGATGTTTTACATATGAATAATAAAACATTTCCAATCAATACAAATGTCATACTGCCTCCTTACTATGACATCAGTGTGTCTATATTTCTTTATCCATTCAAAATATCTTTTGTCTTCATCAGTCATATTATTAACATATTATCAAGCTTTATTCATCTAAACTGATACTGTTTTACAGCTTTTATTCTGGTATATGCTTGATCATCACACAAAGACATTATTACATTAACAGACACATTAAATACAATCAATTAATTCACTAGATTAAACACTTTTAAATGTTTGCATTTGCTTTCAGATGAAATAAATAAATGCCATTTATATAGCTAAAATCAACAGTAGTGATAAAAAGTTCTTGCAGAATCTGTAAAAACAAATTATTTCAAACACTGTAAAAAATGCAGCATGAAGTTAAAAACAACTTTGTTTTGAAAGGCTCTTATTAGTTTTTATTATTTTTATTTTTTTATTTTGAACATGTAAATGCAATTACAAAATATAAATAATAGAAAAAACAAAACACATGTTAACAACAAAATAAAAACTTTTTTCCCGTGACAAAGATATAAAACAACTCAATTTACATTCATTTACAAAAGGGAGTAGGAAGAAGTAAAACTAAAAATGTACTCCTACCCCTTTAAACCCCTTCTTTACTCAATGATTAAATTTATAATCTATAAATCTCCATATTCAAAAGTTCTACTCACATACATATATTAAACATACATACAATTATTTATACAAATATAAGTTATTCCATATAAACTCAAATTATTATTAACACTATGTTTCTTTATACCTCTGAAATGTAATCTTTTTAAAATGTAATGTTTGTACATTGCTTTAACTCATTATTCAATTTATTCCACAATATTCCACTCTTCAACCTACTAATTTAAGTTTTGACTTAAAAAAGTTGACATAATTTATAAAAACAAGTTGAAATTGTTTAACTTAATTTGTTAAGTTAAATAACATTGAAATATATGTTGATTCGACAAAAATGCTGCATTTGTTATACAGTGCATCAGCAATGTTCACAATACAGAATAATAAGAGAATTTCTAAACATAACCAAGTTCAAAAGTTTACATCCACCTGATGTTACCTGGATAATTAATGAGACCCTTAAGAAAATAAACCATGGGTTTTTTTGTGATAAAAGTGTAGTAACTATTGATTAGGCTATTGATTACTATTAGCAAATCAGTTGGGGCTGAACCAGATTTTGTGGTACCATGGTTTTAATACAATAACAATGTTTTTTTGGTCTTAACTGTAATAAAACCATGCTTAATTTTCATAAGGGGAGTTTTTGTGTTCTGTTATACATGTAAATAAGAACCAATTTTATTAAAGCTTTACTTTGTTATCCAAAGACATCAGGAGTTTATGCTATTTTATGCATCTTTATGTAGATAGGCTGCTGTGTTGTTTGTGTTTGTAGAGCTGATTCAGGATCAGTCTCAGACTTGTTCTGATCATTGATACTTTAAGAGATGTTTATCATCAAACATCTCTCTTGTTTTTTTAAACTCAAGACCGTTTTCACTTTAAAGCTCAGAGAGCGGTGATTCTCAGCTTTACCATTGATTGTTAAACTACCGGTCAACCCAAAGTAATGAGATGGTAAAGTGTATATTTTCTGATTCACTGCAGGTCACAGATTTATATGGCATTATCTCTGTCAGGAAGAAAGGGTCAGCTAAATGAATAAGTAAGGAATGTTCAAGGATAGAACCCAGATGCAGGTGGCGAATGAACACAAGACCTTCATTGAACACTTAACAAGAAAACAAAAACCCACAAGGGGGCAAAACAACAAGACTATATTAATAAAACATCAAACAGACTAGAATAACTTAGGACTATAACAATAAACTTGACTTAAACATAGATTCACTTGACAAAACCAGTCTTACAACAAACCCGAAGACAGGAAGTTTACTTAGAATTTTTACAAAACGAACAAGCACAGGACAGCAAACACAAGGGCACTAAATAGTGGCGCAGATCAAGACGAGAACAGGTGACATGAATCAAACAATAATGAGGAGACGAGGGGGCGGGGTCATGAGAAGAGACACAGCCCAAACAAGAGGCCATGTGCTGCCACACAAAACATAGGCCTGTCATGATCCTGCCTCAAGACTAGACTAAAACAAGGACAAGAGAGCAGAATCATGACACTCTCTTGTATTATACGGTACAAGTGTGTCAACCCTGGTTGGTGGTCCCACTGAATTTAAGATGGAGACCCTAAATGTGTCATCAAGGTTTAGCCTGCCGCCAATCAGTCTGAAATTTACAGCCCTCCCCTAATGACTGCTATATATCACACACTATTTAGTGCACTGTTTAGTGCTTGTAATGCAGTTAAACATGACACAGTGCAGAACAACAATTTGTGACAAGAGAAATCTTTTGCTAATCACTTCAGCCCAAGAGCTTTATTGATTCATTCAAAGCCCTTCCTGCATTTGCATTTCAATGTTAACTTTACCAGCGGGCTGTCAACCCTGCCAGACCTCATAAATTCCAGTCCACTGCTGTTACAGCTCGTAGGACACTATAGGTCAACACGTGCATGTGTCTTTTTGCATACAGTTGAAATGCTCAGGCATACGGAAACATCTTTCGCTGGACATTTAAGACTTCGAGCTTTAACATGACTTAATGTTGTTCATGCACACTGCTGGTGTTTTATGTATCTTCTGCTCACAGTAACACATTATTACATGATTATCAATACAAACTCTTTGAAGTATCGCTTTTGCTGAACACAGACATAAACATTGCTTTGACTATAAAAGATTAGACAGAAGAACAGATTGCACTTCCTGAACTTCTAAATGCAAATTAAGATAGTAATATAAAAGTTTGTGTTCTAAGTGATAGGAACACAAGCCAGGGGTCAATACACACAACACATCACAACACAACACATCCAAACATCTGCAGGTACTGAAGAAGAAGAAGAAACATTCAAAGAGGACCTTTGACATCATTATCATCATTCTTCAGTATAAAATATCTTTTATTTGAATCTCTGGAGATTTGTTCATTCTCATGTCCACATTTTTAAAAAACAAGTATGAGTGATTTGACTATCCATTAGAATAAGTCATGTGACCAGAGGTGAACATAACTCCTTTACTAAACGTACAGATACTACAGCTAAAATACTACTTCGTTACAAGTAAAATTGATTTTTTGCCATTAAAAACAAACAGGTGAAAGGGTTACCTGTCAGTCTGGCCTTCAAATCTATGGCGGAAGAGAGTAGTTCCCCAACAAAGAGGCTTTTTTAATAACTCCGTTGTTGTTTTCTACTTTTCTTTTTTCAAACTTTTTTGCAATATCGCTCACGAGTCATGTGATATTGCTCGATATCATTACCTCCTGCATCCTCGTGCCTCTGGCCTAATCACAGCCATGATGATATAGGGCTGTATAACACCAATACTCTATATTTAAAGCTTTAGAAAAAATCAAATGCAAGTTGTATTGACATATCTGAGATGACCAATCAGATCAAAGAAGGCGGACACCTGTCACCTGATGCTGTCACCTTCATGCTTTACTGTGGGCATGATGTTCATTTGGTGATGTGCTGTGGGTTTTATTGCACTAAATATATATTTTTGTATAATGGCCCAAGTTAAACTTTGGTCTCAATGGACTATAATACATTATTCCACATGGATTTGGGAAATAGAAATTTTTGTTTTTACAAACTTTAGATGGATTTGATAATATTTTTGGTTACAAAATGCTAATAGCCCAAACATGAAGAATTCAGGAGATTTTTGTCACATGTAGGGAGCAACCAGTACTTGCCAGATATTGTTACGATTATTTTAATGTTGCTATAGGCCTCTTGGCAGCCCCCCTTACCATTTTTTTCCTGGTTTTCTCATAAATTTTAGGTGGATGCCCTGTTCTTAGTAATGTCAATGCTGTGCCATATTTTCTCCACTTGTTGATTATTGTTTTTACAGTACTCCATGGTATATTCAGTGTCTTGGAAATGTTTTGTAACCCTCTGTTGATTGATATTTTTCAACAATGGGATCATGTACCTGCTGAGTAAGCTCTATACAGCCAATGGCTTTTTCAGTTGGATGATGATCATTTAGGACCAGGCAAACTTCATTAATAGTTAAAAAGTAATTTGAATTGATGACAAGTATGTACTACTTCATATTTAACTTAAGTCTAAATGTGATTGGCTGCTTCTGAACACTGCCACGATCACTTTTGTAAAAGGGTGTGCACACTTATGCAATCAGGTTATTTTACTTTTTTTTCATTTTATCATGTAAATTATTCCTGTTGTAATTCACTTTAATAATTAGGTTGCAATTTCACAATAAAGACAGTACAGGTTCTGACATGATTCATCTTGGTTTCATTTTATAAAAAACAAAACCCTGCAATTTTAACAGGGGTGTTTTTATATCCACTGTATATTATACGTTTATCAAACCACATGATTTAATTATTTACCTGTTTGTGTCTAATAATTATTAACAATGATTCAGAATTATAATTATAAAGATAGTGTTTCTAAATAATTTAAAATGTTTTTCTGCTCAATATTTCATTATTTTATGTATATTCATTGGCAAAAACTCTCAGTTTGAGATAAATATTTGTGTATTGTGTGTTCACAAACGTAAACAATACTGAATTCATAATTGTATTACATTAAACCATAAATCTGTTCCATAAAAAAATCTTAATTAACAATTATATTGAGTTGAACTACTTTTACTGATAATTAGCTTGTAGCTTATCTAACAACAGTTTCAAAGTAGCTTCCCCAACATTGAATTCCATTATATTTGTTTTCCTACTATGGAAGTCAATGGTTATAATCAGCTGCTTGCCATCATTTATCAAAATATCTTCTTTTGTGTTCATCAGAATAAACTTTTCACCAATATGTATGTGTGTTGCTTCTCCTGTAGTCTCCACCCCGTACTCTGTAAATCTCGCGAGATCCTCTCATATCGCGAGACCGCCCAGCATCGCTGTGAACTGGTGCTGCTGCAGTGCGCGTATAATAGGCGGCGAGACTCGCGCGGACGAGAGGAGGAGTTGCGGCAAGGTCGCAGCAGCATCACCATTATCATCCACGCGAAGCTCGATTCACGGACACTGAGACATCATCGTGAGCGCGAACATCCACCGGAGCGTCTTCACATCAAGCGCGCGAGACCTCGCGGGGAGTTGTGTTCCGGGGGCGCGCGGGTTCTTTATTTGCATCCGCATGTGCGCCTTGCGCTGCGGGTTCGGAGGAACGAACGGCGCGTTATTTCTGTCTTCCTGCAGCATCAGTGTGTTGACTTTCATCACGCAGCGTGAGTTTTGACTTTCGTCATGTCGGCGTCTCCTCCACCCGCCGCCAGGAGCGGCCAGCTACTGCTACCCGAACCGGACGCGCTCAAACCCGCCGGTCCGACGCCGAGTCTGAGCCGCTTTCAGGTAGATCTGGTGTCAGAGACCGCCGGGGACGGGCACGCTTCTCCCGACTCGTCCCCGCCCGATTACGCGCCCGAGCCGCCGCGGGAGTCTGGGTCCGGCGGAGAGGAAGCCAAAGGCCGGTTTCGGGTGGTGAACTTTGCGGCCTCGAGTCCGGACGCGGCGCCTGCGGAGATCGCCCAGAACGGGGACACGGTGATGAGCGAGGGCAGCCTGCATTCGTCTACCGGCGGCCAGCATCATCATCACTACGACACCCACACTAACACATACTACCTCCGTACCTTCGGTCACAACACCATCGACGCTGTGCCCAACATCGACTTCTACCGGCAGACCGCCGCACCGCTGGGCGAGAAACTCATCAGACCCACCCTGTCCGAACTACACGATGAACTGGACAAGGTACACAACACACTACTCAAACACACACTCCACACTAACTGATTCATTGTGTACTTAAATACTGGACACGAGCTGTTTAGTAGTGCACTTATACTGGTACACTAGTAGTAGTGTTTTTTGTAGTGCTGTTTAGTACAGGTCTCTTCCTAGACACGAGCTGTATGTATGAAAGTTACGAATACATACGAGATAATACCTTAGTAATGGACTTTACTAAAGAACATAGTACTACAGTGCTGTTTTGGAAATCTGCCATAGTAATGCAACAGAAGTGATAAGGTTTAGGTGTGATGTGATCATCTGCTGTAGATGTGATAATAGTGTGATGTGATCAGTCACAGATGTGATAATGGTGTGATGTGATCTACTGTAGATGTGATGGTCACGTGTTATGTGATCTGCTGTAATGTGATGATAATCAAGGTGATGTGATCTGCTGCAGATGTGATGAGTGTCACATGTGGTGTAATTTGCAGTAGATGTGATGGTTATGTGTTAAGTGATCTGCTGTAGATGTGATGATAGTGTGATGTGACCAGTCACAGATGTGATCAGGGTGCAATGTGATCTGCTGCAGATGTGATGATAGTGGGATGTGATCAGCCACATATGTGATAATTGTGTGATGTGATCTGCCGTAGATGTGATGGTAGTGTGATGTGATCAGCCAGAGATGTAATGAGGTTGCAATGTGATCTGCTGTAGTTGTAATGAGTGTCACATGAGATGTGATTTGGAGTAGATGTGATGGTCATGTGTGATGTGATCTGCTGTAGATGTGATGATAGTGTGATCTGTGATGTGATCAGCCATGCATGTGTTGAGGTTGTAATGTGATCTGCAGATGTAATGTGATCTGCTGTAGATGTGATGATAGTGTAATCAGCCACATATGTGATAATGGTGTGATGTGATCTGCTGTAGATGTGATGAAAGTCACGTGTGACTGATGTGATCTGCTCTAGATGTGATGATAGTGTGATCAGCCACATGTGATAATGGTGTGATGTGATCTGCTCTAGATGTGATGATAGTGTGATGTGATCAACTGCAGATGTGATGATGTGGTGACGGTGTAATGTGCAGTGCACATGAGTGGTTATGGGTATCTGAACACATGAATGTTTCACTGTATCAATGTATGTGTAGTTCAGTGTTGTGAAAACATGCAGGCTGTTTACACTCACACAGAAGTAGCGTTGAGTTAGTTTTTAATGTGCTGAGTGTTGGGTTAGTTTACAATGCGCTATACTATACGATGTCAGTATAAACACTGCAGGTATTGTTCTGATGGTAACACACTTGCCGTTTACCAGTATGAGTTGCACTAGTTAGTTCAGGATCGGTTTTAGCCAGAAGCATGTCGGTTCAGGTCTCTGACGACACCGGCCATTATTACTTGGCAGTTTATCTAGTTAAGTGCATTTGTAACAAACTTTGGTGCCAAGTTGAAGAAAAGCCTCTTTGTGATGGTTTATGACGCACAAAGGCTTAAGTGTAATTTCCACTCATTTGAGGTGCATGCTCGTGCCAAACTGAACTCAAGAACTTCTCTGAGTTAAAGTAAAGCACATTATATTTAACAGAAGTTAGATTAGAAAGAGTCCTGTCTGTCTTTTGTTATCAGTTGAAATGTAGGTAGAATGAGAAGCCTAAAGACATACAGTTCTCAATGCACTTCCCATTGTTGTTATTTGTATGTATTACAAAAGGCTTTGACAGCTGACAATGAGTTGTTTATCCAGGGCTGTTTGCTAAGCATCACTATTAGTTAGGTTAGGTTAGGCCTGCTACTGCACACACGGATGATGTGATATTAGTGCTTTTTTTAATTGATTGGTAAATTAAGTTAGGTTTACGGACTTTACCATGTTATCTTCTTTGTTTTTCATCCATGAATTGATTTGTCATGTGTTCAGTCCTGTCCAGCTGAATGCGTGTTTGTGCAGAAATGAAATGATTTCTGGTGTTTTCTCACACTACTCTTTTGGAAAGGTTCAGATGACAGATTTGCGTGTTACTAAACAAGGTCGATCTGTGTTACGTAAGTCTAGAACTAGTTTAGTCATGAACGTTGTACACGGTTGTCATGCTTCAGGGGTTAAAACTCCTTTTTTTTCCTATTAGAGAGGAAGCTACTGTAGCAGAAATCTATGACTGAATGGAAAACCTTTTATTGAATGTTGAACTGAAGTTGAAACAAATATTGATGTTTGACCCAATTAGTTTTCATTGCTGCTGTGGCGCTCACGTGGATTTCATTCCATTAGATCAGATGTGTTATGTCATACGTATATATCTCGCTCTTCAGAAATATTGAGTGTTTCCTGTACGAAGAACACCGGATTGATGGACGAATGGGTCCGGTCACGTGACATTGACCAGGGCAAACAATAACGCTGACCGGTGATGTATTACTGTTGAGCTGAAACAGATGTAGAGATTTACATTGACTGCTCTGTAACAGGATGAGAAGATTTGAAGTGTCTCAGTTAAATCAAACTTTCTCTATTCAGGGCCCTTTTGATCTGTGAATATACAAGCTTTCAATTTAGTAGTAGAAGTAACATCTCAAAAAACACCCTAAACATCCCTGTACTTTATTGTTTCTGAGAGGAGATGCTGCCTGGACATCATGTTTATAATGGTGATCATAATGGACGTGTTATCTGTAGGACATCTATGACCTTTGAGAGCTACTGAAGTTTATCATTCATGTGATAATCAAATTCCCTCAAGAGTTCCTGTAAACAGACACATCTTGTCATATGATTGAGTTATTTCATGGTTAAAAGCCAAGATTTACACTATTTATACTCCTCTCTATAGCTTACACCATGACAATATAAGATTATTATGGTGTGAGCTATAGAGATGATCTCGGAGTGTCCTGAGCCGAAACTCTTTTGTGAATTTTTTTAAGTCTTTCATGACGAGTATAAACTTGTCAAGAAAACATTTCCCATTGACTCTCACACCACCACACAACACTCAAATCAAATCATTGTAAGTTAGGTGTGTAAATCAGACATTTCATTGCGATACAAAACCATATCAATTTCCTCCACCAGCGATGCAATATTTGAGGATACATCAACACTTCTTTGATACAATTACGATTCGATGCGGTTCGATTAATTTATTGTTATTTATGTTACAGGGCTAGTTAAGCTGTTACGTTTTTAATAACTGACAAATACAACCTAATATATTTAACATGAATGTTTAATTAAATTGGCATAATCTCTGTCCCAATTGGGACATTCTCAACAACAAACTAATAAAAAATAAACTTTTTTTACATATAGAAAAATAATAGCAAGGGAACAATCTCACACAAAATCAAGCTTACGATGGCAAAAGTCAAATTCTTTCAGTATTTTGTGGCAAAATGTGCAATAGTGACAATCTATTGTTTTAGAAAAATATAAACTTGCTGACACTAGCAGACGAAAATAAATGAAAATGCGCCCTTTGGCGGAAAGGAGTAGTTGGACTTTACGTCAAGGAACGAGGATGGAAAGAGTGTCAAAATAAAGGTACCCCATATCGACATTTAATGTGTGGCATCGTTCAAAAATATAAACATTTTATGTATCGATCCATATCGATGTATTGTTATTTGAAATAAACCTGACTATAGGCTTGTGTCTCACCCTCACATAACACTTTGATGTCCATATGTTAATAAGCAGATAAAGTGAGCATCTTTATCAGATTATTGGGTGCATGTTATCAGTCATGTGTCAGGTTTTGGTGTCTGTGGGTTTTTGGTGTTGATTGAGTTATTGTTAGCTGACCTCAGTACAGATGATGTAACAGATGTTTGTGTGTTCCTCTGTCCAGATGTCATGTCTCCTTTGAGTTCCAGCTCTTTCACTGACACCTCCTGTGTCTGTACTCCATCTCATGAGCATCACTGTAGACTACACAGCAGTAATGCACACCTGAAATTTTATATTAACCTGTGTGTGCGTGCGTGTCTGTGGTAGAGATGTAATGGTCTCTATGACAACCGTATCACCTGTGGTAGTGAAGTGCTACAGGCAGTAGTAAGCACACATCAAACACCATTGCATGTATAGTTAAGTACAGACAGAGTTTTGTATACCAGTACAATACTGGTAACAGTTAGTGTTTATCACCCGTCTTATATATTCGTTTAGAGTTTAGGAGTAGATCTTTTGTTGGGAGATCAAAAGCTAGATTGACAGTCTGTAGTGAGATGTTACAGAACTGACAAGATTTTCTATGAATGGTTCATGTCTGTATTTAATATGTGTGTGTGTTTTTGAGTCCCATTAGTGATTTTATCAATTAGTTTTCAAATAAATTGTGACGTAGTGAACGTTAAACCCATGTGACTGATCGTCTAGCTGTGTCGGCTGTCGTTGTCTCTACCATGTACAGTAAATGCAGCCCTGTCTCAATTTTCTAAGTGTGCCTTGTTTTATTTGCTGTTGGTTACCAATACCACTTTATAGAGTCATTCACTCTAACAACTTGATGCACCTAATTTGTTTGTTTTTCTTTTTTTATGAATGTTGAAGAGATTCACTTCACATTTTAGTGGAAACCCAGCTTGTGTCTCACACTTGAATGTCTTTGTTATCCACCGGTTTTGTTGTTTGTGTTTGAGTATCCACAGAGATCTCAGAGTGACGTATAACACCTGATGTTCTTCATGTCTTCTGAATAAACTCTATCAGTTCTAAAAACAATGAGCTGTTTGTTAAATGTTATAAGGTCACCGTGCACTTTATCTCACATTTAAAGCATCTTTTACTTTGCCTGTGTCCTCGATTACTTGAGAAAACCCCAGGTTTGAACCCCAACTAAAGGACATTTTTACGTGTCTGGTGGACAGTGTTGATTTCCAGAGCAGGACTACAACCACTAGGGATGCACCGATACCGATACTGGTATCGGGTATCGGCCTCGATACCACATTTTCTAAAGTACTCGTACTCGTTAAAAGTCCCCCGATACCACGGTCTGAGAAATGTCTATGTTTGAGCGGCGTGTAAGGGGTTAATGCCTCTTGTGTTGTCCAAAGTGGCAGAGTTTACAACAAACTGGAAAACTAGTCCTTTATTTTTTTTTGTTAAATTATAAGACTTAAGCGGTTACCTGTAAATTTAAATCATGATTTTTTATTAAGTACTCGGTATCGGCAAGTACTGAAATGCAAGTACTCGTACTCGCATTCCAAAAAAGTGGTATCCAGGGCTCCAGACTAACTTTTTTCACTAGGAGCACAGTGGCCCCCAACTGAAAATTTTAGGGGCGCAATCATAAAATTTAGGGGCACACACCGTAAATCAACATGTTAACAAAATATTCACATTTCTACTAATTTCCACTGTATTACTAATAAATAGTTTAATGATAGATGCAGAAAGTACAATGTGCTATTTCAAATTCAGTGTCACATTTTATTGTGCACTTTTGGAAAAAAAAGGTCAAATTTACTGGTTCCACATGTGCGACTGGATGTAAAATTCAGTGGCACACTCTCAAATTTTAGGGGCAAAATGCCACCATTTGGGGGCAGTCTGGAGCCCTGGTATCTGTGCATCCCTAACAACCACTGTTGTATGGTTTAATTAAAACTGTATGAAATTGTTTGTTTTTCTGGATGTGTCTTCTCAATATCAATTAATCAATCAAAACGTTATTTATATAGCACTTTTCCAAACAAATTAATGCAGTTCAAAGTGCTTTACAGGGGCCTATACCATGATAATGGTTAAACAAACTCAGGGTTACAGGATTAGTTTCAAGTTGACAAAACCAAGCCAGTGTGAACAGGCCTTGTTGGTACAAGCTATTTTCATGCTAATCCTAAACTTATCTGGCTAACCAACTAAACTGGCTTCATGGTATAGGCCCCTAGTTTAGAGTACATAATAATAAAAACGCATAAAATACACAAACACATAAAATACAAGTTGCATAATAGTCCATGAAAATACCAGGATAAAATTATATATGATATTACAGAATAAAAGACATCATTTAAAATATAACAATATGGGAAAAGACAAACAATAAAGCAAAAATCAATAGAAATAAAAAGCTATTAAACCAAAATTACTTGAAAGCCAAAGTAAAAAATATATTTTAAATATTTATGTAATCAGCACGTCTCATGTCCTCTGGGAGATTATTCCAGAGGCGAGGAGGAGCATAACGGCTGAAGGCAACATCACCACCATGTTTTTTGTTAAAAGACGAAACTCTGAAGATCGAAGAGTCCTAATAGGTTCATATATTGAAAGCTTTGTGGAATGATAGGCATTCTGGGTCATTTAATTCTCTCTTTAGTTTTTGTCAATATTTGAGCAGCCATATTTTGGATCAGTTGTAACTGGTTAATTGTATTCTTTGATAAACCCGATAGGAGGGCATTGCAGTAGTCAAGCCTACTAGTTATAAAAGCATGTATAACTTGGTCTTACTTTTGCAGTGTTCTTCAGATGGTAGAATGCAGTTTTGGTAATATCACGTACATGGGTTTTAAAATTAAAATCATCTGAATTAAAAATAATTCTCAATGTATTTCTCAATATTATTTATTTCAATAGTATGCAAATAAGAACATTAATGCGGGGTTTGCACATGAACCATGAAATATAATAAAGCCTTTAATACATAACAATAATCAATAGTCATCTATGGTTGTATCTTTGTATGGTTGTTGTCTTGTTTTGGAGTTTGTTGTCTGTGTGGTATTTATGTTCTGCAGAGCAGGAACCTGCTAAAAACCAGTTTTATACTGAGTCAGGCTCGATTGTTTAAATCCTTTCCTGTTACACAATATAAAATAAAAATAAATAAAATCTCATGCTCATTTATATCGATAGTGAGGCTTTGAAAAAAACTTATAGAAATTCTTTCATACATTTTCTCCCTTATAGTGTAGTGTAAAGGTAGTGTGACATTTGGTGGTTTGTGTGTCCAATTAACACTTCAACATCTATTAATAACCCAAAACCCAGTGGACCAACTTCACATATGTGAGAGCACATGTTGTACGCAGACACACACACATGTCTGCATGAGAGAGAGACTATAAGGATAATCACAAAGAGCACACTTCATACCATATTTAAAAGTCACTATATCACTTGAATGAAAATAAAACACATTAAGTACATTAAAAGTACATTTAGATTACATGTGTGAAAGTCACACAACAAACATATCATCACACACAGTCTAGCTCGGCTCTTTTTTCAACATAAAGAAATGTTTTGGATGTTAGATTTGTTGATGTTAAGATGACAACTGGGACCATCCTTTGTCTCAGTATGTTACTTTACAATCAGGTTTGGATATTTTTGGGGTGACTTCTGTGTCAGTGATCTATTTTGAACTTGGCTTTAATCATTACAATGAAATATTTTAAAGGGGACATCTCATGAAAATGTGACTTCTTTTTCCATGTTTAAGCGCTATAATTGGGTCCCCAGTGCTTTTATCAACCTAGAAAATGTGAATAAGATCAAAGCAAATAACTTAGTTTTGGTAAACCATTCTCCACAAGCATGTGAAAAAGGGGATAAAACCGGCCCTTAATCTGCACTATCCAACCACGGCAATGTCATTTAGTGCAGAGATCAGCTCATTTGCATAAAAAAGGACACACCCAAAAACGGCACATTTTTGCACACATCTACAAAGTGACAATATTAACATGTTAGAATAAATTATCTGTGGGGTATTTTGAACTAAAACTTCAAATATTTACTCTGGGAACACCAAAGATTTATTTGACATCTTAAAAGTCGTGAAATGTCCCCTTAAATGTATTTCCTATGAAAGTTATTTATTCATGTATTAAAATCGCTTAAGTTGCATGCAAAAAACATCACATAGAAACAACATTAAAACATGATTTTACCACAAGGGGTTTAAAGTCACATATGTTTCCTCTGTGACAAATTCTTTTTTTTTCAGGAAGTGTGTGGCAACAAAACTGTAGTTTTGTAGTAAAGTAAATACACCGCTTTATCTGTGCATTTGCTGAATAAAAAAGGAAAGCTCATTGACTTTTGGTCTCACGTTTGCACCAATGAACGCACCTACTATCTATGTTGCTGGAGTATTTTAATTCCCTTTGTTTTTGCTATCAAATACAGCCCTGTTTACTCATTGTTTCTCACGCCTGTGATTGTTTGTTGTTTAAAACGATGTGCATAACGGCTATTTACATACTCCCACCTCCAGACGCAAAGGGGGTGTACGAATGGTCGAAAACAGTTTACCGCTCTTCATCCTTTTAGATTTTCTTCTTCTTTTACCCCAAAAATGAAGTTTTATCCAACTATGCTTGAGCCTTAAAATGGGGAACTGAGAGCTGACATGAATACGTAACTGTGTGCGTGTAGTTATATGTGAAGACCGCATTCATTGAGTGAGTTAGATCAGTGCTGTGCTGTGCTGAAGGTGAACTCATGTGCGTACAGTTGTTTATCAGATTGTGGTCTTCAGTGATTGGTTGATTTCAGGGGTGTTTGTGAGAGAAACTTCAGTTCCTGTTTAGATGAAACTCTGTTTTGTTCCTGTGTGAGGCACAGAGGAAATGTCGTACAATTATAACTGTAATAAACAAAACAAAGCATGTCATTCATTACACTCTCCGTGAATCTGTACTGGGACGGTTTTTCCATGATGATGTACGTTAATCACTTGGGTAAAACGCACCGCTTACTGCTTTACTAATCCTTAATGATGTTGTTTACTGGGAGTTCACTTCATGAAGAAATACAAACATTTACGATTTCTACTGGAGAATATCTGAGAATGAAACTGAATGAGTGTTTATGGACAGAAAACAGAAGTCTTCTGTACTTCACTAAAGCTGAGGTGACCTTATAACGTGATCACTGATCAGTTTCTGCTCATGTCCACAGACTGACAGCTTAATACAAGTGTCACTGTTGCATAAACAACACAAATATGTTGTTTTACTTTGAAGTTTGTGAAATGTCGAAATACTTTCTGGTCTGCATTCTTTTTTGACGGGTTGGGTTTGGGGAATGAAGGCCTGAATAGGCTGGCTCAGACACAGGTACACCTTAAAATGTCATATCTGGGATAGAATAGGCATTTCTATTTTATTAATTATATTGTATGTAGCACTACACTTGATGTTTATGGAATGGTTTTTTGATTGATTGAATATTCATTTCTCATGTTTAACCCTGTGTGTCGCACTGTTTCTGCCTTATCTTGGCAAGGTCGCAGTTGTAATGAGAACTTGTAAACTGATTTTACCTGGTTAAATCAAATAAATAAATAGATCATGTATAAAACTAACCACAGTAGTAAAAAACATCAAAAACATTTAACTATAATTAAAAACCATACAAATACAGAGTGGTAAGGATTCAGAATTAAGGTCATTTTGGTCAAAATTAAACGGGAGACGTACTTTTTAAAATTATGGGGGTTTGGGAACAAAAAACCTTAAGGTTGAGTTTTGAAAAAAGGTAAGATATTAAGTTTTGGGTTGGGGGTTAAAAAACCTAAAGCATTGGGATTACAAGGGTTCAAGGAGTTGGGGTTAGGAAGAGAGTGGGTGGGGGTTTATAAAAAATTAACTAAAACATTGGGAATACAAGGGTTCAGGGGTGTGCACAAGGGTTCGTGTTAGGGTCAGGCGATTCATGAGAGTTTTCACGTAGTGAACACTTGATGCCATAGGGAACGTTGCCTAAATACTCTTGTAAATCCTAGATGCCGTTGTTACTGGAAACTACTTATATTATATATATATTATAGTTTATACAGTTTGAAATATATTTATATTTTTCTTACAAAATCATATGAATTACCTGCAGAAGACCTTTATTAACCCATTGGAGCCATGTAGATTACTTCTTTGTAGGGATGTCCCGATCTCCACTAATAATACGTGGCCGATCACATTTCTGAATCGGACAGCCGATCTTATTACAGCTATTTCATGTACTACGGCTTTTGATCAGTAAGTCCTTATCGATCTAAAATCACTGTTAGTTTGAGTCGTTTATAACATGCATTTGAAAAAGCAACACTCGTCAAATATAATTATTAAACATATTCTTTATTATCATGAAAATACCTGAAAAGACATGAAGAACAGCAACATAAATATATCCTTCAGCCATTTCCTGGAGCTGCGTGTCATCACAGCCATAGATATGTATATAAAGGCTAGATGGCTCGTCCGCGCTGATGGCCAATTGAGTGGAACGTCCGCATTTTGGCGGCCATCTTAGGACAGGGCGCTCGCTACCTCGTAGCATTGAGTTTTAATGATGCAGGTACTTTTAAATGACCATAATTTGCTTAATTTTTTACCGATTTTCAAACGGATTGGTTTGTTATAAACGTCAAAGATGTACCTATGACACTGAATACGTATACTAAAAATAAATAAAAAATTCATGTAACATGTTAAAGCATCCAGAATTATAGCCACGTTAATAACGTTTGTAAAAAACCAAACCGTTTGTAAATCCGTCAAGAATTCAGCAAGTTACGAGCATTTTAGTTGGCTTATGTCACTCACCTTCCGTCCACAGCAGCAGGGAGCAGCACTATGGCAGCACTGACCTAAGATGGCCGCCAAGTGACGACACAGCTGACTCCGCCTTGAGCCATCTAGCCTTTATATACATATCTATGATCACAGCTGCGTGTGTATTGTTCTTCGTCTACAGCGCATTTTGAGTTTCTGCACGAGAGCGCCCCCTGGCTTTTGGATGTAGTAATTCATTGAGAAACATAGCAAGCATTATCGGCCGATCGATCGGAGCATCCCTACTTCTTTGAAGAATGGATGCTTAAAGTCAGAAGTTGTTCCCTGATCCCTGTTTAACACCATTGTAAAGCTTGAAATGGCAAGGAAATTTACTAAAATAACTCCAAATTTGTTTGTCTGAAAGATGATGGACATATTGTATGTATATCGGATTGCTTTGAGGGGGAATAAATCATACAGTTATTACACACTGTAAAGCACAGCTATTCCTGACACTGTAAAGGGTTGGCTGTTAAAATAAAAGTTTTTCAACAAACTGTAATAAATAAAAAAATCACAGTAGCATACTTTCAATATGGAAGACAAAAATAATAAAAATATTTTTTTTGCAAGAAATGTAATGTTATTTACAACATTATTAGTGTAAATGCACAGCCTCTGGCCAAACATGAGCGTGATGATCTTCTTGTGGTGTTTGAGGGTTAGTGTCTCTCAGCACCACATATAGAGCGGGAGGGCTGTGCATTAACACTAATAATGTTGTTAAAAAAATCTCAAAATGTATAAATATGTATAAATTTAAAAAATTTAATCTCAAAATGTAATGCTACCGTACCCACCGAATTAATATTCGAATAATCTGGTCCAGCCCTATGATCCAGATGAGCTCCAGTTGTGCTTTTGTAAATCCACTGTGATCTGGTGTTACTGCTGTTTATTTGTCCTTCATCATGATCTGCTACTGTTCAAACACAGGGCACTGAGAAGTGAAACAGGCACTTGAATCTACTGCAGATGTTGTTTTGACTGCTGTGACGTGTCTTCTGGTTATACGTCATCTCTCACGGTTCATAAAAACACTTTCACCTCTGTTACAAGAAAACTCTCTTAACACTTTTAATGAAATGTTTATTAAAACACCATTACAAAAATAAATGTTGGAAACCTTGGAAAAATGAACTTAAATGTTATTTTAATAAGCGTTTAACAGGAGCTGTGTGAACAGTAAAAGGTTAAATTCACATTCATAATTGGCTTTAAGTCTTTTACTATCATTTAACCATTAAAGCTGGGTTGTATTGCGGCCAATCTTTTTTTTATGTGGCTTTGATTTATATTTTTGATAAAATGTTTGATTTGCAGACATGAAATGTATTTAAATTTAGTCATTTAGCAGACGTTTTTTCCCAAGTGACTTACAAATGAGGTAAAAGTAGATGCTCAAATCCAATATACCTTTACACATATTACGCATTTTTTTCCTTTATTGTTCACATTTCTACCTCAGGATATATTTGAGTTTAGTAGACTGTAAGTGGTTTGGTTAAGTTAATCTTAAGTTACAGACTGAATGTTCTGTTCTTTACTCCGAATGCGTTTTGTTTTGGGTTCCATTTACCTTTGTGTACTTGGCACTGTGCCCTTGTAATGAGATCAGTGTTCAGGCCTGTAGTGCTCAGCCTCCAGTCATACAGCACCTCATCTCTCTCTCTCTCTCTCTCTCTCAGGTTAACATGGGTTAACTGATTAGTGTCAGTAGAGATGAGTGATGTATTCAAAATTAAACCTAGTTTCTCAAGATTCCTCAGATTCCTCTATAGCAGGGGTGTCAAACTCATTTTAGCTTGAGGGTCGGATGGTAAGTAACGTCACCTTGTGAGGGCCAAGAAAACTAGAAAAACACACGGCTCTATGATAGCTACATTTCATAACACGTGTAAAACCACACTGGTCTGATGATGAAAACTTCCTCTGTCTGGAACCTTAACAGAATTATAACTTATCCTCTCTGGATTGCCAAAATCATTCATAAATCATGAACTTTTCTTTGTAATAAAAAACAGTCGTTTTGCAGGGAAAATGCTAGATTTATAAAGTATTACAGTACCTAATACAGTCATAAAACACAGGCATTGTGCTTTAAATTGTGCTTCCTTCGAGTCCTGACCCACCACGACATGTAATAGAAACTGTTTTTAAACTAGAACCCACTTGTGTTCCACACGTGCGGCCATTACAGCTTAAGGCAGAAATCAATTCATGGGCATTTTATAAAAGTGTGCGGCAAACGTGGGTTTGTCTCTTTCCGCATGTCTCCTATTGAAAATAAACTAGACACTCGCAACTGCCGTTTCCTGCTTGAAAGGATTTGTAAAATTTGTATTTAATATTTAATAATACATCATCACCCAGGCCAAATTGGACACCTTTGTGGGCCATGTTTGTATGTTTGACACCCCTGCATTATTATTCTTAGTTACTTTAACCTTCACACATCAAGATTTCTAAAGTTTTATTGTGTAATAGTGCCATGTATTTATTACACTTAAGTTTTAAAATATTTTTCTTTACTACTTTGTATTTATTGTAAAGCTGCCTTGCTACAGTGCAAAACTGTGATACGCACTATAGATGGTTTAATCGCACACTTGTGCGTTGTCGCAGTTACGCATCTGGGCGTAACTTAACTTCCGGTCTCTATTTGATGGTCTGACTGATGGCTAAACTTAACTCTGTAACAAATATCTCATTGAAAATAGCAAATGTTTTGGTTTCCTAAAGATGAGGGGAGATGGCGATCATGAATCACGACTATGTGAAAGGAGGTTTGGCAGCCGATCTGTAGTTAAGATTGCATTACTTTAGTACACATTTTACACAGTAACGTTAGCTCGGTGTCGTTTTTGATATGCTTTAATTGTTTATTTTGCTTGTTATCAGAGATAAACTTCTCTAAAAGGACTCTTGATTCTTTGCGGAGTTTACTGGAAGTTACGTTTGTTCCTCGAAAGCCGTTGGTTTATGTTGTTACTGTTGAAACCGTTTATAGAAATATATTAAACTAGATTTGGTGGTGAGTAAACTGAGCGTTTGTGTAATGGACACACAGATGTACTGTATATGTGAATGATATTTATTACCTGATGAAGATAACTGTATGGGTGTGGTGTCGGTTGTCTCAGCATGTGTAAACACGTAGTTAAGTACACAGAGATCTCACATGATTTAAACAATCATGCTGCCTTCATCATTGATTTAAAGACACTTCATGTTTTTATCAGTTCACAGATTATATCAAACACCACACAGACATCGCTTTATAAATCACAATCATATAAATGACTTAATATTCATGTTCACATGATGGCTGATGTAATCTATTTTAAAATAGATGTTTTTAATAGTTATTATCACAGAACTTATCCATGTCATTTTATTATTCTTTCATTCCTGGAAATCTGATGACGTTAAAGGACAAGTATTGAGTTTCAATAGTAACCTCTTCAATAGTTGTAATGTTATATGCAGTGTATATTTATTTTAAACCATAAGTCCCAGCAGGCATTTCCTGAATAGAGTACACATCGAAAGCTCTTGACCTCATGTATAAGTTTCTTTGTTATCTGCTGAATCTACACAGTGTGTTTGTATTGTTCAGTCTCTACTGTAGTGCATGTGTGTGGACAAACAGTTGTAACTCATTATAGCCGAGTCTCCTTTCATACTTTACTATTGAGAAGGTGTGGATCAGTCTGAACCCATGACTGTGCTGATAGACCCTTCACACAGGAGAGGTGTTATTCATAGACTGTACTCATGACAAACAGCCTAAAATGATTTCAATATCGGTTCTATAGAGACATTAATAGTTATCAGATTAGAATTGAAGCAATAGCACTATCTCTTGTCTTTATAGAAATCCTTCATTATTTCTGTTTCATGTTAACAGTAGGAGGAGGTTTGGCTTCATCACTTGTGATTTATAAATAAATGTTAGATATAAGATATAAATGTGACTTTGATTCATGATAACTTATACTAAAGCCGCCTTTCCATTGTACACTACATTTGGACACGATTGTCAGAGTTCGCCCCCTAGTGGCAGACGTAATGAAATTTCAGTTTGATCGTAAATCTGTGCCAACAAGGGACAGAAGCTCATTCCAGTGCAGGCGCCTTTAATCTACGAATCTAATTTTTTTCATGAATCTAAAGCTCAAAAACGGATCTGAAAATCACGCACTCTCAGGTGACCGTCAGCTTACGCAGCCCCTTTGCGACTCTCCATAGGGAATGAATGACAGTGTTTGTCGTGTACAGTGGAAAGGTGTCTTAAGGATTTCACGCTCCGTTCGTTGTTTTGGCCTAAACGCGAGTTACCTTACATTGTGTTATTTAGAACATAGCTGCAGTATATCTTTCTCTGGTTTAAAATGTTTGTGAATAATAAAGCTGTATGTTTGATGTTTGTTTATGTTTAGCACACTGGTTTCATATAGTTTGTCTAGTGTTTCATATTTAAGGTCTCAGTGTGATTTGATGAAAAGCTGTTGAAAATCTCCACACAAAGCTGTGTTTCATATCCTGATGTGGACCGCTGGATATTAAAGACAGATGTGTTGATGTATGGCTCGCCTCACAGTTAATGCACTGATTCATAAGATGTAACTTTAGATAAGATTCAGATTAAACTGAACTGCATTTCATTGTATAGAGTACGAGTGTGAAGTCATCTAAATATAGCACAGAAAGAAATGAATAGACTTATATAATATCTCTACTTCTAATGATCACTATAATACTACAGTAAAGTACACTTGTGTGTGTGTGCGCGCTTATGCTTTAATACAGTATGTCCTGAATCTATCAACCCCATCAATAAACACACAGCTGAATGTTGAATGCTATCAACACTCATTCATTTGTTGAAGGGCACTGAAGAGGATGATATGATCTTCACATGTACTTCCTATGGGAATGAGTTTCCTAAAGAAATGAGCTGCTGTAGACAGAAGAGAGCGAGAGATGATCGCTGATGATAATGTGAGATGTTTGACCTCACTGTGGTATGCTGTCATTGAACGCCGCCGGCTCTGAGCTTTTGATTGTTTGCTTTGTCCTTGTGTTCGGCTGACCTGTGAAACGGTTAAATGTGAGTCCCTGTTCAGACACAGGATGCTATAAACTTCACAATGTCACATTTATAGAGCAAGAGTTGTAATGTCGTCACAGTATTGTGCTGAGTTTCCTCTCTTTGACCTCTCACTAACTCAAGGACATCTGACTGTGCTGATGACGATGTTACTACGCACACACACACGCACGCACGCAGATAACATGATGATGATCTTCAGATGATCGTGTGCTTGTATATTTCATGCTGACTTCAAAAGAGTTATAAATTCATGAATTTGAGTTCTCAGCTCATGAATGATCAAAGAAAGTCATGGGAAACTGGAGTGAGGAAACTTCAGATTATAGATGATATATGAGTTGGGTTACATCATACAGGTCAACATGATGATAAGTTAGTCAGTTGTCAAACAAATGTTATTTTTACATGCCGTATTTCAGTCATTTTTAATGCACAATGTATGCAACGCCATATAAAAACTAACTTTATTTGATACTAGTGAGTATCAAAAGTGTTTGACTTTGATTGTTGTATACCCATCTGGAGGCTTTATAAATTGTAGGGCTGCAATTCAACAAATCAATAAAACGGATTATGAAATTCATTGTCAATCAATTTCAGTATCGATTAGTTGGTCTGTGACATCACATGCTCCCGCACCACCGTTGGACAGCAGACATGTGTCCGCTTCATACAACACTGCTGCCCATTTATCAGGCGCTGCTGCTTCTTACCGCACGACCAGCTCGGTTACGCAAAGCAGCGTTGCCAGGTCCTCGGTCTTTCGACTGGGTTTTAAATTGGGCTTCTTTTGAACTGTTTCAGCTGGTTAATGTTTTTCTGCAGGATAGAGATTGAAGGATTTGTTTTATTAGTTGTGAAGAGTAATTGGGATGCTTTTGGACTCATTTTGAATGGCCATTGGGCTGGTTTTGTTACGTGGATCTGGCAACCCTGAAGGACAATGACAGAAACAAAAGCGCGATAGAACGCTTGTTAATAAAGGTTTAATTTCGTCCTTTAATATAAGTGAGTTTGTATCTGTTAAATTGTTGTTGGGTTTACATAAAAATAGAATTGAACCACAAACTAATCATCTGTGTAAAAGTAAGGGGAAATCCATGTTTTTTTATTACTGTAACAATGCATGTATATTACTTTCATATCATAATGGCTTATTTATTTTGTTAATAATGAATAATGTTAACACTCATCAAGGTCTAAAGTTAAATTAAAATGAGTTTATTAATCTGTGGATACATGTCCGCACCAGCACATCCCTGAAGACTGTTTATTTTGACATTTTAAAGATGTTTTACTATTTTAAAGCTGCACAAACTTTTTAATTTAAGACCTTAAATATTAACATCAAAAAGATTATATTAGTAAAACTTCTACATGTGAATGCCATAATTTAATCCCTTATTTAGCTTTAATAACTGAATGATCTAAGTGAGGAAATATGTTTTTATCCGATTAGTCGATTAATCGAGAAAAAATAAATGCCTGATTAGTCGCTTATGAAAATAATTGTTAGTTGCAGCCATTTATAAATGATATTAATTGATGTGACCTGAATGAAAGTCTGTTGATTTCTGTTGTTGTTGTTGTGGTGTGTATTGATGTAGATGTGTGTGTATATGATCTGTAGGAACCGTTTGAAGATGGTTTTGCTAATGGAGATGAGTTGACACCTGCTGAAGAGGCCGCAGCTAAAGAAGCATCAGAGCCTAAAGGAGTTGTGAAGTTTGGATGGATCAAAGGGGTACTGGTGAGTATCTTCACATATTAACTTTCACAGTATTGTAATATTGTACTGAATGCTCTCTTTATAATCTCTGTTTGTCTTCTTTAATCCTGTTATAACTCTTCAGTATGAACATAAGTGGCACCAAACACAATGAAATTATGTGAACTGTCAAGTCCAGTAAAGTGTTTTTTATTTAAATCAAGTTTGTGATTTTTGCCGGCTATATCAGTATTCAGTAATGATTTTAAATAACTCTCATCACTTAAAGTACAATATAAAGCCTGATATGTATTATTATTATTACTGTATAATTCACTGTGCATATGAAAGTATCGCTATGTACTGCTCTGAGGTCTGAATATAAAACAATAATAATTATTATAAAGAATATATGTACAAAAATGTTTGATCCACTTTACATACCCAGTGAGAAAGGAAGTGAATGATATATAATGTATAATAATAAAATGTTTTTAATGTGAACACACGCACACAGGCATTAGTCAGTGAAGTATACCAGTGGTGATGTCATGTAATGCACTAATGCACCAGGAAAACATCACTTCATGCCATTTTATATTTCTTTTAAATCATTTGCATGGTTAAATATGATTGGTAGTTGACTTTAGTTATAAACTTGAGGAGTAAATGTCCATCTTGATGTTGGCTTGTGCTCATGTAATACATATATATTCAGACAGAAGATGAGCTCTGTATCATGTCTTCTGCTCAGTATTATGACAAGACTTCCTCTGCTTTTAAACTTGTCCTCATGTTCACATTAACATCTGACGTCACATTGCGTCTCATCACGTCCACATTTATTCAGAGTGTCCTGCATTTCAAAGTGTCTTTCAAACCACCACAGGAATTCATTTCTCATTTGAAAGCATTTCGGTCCAATGGGCTTATGTGTTCAAATGGGTTATAAAGGAATGATCCGGGTTCAGTGTCCATAGACACAAAATGATTGCCGTTTTTACACCTGGTCACTTCATGCGTTTCTCTGATCGCATAGCTGTCTGATTTGTTAGCTACATAAACTCATCTTGGCTTAATGGATATTAATCTGATCTTCGATTCCTGCACAAAATGCAAATATATTAATCATTACTCCACCTTAATTCAAATTTAGTTTAGAGAAACTTTCAACAACGCTTATGCAACAAAAGGCAGCACTTATAATGATGGGCAGCGGGTGCACGTTTGCTTGATAGAGATTGATACAGTGCACAGCGTCATGATTGACAGGACAAAGATGGGGGGGGACACTTAACAAAACACTTCTCTAATAACAAAACATGTTAATAAAAAGTTATTTTTCCTTATTTAACTACTTATTACATCATAATTTTACACATAAATTTAGCTACTGTGGTAAATTTTTTAAAATCCAGGGTACTTTTTCTATTTTTACAGCTATACATGATAAAAGATTACTGAACAACAAGACTGTTAATATGAGGAAATGATGAACTGAGTTTATACTATAATTTTGTTTAAATTGTTTTATATACATGACTTACCTGATGAAAGTCTAGGCTATTATATACGGTCGATGTCAGCTGCGAGTCACGTCAGTAAAGATACATGATACAACACATCACTTCAGTATATACATAATGTATTATTGATGTGTTTTAATAGCCTTCAGTTAGCTTTTAATTATTTTATTCTGTTTATCCATGTTTCAAGACAAGTAAAATAAAAAAGCATTTTTCTGTAATTACTGTTCAAATCCGCGGCCTTTGTTCTGTAAGTGTTGCATTTGTGAGGTGTAATTTAAACCGATACTTTACCTGCTTTGTCTATATAGTTATAGTGTAAATACAATATAGGCTACAGTTGTAATGAAAATGATTCAACCCCACAGAGATGGTAATCATTTACATGTGTATGCTTTTTTTAAGGAAGACACAGAGTTGCTAACACTAGGAGTTTCTACAGACACAGCTGGTTGCTTTATTTATACATTTATCATTGATTATAGTAAAACAAAAGGAAAAATCATTAAGGGAAATAAATGTTTGATCAGAGAAACATAATTATATTACAGTAGGGTGACCATAAACGTCTAAATACTTACAGGCAGGGTTTATTGGAGGTTTTTAATAATAAAAGATTTGGCACAAAATATGACTTTTCAAGCTTTTGAGTGTTTAGAGCCAATTAAATTAGTTAAACATCTTACATTTGCATAATCTCTCAAATGTGTATTAACAGATTACTGAAGCATCTGTTAAATTGTTTTTTGTTTTTATATAAATTTTTTGTAATTTTGCAGGTCAAGGGGGTTGAATAATCTTGATTGTTAATATATGAAGAGTTTCGTTGCAAACGTTGAATAAATTTTTCAGAAATCAAATTTTTTGGTTGTGCATTCCAATTAATATCAATTCAACTGCTGTTGGTTTGTTTTGATTTAAACCTTCATAACTTAAAAAATACAGCTAAGTATCACCATAAAACAAAATAATAACATGATAACAACATAATAAACATGTTTTGACAGAAATGTTAAAAACCGAATTATCTTGTTTTGCAACAAAACTCTCCATATATAGACATAAACTGATATCCTTAATCTTTATTTATAGAACAATTTGACAAAAAATGTTAAGAACCTTTAATTTTATATGAATTTTAAGTGACTTTTATGACAAGAAAGTAGCAAAGTTTTTTTGTTCCTTTTTTTCTTATTTGTTATCATTGGTACAAAAAAAAACGCACAAAATGTTTCAATACAAGCATTTCAGTCAAATATAGTTTATCCAATATGGCAAACTTTCTTTCTTACTTACTCAACCTTTCTGGAAAATAAATAATACTCTGTGATAAGTGTTGATGTAACACACAGGTTTCTATCCAAACGTGAAGTAAATCTTTTCAAAATTTGAAAGAAAAACAAATGTGAATTATGTGCGTTTCCATCAAGTTGTTTTGCGAATTAAGAGATTTTTATTCTAAGTTTGGCGTTTCTATCACATGTTTCTTATGAGATCGGGGTGATGGAAACCCAACTAATGAATGAATGAATGAAGCTTTATTTGTCACATGGTCACAAGAACCAGTGAAATGAAACCATCAAGCTGTCCATACATACAATACATAAAAACAATGGGGTAGACAGAACAGGTCGACAGAGCATTAAGAAGTACAGCATTACATGAGAAAGGGTAGGTTCAAAAACAAAACCCCAGACTATGCTCCAAAGGGAGTATAGTTTGGGAACAGGGAAAAAACACCTCAGCAACATAAGCACATGGTCAGTACACCTTACAACATGAACAACACACGACTTGCAACACGATAGGTGGGACTGGGGGTGGACATCTGGGTGATTTTCCTTCTCCTCTTCCGTTTGCTCCCTTCGGATTGGAATCTCCCTTAAGATAGTACATACTGTAAAGTCCACTTTGCAGTCCTGTCGAATAGATTGCTGTACTGCGTGGGTGTTGAGCGCTCCAGTTGACTGACCTTGAACTCAGTGGGTATGAGGTAAAATCTCTTTACTGAGTAACAACGGTTTAATAACTACACTGCACTGAGGAGCCGAGACTGTGAGTAATGTGAGCAGGAACCAGATTTGTTAAAACATGACACACAGCTACATTTATGAGACTCCATCAATGCAACATCCGAATCCTCGGACCAACAAAAAGTAGAGGACAAGCCGTAAAGAACGACACAAAGATATAGTAAGCTCGGATGAAAAAGCTGATAAAGTCCACTTTAGTTTAAGATGAGAGAATGATACTGAATGTTCTTGGCACATATTATGCATTCATCAAATACATTTTCCCATATTATTCAAGATTATTGCCTAGTACAGTAAGTAGGGGTGATGATATTTGATCCACGATCTACTTTTTCGGAAACATCGTGATTCGTGCCTACATCGAGTACGTGACAAAAGGGCGTGCTACATGAAGGCGAGGTATGGGCCTGTGTCCACGGAGCTTTCAAAATATACTGTGCATTATTTTCAAATAATTCAACAACCCATCGTCAATTATTCCTCTTATACCACGATTACCACAAACATTTCTCTGGTGATTATTTTAAGACATTTGACAGGTCAGGTGTGCGTTTTACAGAAAAATAATCGACATATATAATAATTCTCCATAAAGAAACAAGCTTGTCATCTATGTTTGTTTGCCTCTGTCTCTGCTTTGAGAGGAATAAAGTGCTGACTTCATCAATCAGATGTACAATATTTACCCTAATCTCTTTTCATCTGAAATGCATCTCAGACCACCTCCTCAAGTGGTTTGAGCAATCGGACATAAAAACTCATGAAATGACCAGGTGTAAAAAGGCTCTCATTTGGACTTCTTTCAGTGTCTTTTTTAATCAATTAAAATGTCTGTAACATTTACAGTAAAAGAGCAAGACCAGACAGTAAACAGTTAATATACACTGATATTAAACTATGTCAATAAAACACCCTTAAAAAATCTGGCACCTAATATTAAACTATTGAAAACTGTTAATTTTTGAGTTTGAGTTTTATTTAATGGCCACGTAATACAGAGTTGAACCTGAATATTCCTTTATGTTCCTGTCCTTCGGTCACTAGTGTCCAGTTAATGGACGGTGTGCCGGTCTAGGCAAGGTTTGACAAACGGCTTTGGTCTTTATTGTTTTTCCTCTTCATGGGTCTAAACTGCATCTTCCTGTGTGCAGGTGCGCTGCATGTTAAACATATGGGGCGTGATGCTGTTCATTCGCATGACGTGGATCGTGGGCCAGGCTGGAATTGGTAGGTTTGGCTCGGTTTGGTCAGTCGTGTGAACGAGCGTTTCAATTCACAGGCAAACTCTTGTGCAGTCGTTATCACGCAGGTGTCGAATGTCACTGTGAGATGCCGTCGACTCACTCGAGCGGCTGTGTTTATCTTCACAAAGACGAGTCGCTCGTGACACGTTTGTGTTTTTATGTCCGCAGCGTATGCCTGCATCATCGTACTAATGGCAACGGTCGTGACCTCCATCACGGGCTGCTCCACTTCTGCCATCGCCACCAACGGCTTCGTACGAGGAGGTAATTTACATCCAGATGAAAAGTGCATGCTGGGATTGCTCGGACTGAGGTGACCCAGGTCCAGGGGTTGACATTCTCTTTATACCTTTCATTTATCCTTACAAGATCTCTTTTTGTGCAGATTTGACTAAAGGGTTCAGATTTACTAAACAGGGCAAGTTAGTTTGAGAGCGTGATATATAGATAGATAGATAGATAGATAGATAGATAGATAGATAGATAGATAAATAGATAGATAGATAGATAGATAGATAAATTGATATAGAGATAGACAGTTTCAGCAGTTAGAGCATAAACAAGTGGCTTTTGTGGTCAACATGTAAATTCCTGTAAACTCCTCTAAGAATAAATAACAACGTTATATACGTATATTTTTATACGTAAAAAAAAGTAGTTTATTTATATAACAAGCAAAATAAACAGCACATAGTTTACCTAGGAAACCCAATAAAATGAATCTTGAATTAAGTGTTTTTAAGAAAAAAGTTATCTTATTTCAAGATTTTTTTCTCATCCCATTGGCAGATATTTTTGCTTGTTTTAAGCACAAATTCACTTAAATTGTATATTGGTTGTCTATAAACTAGACTTATTTTCTTCTCATTTTGATTATCAAAAAATGATAATTTCTGCTGAAAACAAGAAAAAATACTAAGAAAGTCATTTTTGCAGTTTAATAATTCACTCGATGTGTTTATTGAGATGTCTGGCAGTGCAGCACATTGTTAAAAAAAACAAATAGTAAGAGAATATTACTGAACGTTGCAAATAATACAAAATGATTTTAACGTAAATATTATGTGGCCCAAACTTTTACTCCTATTTTAACCTAATGTAATGTAATGTAATGTAATATAATATAATATAATATAATAATATATAATATAATTAAATTATATATTATGGTATATCTTATGTTGTTTTTGTTACTTTTTGTTATTAAATTGTTAAATTTCAAGTATTCACAACATATAGCCAAACTTCGTTTAATGACTTATATTGCACTTTGTTTTCATTTTTTTAATGTTTAAAGATATATTTACACTGCAAAAAATGACTTTCTTACTTAGTATTTATGTCTTGTTTTCAGTAAAAATATCTAAAAATTCTTAAATTAAGATGCTTTTTCTTGATGAGCAAGATGACCTTAGTAAATTTGGGAAGAAATAATATACAATTTAAGTGAAATTGTCCTTAAAACAAGCAAAATTATCTGCCAATGGGGTGAGAAAAAAATTGTGAAATAATAAGATTAGTTTTTTCTTTAACACTTAATTCAAGTAAAATTTTCTCACCCCATTGGCAGATACTTTTGCTTGTTTTAAGCACAAATTCACTTAAATTGTATATTTTTTGTCTAAAAACTAGTATTATTTTCTTAGGTCATTTCATTTCACACAAGTTTATTTATTTTTTTTTAAATGCACGCAAAGCTCAAATTGAATCCGATAATTACGCACCCTCAGATGGTTGGCATCCCACGCAGCCCCTATCCAAATGTCCTTCCGGTTTATCAGCCGTCATTTGTCATGTACATTGGAAAGGTAAAAGTAACCATGCTGATTTTAAATCAGACAAAAATGACGGGCAGGCCGGATGAAGATGATAAGAGGGCTGCATTAAGTTGACTAGCCCTGGTGTATAGTATTTGTCTTTCTGTTAACTGAATAAGTCTATGCTTTTAAAATATATATTGGCTTTTCTTTTTCAATTGGCACTGTTTTAACAACAAAACTCAACGTTCTGTTTTTTTATTTTTTGAAGTGTAGTGCTGTGTTTATAATATCACTACTATACTACTATACATCGTCATGAACTCATTAGCAGTTGATCCGTATGGAAATGATCCACAGAGTAGCCTATGTAGAGTGAAATGTAGCGGAGTATACTTGACTTTCCGTGTCCGTCATGCACGTCTATGCAGAGCACAGATGTCTTAACTTAAACTGCTGCGAAGGGCGAGTCATAAAGTTAAATTAGCGTGGTACATAAAAGACAGCATGTTGTGTCGTAAACAACCCATAATAAACCTATTGCACGCATTTAAAATCAATGAAGCGTGCACTGCTTTATAAGCTGTTCTCCTATAATACAGTAACACATTTGAGAAAAAAGACAACAAAGAGCTGCAGGTGTAAAGTGTTTGTCTAGAGAAGAGATATAGAGCTACTTCAAACTATAGCCGTCACATTAATAATCTGATTTCTATAGAGAAACATTTAGTCTGACTGCATGTTTATACATATATTCATAGATATATAAGAATGAAATAAGAGAAGAGTATAATGAGTAAGGCACTATCTTTGTAAAACTGCTTTAAAACAACATGAGTTCAATACTGTAGCTCTGAGATTTTGGGGTGGTTTCCCAGACAGGGATTAGCTTAAGCCAGGACTAGGCCTTAGTTTAATTAAGAAATATAGTTTTAAAAAACATGCATTATCAAAAATTTTAATTCTTGTGTGCATTTTAAGGCAAAACAAAGGGCTTTGATGTATTTTAAGATATGTCAGTGCAGGCTAGACTAATCCCTGTCCGGGAAACTGCCTCCTAATGTCTTTTTACGATTTCCCCCAAAAGATAATAAATAAATGGCAAAACATAACTGTTACAACATTGCATATTTAAAACGTGAAAATGTGACAAGCATCGTGTTCGCGGCAAATCGCTTTATACCCACAGATAGCATGCATGCACACAATGCTAAATTTATGTTCGCATCTTTTTCATGTTCGCATCTCTTCAAATACACAAAACATTTGTCGAAGAATCATAGTACACAATTATGTCTTAACCGAATAACATTGTATTGCATTGGGTCTTATAAGCCTAATAAACAGTAGCTACCTGTTTTTAAATAACAAAATAAGAATAGAAAATCACTCCCTGCCTACCTTCTGTTACTTTGTAAAAGATAAAAAAATATTTACTTTTAAATAAATGATGTTTTTGCTGAGCTCTGCTATTTAAAGTTCTATGAAAGTTATTGCAGTTAACCTGAGATCTTTTGCTTTATTAACAGACCTCACATGTGAGAAATAGAAAAGATTACATTTTGTTTACTTGTGTGCTAGCAGTAGGAATATATCTAATGTCTTTTCTAATGGTTTTCTTTCATGGACTATATGGACCCCCTAAAGTAGCCTTGGCCATCCCATTTATAAAACTCTAGTTGTGTCGTTGTCGTGTAAATGAGGTGCACATGATCTGTTAACTTTATTCATCTGTGATCTACATGTCTGTAATTTTATAAGACCTATATACATTTAAGATATATTTTACCCAAAAACTCAAATAATTTTTTCACCCTCATCACAGATGTACATGACTGACTTTCTTCTGTTTTAAACAAATTACCAATTTTATATTAAAATGCCAAATGGTTATCTTCTTATATGTAGTCAACATGATGACCCTTCAAAAAATACAAACATTCATGAAAGTCATTTAAAGCTTCTCAAGTGTAATGGAAAAAAGCGATGAATATTTCCATCTTATTTTGCAAAAGTCAATTGAGAACAAATACAACTTGACTGATAACCAAATCAAATAGTTCACTTTATACGTTTTCTAATATAGTGTCAGCTGTGAGATGTCTTTAACCGATGGGCATCAGTTAGTTAGTCTTGTTTGAGATGTGTTATGATAGATGTGGATGTGTGAGAGCTCTTTAGCACTGAACTGATGAAGATGAAAAACTCTTCATCGTGTTCCTCTCATATCTCACAGCCCGCTGTCGAGTAATTCACTCCAGTGTTTTCACATCTCTGTGTTTTCTCTCACATGACTGAGAAACTCGTTGTCTTTGTGGAAGTGAGAAATGGATAGTGGATCTTCTCTGCAGGATCTTCAGGATGATGGACTTTCTGTCCAGTGTGGAAAGGATATTTGTTTATCCTGGTTTTAGTTTATATTATCTGATCCAGAGGGGTTGTGTGTTTAGTATCGAGTTTGGTCATTGATAGTTTGTCAGTCTTTGCTTTCATTGAGAGAAATATTTCTTCAGTTTTAAGAGGATGATGTGGTTGAGGTTTACAGCCGATAATCTTTGAGATTAGCTTTAATCTTTCCTGCTATTCCAGCCATGTGTTATATTTTCCTCGTTCATGAACAAGAGCAGATGTGTCTGAACGCTCTTTCATGTCTGTGTTTATATCTGATATCTTCAGCAGGATTTCTGATACTCAATGTCAGACTATTTTACATAAAGAAACATCAACTGCTGTGTACTGAAATGATGATGTGTCTTTCCCATCAGGTGGAGCGTATTACCTGATATCTCGAAGTTTAGGCCCAGAGTTCGGCGGCTCCATCGGTTTGATTTTTGCTTTTGCCAATGCCGTGGCCGTAGCCATGTACGTCGTGGGCTTCGCTGAAACTGTAGTCGAGCTGCTAAGTGTAAGAAACCCTTTATTTTCTCTGAAGATATTCACTCTGATAATGATAATGATGATAATGTGCGTTTATGTGTCTTGTAGGGTGCTGATTTGGTGATGTTGGACGAAACGAATGATATCAGAATAGTCGGCACCATTACTGTGATCCTCCTGCTGGGAATTTCAGTGGCTGGGATGGAATGGGAGGCCAAGGCAGGAGATTTATTCCCTTCTCAGTTTGCTTTGATAAATATGTGTCTTTACTAATCTTTACATTCATGTTTCTCAGGCTCAGATATTCCTCTTGGTCATTTTGATAACGGCCATCTTCAACTACTTCATTGGCTCATTCATCGCTGTTGAATCCAAGCAGAAATACGGTTTCTTTGGCTATGATGGTGAGTGTGCCGGTCTTACGCACTAAACGCAACAAAACCACACATCTGTACAGTACTACTATAGCCAAACAAATCCAGGAAGCACTTCTCATATTCTTATATTGTGTGCTGTGTGTAATCTATCTAGATTGCCATTGCCTTCTCTCGCTTTCTCTCTCTTTTCTCATATGTTAATTGATATAATATGATATCCTCTTATCTTTCAGCTGGCATCATGGCAGAAAACTTTGGTCCAGACTTTCGAGGAGAAACGTTCTTCTCCGTCTTCTCCATCTTCTTCCCAGCGGCCACAGGGATTCTGGCTGGAGCAAACATCTCAGGAGATCTAGCAGTAAGAGCGTCTGGCTCCTATAACTCACTGAATGTGTCTTTATTTACAGCGCCAGGGTTTGTAAATGTTGATGTTTTTAAAGGACCCTCAGATGGCCATCCCGAGAGGAACACTGTTGGCTATTCTTATAACAGGACTGGTGTATTTGGGTGTGGCCGTCTCCACGGGTAAATATTCACTTTTACCATACCACAACATTCAACTCTACTATGGCTGGACGATATAAGACAAAATATCATTGCGGTATATTTCTTCAATATTGACCATCGGCTGTATTTATCTTGGTGTATGATTTGATAATGTAGACGCTTTGTGTTTGTGTGTCGTAAGTCTCAAAAACACAGTCCAATCATTAATATTAATGATTCTATTATCATTTAAAACATTTAAGCATATCTCAAGCATTAAAACTGACATTATGAGTTTGAGTATATGTCTGCTGTGTTAAAAAATATTATTATTATTATTAATTAATATAGTTTATTTGACTCGTACATGATGTTTGATGCATGCGCTTTGCAACAAAATGCAGTGCATCTCTTGGGCTACATACTACATTCTTCTAAAAGCGCATACACGACCTACGTAAAATCCGGCGGTGCACGTCCAGTTTGCACGCACTCAAAAATTGCGTCACTCGCACACTGTACAGGGACCTCGCGTACACCTAAAATGGCTCAAATATAAATATCCAGAGCTGATAGCTGATCATTGTTATGGACATGGATTTGATCCCAGTCATTGTTGAGTATTGGTTTTATCGTCCAGCAGTACTGTATGAGATGTGTTTCTGATTTCTTGCTGGATTTATTGAAAGGTGCATGCATCGTGCGAGACGCCACCGGTGTAGAGAGTAACGTTACTCTCAGTGCTGCTATGAACTGCACTGATGCTGCCTGTAAGTTAGGATATGACTTCACTTCCTGTAGACTTACGACTGGACAAACCGAATCTACCTGCAATTACGGCCTCCACAATGATTTCCAGGTACATCATTAATCTCTATTTTCTTAAGAGCATATGTGAAGAGAAGACCGTCTGATGTGAATGTTGTTAACTGCAGGTCATGAGCGTGGTGTCCGGCTTCAGTCCTCTTATTACAGCTGGGATTTTCTCTGCCACCCTGTCTTCAGCACTGGCGTCACTTGTCAGTGCTCCCAAAGTCTTTCAGGTGGGCTGATGCGTTTTCATCTTATTATGATCCAAACATTCCCCAAGGGTTTAAAGGTGCTGTAGAATGTAAAACTGTATTTAGGCATAAATGAATATTAACAGTTCTGTACATGGTAATGACCTCAAACACGATTGTTTCCTCCTTATGTAAACCTTGTGCATGCAAAAGACTGCTGGAAAACAGACCAAACTTAACATAACACTGACTGTGACGTAACAGACGTGATATGTACGCCCCAACATTGCAATTTGATGTTGTTTCAATGCTTAAAACAAATGTGTGACTGCTGAGTTAGCGCTATATGCTAGCGTTTAGTCTGAAGTTCTACTATTGACGTTACAGTTACGTTTTGCAGGTCCATATTGAAAAAAACACTTACCACTTAGAAACGTCCATTGACAATCTCCAAACAATTGATTATTCCTCAAAATCTGATACAGACTCAAACATAAGATCTGTTTAGAAACATACAGAGCTACTGAAGGAGAAACAGCCAATCAGATCAGAGCTCAACATTATTATTCATGACTCTTTCAAATACGATAATAATAGACCATTTCAGTCTAAAGGCAAATCCTAGGGTTGTAAATGGACATGTAAAACTGACTCTGGATCATTTTTACACTTAATAAAGCCATAAACTTTTATGTAGATATCAGAGAACAATGTAACATTATTTTAATGCATTCTTTGGCACCTTTATCTGTCTGGAGATCAGGTCTCACTGGTTTAGTGATTTTGATGTTTTTTCCCTCAGGCTTTATGCAAAGATAACATCTACCCAGGAATCACTGGTTTTGGGAAGGGTTATGGCAAAAACAACGAGCCCCTGCGAGGATATTTCCTCACCTTTGCCATTGCATTGGCTTTTATTCTCATCGGTAGGCCGACGTTCACTCAATAGATTTGTGTGTCACAGTTAATCTTGTTGATGTCATCATAAAGTTTCTCTTTCCTTTAGCCGAGCTGAACGTCATCGCCCCCATCATTTCCAACTTCTTCCTGGCATCATACGCTCTTATAAACTTCTCTGTGTTTCACGCATCGTTGGCTAACTCTCCTGGTAAGACCCACTTTCATTAAAACCAACCTAGAAAATAAACCCTGAACTTTAAAGTAAAATATTTGGTTATGTTAATGAAAGGTGATGCTTCAGAAAGTCTCATATAAAGACATGCCAGTGTATGAAATCTTATGAACTGTGTTAAAGGTAGTCAAAGAGTCCTGAAGACTGTGTTTCTGATGGACCTTATGTTATTTCTTGTTTATTAAAGGTTTATTTTCTTTATGTTAAGAGGTTTGTTTGTCCTCAATAGAAGACCAGCAGGTATATATCTTTATTTCTGACACCGTATACACACAAACACACACAGACATGAATGTAAAGCGTACCGTAGTAAAACTCTTGGGTACCCTTTACATCGTGTCACATTTCTGTAGTGTTACAACCGTGACTCCACTAAATCCCATGACCGTAGTTTGTGTCTTGTCACAGAAACCTTCGCTCTAATGACGCTAACTCATTTAATCCAAATCTGTTTTCATGCTTTTGTGACACATTTTGTCTTGTTAATAAGAACATTGAGAAGCTCTGTGACATTTTAGGAGCTCATGTGAACTGCCGGGTGGTTTGTGAAGACCATCGGTCGGTGCTGGACCAGATTCACAAAGAAAGACCTTTGGCTGGCAACTGTTAGTTGTGTCACGTACCGTTACGTAACCTAGTCAAACGGTGTAGTTGGCACTTTCCTGACACAAAGAACTATTGTTGGTTTTTATCCTGGCTCTCTGTAGTGGTATTCACCCAGTAATAAAGCTGTTTATGTAGCCAAACCAAACCGCGTGTACTCGCTCTTAAAGATGATTCCTCAGGGCTTCTTCTCATTGTTCGTTGGGCAGGATGGAGACCGAGCTTCAAGTACTACAACATGTGGGTGTCTCTCGCCGGTGCCATCTTGTGTTGTGTGGTCATGTTTGTCATCAACTGGTGGGCGGCCCTGTTGACCAACGTCATCGTCTTATCTCTCTACATTTATGTCAGCCACAAGAAACCAGGTGAGATGAAGGCCTTGTGTGATGTGTTTGTGTTTGTTTAGTCTGTGTTTGTGTGGGTCAGTAACAGATGTCTGTGTCTCACAGATGTGAACTGGGGTTCATCGACTCAAGCACTGACGTATCATCAGGCTTTGGCTCACAGTTTACAGCTGTGCGGGATGGCCGACCACATCAAAACATACAGGTGAGAGATCATCAACATTAGAATTCAAAAAAGTCCACAAAAAAAACCCAAACAGGAAATTACATCACACACACACACACACAGGAAAAAAACACAGCATATGAATAAAAAAAAGCATATGTTATTTAACATTAAGCATTTAACAGCCCTGTGGTATAATTTTGATTGGTTGACAAACATTCTTCACTAAAGGGACACTCCACTTTTTTTTAAATATGCTAATGTTCCAGCTCCCCTAGAGTTAAACATTTGATTTTTACCGTTTTGAAATCCATTCAGCTGATTTCTGGGTCTGGCGCTAGCACTTTTAGCATAGCTTAGCATAATCCATTGAACCTGATTAGACCATTAGCATTGCGCTAAAAAATAACCAAATAGTTTCAATAATTTCTTAATTAAAACTTGATTATTCTGTAGTTACATTGTGTACTAAGACATCATGTATTTCAACAAATAAGCATGAAAATATATGTGTGTGGTAGTGAAAGAAAGAAATCAAAAAGAATGAATAAAATAATTAAAAAGAGAAGAAAATGAATCCAGTAAATAAACACTTGTCAGTTTAGTTTTTCTTCATTCCTGATAAAATGAAAACTATATCAGGGTTCTTTAAATACTCTTCTTTGAGGGCCAGATTTTTAAAAATGTAAATATGATACAAGCCAAACTTTTACCCCTATTTTTACCTTTTATATATTTTTTACTTGCCGTATTTTTGTATAGCACTAACTGTAATGCAGAGCTCTTAAACTTCTTTTGTTTGTAACTGTTTGACTTTCATAAATTGTTTAATTTCAAGTATTCACAACATATAGCCAGTATTCTCCTAATGACTCAAATTACACTTTATTTATTCTTTTTTTTATATATATTTTAAAGATATATAGGCTAAACTGCCTTTTCATTGTACACTACATTCGAATGCGACTGTTGGAGTTCACCCTCTAGTGGCAGTCCTAATAAAATTTCAGTTTAATTGTAACACACACACACACGCGTGTCTTTTATCGTAACCCCCCCAGACACACACACACACATACACATGTATTTTATCGTAAACCCTTGCATGAATTCGCGTGCCTCGGAAGAGAAGTCACCGGCCGCCACTGTGAAACATATTACTAAAGTGTTTTACGCGCCATTCTGTCCAGATCCAATATTGATGGAGGAGCATTGCTTTTTAATCACAGTCTCTCTTTAAATCCAGCGTTCTTCTGAACATCCAAACATGTAGCAACTGTTATGATTCCCTCGTTTAATAGGAATGGTGTCTTTGAAAAAAAGCAATGGCCCAAATACGGTACGGTTGGCGTTTAGCCATCCTTGCAGTAACTTGTTATGAAAACTCACTGAACTACACGTAATATGTGGGTGGGGTCTCAGGTTGGAGAGCTCATGAATAGTAATGACCTCGATCAGTTCCACGTCACACTGATAAGCTTTTCTAACTGACCTGATTTCTCCGCTTATTTCTTTTCAGTGGCTAGAGCTGACAGAGGAGGTGGAAGTTAATTTTCACATTCACGACACAACACAAACACATATGGACCTAACACATATAAAAAAATACAAGTAAAAACTGTTTTATGTGGAAGGGCCTCTTTAATCTGTGAATATATTTTTACACTTCATAATTGACCAGTAATTATCAGTAATCAATTGTTTTTAAAGGATTAAAGTGTTACTGATAAAATTAAACAAAAGGATGAATAATTTTCACCTTGAACACAGTGTTTTGATTGGAACACATTAAAATGCATCACTTCTGTCTGCTGATTTTAAAACAACCGGCCGGATAGAGATGATTGGAGAGCCATTTTTTGGCTTGCTTACCTCCGGTTGACTTGCCCTAGAACAAATTAAAACTGAAGTACTGAAGAAAAAAATCATATAGAATATTGATAGACCAAATTGACATTTTGGAATTGGCAACGGAGACTTTAGATAAGATGTTTAAGAAGTTTTAAGAACATTTTAAGGACAAAAACCTGTCAAATGTCTTATAGTATGATAACTGTGGTATAAGCAGAATAATTATCTCTGGTCTAATGGATTACTTAAAATGAATGCACACACACATGAGCATTAACCCCTGAGCCCATTGTCTGTATTTAATCCTCTATTGTATTTATATGTGATGTAAGTAATGTAAAAATCTCTGTTAGTGTTTTTGTAAGCAGCAGTAGATGATGGTGATGATCAGTGAAGAACTATAAGCAGCTTAGACTTTAATCTCATTATCACACACATGATGTTGTTGTCCTGCTTGAAGATCTCATTTGTGTAATCCTGGCCTCTTTGAAGTCCTGTAATGCTTCATGTTCTCTTCTTGATGGGATAAATGAAGCTGGGTGAGAGGTCATGAGAAAGTGTTTAAGTGTGCTCTCACAGATGTAGGATTATACCAGAGCTTCTGTTTTTGTCTCTTTCAGGCCTCAGTGTTTGGTCATGACAGGAGCTCCAAACTGTCGTCCAGCAATTCTTCATCTGGTCCATGCCTTCACTAAGAACGTTGGTTTGATGGTCTGTGGTCATGTGCGCATTGTGAGTATCTGAACTACCCATTATGATTCATCAGACTCTTTTCTTATTCAACATATCATCATTATCAGGGGGTTGTGGTTCTTCTACTAGTATTTATTGTAACATTAGAGTAATAAAGTTGACATTAAATCTATGATTATGTAGGACTGTGTAGACCACACAAATCAATAATGCACTGTTTGAAAGTCTGTTTCCATTAGCAAACCTTCAGCTGATGTCATTATTTCCTCAGTTGTTTGATGAGTTTTCTGTTGTGTTGCTGTCTCATTCACAGAGCTCTCGTCGACCCAACTTTAAAGATCTGAACACTGAAGCGTTTCGCTATCAGCGCTGGCTCCTCAATCACAACTCCAAAGCATTTTATACATCTGTTGTGTCTGAAGATCTTCGTCAGGGAACGCAGTATCTGCTGCAGGTGTGTGTATGCACTCATATGTTAGGAACACGCAGAGATGATGATGAAGATTGTCTTTAGTTTTAGTCATTTGTTTTAGAGGCAGATTATGGATGAATGTCTTGGTACAGTACAGATGAACAGAGGTTTGTGTGTTACAGGCGACTGGACTCGGCCGTTTGAAGCCCAACACTTTAGTTGTGGGCTTTAAGAATGACTGGAAGATTGGAGATATAAAGGATGTGGAGACTTACATCAATATCATTCAGTGAGTTGTTTTGTTAGAGATCTGTCTGATGTAGATTTCTTCACACTTCATACACATACAGATGAATAAGCAATATACGGTTCACTTTAATGTCTTCTATAGTGAAGCCTGGTTGTACACACATCAGCAGCAACTGACGACGGCTGTCTGCTGTGACTCTGCTGTAATTCCTGTTGTGCCACTTACATAGTTTAACAATAAATAACATCCTGTTTGTCCAAATTATTAACAAATGACATAATGACACACTCTTCCATTTAAATATCACATTCTTCTAGCTTCACTTGTCAGGTAGTTGCATTTGCCAGTGAAACCGCGATTGTGCGTCTGTTTATAGCTGCCGGTAAAACAGTTCCGCCATAATTAGTTCCACCTAATCAACAGTAACATATGACCATATTTGGACATCCGCTACAGTTGCCTAGACAACAGATACAACAAAACAGTTTTGCAGCTTTGTTGCAGGGGTTACATATTTGTAACACATTAACTAATGTGAAAAACCCCTGGTTTCACAGACAAGGCTTAAGTTTGATCTGTCTCAATTTTAGCATATTTTAAGATCTGTCAGTGCAAGTTATTTTATGTTAATTTGATTTTCTCAAGATACATACCAGTAACGTCTTTTTCTAAGGCATGTTTATAAAAGATGTTTAAAAATCTTAATTTACTTAAGGCCTAGTCCTGGCTTTAGCTAAGCCTTGTCTGTGAAACCAGGCCATACAGCCTATTCAAAGATCAACATCACATATTACGTAATAAATTACACAATAATGTTAAATCTTGTGCATTATGGATATTTAGCATCTTTAGGCACTCCACTTCTCGCTCAGTATGCGACCTTCTTTACAGTTCATGTTTTGGTGACTTTGTCTCCTCAACTGCTTCTCTCACATGTGGGGTCCCCCAGGGCTCCGTTTTGGGACCTATTCTGTTCTCCCCATTTATGCTCCCTTTGGGACAAATTTTTAGAAAAAATTTGGTATTTTTTTTCATTGCTATGCCGATGATCTGTAAATGTATCTGCCTTTGAAACGGAAAGATATTTGCTCTTTAAGTGCCTCTATTGTCGTGTCTTGAGGAAAATAAGGGCTGCATAGCACTGAATTTCCTTCATTTTAATGAAAAGAAAACAGAGGTTATGTTGTTTATACCAGGGATTACTTTTGAGTCAGTAGATTTAAACCTTTGTGAATTGAATCCATTTGTGAAGTCCCATGTAAAAAACTTTGGTGTTATGGGTTGTATTTAAACTGGACAAACAGATTAACTCAGGAGTTAAATCTAAACTTTTTTCCACATCTAGATCTGTGTGTCTTCCATCTGTGAGACATTAACAGTTGTTTATTTTTGTTTGTGTGTAGTGATGCTTTTGATTATCAGTATGGTGTGGTGATTCTCAGACTGGCAGAAGGACTTGATATTTCTCACATTCAAGGTCAAGGTACAACATGCCACATCACATCATCATCTAAACTAATACATTCACATACATGGTGTGTGTGTGTGTGTGTGTGTGTGTGTGTGTGTGTGTGTGTGTGTGTGTGTGTGTGTGTGTGTTTGTGTGTGTGTTTGACACAGTTGGATGTGCGTGATGTTGCTGTAGTGTTTAGATGAATGAAATTGTTCATGTAATTGAGGTTATTTTCTGTTGACTTGACTTTCTGTTCATGTTGATTTGCTGTGACTTCACTGACCTGTAAATCTTTCATTCATTCCTGTTTTAAGATGAATCTTCAGCTATGAAGGATGTGGTGGTGTCAGTGGATATGAATAAAGACTCTGATGGAGATTCATCTAAACCCTCATCTAAAGCCACCAGTCTCCAGAACAGTCCGGCTGTACAGAAAGGTTTGTGCTTTAACATTACTATAAACAAAACATTTTCAACATCCAAATTGAACAAAGTATGTTGTGTATGTATGCTTTGAGTTTAATTTTCATTTAGGACCCTGCTGAGTTTTCTAAATGTTCTTCATCTTCAGTTGATCAGACAGGAAGTTATATGATGACCTTTTGACCCAAACATGTCTCATCTCGCACACATGTGTGTTCTTCTATAAAGCAAGTCGTGGGAAGCGTGTGGTCTGGGAATAGAGCGAGTGTTTGTTTGTTTATCCTGTCATGTGTGTGTTTTCTCTGATAAATGAGTTCCTCTCAGCTCCAGCTGATGCTGGAGGACTCGCCGAGAAAATAAATATAGCTGCAAGTGGAGATCAACAGGGGATAAAGAAACTCTATAGAGAAGCACAGCTGGCAAAATAACCAACACGCTCACAATCAGATGTTAAAAATATAAACAATGCAAATCTTTTAATAACTTTTATGTAGAGAAAGATGTTTTATGAGATCAGATTGATGTTGAATGAGTCAAACCAGACCAAATGACCTTATTTTTAAATTACTAAAGCATTTTTTTTAAACTGATCTCTGTTCACACTATACAGGTGTAAAGACATGAAACATGAGTGTACACACACACCAGACATGATCGTGTATAAGAGCTTATTGTCTCTAATAATAGTGTGCACATGTATGCAGTGTTATAAATGTTTGAATCTTTTGTATTGAATTTCATAACTGATCCTCTGGTGTGAGGATTCATGTGTCATAAGTAAACACACAATGAGTTTAAATACAGTGTTTAAACAGCTGAAACTCCATGTCTTCATCTTATTGTTTATAAAGTTATTGCAGCTGGTCAGTGTCATCTTTCAGTTGTGTAATGGTCACATGATAGGGGCTTGGCGAATCAGGGCAGCACAATTAATTGCACGCCATTATCATGCACATCTCGTCTGTATAGCCGCTTCAGTGATTAGTAGTAAATCACCATCGCCTGCTTTCAGATAAAGCGGCATTTACTACAAAGAGATGTAGTTCACTGACACGCTAGGCAATATCACATTCATAATAGCGGACTAATCGCCTGCGCGATATTGCCTAGCTTGTCAGTGAACTACAGCTACGTTTGTCTACATTGCAGCTCAACCCCCAGAGTTCTCAAAATAAAACGGGGTCTGCAGCGTTTACCAACGACTCCATTTATAAGGGTTGAAAACGCTGGAGTCGTCTAAATGAAAGAAGTAACCATGGCAGAAGTAATACTTTTTAAAACGCAAACACATATATGTAAACTGTGCTGTTTAAAATAAAAAGTGCTGTAATTGGGTCCCCAGTGCTTTTATCAACCTAGAAAATATGAAAAAGATCACACATACCGCCCCTTAATTTGCATTATTAAACCACAGCACTGCCATTTAGTGCAGAGAGAGAAATAATTGACAGTACAATTGAGTTTCAATTTCAACAAACCACCATTATGGTGATCAGTGTTTGCATTAGCACCAGCTCTATTGCATTTTAAAGGACACACCCAAAAACAGCACATTTTTGCTTGCACCTACAAAGTGGCAATTTTAACATGCTATAATAAATTATCTATGGGCTATTTTGAGCTTAAACTCATATACACGGTCTCGGCACACAAACAAACTCATAAAATGGTCCTTTTAAATGGATTTGTTAAGTGATATTGATGACGATGATGATGATGATGATGGTTTTCTCTCTCTCAGGTTGATGTTATAAAGAGCAGAGGATAAGGTGTCTTTGACAGCAGTTTTTAACTGATCTGTGTTTATTTCATTATGTTTAGATGAGGATGATGACAGCCGATCTCACAGTCAGCCGCTGTTAAAGAAAGGCAGGACATCATTCTCAGTTCTTACTCCTTCTGTCTCATCAGATCTGCATGAGTTTGGTTTAAAACTATAAAAACTATAAGCTGCTTTCTCCTTGTTAACATCTGATCTTATCTTTACGTGTAGTTGTGTCGTAGCGCGTGCTTCAGCTCTGACTTCACTTCCTGTGTGTTTGTCCTCTAATACTCGGTGTCCTCTTGCAGGGTTTCTTGTGTTTCCCACTGAAGATTTCTCTTCAATCTTTCCTCTGTCTGCTTTTAAAGTGTTTCATCTTTATCTGTCCATGTGTGTTGTGTGTATTTGTGTGTTGATGATGTATATTTGTATGTGTGTTTCAGATAAAAAGAGTCCGACTCTTCCTCTGAATGTGATGGATCAGCAGCTGTTAGACGCCAGTCAGCAGTTTCAGAAGAAACAAGGCAAAGGGACGGTGGATGTGTGGTGGCTCTTTGATGATGGAGGTAAATATATAATCAGATATACTATATTTATACATAAATATACATATTTTATATACTATAAATATAAATTCAATACGATGTCATTTGTAAATATACTCACTACGCTTACAAAGTATGAATGCTCAGTTTTTTCCTGACTGATAACTGGCACTTATTAATCCATCATTAACTGTTAACCAGTAAGAGCAGATTGTTTCATAAAAATTTAAATGAATAAGAATTTGTTCAAATCAATTTTATCTTGTTATAGGGGGTTTATTTTACACAATATTTACAAATAGCAGCATAAACAACAGAACATGAGGATTCACACATCCATGAGGCGTTTTAACACCGTTTTAGCATTTCTACAGTTTAACTGTTTTCCTGGAAGCGTTGTAAAAAATGTTGACAGCCAACGCCAGCATTTTTTATGATTTTCACAAAAGTTTAATGCCTTCCAGAAAAATTTTCTTCTTTAAATATATAAACATACAATATATCAAATTAAGATCAGACCCTCTGCTTTCAAACAAACAAAAAACATTTTGGTACAAGGACTTTTGACAGAGATCAGATTCAGAGAGATCAGATTCACAAGTTTGAACTGCTTGCCACCTGGTGGATAATAGTGGAAATACGGATTGCCAGAAAAACTCGTTGTTGGCAGGAAAGCATTTTCTCTTAATAGACATGTTAACTCCTCAATGGCGGGGAAAGAGTTAAAGTCTAAACTCATGTGCTAAAATCACAATTAAAGCCACAATATTTAAGATTTTTGTCACGGTGTGTTATATTTCATGCGCTCTCATTATCCCAAAAGTTCCCAAGGATTTGTAAATCCAAAGAAATTTCGGTTTTAAAAAATGGCTCGTCCATTGTAAGTGTCGCACTTTTAGTGACTTAATATCTGCGCTAGTCTCAGTGTCTTGCAGCAAAACAAGTGGACACACCGTGGAAGTGGCGGTTATACAGCATCTAACACACAGCTGTTGTGTCTTAAGGGTTAATTTATTACGATGGCATAAAATAATGTGATCAGACCTACAGATAATAAAACTTTAATTTAATTAATCTGTGAGCGTGTTCAGCCAATCCCATACGTCTCTGGATGGTGCAAACAACATGAAACATTGTTTCATTCTCCTTCATAACGTCATTAAGCTTCGCTTTTGGCATTGTGTTGAAAATGAGACCTCTAGTGGTGAAATCTAGAATTATATTTAGAATAAAGAATTAATCTAGAATTATAACATATTTTCTTATAATTCAAGGGCCTGTTGTCAGTTATTCCTTACGTAAACCTCCTTCGCTGTATAGTTACTTCCTGACCTCTTTGGACAATCTATGGCCTCCATTGTGAATGTAGCTTGCACTAGTTTCTGGTCCATTTCGTGGTTCGACGCCCCAGGGCACGGTTGCAACCTTGTGGATAAACAAATTACTGAAAGAAAAATAAATGCACGTGTGACCTACGGGTACAAACATTTTGCAGTGCGCTCACTGTACGCTGAACCTTGCGTATACATAAAACATTAACTGTACCGAGGCCTCCTTAAATGCTTATTTTAATGAACAAATTAAGTTACTTTTAAGCCGTTTGAAATCAATTAAGCTGCTCAAGTAAGGGATAATGTAGAGGCAGCCGGTAGTTATTGGGAAATAAGCCCCGACAGTGTGATCAGGACCCGACGCGAAGCGGAGGGTCTTGTATCACACTGAAGGGGCTTATTTCCCGATAACTACCGGCTGCCTCTACATTATCCCACTTATTACACGGCTACTTGTCACATAAGAAAAAAAACGGACATGAATATGAATTTGAAACATTTTATTGGCATATTTGTTTAAAATTAACATTTTTTATCCTTCCGCGAAACTTTGCACAGATGCATAAAATGATCGTAATACCTTATTAAGATCCTCTGCTTCATACTTGTCTGTCTCCATTTTTTTCTCTTTTAGCCAGTCTTTGAGAAGTTTTAATGTTTTAATCTGTTTTCTCTTGTATTGGGCCTTGATAAAAGCAAACGTGACTTTAGTTTCATGTAGGTGAAATCCTGCGTCACAAACCTAGAGCTACTTAAAGTATTTAACACTTGTATATCTCCTCCTCATTGAAATGTAAAGGATTATTTAAATACGCCGTGTGTTTTTGTGTTTCAGGTCTGACCCTTCTGATCCCGTATCTGATCACCAACAAGAAGAAATGGAAAGACTGTAAGATTCGTGTGTTCATCGGTGGAAAGATCAACAGGATCGATCACGATCGCAGAGCGTAAGTAGAAGTTGACATTCAAACATCTTTGTTTCACTGATGGATGAGTTTATATTGGACTGTGCATTCATGTGTTGGTGTGTATGAGTGAAGGTTTTTTCTCATTGTAGTCAGCAGCTGTAGCTGCGAGTCTTTGTTAGTTATTATTAGACATTCATTCAGCAGCCGCCAGCTTTTTATAGCGACATTGTGTAGCGGTTTTCGTTTCATTGTGTTTTGCTGCATGAATCTGAATGAATCATCTGAGGTATTGCAGTCATGTGGATGGGTTAAACTACATGTGATCATAACATTAAACTCAACCTCAGTCCTCTGGTGAGATAAGAAAGCAATCGGACATGAAAAGGAGACAGTGGCACAAATATAATCTGCATTATTTAGTCCTGTAGTGAATTATTCATCAGACTTTTATTGTTTGTCTTCACAGAATGGCCACATTGCTCAGCAAGTTTAGGATCGATTTCTCTGACATCACCGTCCTGGGTGACATCAACACCAAGCCCAAGTCAGAAGGGTATGAACCTCACAATATCCAAAAACAAAAAATTCATTAAGCTTTATCTAGTCTAAACTGGAACCTCTTGTTTCTAATAAATTGAATAATTAAAAGTAATGTAGAGATATTTCATTGGTCTGAACAGGCTCGTGTATAAGGACACAGTCCGTCTCCTGTGGTTTTCTTCATTTCAACAGCTTGACAGAGTTTGCTGAAATGATTGAGTCGTATAAACTGAGAGAGGATGACATGGAGCAGGAAGCTGCTGAGAAGATGAAGAGCGAGGAACCCTGGAGAATCACAGACAATGAGCTGGAGCTCTACAAAGCCAAGGTCTCAGTTATCATTTAGAAAGCACATATCTTACATTTATCAGCCTCATGGACCGCACCTGGCTCGTGTGTTTGAGTACAGATTACAGCTGATTGAGATCTAGCTGTTGGGTTAGTGATTAATATGTGAGGTTAGATCTTAAACTGAGTCAACTATAGATAGACTGGATAAAAGTCCAGGAGAAATATCCTCTCTCCTTGATTCTTCTTAGGAGATGAGCAGGTCAATAAGAACTGAAGACCTGAACCAAAGATAACACTGAGAGGTTCTGTGCATGTGTGTAAAATTTCTATTAGGGTTGTGCCTATAGACGATAGTCAGACATATTGTCGACAACGGGCCTTCATGACAATAGTTGGAATGTTTGCCCATTATAGTTGTATAATATTATAATCATCATAATTTCACATTAACATGCGCAATGCATGCTTTTCCTCGCATTAGAGGCTTTGTGGGCTTCACTTTGTGCAAGAGAGCTTGTAACGTGCACGGATTCCTCCTTGGACGCACCTGGATTTATAATGCACATGACTCGGACTCTTCCTCGCACATGAGCTTGTAATACGTGCGGCTCTGACACTTCGTTGCGCTAGAGAGGTTGTTGGACACACAGGGGTTTAAACCAGCAAATGTGACGTTCCTGCTCCCTGGCACGTAGGAGTGCCTGCGCTTTATGAGTATAAAATGAACAAATAAATGAATAAACTATTGCCCTGCCCCCAGTACTATCTCGTATTAGTGATCTCACAGGCTGGTGATAGGGCGATCTTACTTTGGGGCATATCGCCCAACACTAATGTCTATTTTTATAAGATAACTTAATATTGTTGTGAGATGTTTATAAAACTTTGAGGCCAAGCAGAAAAACAAAAGCTGCCCCAAAACAGAGCCTTGAGGTACCCCACACAGGTTTCCCACGGGTCCTTGAAATCCTTGAAAGTTTGTGACTCTCGGGGAAAAAATTCAAGCCCCTGGGAAGTTTTTGAAAATATACCTACATAGATACAGGTCATTGAAAGTGCTTGAATCTATTTTATGCAAGAAGTTTTTTGGGGAAAAATCCATATTATTCCCAGTGTGGTGTAGGATAATATCATAAAAATTCTAGACTTTTTAGGCACAAAAAGGGCTAAACTGTTCGGTGTAAATGCTTATATCTTCTGTAGGGATGGGCATGATTAATCGACGATCGATAATTGATCGTTAAGAATTTTGTCGATGAAGTTAATTTGTTATTGATTAATCGAATACTTTTTTATCTAATGCAGGTTGCGTTGCCTAGCGTAGCATGTGTCTTGAAGCAATTAAATGAATTTTACTGTGTGGCAGCAATTCAACATTTTACCACCAGGGTGCAATATTTGACACCATACTCCGTTATCTGTGACCTTCTGTTTTTATTTCAAAAGAATAATTATGAAGAGGTCATGATTTTGGAACAAATGAGGTCTCTGTTTAAGAATGCGGCTCGCAGCTGCAGGTTCCCCTGCTTTAGAGCACCGCATATTCAAGCGCATATATATTCCATTTGTCTAACTAAATTTAGTTTAACTGTCTTCCACAAGTTGATCTTGTAATAAAGGTCTCATGGAGGAAAACATGCTGTATTTTTATTCAACATTTTTGAATTATAAAAGTTAAATAATTATTTTTTATTATAAAAATATTAATGATTAATCGATAGTCGATCGATAATTCTCCCGACAATCGACTAAAAAAATTTAATCGAATGCCCATCCCTAATCTTCTGTATGCAAATGTTGATTCATACCAAATGCTTTTTTTTTACAAACGTCTCGGGTTACGTATGTAACTGTTGTTCCCTGAGAAGGGAACAAGACACTGCATCTCCCTTGCCATACTTCCTGCGTCCCTGTAACGCCATCTTTGGCAATATTTCAGATAGTAATATACTTCCTGGCTCCAGCGTCACCCTGTATTTGTGGTTAAGCCTCACCATTGGTTGAATTTGATATAAACATTCAGATGCACTTAACCCTGGAGGCGTCCCCAAAGTGTCACCGCAGTGACGCAGCGTGAGTTCCCTCAAAAGGGAACTGTAACAATGTATCTTAAAAGGTAACACAATGTAACCTTGCTCTCACTTGAAATGGTAAATGGTAAATGGACTGCATTTATGGATATTCATATTAATATTTGCTATTGGATCATTTAAACAATCAGTATAAGCACATCTGAAACACTTTGCATACATTCAGATATCTTTGATCACGAGTAGCGTCTCATTTACTTCAGCAGCTGTTCTGTAACTCTGGGTTTGAAATGAATGAGTTGTTGTAATGTTGGCGTGTAATGCTGTGATTGTGTTTGTTTCTTCAGACTAATCGTCAGATCCGACTGAACGAGCTGTTGAAGGAACATTCCAGCACAGCAAACCTCATTGTCATGTAAGAAACACAAACATCTCTATACACACACACTAGATAGCTTGATGTAATAACATAGGCATGAATATAAATGCATGTTTATTGTGTTCATGCATGATGACTAAACATAGTACAGTCTGTCTAATAATGTTGTTTCTTTTGGTTTGTGGCGTCACAGGAGCATGCCGCTGGCCAGGAAAGGAGCCGTATCCAGCGCTCTTTACATGGCCTGGTTGGACACGCTATCCAAAGACCTGCCACCCATCCTGTTAGTGCGTGGAAACCATCAAAGCGTCCTCACCTTCTATTCATAAAGAGGGTGAACGCACACGAACCAGCACACATTATCACGATTATGATGACGATGATGTGCACTAGCGAGCACACATGGTGATGATGATGATGATGATGCGCACAGAGACACTTTCTGTAGCTCACCGGTTTCAACAACTGAAACGTTTTCTCCACGCCGCCGAGGTCCAGATGAAAGATCAACATTTGACGGTTTCTATAGTCTTTGAGTCAAAGGTTTCTGAGCACACAATGTAACACTAATTGTTGTTAGCATTATTATGACACGCACAACTTTTTGAGTTGTGGATTATTTTTCCTCTTTCTTAAGTTTTAATTTGCTCTTGATGAAGCAATAATCGCCTCATTTCTTCTTTTCTCACTTGGAAGAAACACACACTTACACTTACACTTACACACACACTTTTTCTAGCCTTGTGGACGTGCCTTCCTGTGCAATGAAAATTAAACTCTTCAACTTTTGCCCTGACTGGTGATTTATAACGATGTAGATAAAGACCTTTGTTTTTATTGGGTTTTAAATGTGAAGCGTTTGTGATTTTATCATGCCAGTGGGATTAAATGTTTCCACTGCGCTGCATTTCAAACCGTTTTCTACCGTGTTGTTTTTATTTTTGTAGGCAGGTTATTTTTCTCTGTTTAACGTCTTCCTTTAGGCAGCAGCAGCGTGTTGGGTGGTGCCGTTTTAGCCCCTCTGTGTCACAACCATCACCCAAACCTGAGGGCCATCAGCATCGACCTCGCAGTAGACTGAATTGAAAACTATATTAGTTTATTATTCACTGTTACAGAGCAGCCTGTGCTTTCACGTAGAGAGATGCTGAATGATGGCAGACAGATGAAACTAAAGTGAAATCAGATCTACGAACACAGAAGCCAATCCAGAGAGAGATGAGAGACCTGTTTGCCTTAACACGTTGTGATTGTTTTCTATATGGTATAGTTCTGTCTATAAGCCATGATCGCTTGACCGATAGGTTCATGTAGACTGACAGATTGGATGTCTAAAGCAGAATGTAATGCTGTCCCATGTTCACATTTATTTAAACCGTCATGACGTGTAAAACGCCTGTCGAGGTTGTTGTGTTGTTTTTCCATCCATCATCATTTCAGTCTGGGTCTTCCCTGCTTTCATTGGCCAATGTCTTTCTTCAGTTAAAGGCCTTAATGGGATGTCATTAGGAGTTGTACGAATGTATTTTCTGTGTTGAAAGAGGTTTGTTTTAACCTCTATGCAGGTGATTTTATGTGCGACTCAATGAACCTCAGATTGATCGAGTGCCTCTCGCTGAAGCCTCACATTTTCTTATGCAGTTTGTCTGAATGTCAGATGATTGTTATTTGGGCCAACCGTCACTAAAACTACAGTAAGAGAAGTTCATATACAGGGTTTTTGTTTTGAATGCTGATTTGTTTGGGTTGTATCGTTACAGGTTCTGTGTTTGAACTGCTTTACAGTTTTGTCCAATGTTAGAAGGAATATATTCATATTTATAGTTCTCAATATAAACTAGTATTTACTCGTGTGCTGCATGTCATTTTCTTTTCAAGTGGATGAAGTTTTAAAGCCGATGGTACAATCTTACTACTACTACTGTATGTGTTTGTGTGACTGTACATCACTCAAATCATGACAACATCACCATTTCAACCATAAACCATTTCAATCTTCAAGCCTAAAGACACTTGTATATTATATTTAGATCTAGAGAGAGTCGATCACAAGCATATAATTTTGTGTTGGTCTGTAGAAAACACATCTAGTTGCAGCTGTAGCATTGAGGTGCTTTATACTGTATGTCTCTCTCTCTCTCTCTCTCTTTCTATCTCTCATATGTTTCTCTGATGTTTCCTGTGTAAGATGAAACAGATTTGAGTTTCTGTTGAATGTAACCGGGGTCTGTTTAACTTCACTGGAAAGCTGTAACGAGTTGAATAAGAAAAGCACTGTCAGATGCATTGTCAACTAGATGACACTGTTGTACTTTCATATTAACCTGTAAATATCTTTATAGCCTCAGCACATTAATGAAGGGAGTGGAATCATAGTTACAAATGATTATGGTGAGAAATATTTATTTTCATGTTAGTTTGAAATAGTTTTGTTTTGGGGTTTTTTTGGAAGAAGAAGAAGAAGAAACACTACGCTGAGCAGAGGTGTTCTGAGCTTTATCATATGAGGGTTAATCTGAATGATGTTTGCTGGAACAGTAATGTTTTTTTGATATACTCTACTGTTATGTCTCATGCTTTTTTCTAACATTTTAACGGTTAAGGGTATTAACGCTTTCTACATCCTTACTGCAATATATAATAATAAACAAATGAAAATCAACTGTTGCTGTGTCTGCTCCTGTACATTATTACAATATTATACATGACAACATTGTTGTTTAGCAGCACTTACAGGACATATTAATATTATGACTTCCCCAATGTACAGTTTTAACCCAGCTTTATAGAAAAACATTTAAGGAAAAATTTAGTTTGCTCAAAAACTCTAAGAAAAGTAAATCTTTTAGGGGCCGATAATACAGAAGGTGTTTATGGCAGTGACAGACGCCTTTATTGAATGGTTTTCTATGGGCAGACATATGGCAAAAAATATATATTTGTTTCAAACATAATTTTAAAGATATTTCAAAACATACAAAAAAGGGCAAAGGGCAAATAAGTATGTTTAGAATTTTTTTCACCACACATATATATATATATATATATATATATATATATATATATATATATATATATATATATATATATATATACATATACATATACATATACATATACATATACATATATATATATATATAAATATAAATATATATATATATATATATATATATATATATATATATATATATATAAATATAAATATGAGCATTTATATTCACTTTGCATTAAAAGTTTTCCAGATTATCTGTCAAGATTCATGTAAAAAAGTCGTTCTAAAGAGGCGTAAAAATTTTACTTAAATAGTCCCTTTGGGGTTAAATGACCCCAATTGAAAATGAATGGGAAATGCAAAAAAATAGTTTTTTTGTTTGTCAAAAAATAAATGAATGCATCCATAATAAATCTAAAAATTTTAACACAGAAAAGTAGGCCTGGTACTGGAGCACAAATGCAATATAGAAAAGACATGCTCAATCTCACACACAAACACACAAAGGTATGACTGCCACAGAAAGCTTTTTTTTTTTTTTTAAAGAATTTTGCAAAAAAACTGCCACAGATGCAAAACAAAGATGTAAATTGGTGGGCTCACACAGGTGCCTTCACACACACACACACACACACACACACACACACACAAAGTCAGAGTAAAACTTACACACACACACACACACACACACTTACATTCAGTCTAATTTCTGTGGCATTTGTAAAAACAGACATTTCAAATTGCATCAAAAATTCTATTTAAAATAATATTTATTTTGAATGTCCTTTCTAATGTCTATATAAACATAAATGTACAAAAGGGTTCACTAAAGTATTGATGTTGAGCAGTTGGCCACATTCAGTGAAATGAATGGGTCCCTATGGGCCTCTGCTGGTCAAAATTATTTATTTCCTAAACTGTAATTCTTTCATGTTTTTTTCTAAACACCTGCTGGCCGAGTTCAACACATAACATCTAGATCAATATCTAAAAACAATTTAGATCATAATTTATGTGACTTTTTCATAAAAATGTGATATTTTTCGGCAAGCTAATGGTGTAGTTGAGGAATTGAGTGGTAAATGGGTACAAAAGTACTTCATATCTCTCAAAACACAGCCTTAATGTATAGATGGGAATTTAATGAAAAAATGTATATTATTTGTATCATTAAAATGTATATTTTTTGTAATCACTCTTTTAATCTCTGGGGTCATTTTAACCCCTGTGTAACTATAACATATACAGGAAAATCAGGGCTTATGGTTAAACATTTATACTTAAATTGTATACAAACTTTTATATTTTGGCCAGGAAAAAGATATATTTCAAAATGTATTTCAGGTGTAACAAATGCATTTCTAATTTTACAACTCATATATGGCAAAAAAATATATATGTTAATATATGAAGGTTAAAACTTAAATATATTTTCAAATTCAAACAACTATTTAAGATTTACTTTCTACAAAATGTATTTTGTATATATTTAAAACATTTATAAAAAATGCCATATTTCTTTGGCCAAAAATATTAACCGTAAACGCGTTCTGTGTGATCAGTCCTAAAAATGTGAGTTAGATGAGGGGCTGTTTGGAAATCTTTGTGCTCTTTTCTTTAAGCGTTTGTGATTAGCGTTGTGTCAGTTAAAGTTATCAGTATTCAACAATGTATATCAATATACATTTGCTTTCACAATGATAAAATGTCTTTATTATTCTAGTTCAACAGCAGCTGCATTGAAATGAATGTAGAAAATGTGTCAAAACACATGAGAGCCAAAGGCAAAACCCTCAAACCACTTCACAAGAGGAGGGTAAAAAACCGGTTCAGCCGAATTAATTTGTGATAGTTTTCAGTTCTGTAGACATTACAATATTACTGTCAGCTGTTTGCCAGTAAATTAAAACGAATGTAAATCTACAGTACTTACTTGCAGTTTGTTCAAAGTTAAATGAACAATAAACATTAACAAGTCTTTTTATTTACAGAATAAAACTATAAAATAACAACAGACTCATGCAAAGTATTCTGGGAACCAAAATCTGAAGGAAAAAACATGCTTTGCATGAGTCTGTTGTTATTTTATAGTTTCATTCTGTAAAGCATAAGACGTTTAAATGTTTAATGTTTATTTAACTTTAATCAAACTGTTGCCAGCAAATAACTAAAATTAAATCTACAAAAGTTACTGGCAAACAGCTGCATAACTACAGCAACATTTTCTTACAATGTAGTGTTTGATTAGATAACTGTGATCACCCTGTCATTGATCATTTATATCAGTGTTTCTCAACCCTGTTCCTGAAGGCCCACTGCTCTGCACATTTTGTATGTCTCTTTTATCTGACAGACTCAGTTCAGTTCATGGAGATCTCTACTAATGAGCTGATGATTTGAATCAGGTGTGTTAAATAAGGGAGACATACAAAATGTGCAGAGCAGTGGGCCTTCAGGAATAACGTTAAAAAACACTGTTTTATATAACAACTGACGACTTAACCTGATATCAATTCAAACTAACAAACAATTAACATGCAGTGTTTAATATGCTGAACGCACATAATGTACATTGTGCTCAAAATAAGCCTACAATAAAATAACCTGTCTTTTTCCAAAAAAAATTAAAAGGATAAACTCTTCTTACATTACATTAAAATCTATGAAAAATCTTAAATGCAACTACAAAAATAAAAGAGGATATAAAAATACTGGGTTTTGAATTTTTACAATGTCCCTATTTTGTTACACTTTGTTTTGATAGTCTGTCATTAGAGTATTTGTAGACTTTTAGGGTTAGGGAAGATGTTGGGGTTAGTAAAATAAGTTGGCACGCACCTGCAAAGATAGACAGTTGAATGTCTGTTGAGGTGTCATGACAATAAAGTATAAATAGATATTAAGCAGAAAGTCAACTAATACTGTAAAGATTGGTAGTTGATTTGTAGTTGCAAAGTTACTTATAGTAACTAAAGTGTACTATAAAAATAGTAAATGTCTTAAGATAATAGGTTATTTGGTGCAGCTGGTGGAATGTATTGTACCAGTTAGGGTCAGTTTGACCAAGAAACATGATGATAATTTGATTTAAAATGTATATTATAGTTTTTCTCAATTGCTAACACACTATTCATTAAACAATTCAAGGGGACATAATATCATGAAAATCAGTCTTTTTCCATGTATAATTGGGTCTGCAGTGCTTCTATCAACCTAGAAAATACGAAAAACATCAACTTAGTAACTTAGTTTTGGTAAACCATTCTCTGCAAGCATGTGAAAAAAAAGGTCATCAAAATGTGGCAGCTGGACAGGGAGGCTTGAAAGCTGCCTTACATATGCCCATGATGATGATGATGATTGACAGACCTGAATGTTTAGGCTCCACTCGAACCACGTTTAGAACTACAATTAAATGCAGTGGTCACATTTCGAGCTTGTCACTTTACCTTATGATCTCAGTCTGTTCATCTTCAGTTATTCTTCAATGACTCTTCTCTGAATTTCTAATTGCATTACTGCACTGTAATAAATGACCAAAAAAACTGGCATTGTAAATATGGACATTGCCTGGGAGAGACAGACAACATCATTTGACAGCAGTCACCTCTCAGTTCTGCCAAAAATACAACACATCTATAAAAAACTAAAGCAGCATTGAGCAAAGCATCTATCTGAAAGTTATGAGTTTAAGATCCAGTACTCTACACACAGTGTTCAATCTTTATTACAGTAAAAACAAAGTGTTTTAACCCATTGTTGGGTCAAATAAACATTTTCTGGATTATGGTAAATTAACCCAACGGCTGGGCTTCTCACTTTTTGACTCAAGTATTTTATAGTGTAATTGTTAACACATGCATAATTGTGTGTTGATTGTGTTTAGCTTGTGATGGCTTTAGTCAGTTATATTGTGTGTTTGTGTTTTCTGAACGAATACATGGTTAAACCTGTGTAAAATGAAGGCATTGTTGTTGTGACTTGTGAATGTTTTGCTCCGTTTCACATGGAAGGCGATGTTTAATGCCCGGCACAACAAGAGTAAGAGGTGAAGGGTCAGAAATTTGCCACAGACAAACGGCTGCAGGAGACATAGATCACATACACATGCTGCAGGCTTAAAGACTTATACCACAAGTAAGTGTCTTAGCATGACTTCATTTGTTTATCAGTATTTGCCTAAACCCCTAATAAAACTGAGCGCTCTATCCTCCGGGTCATTAGTAGACACGCCCGTTATTGCTGATTGGCTACAAGTGTGTTTTGGTACTCGGCCTGACTCCCTTTTCCAAAGTGTTTTTCAAAAATCGTGCACCCTGCCTTTTAAGAAAGAGAATGAAGACGTGAAAGAAAAACAAGGATTAAAGGAGAAAAGAGAAGAAAAACAAGAAGTTTAATTCCACTCAATGTAGAAGAGCATCAACTTATTGAAACCAGACTAAGATTTAAGGGTCACAGCCTGGTTTGATCTGATTAAGCAGGCTGGTTTTAATGGGGTTTTGTTCAGGGATAGTTCACCCCAAAACTCTTTCTCATTAACTCACCCTCATTGTGTTTTAAAAGAATGTATTTGATATTTATAAAAGAATGTATTTTGATAGCCTAAATGATGGTAAGCACACCGTTGATGGTACCCATTGACTTCCATAGTAGGATAAACTCATTCCATTTGAGTCAATGCGTACTTGTCCTTAACATCATTGCTCAGAATATCTTCTGTATTCAACAGACACAAGAAACCCATACAGGTTTAGTACAACATGGGGTGAACTACCTTTAAGCTGGTTCTAGTTAGTAGCTCAGCCGTTCTTCCATCCTGACAAGCTAAAAAGTGTCCAAAACCTCTCTAAAATCAGCCTGCTAAACCGGCTTCACCAAGTAAAATCAAACCAAACTTCGGTCAGTTAAAGCTGCTTTTTCTCAGCGGGGTAAGAAATCCACAACAACAAAAAGATGTAGAAAAACACGCATTGTCTCTGTTTTGAACTGATAAATCATAATGATGAGGATGATGATGGAGTTTGGAGAATGAATGGCTGTAAATATTCACAACTGAATCATCTGGCTGAAGAGAAACGGCAGCATTGACTGAATGGCACTAAAATGTGTTGTGATTCATGAGTTTAACGTATATATTAAAATGTCTTTTTTTGCAGCTACACTTAACAACCTGATACAAACCTGAGGGCAGCTTCACATTTTAGATCAAACCACAAACGGTGTCCTCCAGAAGATCAGAATCTGATCAGAACAGCACAACATCAGACTGATCAATAGTCAGAGACGGCTTTAGTGGAATCTGATGGTTTATATCTTAGATCTGTAACAACTAAGATCTGATCATCAGACCTGTAACTAATTAACACATTCCCAATTAAATAATTGAATTATAAGATCTTCTTTACCTGAATTAGATAGCAGATAAACATTACTTTATCATTTCATATAAGTTTTACAGTACATTTAGAAAACCGAACGCATTTTTGCCATACGTTTAATGTCCCTACACAAACGTAACGAGTTGTGGAAAATTCAGGATAGGTTAACAAAGTTACACAAATTCTCACAACAATTAACCAGAGTGCATGGAGAACTAGCCTTTATTTCACAAACACACAATTATAATAATATACAAATATTTTTCATATTTAACTTTTAACTGGTTGTTCTTCTTTGCAATTGTTTCTTATTACGAAATGATATTTTGTATAGTCCCATTCATTTACAAGTATCACAAGAGCAAATGGGTTTCACTTCATAAGAATTTATTTAGGATTTCATCCAATGTTGTTCCTATTAGATCTTCTTTTCATTACGGATTTGTTAAATTCTGGGGATCTCTTGAGTGTTAAAAAGCGCAGCTGAAAATGAAATGACATGGTTTTATTAAAAGTGTAGTAATGCTTTTAGGCAGATTGATTGATTATCATTTGTATAACCAGTTTTACTACAAATACCATGTTTAAACTATGGTTTCTGTAGCAAAAATAGGTTTAATGTTTAATTTGTTGTTCGTAGTAAAATGTTTAGTGTGCACAAGCCCTTGTTAAAAAGAATAGAAAAGAACCATAAGCATTGTTAACGGTCATTCATTTTGATCAGCTCTTACCTTCATTTTTTCTGATCTCGAACGGACATTCCCGAAATAAGTCCACGTCACGTAGTGCAGATTGTGCTCCCATCTCTCACTCCTGAATTTAGCAGTTTGGGGCAACAGAGAAACTGCCAATCTCAGATCTGATTTTAGGACACTGATTGGCAATTTTTTATGTCATATCACAATATGTGTTTATTTCTTAAATCAGCAATTGGCTAAACTTCAAGAAAGGCCCTTCCTGTGGTGGGCAATTTCCAGATTGCCCCACAGCTGAACTTGAGATGTACAGACAGGCGGAGGGACATATAAAATCGTCTTTGGAAAATGTTTGCTTTCTCATATCATCTCACATCATGTAAATATCAATTTATGTAATTCACAAAATAATGATAATTGTATTATTTTGTGTGCGAGGCAGGGAGCGCGGCGTCCTAGCGCCCTCTATTGACCATCAGCAATTGGTTAATAAAAATTCCAGTGTACCGTGAGAAGGACACTGCATTATTTGAAAGAAAACTTTATTAAATACAACAACTCAAAAACAAAAAGCTAAACAGGTCACATATCTCTGAAAGCTGAAATTCTTGTGATTCAAATGGTGTAAACCGTTTTAAGATACAATCAACACAGCAGGTACAATTTGTAAGGCATTTTTTAGCCTTTTTCAGGAATGCTAAGGGGTTCAAATCTGATTTCTTCTAAAAGATTATTTTTAAATCAGTTTCAGTTCTCTCTTAACTGCCCATATATGCATATAAAGAAATAAAAACATCATCTGTGAAGATTTAAGACGTTTCATTTAATTTTTCAGGTTAAATATTAGACATTAAAACGGAAACATTTAAAGAATAAATCTGAACATCAAGAGAAGCAGTATAGCCGTCATATAGACAGACACTGTGTTGTTTTGTTCATTTAAAGTCATTGTAATGCCATCTGTATATAAATATAAATAAAAACTGGTGTTTATATTAATACACAAATGTTGCTACGAAGGGTCAAAACACCCAAAATGATTTATGGTTAAACAAAAATCGATACAGTTGTTCCTGGAGGACACTACGTAAACATGTCTCAATGAGATGACGGTTCACATTAGTGTGTTATAAACCTGAGTCACTTCATGTATTGAGAACTGTATCTCTAGTGTAGTGTAATGTGAACGGTCATGAGAAGATCTGGAGCGATGGATCTGATCTGTAGTCTGTAGTGTTTGTCAGAGGATGAGATCTGATGTGTGATGTATAGATAACTGATGTCTGATCGCTGTCTGATCTGGAAGAGTCTGTGGTGGTTCCCAGCTTTGATGTTGTACATCATCTTCTGCTTGAGATGTTTGACAGCGGGCATCAGTTTCAGTATGGCCTCACCGCTCTTCACCTGACTAATATTGAGCTGTAAATTCAGCGGCTGATTCATATCCACAGCGGGCAGATGAGCTTCATTCTGTATGAGCGTAACATTTGATAAAAACATCCATGCATCACACTTCATCAGTTCAATGCATTCAATGTGTTATGTGTTATTATTAATACTGATGTTATTTACCCATTCTGTCAGTGTGATGTTTGAGGATCGTCTCCTCCTCACGCCTCTCTTCAGCTCTTCAGTTCTTCTGCAGTTATAACAGAATTCAGAAGAACGCTTTTCCTCCTGCGCTCCCATTCCAGACCTGGCCCGTCCCAAACCAGTGGCCGAGACACAATGTCTGTCAAAACAATCAAGCAGTCGTTTATCTCTGACAGAAGACCAGCTTAGATGTAATGATGTAATGAATGATGTCTCACTGTGGTGATTAAGCTTTCATAGCACACAATGAGATATTAAAGAAGTCAGGTTAGTCAACAATGAGAGGATGAAAGTGATGAAGTAAGATCAGACGTCTGCAGAAACAGAGATTTCCTCCAGAGACGCTCAAATGCTTTTGGGTTTTCACCAGCACTGTTTGTTTTGTAAGTGTGAGACATTACTGTAAATATGATTGGATCAGTGATTGACATGTCTCGTATATCTCACCCGTGTCCTGCTCTGTGGTAACCCGCGGGGCATTCACACATGAATCCACCTTCAGTGTTTGTACAGCCATATCTGCAGGGGTTTGAGAGGGAATCGCACTCGTTCATATCCTCACAGCTGAGAGACACAGGATCAAAACTGAATCCAGCGGGACAGACGCATCTAAAACTGCCCAATGTGTTGAAACAGGACACTGAGCCGCAGTGACTCTGGCTCGAACATTCATTTTCATCTGCACATAAGAAACACAAGACGTTAATGTTCATTGGCTCTGATCAGACATCTTTACTGATCTAAAGAAGGCAAACATGTTTAATATCCTATGAGCTGTGAATCACACAGTTGTTGTTCTCATGTCATCCAGCAGAGGGCGATGCAGTGATGGGTTATATTCAATCTCTTAGAGTAGATAAATATAAGTTTGTGCTGTTGTTTGTCGATCATTCCATGGACCACTGATGTATGTGTTTGGTATTGATTTTAGTTGAGCAGACATGCGTGACCTGACGTGAGAGATTTTCTCTGCAGCTTTGCTTTTGCTTCATCTTCAGTACTGGATCTGACTGCAACAGTGTAAGTCTCACACTGGATGTAAATACTTTGTGTTTTTTGTTGAAATGTCACAGACTTATGTGCACTAGCACATATACAGTACATATTTTATTTTGATGGAGAATGAGCACCCTTTAGCGATCTTTACAACATACACAGAGTTCTTTCTTTTTCACGTGAGGCACTACTTCCAGGTTGTATAAGTTGCGGAAGTGCCTAATAACGGATAATAACAGTACTGCGGAAAGCCGGAAATTCTCATCATTGGCAGGGAAAGGGTTAAATGCCAATGAGCCAATGATTAAAACAAGAAAATCTCACACAACCAAAAATGTGTTTCTCTGGCTTTCATGCTAATTTCTTGCTTCTTACCCAGAACTCAAGTAATCCATCCACTACGACTTTTATATCGCATATAAAGACATATCTATACTGTATGGCCTTTGTATAATATGTGCTTGATGGGTTTGGTTTTATTGATTGACTGATTTAATTTCTTCTTTTTATACATGTACAGCACTTTGGTTGTAAAAATCTGTTGTTTTAAATGTGCTACATAAATAAATTGACCTACAGTAATTCATTTGTAGTTTGTTTAGTTAATATTAACACATTCATCTGCACACAAAGGTTAAAAATCATTCTCCGGCCCTCACATGGTGTTGTTATTTACCATTCAGGCTTCAACCTAAAATAAATTTGACACCGCTGGTTTAAACCCCAGGTTATCATCTGAGTGTACTGTGCAGTGTTGGGGAAAGTTACTTTTAATATTGTAATGAATTACTTTTTTAGTTACTCCCCAAAAAAGTATCTAATTGCATTACTTAGGTACTAGTTACTATTGAAAGCAATACTTTTTCTTACTTTGCTGAGGCTTGATCTCTTTCAGGCCTTGCAGGTGTTTTTTATGACTGAGAAGTTTTGCAGATTTCTATCGCAAAAATGTCAAGCGCTGGCCTGTTATCTCCGTTTCTGACTCAAACTGTTCCCACTTAGGTGCGTACACAAAGTGTGTTTAATTCTATGTGACTACATTCAGTTTAATTCAGAAATTCAGTTCATTATTTTATTTTATTAATTAGTAGTACGTTACTTACTTGATGTTTCAGAAAAGTAATATTATTACATACATGTGGCAATTACTTACTTTTTTATCCTCAAATAACAATATTGTTTTAACCAACAATAACACCAAGTTAGGATTATACGTTAACATAAGGTATATTTGGTGTATGGTGCCAATTTTATTGTTTTAAGAAAACATTTAACACATTTTACAATTCTCGAATCAAACTTAACGTAACACTAAAGAGTTATTGCTCTTTGCTCCCCCTACAGGTTAGAAGTGTAATTGTTCATTACCACTGTCATAAATACTGCAGAATAGCTGGCTCTGATTGGATTGTAGGTCTGCCGTAAAGCAAGTTTTTGTAGTTTTCACTCGGACTACAGGACCACTACCCGACGGTTGAAAACTTCTTTAGTGCGGTTTTGGCCGATAGAGGGCTGCAAAGCGAAAGTGCCATTCACCCTGTTTTGAGTGGATGAACCACTGAAACTTTTTTGGAAGCGTTATTTTAAGGTAAAAAAAACTCTTTGGGGTTGCTTTAAAACTCTCTGGAATCAAACATGACTCGGACTCAACTAACTGTGGTCTAAACTTGACTCAGATAGATATATTGATGACATCTTTTTCATATGGAAGGGATCTGTAGAAGAATCGAGTGACTTTCACAACTTTATTAATTCCAATGCACAATCTCTCAGATTCACTATAGAACAGAGTGCACATGAGATGAATTTTCTGGACATTCTTGTATACAGAGATAGGAATATATTGGGCTCAACACTCTACAGAAAAAGCACAGATAGGAATTCGATTCTACATGGTGAATCTTTTCATCCCATAGCTCTCAAGAGGGGCCTTCCTATTTCACAATTCAGCCGTATACGTCGCATATGCAGCAAAGATCAGGATTTTCAAGTTCAAGCTACAGATCTGGAGAAGCGTCTTAAGCAAAGACTATACAATCCAGAATGGATCGAATATGCACGGTGTCGTTATGAACAGGTCTCTCAGGATGAATGTCTTCAACGCACTAAAGTTCAGAAATCTACATCTAAGGTGAACTGTATTGTACAGTATTCCCCTATTGGAAATCAGATTTCAGACATCATTAATAAACATTGGCATATTATACAATCCGACCCTGGATTAAAAGTTTTTACATCACCCCCCAGAGTAGTCTTCAAGAGACCCCCTAATCTGCGTAATGGCTTAGTTCGAGCCCATCTTCCATCTTTGACCTCTCCCCACTTCTTACAGGAGACCCCTCCGGGCAATTACAGATGTGGGCGATGCGCACAGTGCAATTTCACTTATAAGACTAAAACCTTCAACCATCCACACACAGGGAAGTCTTTTGACATTAAAGGTACTATCACATGTTATACATCGAATGTGATTTACATGCTGAAATGCCCCTGTGGTCGTGCGTACATAGGAAAGACCATGAGACCTTTAAAGACTAGAATTTCTGAACATCGATCTAACATTAGAAATTGTGATCCAAAAAGCCCTGTTGCTGTTCATTTTACTAAAAGCTCACATAATTTGGCTTCTCTCCGATATTGTGGAATTGAGGTAGTCAAAACACCTCCGAGAGGGGGTGATATTAATTCCTTACTTTTAAAACGAGAAGCCTTTTGGATATACACCTTAGATACACGTTCTCCAAAAGGAATGAATGAAGAATTTGATCTGCGACCATTCCTGTGATTGCATTTGTGGACTATGTGAGGGTCGAATTGTTTTACAAATTTTTTTGAGACATGTATTTGTGGAATTCTATGAGTAAAGGACTAGAGTTATAGATCACGGTGAATATTTCACCTATTCTTCATGGGAGATGGGGTGCATGTGTAGTTCTAGCTGTATGAGATGTCCCTGGGTATATAGGATATTGATATATTTGTGTTTTCTCATGTATCTTTTATGGTTAATAATTCTGTTAAGGTGAAAAGCTCTCCAAACTGCTATGTGTATGCATATATATTTGTAGATATCTAATAGAGCTTTGTGTATATGAAGGTATCTATCTTTTCAACCATTTTGTGGTTGCTTTGATTTAGCAGGTTTGTATGAGTGGAGTATTGCTGTGGTGATCTATCGAGTAGTAGTTTTTAATCACTGTTTACAGTGTCATGATGGCACTACTTTGATTTTGATTGTTGTATGTGGATGTAGATACAGAGAAATGTGTGTAGACTTTTGATATATATATTTTTTTGACAGATATTTTTGTATTTCACACGTGTTTGTTAATTACCTTTGTCATGTGACTAGTCAGGTGACCCTTAGTGGGTATATGTATGAGTGAAAATGTTTGATTGTTGAAGTCTGAAGAAGGGCGGTAGCTCGAAACGTTACTTCAATTTAATAAATCTATATATTTTTTGTGAGTTCAGTGTGCGGATGCCTTTTTTTCTTATTTAGTTGTATTTTTGGATTCCGGCACCTGCTAGTGTTTGGATGTGCGCGTCTCCCGCTTCACTAAACTTGACTCAAACCAGTTGGTCTCAATAACAACACTGCCATATTCCCAATATCTCATATCTCAATATCACATCAAAGATTGGCGAATGTAATTTAGCCATTTGTAAAAGGTTTTGGAGGCAGACAAATAAAATCAGAGCAAAATCAGTGTTCAAAACAAAATTACCCTTTTGTCAACATAAGGTTTTATCTCTGATGGTGCTGACGTGTAGACGATTGAGTTGACAAAACCTTATATTATATATAACTTATGAACATGGTTTAATATTCCCATGTTATTTTGTGGTTTTATCTACACACAAAGGTAAATTTGTGTCTGAATTACATTTTTAACATTGTATAATTTCACATGTAGAGTAAGGTGACCAGACGTCCCCGTTTTCCGGAGCTGAAGCTGTCCCCGGAAATGTCCCCGTTTTACAGCATGTCCAAAACCATAGATATCATATAGAAGACTAGATGCCCTATTGGCTGCTGGGGACTGAGAAATACGGCCGCCATCTTAAACCGGTCGTACTCCTAGTTTCGTTGCATGGCAGCAGATAAGATGCCAGAGCACCGTGGAGCATTTTCCTGTTCTAATCGGCGGACGATCGCAAATAGAGCCCGGAGGATTATTTTCACAAGTACTTTTTAACATTGCGGTACTACCGGTTGTATTTTGTGAATAGAATATTACCAGAAAATTGAGAAAGAGCAAAGATTATTGATTTTACTGTACTGAAATCGCAGCCAGCTAACGTTCGCTAGGCTATGTTAACGGCACCAGCCGCTGTTCACCCTGCAAGGAGAGTGGGGTAAAGTAAAGTAATAATTACAAGAGTTTCTCTGTTGTGAGTATTGTGTAAAGCGCTATATAAATGTGTATTATTATTATTATTATTATAAGGTGCTGTGAGCTGCGTGATCCGCCGAGCTTTAAAAAGCTAAGATGTCAACAGACATGCACGTTGTGCGGGAGGATCAGGAACAGAGGATGTTTTCCTTCGTAGGGAGGACATTGAGGAGACTCGGTTTGGAATCGACAACTATCAGTCTGACTCGTTGTCATTGGTTGTGTCTGTGTTTTTAAAGATAAGGCTCCACCATGTTGCCAAACTCACCTCTCTTGAACTACAGAAAGGGAGCACGGGAAAGAAGCTCTGGAAAACAGTCCTCTTTCAGGGGTGTGTGTGTGTGGGGGGGGGGGGGAGAGGGAGGGGGGTTACAAATCATTTTAAATTGTTTCTTCACCTTATTAAAAAGTCTTATTGTACTGCAACTAACTGTTTCTGCATCTTTGTCATATTTATAGTGTGTGAATTATAAAATATCTTATGTCCTACACCACATATTTTGATTTTGGACTCACTTTATATCTTATATCAGAATATTTTATTACTGTTTAGTGAATATTCATTCATTCCTACTATGAACATTAAGTGGCGCTGTCCACATTAGTGTTTGTAACACTAATATTCTAAACCTAAATCTTGACAAACTATATATTGTTGGAAAGCTCAAAGAGTATAATTTTCATATTTTATTACAATTTGGGGAAAATTATGACATAGTGAGAGTCAGTTTCCAAAATGTTACGGGCCCACAGGTAGGCCAAATTTGTTTTTGCATATAACTCTAAAACCCTACTCTAAACCTAAAAAATCATGACAAGCTATATATCATCTGAAAGCTCTCAGAATGTAGTTTTAATATTTCAAAATCTTTTTGCATGAAAAATAATGCGGTGACAGTAATTTATTAGTTTGTGAGTATACAAGAGTACAAGAGTATGTGGCAAAATCTAATGGCAGTTGTTGGTAAAACCATTAAAATTGTGACACAAACATAATTTTTTGTGATTTTAACTTGAAATTTGGATCACAACTACTTGAGACATATTGCTTAATGTTAACATTATTTATTGTGTGAAACATTAACTTTTATGTAATTTTATTTATAAATTAATATGTTACTGCATTATTTTATATATTAAAATAAAGGTAAACGGCTATAAAAATATTTATATTTAATATTTTTTACTTTCTAACTCATTTGTGAAAAACCCTAAATTGTCTTCTTTAAAACAAGACCAAGATTAGGTTTCTAGCCCAAAGAATCCCAGAGAAATATTCATTTAAAGATTTACATCACATTGTCACCCTCCACTCAAACGGGATTTGCGGCACATAAGGGGTTAAAATATGCCGAACCATGTGTCCTATATCATAGCTCCATGAATGACCTTTGCATCAAAAAAACCCGCGTGAAAATCAGTTCGGTATTCACTGAGATATGATTAATTAAATGCGCTGATAGCTCATTCCACCAGTCATACAGATTACACTGAGTGGAGCGGGTGACCGATCTGAAGGGCTGTCCACACGGAGACGCGAATCACTGTATACGTATAAATTTGTTATCGTATTGGCGTTTCATCCACACGGATCCGGCGTTTTGGGAGACTGAATCCGCTATTTTTTGAAACCGGGTCCTAAAGTGGATAAATCTGAAACCGACACCCTTGCGGTTTCGTCTGTACAGCCAATCCGTATATTTTGTGAAGCGAAAACGTCATCACATCACGTGTCGGAAGCGTCACACGTAACAGCAACAACAATAACGGCGGATTACGTGATTGTGTTCGTGCTACAGAAGCTACTAAAGCCTACTAGCTTTATAACAGCAAAATCTATTGCTTCTATGCAATTGTGGTGACCAACAAGCGATAACGGACAACACCATACGTTGGTTATGCGCATGCTCAAAGTCTTCTTCTCCGTGTATAGTGTATATCTGTGGCAGAATTACAGCGCCCCATACTGGTCCGGCATATATACTACACCGCTTTCAGTCGGTTTCAGTGGTTTCGTGTTTACGGATTATTTTTTTAGAGCAAGGAAAAAAAATGATCGGACAGGGAATGCACCGGCTTCGTGTGGATATAGCCTAAGATGGCGGCCCCATGTCTCGCCGCGCCAGTAGGCAGTAGCGGTCGATAGGGCGTCTACCTATATGATGTCTATGTCCAAAACAACCAGCAAATACACTGAAAAACCCGATCAACATAGCGTTTGTAGTACCAGACCGGAGCAATCATGTAATTATTATTTTCACCAGCAGAGGGGGCCGCGAGCTACGTATTACTTGCGCACGCCACTGCGATGAAGAATTTACTACGAGACACATGAAAAAGCGTCATTATCATCAATCAAGTTATCATAAGATATGAAAACAGTTAAAGTTATGGTGGCTTAAGGTACTAAATACTCATGTTAAATTAAAGTAATAAACCAATGAAGTGAACTGATCACAGTATGTTACGGAGCATTTGTTTTGTGTAGGCTAAATATGTTTACATTTTGCACTATTCCTTCTGTTCTTCACGTTTACAATGTTATGAAATCAGCTGAAGTAGTACCTTACAAGTCATTTTTGATGGGGTATGTCTCTTTTGTAAAAAACGGAAAAAAATAGATTTTTAGGATACAGAAATTGTTCAATTAATTGAATTAGAAACACTGCAAAAAATGACTTTCTTATTAGTATTTTTCTCTTGTTTTCAGTACAAATATAAAAAAATTCTTAAGTCAAGATGCATTTTATTGATGGGCAAAATTACCTAAGAATATAAGTCTAATTTTTAGACCAAAATATCAAATTTGTGCTTAAAACAAGCAAAACAAATCTACCACTACTTAATTCAAGAAATTTTTTTTTTTTTTGCATGTTTTAAGCACAAATTCACTTAAATTTATTTTTGTCTTAAAGCTAGATTTTTCTTAGGGGATTTTGCTTATCAAGAAAATGCATCTTGATTTAAGATTGTTTTGATATTTGTACTGAAAATAAGACAAAAATACAGTTAAGTAAGAAGTCATTTTTTGCAGTGAACCCACAACAATAAAAAGAAGAAAACTTTCAAAAAACATTTTGTCCCCATTTTTTAATTCATAGATAACAACAAATTAGATTTTAATGATATTTTGACCATTTAACTAGGAAATGTCCCCGGTTTTCATTTTTAAAATCTGGTCACCTTAATGTAGAGCATTGGCAGGCCTTGCTCTACCTAACGCACACTACTATAGAAAGTCTCTGATTGTGTGTAAATTATGTTTTTGTGTGTACTGTACTGACCCACACACTGATTCCACTGCTGGTGTTGTGTGTAACCTGGTGGACATCTGCAGCGGAAACTACCGGCAATATTCTGACAACCAAACTTACACGTGTGATCCCCGACACACTCATCTATATCTGAGAGACAACACAACAGCACAGTCAAGTCTCCTACAGTACACACTCATATTTGAGACACACTTACACAGAGAAACACACACCACACACACAGCTGTACCTTGACAGTTGAGGCCGGTGGAGTCCAGAAAGAAACCCTTTGGACACTCACAGTTGAAGCCGCCCGCTCTATTCTTGCAGACGCCTTTTGGGCCACATACACCGGTATCAGACGTACACTCATTTATATCTGTGTCATAGCAAAAAACTTTGTTATACAATCTCAGTGTTGTGTATTAAGATTGAAGTATGTAAGTCAGATGTGTGTGTTAATACACAATCACATACTGAAACATACTACTTAAACAACATAGTTCCCTTTTTGTTAATCACTCAACGCTGTATAAATGAAATGACACCAGGGGTCTGCTCTTGGAAATGTATCATCTCTGATATAAAAACTCATATGCCACTCTCCGCCCCCTCTCCCAGATGTAAAATGGAGGTGGCATCCACGTCTTATTCAGCTTTTGTTCTTTGGAACTTGTGTGTGTTTTTATGCGTTTACATTTATTTAATAAATAAAGGTACTAAAAGAGCAAAATTTTCAACCCTGTGCTGTATAGTTGGCATGCATCTTTATAAAGGTGTCTTTCTGCCCCTATGTGCTTGGATGCGAACTGTTTTTTCACCAGTCTCACTCCTGCTGTCCTTTCATGGCCTAATACGCTCGCTCTCCCCATCTAAGCTGAGTGATTAAGCCACCTGTACATCAGCCCACAGTGACATTCTCAACTCATGAATAAGATGAACTTTAGCTGTTGCAGCATCGGAATATGATCTGCTGTTATCTGATGTGTACGACTCTCCTGAACCACTACTGCCAGCGGGTGGCGATACTCAGGTGGAGGCAGACACAGATGATTGCTGTGTTATCTTTGGCAGCTGAGAGCATTGGGTTGCAGTGGAATCATCCATTGTCTCCCTAGCCTTTGCCCGCAAATCACCGCCACTTGGCACAGTCAACCAAAGCTCTCTTCCAAGGCATGTAAGTTTTCTTTGTCACTTGTGATCAAACAGAGACAGTCACTGTGGTGGGTCAGGCCGTCTCCACCTAGTACGCTATACCAATCCTGCAGGTCTACAAAGCCAAAGCGTTGAAAGATCTAGGGGGAAGGATGACCTGGCAATTATGCAAGCACTTCGCAATGCAGCAGACCTTGTTCTTCAATCAACAGAGGTGAAGGCACATGCGCTGGGTCATATAATGTTCACTCTGGTGATTCGGGAGTGTCTAGCTTAACCCTGCACAGATTAAGGATACTTAAAAAGTTTGCTTTCTCAGTGCACCCATCTTGCAAGAGCGGCTGTTTGGTGACACCATCAAGGATTTGGCTCAGCAGTTCTCAACAGTCAAAAAGCAGATGAAGACTATCTAACACATCTTGCCCTGGTACTACCCAGCCTTTTTGTCCTGGTGGATCTGCGGAGATGTGTGATCGCGTCTGTGTTGTCCATCCTACAAGACAGACTGCATTCTCGTCTATTTCCCATCTACGTTCAAGGTGTACGTGGCCACTGTTGCTGCTAATCATGACACTCTTTAGGGTAAGCCTTTCGGACAACACAACCTGATCATCAAGTTGAACCCTTGCAGGCCTGAAAAGAGCCACTGGAAGAGGCCTCTCTCTCAGCCATATTTTACTAAAGACAGCTGTCTTGCAGGCGCTCTCTGTGTCCTGAGTGCCTTGAGTTTGGGCCAGGAGACTCTCACATTGTCTTGAGACCACTGACCGGCTACGTCCTCAAAGTTCCCAGCACTTCCTTTTGGGACCAGGTGGTGAACTTGCAAGCACTTCCTGTTGGGGGGAGTTCCAAACTTATCAGTTCTGTGTCCGGAATGTGCCTTACATTTGTACCTAGATCGCATGCAGAGCTTTTGATGCTCTGAGCAGCTTTTGTCTGCTTTGAAAGTCAGCATAAGGGGAGGGCTGTCTGCGAACAGATACTGGCATACTGGATCAAGGACGCAATTACCACCGGTCCAAAGATCTATCTTGCCCCCTAGAAGTCAGGGCACACTCCTCTAGGGGTGTTGCATCTTTGTGGGCACTGGCACAGGTCATGTCTCTGGCAGACATTTGCAGGGCTGTGGGTTGGACTACGCCCAGTATGTTTGCCAGATTCTATAATCTAAATGTAAAGCCAATGTCAGCTTGTGTCTTTCAGTAACAGCTCGCTCTAGTGGCACTTTTTTCTTCATTTCAGGGTAAGTTGTTGGAATTCCCCCATTATTTAGCAGGGCGGGGCTGCCCCAGTGCCAGTCTTAGTACTAATGAGCATTCCATAAGTAAGTAACTTCCCTGTCGGTAGTGTCTAGCTACTGTTGGGCTGACACACTTTTCTTCACAGCTAGGGAGAACGTGTCAATGTCTTTTTCTCCCTTGGCGAGGTGTGATCTACATAGTCAGGCACTGGACTGTTCGGGTTCCTCACAGAAAAAACCTGAATGAGTGGTGTATGTCATCTCTCTTTAATATGCAAAGAGAGGGCGGAGATGTATAACTTTTAGAAGTATCTATATTATCAGTGGTGTATAAAAACTTTACATAATGAACTTATTGTTTTTATTACCTTAGAATGAGACGTTTTTATCTACATACACACGCAGGTCCCCTAACATTCAAAGTCGGCGTCATGTTTCTACAGTAGCCCTAAACAGACAAACTGTTCTATAGAGCGCGTTTTGTTATTATGTTTGTCACAGGCCGACTCAAATGACAACATGATTGTCCTGTGCCAACTACCGTAACTTCTCATTGCGTTTCAAATGGTTGAAATTCCCAATGTCATTGCCAGTTTAAAAACAAATTACACCTTTAAAATGACAGCTATTACTCAACTTCTCTGGTTGTGTGGTGTTGTGTGTGTTTACCTCTACAGGTTGTGTGGTGTTGTGTGTGTTTAACTCTACAGGTAGTGTGGTGTTGTGTGTGTTTACCTCTACAGGTTGTGTGGTGTTGTGTGTGTTTAACTCTACAGGTAGTGTGGTGTTGTGTGTGTTTAACTCTACAGGTTGTGTGGTGTTGTGTGTGTTTAACTCTACAGGTAGTGTGGTGTTGTGTGTGTTTACCTCTACAGGTTGTGTGGTGTTGTGTGTGTTTACCTCTACAGGTAGTGTGGTTTTGTCTGTGTTTACCTCTACAGGTTGTGTGGTGTTGTGTGTGTTTACCTCTACAGGTTGTGTGGTGTTGTGTGTGTTTAACTCTACAGGTTGTGTGGTGTTGTGTGTGTTTAACTCTACAGGTAGTGTGGTGTTGTGTGTGTTTACCTCTACAGGTTGTGTGGTGTTGTGTGTGTTTAACTCTACAGGTAGTGTGGTGTTGTGTGTGTTTACCTCTACAGGTTGTGTGGTGTTGTGTGTGTTTAACTCTACAGGTAGTGTGGTGTTGTGTGTGTTTAACTCTACAGGTTGTGTGGTGTTGTGTGTGTTTAACTCTACAGGTAGTGTGGTGTTGTGTGTGTTTACCTCTACAGGTAGTGTGGTGTTGTGTGTGTTTACCTCTACAGGTTGTGTGGTGTTGTGTGTGTTTACCTCTACAGGTTGTGTGGTGTTGTGTAAATCCTGGTGGACATTTACAGGTAAATCCACCGATGGTGTTGACACATGTAAACTGACAGCTGTGTGGTTTGTTCGTACACTCATCCACATCTAAACAAACATAACACATTAACCAGAGTTTAGTTCAGCTCTTAACTCTGAGTCAGTGTAAATATAACAACCACAGATCACAAATGTGACACTGGACCACACAAAACCAGTCATGGAGGATAAAATTTTTTTTAACTGAGATTTATACATCATTTGAAGTTTGATTGAATAAGCTTTCCATTTATGCATGGTGCAAAAAATCTTAAAACTGAGAATATCCAACGTGATCTCATGAAATATTTTGAAATATTTTACGTTTTGTAGCCGTAAAAACGTAATAATACTACTATTTAATCTTGCAAATATGTCTACAGGTATGTTTCAGTATCTATTTAAACGTACAAAAACATATGTTTTGTTTTTTGAAAGTTATGTATTAATACAACTGTGTGTGTGCGCCCTTATAATAAACAATATTTCCTTATACAGATGGTTATTAAAAATAAATGTAATCGTTCATTAAACATTGTGTTTTTGTCACTTAGGTTTGTTCATTGAACTGATTTTTCTCTGAAATAAACCATGATAAAATCCTCACACAAGCCTGCCATCATATAATAAAGATGTTGTTATTATGATGGGCAGTAAACATTCTTGAATAAAACACTTCTTTCAATAAAGTCTATAAAAACAAGCATTAGGTACTAAAAGAAACTATTCACCTGTATCTGATTTATAATAACACACCACATCTATCCATCACACATTTAATCATCATTATGTAAGACCAGACACACAACCATGCCCAAATGTTGTTATCAACATCAGAATAAAGATCTGACCTCGACACGTCCTGCTGTCGTCCTGAAGCGTATAACCGCGCGGACATGAACACATGTAGCTGCCTTCTGTGTTCTGACATATGAAGTTACATGGTTTTGGGGACATCCCGCATTCATCCACATCTGATAGAAAACATAAACCAAACCTGTGATACTACACGAGACTATTGAGTTTGATGTGTTATTGAGTGTTTGTGTCGTACCAACACAAGCAGTCCCTGCAGTAGATGAGATGAATCCTGGTTTACAGAGACATCTGTATGAGCCCATCATGTTCATACATCTGCCATTCACACAAACATCAGGAATGACTTTACATTCATCAATATCTGCAGAAAGAGAGAGACACATTAAGAGTTTATAACAACTACTGACACCTACTGTCTGAACACAACCTGTAAAATGCCACATCACTTCCTGTCTAATATGGCTACCTACAGGAAGTGCTAAGACAGGTGCAACTCTTTCTATTCACCACAGGGGGAGCAAAAACACCATAAAACAAGTGAACATGAACATTATCAGATAGCAAACATGATAATTACAATATTATTTTCATTTTTAACTTTATGGCTCCTACAGATACTTCAGAGTGGAACATACAGATGTTTTGTGATGTTTGTACCTGCTCCGTCTGTAGTATAGCCCGCTCCATACGGACAGAGTCTCTTATAGCTGCTGGTATCAGGCAGAGGACAGAGTTCACACTGGTTTCCCCATCCCTGACCTCCATCACAACAACACTGAGATCTGCTGACAGGTGTGAGACTCCTGGATGACATCTGACACATCTTGTGGAGAACGTCAGTGAAACAAAACCCTTGCCTGTAGTCTGAGACAGAAACATCACAAACATTCATCTGTAAGTTTATATCAGTTCATCTTTAAAGTGAAGAAACATCAAGGTTTTTTACCGAGGCATTGAGTTGCAATAGTGTCAGGTTTGAACCCAGTGTTGCATTCGCACGTGTAGCTGCCGACAGTGTTAACACATCTGCCATTTTCACAGACCCCGGGTTGAGTATGACATTCATTTTCATCTGTAAATATAAACATGTGTGAGAAGTTAAAGAGACAGCAGTCCAGCATCACTCCCTAAAACACACCGGTTGAACTTAGAGTTGTTTGAGCAGATACGTTTGAGTAAAGTTTGTAGTTGTGTCTTTGAAACAATTCAAAATAAATATTGTATGTTTTAATAATCTCATTTTACCTTGACACACCTCATCATTCATTCTGCGGATCATTCCCACAGGACAAACACACATGAAGGTGCCGATTAAATTTGTACACTTCATTTCTCTGGAGTCACAGTCATGAAGATCTTCTGTACACTCATCTACATCTGAACACACACAAGAGCATCTTAACATTCACAGATACACCTCTTCAAATTACACTCGCTTAGAAATAACCTGATGCTGGGCTGTTGTGACGCTGTCATAGGTTGAAACAATCCAGCATTTGACTTAAAATAACCCAGCATAGGTTTATTTATAACCCAACAGTTGGGTTTGTCCATAACCCATTCTTATGAAGTGCTTATAAATAGCACGCAGTGTGAAAAGTCGTGCAATACATACACCAAATTCCAATATGGCGCATCTTTTGGTGTTGTTTTATGTATTGGTTTTTCTTTTTTTCCCTGTTTTTTAAAACATTGATTGAGTTTGGGGTTAGATTTGGGATTTTCTTTAGGATGTCATTTCATATAAATGTTTCTTTATGTTTTTGTCTATTTTTAAACCATGGTCGCTTGGAGTTGTGGTTAGAATTGGGTTTTGGGTTAGGATGTCATTTATGTAACAAAAACCCCAAACCTAAGGCACAATGGTTTAAAAAACAAAAAGAAAACCAAAACATAAATGACATGAAAAGATGAATGGTATTAAGTAAACGGGAAGGACTGGCGTATCATATGCACAAAATTTTTTAATTTGTGCTGTTTATAGTTATACGCACATCATGAAAATGGGCTGCCATATTTTACCCAATGATGGGTCAAAACAACCTGACATTTTTAAGTCAGTATATAAATTTCAAGTAAACAGTAACATATACCTATTATAACCTTTATTAACTTTCTCGCATCGCTGGACACACCCATACGGTCGCCAACGGTCACTTTTGCTCCTGCCGCCAGAAGTCACCCGGTTTCTATTGAAATTAATAAGATTGCGTCGCTCTGCTACTGCTGGTGTCTGAATGGGTCATAAGTTTGAACTTTTGTACGTTTTACAATATTTACCGTTGCATAATACGTTGCAGTAATTTTAGTTTAGGCAGTGTTTTTTACAGTTTGCTTTGGGAAAATAAAGCCTCATATACACTACACAACAGTGTCCTTGTCAATGAAAAATAAAAGTTTAAATGCGAACAAGTATTCAACCTCAGTGTATAGTACTATAACATATTCATTATATATTTATCTGTGGCATACAGTATACAGTACCTTCTATAGATCAGAACATCAGTTATATTCATCAGGGTTATCATTGTCTTTCTGTACTACAACACTCATCTGTTTAGTTATTTTAATAAATCTCTTCTGAATAAACAAGTTTGTATTCTAGTGTTCAGTATCAAGAAGGATTAGGGCCAAGCAAAAATTAAAATATCTTGAGATTAAAGTCATTATAATGTGAAATTTAACGGGAATAAAGTCGTAATATTTCGAGAAGTCAATATAATGAGAATAAAGTCAAAAATAAAGTTTCCACGTTAATGTAAAAATATTACATTATTCTCAAAATATTATGACTTTATTACCGAAACTCCACAACTTCATTCTCATTTCGTTATATTTACTTTATTCTCAAAATATTATGACTTTAATCTTGTTTAATTTTAACTTGAATTTTATTTATTTTGACTTTTTTCCTCTAAAAACTACAAGTTAAATGTCACACTATAATGACTTTAATCTCAAGATGGTTTTATCGTTTTATTTTAGTTTGGCCCTAATTGTCCTTCGCAGTTTAGATGATGTGAAATGCATGTTAAAAATATTTTTACGTGGTGGAAAAATGTAGTTGTGTGTAACACAGGAACAGATTGGTAAATTGGTACAGCTATAGACATGGTTTCCCAGACAGGGTTTAGATAATCCAGGACTATGCCCTAGTTATATTAGGACATTTTAGTAGTTTTTACAAACAAACCTTACAAAAAAAATACTGGTGTGCATCTTGAGACAATACAATGGCACTGGTGTATGTTAAGATGTGTCAGTATATTTTTTAATTAAGGCGGCTCATGCATGCACTTTAGGCTGGGACTAGAATAAACTAGAAGTTAGTATTTATATAAGTGATGGGTTATTTTGTAAAATACTTAACTAGTCCACACACTAAACGTATTGGTTGTTGTTTACATCTTACCTTGACACATGCGTCTGTCTTCTCTCAGTGTGTATCCGGATGGACAGCCGCATTCGTACGAGCCAAAAGTATTAATGCAGCGAAACGCACAGAGCAAAGGATTCTGAGCGCATTCATTCACATCTGAAATATAACCACAACAGAACACATCGCATGCTGTAAACAACAGAAGAAACCCATTACTATTCTGAGAGATTATATTATGTTCATGCGAAACTGCTGACCTTCACAGCTCATCATTGGTCCAGGCTCAAATCCTTCCTCACAGAGACACTCGAATCCTCCAAACACATTCGAGCATGTGCCGTTTCCACACGGGTTTCCCAACGAACATTCATCCATATCTGCATTACACAGAGACAAACACACATAGTAGCAAGTTTCATTCATTAGTTCCTAATAATAAATGTTTCTTCAAACAGACTCTGGGCAGAACTGAAGATTATTTGGTATTTATTCAAAAACTGTTGTGTTGTCTAGAGCCCTGTACTGTTTCATTAAGTTTGACAGACTACATAGTAGAAGAGTCCTGACCACAGTTCAGATCTTTCACCAATTGAAAACATTTGATCAGAAAAAATCTAAGAAAATCTGGTCCTGTTTTACAACTAGTATGCTGCATCAGACATGAGGGTCTAAACCATTATATCTGGGTGGGACATGATCCACCCACTTTTTAAGACCAATGATATTGCACCCACTTATTTTAAACATCTATTCAGATGGGATACATTTTACAGGGGGACATTTGAGAAAATCCTTCTTCTCAGAGGTCCTTGGTGTATTAAATATCTTCCAAATCAGCTTGTCTGTTTGTCTTTCATGACCTCCGTAAAAATTCAATTCACCTACTGTTTTCCGCCCAATTCAGAGGTCCTCCGAGAAATGTAATCCTGTCCAAATGTGAATGTCTTTGTTTGCCGACAATATCTTTTGAAAAGGCGGTTCTTTACGTGTTTTGTGGGTTTTCTCTTACCGTCACAGCTTGTTCCTGTGTAGTCGAGTGTGTATCCCGCAGGACATTCACAGCGGAAAGATCCATCCGTGTTAATACAGTGACCATTCACACACACCTCAGGGTTCTCCACACACTCATTTATGTCTGAAAATCACACACACCAATACATCAACACACCTGTGGCATTACAGCATTCATCTTCTGACCTCATCTGTTCAAGACATACAAATAGTGCTTTATAATTCTCACAATAAAATTAATTTCTTAATCCATGTACGATAAGGTGTCCAGTCCTGGTCCACGAGGACCTGTAGAGTTTACCTCCAACTTTATTCAAACACAGCTCTAATCAGAAATGCCATAACCTTTCTTTTGTATACAATCAAACACCTTTATTCTCATCTCTGTTTAGGATATCATCATTTAAAGTAGTATAATTGAATAATAATTGTGCTGGTGGATTCTGTTATTTCTTTTCTCATGTAAAGCCACCTTAACAATGTAACATTGTAAAAAGGTACATTTTCAGCATTTCTTTGTGTCAGCTTCCATCTCTAACTATTGACAGTTTTAAATCATGTAGTGTATTTGTCTTCATTCTCTCACCAATACGTGTGTCACCGACCCCAGGAATGATGCCATGACCAAACGGACACAGGTCCAGAAATCCAGCTGTGAAAGCACAACATATGAAAGAATGAAAATGTGTTGGGATGAATAAGACTGAAGATGATGATGAAGATGATAGGTCAAGTACCATCCTGTTCTTTAGGACAGAGCTCACATGGGTCACCCCAGCCCTCTTTAGTCATGATGCTGCAGCAGCACTTAGCTTTGCTGCTGTTAAAGGCTTGCGGTACTGAACATCTGCCCTTCTCAAAGTGTGTGAAACAGAAACTCTCTCTAGTGTCTGCAGAATAAACACACATTTAAAGGCATTATACACTTCAGATATTACTCTCACAATATGGCAAACAACACTCCTGACAGATATTTAACAAGACAACAGCCCAGAGAAGACAAACACTCATCTATTGAAATCATTTATGGGATAAATATTAGTGAAATGCAACATAATATGAATGTACCGTAACAGTGACGTTTATCTTCTGACAGCAAAAATCCAGGTTTACATACACATTCAAAACTTCCTAAAGTGTTAAAGCAAGACCCATACAGACAAACAGACGAGTCCTCTAAACACTCGTTTACATCTGAAAGAGAAAAGAATCAACACGCATCACAACATTTAATAATATCATCACAAACAGAAAAAATCATGATAATTAAAGGGGACATTTCACAAGAGCTTTTTGTAATATAAAATAAATCTTTAGTGTCCCCAGAGTATGTATGTGTTGTCTACATACAGTATGTATATTAATAATGACTAATAGTGAATGAAGAATTATCTTTTGTGATGTATTATATAATGTGTTATTCTTACCTACACACAGATGATTGTGGGTAATAAAACCTTCAGGACAGACACATGTGAAAGATCCATCCAGATTCAGACATGATCCTGGAGCACATATCCCTGGACTCTTTAGACACTCATTAATATCTGCATTTATTAAACCACAAGACAAACTGGTTAACCAGGGTACTGGCTAACATTTATTTACAAATCTGAATATATTATAAATGTGATAAACATTTCAGCAAGAAGTTTATATTCATCTCTTTAACTGTTCATTACAAGATCATCTATTTTCTTTCTGCTTAATACATCTGCATATACACTATATTCATACATACATTTTATTAGATGAAATTGTGAAAGACTAAACTAATCATCTGTTTGTGAAATTTGAAAATTGCATGTGTGGTCTCATTTTACACACAAGACACAAATGAAGCAGATTTTACACAGTTTCACCACACTAATACCGTGCTACATTCATACTTGGTTCAGCAGTTTGAACCTATCTGATAATGACATGAAAATGTAATTTTTTGTTTTACATCCCAAAAATGATTACTAAGTGGCCTATATATAAATATATACACACACTCACCTAAAGGATTATTAGGAACACCATACTATTACTGTGTTTGACTCTCTTTCGCCTTCAGAACTGCCTTAATCATATGTGGCATTGATTCAACAAGGTGCTGAAAGCATTCTTTAGAAATGTTGGCCCATTTTAATAGGATAACATCTTGGAGTTGATGGAGATTTGTGGGATGCACATCCAGGGCACGAAGCTCCCGTTCCACCACATCCCAAATAAGCTCTATTGGGTTGAGATCTGGTGACTGTGGGGTCATTTTACTACAGTAAACTCATTGTCATGTTCAAGAAACCAATTTGAAATGATTCGAGCTTTGTGACATGCTGCATTATCCTGCTGGAAGTAGCCATCAGAGGATGGGTACATGGTGGTCATGAAGGGATGGACATGGTCAGAAACAATACTCAGGTAGGCTGTGGCATTTAAATAATGCACAATTGGCACTTAGGGATGAATGTCTCATCTGAATGTCTCAACAGAAATCGAGACTCATCAGACCAGGCAACAATTTTCCAATCTTCATCTGTCCAATTTTGGTGAGCTTGTGCAAATTGTAGCCTCTTTTTTTCTATTTGTAGTGGAGATGAGTGGTACCCGGTGGGGTCTTCAGCTGTTGTAGCCCATCCGCCTCAAGGTTGTGCGTGTTGTGGCTTCACAAATGCTTTGCTGCATACCTCGGTTGTAATGAGTGGTTATTTCAGTCAAAGTTGCTCTTCTATCAGCTTGAATCAGTCGGCCCATTCTCCTCTGACCTCTAGCATCAACAATGCATTTTCGCACACAGGACTGCCGCATTCTTGATGTTTTTCCCTTTTCACACCATTCTTTGATAACCCTAGAAATGGTTGTGCGTGAAAATCCCAGTAACTGAGCAGATTGTGAAATACTCAGACCGGCCCGTCTGGCACCAACAACCATGCCACGCTCAAAATTGCTTAAATCACCTTTCTTTCCCATTCTGACATTCTGTTTGGAGTTCAGGAGATTGTCTTGACCAGGACCACACCCCTAAATGCATTACAGCAACGGCCATGTGATTGGTTGATTAGATAATTGCATTAATGAGAAATTTAACAGGTGTTCATGATAATCCTTTAGGTGAGTGTATATTGACCACTACATCTCTTTTGTAGATTATACTTCTCTAGGTATTACTTCTCATCTCTTAGTTGGTTTAGACAAAAGTAAGTGTGATATACATCATAAATCTAACCCTAATCAGAGTTAAAGTAGTTTGTTCACCTCTACAGTTCTTGTCGTCAGAAGTGAGTTCATAACCGTCTTTACAGTGACACTTGAAGGATCCCATATTATTAACACACTGACCGTGTCTGCACAGCTCTCCATGAAACACTTCACACTCATCAATATCTAGAAATTATCAAACAACACAAGACAAGAATGAGACACCCACCATTAGATCTTATTACACATTCACACCAATGGTTTATTACAGAAAACACCCAGTCTCACCTGAAAATTACTGTTTGTTTTAAAACTACAAGTTTGACTTGTCAAACTATAAACATCTGCTAAAACCATTTCAAAACAACTCTATGATAAAAATGTCAATGTGCACTTTTAAATCCTTTTCCTTCGAGTAAAAGCCGTACCTGTACAGTAGGTATTATGGGTAAGCTGAAATCCAGGATGGCAGATACAGTTAAATGAGCCCACAGAGTTTTTACATGTGCCGTTTCCACACGGCTGTCGTAGACACTCATCCACATCTGCAGATAACATTCAGACTTATGAGTACTTATGAGACAGACGGCAACATACAGCAGATAATACGAGCGGATCTTCACCTGTACACATCCTGCCGTTTGGTGTTGCCATGAAGCCGTTGTGACACACACATTCATATCCTCCTGGAAGGTCCACACAATCTCCATGATGACACACACCGGGTGTCTCCACACACTCATTACGATCTGAAATTCAGTGTGTTTATGAAGTTATAAAGATGTGATGATATCCAGTGAAGTGTTTGGTCATAAATAAAATGATTTTAAAGTTATGGTGGCGGTCTCACCAGTGCAGGCTCCATTTGGTGAGAGGATATATCCATCAGAACATTCACACTGGTAACTTCCTGGACTGTTGATGCAGTCTGCATATCTCTGACATACACGACCCAGACTGCTGCATTCATCAATGTCTGAACATAAACACACATCAGTTACAGACTCAAACAATTATGACATCATTTAAATTTATAAATTAAAAAATTCAAATTATTGTGTTAATTATAAGTACTGCAATACAGCCATATAGTGATACAGTAAGAGTGATAGTGTAAGAGTGATATTTTGATACAGTGAGAATAATACAGCGAGAGTGATATTGTGATACAGTGAGAATGATACAGTGAGACTGATATAATGATACAGTGAGAATGATACAGCCAGAGTGATACAGCGACAGTGATATTGTGATACAGTGAGAGTGATACAGTGAGAGTGATATAGTGATACAGTGAGAATGATACAGTGAGAGTGATATAGTGATACAGTGAGAATGATACAGTGAGAGTGATATAGTGATACAGTGAGAGTGATATAATGATACAGTGAGAGTGATATAGTGATACAGTGAGAGTGATACAGTGAGATTGATACAGTGAGAATGATACAGCGGGAGTGATTTTGTGATAAAGTGAAAATGATACAGTGCGAGTGATAGAGTGAGATTGATACAGCAAGAGTGATAGAGTGACAGGGTGAGAATGATACAGTGAGAGTGATATAGTGATACAGTGAGAGTGATATAGTGATACAGTGAGAGTGATATAATGATACAGTGAGAGTGATATAGTGATACAGTGAGAATGATACAGTGAGATTGATATAGTGATACAGTGAGATTGATACAGTGAGAATGATACAGCGGGAGTGATTTTGTGATAAAGTGAAAATGATACAGTGCGAGTGATATAGTGATACAGTGAGATTGATACAGTGAGAGTGACAGAGTGAGATTGATACAGCAAGAGTGATAGAGTGACAGGGTGAGAATGATACAGTGAGAGTGATATAGTGATACAGTGAGAGTGATATAATGATACAGTGAGAGTGATATAGTGATACAGTGAGAATGATACAGTGAGAGTGATATAGTGATACAGTGAGAGTGAAATAGTAATACAGTGAGAATGATACAGTGAGAATAATATAGTAATACAGTGAAAATGATACAGTGAGAGTGATATAGTGATACAGTGAGAATAATATAGTAATACAGTGAAAATGATACAGTGAGAGTGATATAGTGAGAGTGATATTTTTAAAAAGGTGATACAGTGAGAGTGAGACAAGTCATACAATGATAGAGGGATACAGCGATAGTGTGTTGCAGTCATACAGTACACTAATGAGTGATATATGATAGGGTAATACACTTATATAATGACACATTAACAGTATCCATTAGACCTTCACAGGTGATCAGCAGGTCATTGTAATTGAAGCCTGTGGGACATTCACAGCGGAAACTGCCGATATGATTGATACACAAACCATGAGCACAGATGCCAGGGATTTCACGACATTCATCAATATCTGAAATGATCAGATAAATGAAAAAATAAATAAATAACTAGACAGTCATTTTAGACTGCACTATAATCATGTCAGGATAACACTGGAAAGAAAATACATTGATATAATAATGCGGTTGCATATGCCAGTTTGTATCAATTATTTGCAAGAATTGTAATTTAACAAACCAAAGATGATCTTATTGAAATCAGAAGAAAAATACTTTGAGAGACATTAGGTATATATTGTATATAAAATGCTTTTTTTGTGCTCATTTTGTGCTGCTCAATATATGCATTCACAAAGCTTGCCATATTTTTGTTGAGTAAAGTATCTATATGCAAATGTGCTGTACTGTCATGTGCTTTACCTTTTGGTTTTCCCGTGTCAATGTCAATCTTGAAACCAGTCACACCACCACAAAGACTTCGAAAGCTACCTAAAATATTTATTATATAAATATTAGCTGTATTTTACAAACTATAATTATTAATTGTTGAATTGTCTGTTGGTTATATTGACCTGTGCCAGGAATCGGGCAAGACTGGCATGGTTTACTCCAGGCTTTGCCCACATTGAAGGCACAGCAGCAGAGTCTCTGTGTGGTGTTAAAGGTAAGCTGGTGTTTACAGGTGGAGGATTTATATTCACGATAGCACAAACTCTTCCTCATATCTGAAACAACAACAACAACAACAAGTCCATCATTCACAAACGTCTACACACACAATATTCCTATTGGATAATGTAGATAAATGATTGTTTACAGATATGTAAAATCAGTGTATAAATCAGTGTAAATGTAACTCCCATATACCCATGCAGCTGTTTCCTCCATTCACTTGTATGTAGTCCTGTGGACAGACACATGTGTAGTTGCCCAATGTATTGTAGCAGGTGCCTGGACCACAAACCTCAGGCCTGAACAAACACTCATCAATGTCTAAAACACACATAATATAAAGTCACACACTCAAATATCAAACGACATATAAAGGACTATAAGAAAGATTTTGTAAGAATAGTGGGATATAGAGAGCCAAACAAGCTAAGTTATAAGTAATCAGTGAAGTAAATTTAAGGTTAATAATGCATTATTACATTAGTATTATACATTATTAGTTAGTATTACACTAAGTGATTCATGTCTTACCCTCACAGAAGCGAGTGTCTGGGTTAAGGGAGAATCCACTTGGACAGTCACAATGAAAACTGCCAAATGTATTGATACAGTCTCCTCCCTGACACAGACCGGGCAGCTCAAGACATTCATCAATGTCTGAAAACAACAAATATTCCTAAATATATACAGCTTAAAGCCAACAATATCACAGATACAACCAGTGCCCTGTCCACCAGCATCATTGGATTCAAATGACTGTCAATGTTTCTTTCGAAACTAACTTAAATATGAGCTGTTACGCTGACTGTGTGTAGCTTTTTACCTTCCAGGATGATACTGATGGGGTTTGGTCTGAATCCTTCTCCTCCAGGACAAAGTGAGTTATAATCCGCTAGAAACACATGACACAACCCTCAGCTCTTTACCAAACACTTAACAGTGTGAAAATACTGAAGTGATATGTAATATACGTACAGGTGTTGAGTCGAGGACAGAGATCACAGGGTTTCCCCCACGCTCGTCCCAAAGAACAACAACACGACGAACGGCTGACTCCAAATCCCACCTCACTATCGCACATCAACCCGCTGCGTCTATGAGATGCCGCATCCAGAAAACAGCTCTCAGCTCGTGTGTCTGACACACAAAACAATGAACACAAACACATTAATAATACAACCATTCATATCATCGGGAGCATTACTTCTCAGTCATCGCTCTTACCAACACAGCCGACTCCAGTGGGGTTAAGCTGAAAGTGAGTGGGACAGATACACTGATATGAACCGGCTGTGTTCTTACAATGACCATTAACACATCTGAGAGGATCCACACACTCATCCACATCTAACACACAAAAGAAACACACACAACAACATCAGTCATCAGACAACACTAATGAACATCGACTGTGTTCATGACATTATAAATACTGTGTTTACCTGTGCAGTTTCCACCTGTGCTGTCAAGCTCATATCCATCATCACAGATACAGCGAAACATTCCCGGGATATTCTGACATGTGCCGAACACACAGATGTTTTTTAAAGAGCACTCGTCTATATCTGCAACACACATCATTCATTACAACAAATACACCTGCTCAGTGACAGATACTGTGTGTGTTTGTGTTTGTATATGTGTATAGTGTAGTATAGTTTGCACAGATAGTGTCCCCATAAACTGAATGTCTGTAGTTTTTCATAGATTAAAGACTGCCAGCAGCTTTTTGTGATGGTTGGGGTTAGGGACTGGGGTAGATTAGGGGAATAGAATATACAGTTAGTACAGAATAAAATGTATTGCGTCTATGAAATTGTCCCTGTAAACCAAAATGCCAAAATATGTGTGTGTGTGTGTGTGTGTGTGTGTACCTCGACATGTTCTGCTGTTAGGAGTGTGTGTAAAGCCGATCTCACATTCACAGCGATAACCACCAGGAACATTCAGACACTGACCATTTTCACAAAGATCTACATCATCTGCACACTCGTCCATATCTGCAGAAGATCAAACAGCATCAGAACAAACATAAACACAAACAGACACAGACTCAGACAGACACACATATAGACACAGACAAACAAACTCAGACAAACAGACATAGACAAACAGACAGACAGACAGACAGACAGACAAAGACCGACAATCAGACAGACAATCAGACAGACAGACAGACAGACACATACGCATAAATAAACAGACAAAGACAGACAGACAGACAGACAGAGACATACAAATTAGACAGACAGACAGATATACACAGACAGACACGGACAGACAGACAGACAGACAAATTAGACAGACAGACACAGACAGACACAGCTTCAGACAGACAGACAGACAGAGACAGACACATACGCATAAATAAACAGACACAGACAGACAGACAGAAACATACAAATTAGACAGACAGACAGACACGGACAGACAGACACGAACAGACAGACACAGCTTCAGACAGACAGATACAGACACATACGCATAAATAAACAGACACAGACAGACAGACAGAGACATACAAATTAGACAGACATACACAGACAGACAGACAGACAGACAGACACGGACAGACAGACACGGACAGACAGACAGACACAGCTTCAGACAGACAGAGACAGACACATACGCATAAATAAACAGACACAGACAGACAGACAGAGACATACAAATTAGACAGACAGACAGACAGACGGACAGACAGACACAGACAGACAGACAGACAGACAGACAAATTAGACAGACAGACATACACAGACAAACAAACAGACAGACAGACACAGCTTCAGACAGACAGAGACAGACACATACGCATAAATAAACAGACACAGACAGACATACAGACATACAGACAGACAGACAGAGACATACAAATTAGACAGACAGACAGACACGGACAGACAGACAGACACGGACAGACAGACACGGACACACACAGACAGACAGACAGACAGACAGACAGACAGACACAGCTTAAGACAGACAGAGACAGACACATACGCATAAATAAACAGACACAGACAGACAGACAGACAAATTAGACAGACAGACAGACATACACAGACAAACAAACGGACAGACACAGCTTCAGACAGACAGAGACAGACACATACGCATAAATAAACAGACACAGACAGACATACAGACAGACAGACAGAGACATACAAATTAGACAGACAGACAGACAGACACGGACAGACAGACAGACACGGACAGACAGACATAGACAGACAGACAGACACAGCTTCAGACAGACAGAGACAGACACATACGCATAAATAAACAGACACAGACAGACAGACAGAGACATACAAATTAGACAGACAGACAGACAGACACGGACAGACAGACAGACAGACAGACAGACACGGACACACAGACAGACAGACAGACAGACAGACAGACAGACAGACAGAACGACACAGCTTCAGACAGACAGAGACAGACACATACGCATAAATAAACAGACACAGACAGACAGACAGACAAATTAGACAGACAGACAGACAGACAGACATACACAGACAAACAAACAGACAGACACAGCTTCAGACAGACAGAGACAGACACATACGCATAAATAAACAGACACAGACAGACATACAGACAGACAGACAGAGACATACCAATTAGACAGACAGACAGACAGACAGACACGGACAGACAGACATAGACAGACAGACAGACAGACAGACAGACACAGCTTCAGACAGACAGAGACAGACACATACGCATAAATAAACAGACACAGACAGACAGACAGAGACATACAAATTAGACAGACAGACAGACAGACAGACACGGACACACAGACAGACAGACATAGACAGACAGACAGACAGACAGAAAGACACAGCTTCAGACAGACAGAGACAGACACATACGCATAAATAAACAGACACAGACAGACAGACAGACAAATTAGACAGACAGACATACACAGACAAACAAACAGACAGACACAGCTTCAGACAGACAGAGACAGACACATACGCATAAATAAACAGACACAGACAGACATACAGACAGACAGACAGAGACATACCAATTAGACAGACAGACAGACAGACAGACAGACACGGACAGACAGACAGACACGGACGGACAGACAGACAAATTAGACAGACAGACATACACAGACAAACAAACAGACAGACACAGCTTCAGACAGACAGAGACAGACACATACGCATAAATAAACAGACACAGACAGACATACAGACAGACAGACAGAGACATACCAATTAGACAGACAGACAGACAGACAGACAGACAGACACGGACAGACAGACAGACACGGACAGACAGACAGACACGGACAGACAGACAGACAGACAGACAGACAGACACAGCTTCAGACAGACAGAGACAGACACATACGCATGGATAAACAGACACAGACAGACAGAGAGACATAGACATACAAATTAAACAGACAGACAGACACAGACAGGCAGCTAGACAGACACAGACAGACAGACATATGAATGATGGACCTGAGCAGGTAAATCCATCTCCAGTGAAACCATGTGAACACTGACAGAAGTACGAGCCAACAGTGTTCACACATTCAGCATCTGGACTGCAGACATCTGATCTCTCCATGCACTCATCTATATCTACACACAAAACATATCCAACATCGTCTCTACCCGGCTAAACAATGTATTTATATTACAGAAGCTGCACTCCTTGAAGCAAATAACATGGTTAAAGTAAAATAATACCCACCAGCGCATCTGAGCCCATCACCTGACCATCCGTCTATACAGGAGCAGTAGTAATGTCCTTCAGTGTTAACACATGAAGCGTGTGTATCACAGTCATGAGCGTTCATCTCACACTCATCAACATCTGTATCAGAATATACAGTACATGTGTACATTATAATAGTCTGATATACATTAGTCTACTGTTATCATCTGAATGTCTGATGTGATGTGTTACTGTAATGTTTACTAGATCAGTTCTCACCAGTGCAACCCGAGGTTCCTTTCTTTACCGAGTAACCCATCTCACAATGACAGACGAAAGAGCCCTTGATGTTCTCACACTCCCCAAACACACAGATGTTAGTCTTGACTTCACACTCATTCACATCTGCAGGAATCAAACAAACAAAACATAATTGTGTCAATGGAGTTAAATCTCCATCACATTTCTGAAATGTGTGAGCAGAAATCTTTCATACCGACACACGTCTTCATGTCCACAGATGCCATAAATCCTTCATAACACAGACAGCGATATTCTCCAGGAACATTAACACACTGACCACCTTCACAGATATCAACATCTTCTTCACATTCATTCACATCTGGAGAAAGAGAGATATGGATTTTTATTGACCATATATTTAAAAACTCACATTCTTCAACAGAAAAGTGTGTAAACAGAGACATGTTTCATATATTCTGCATTTAGGCTGTAACATTGAATCGATAAAATAATATGTAATGAAAATATTTGTCAAGGAACGTCATTATCTATTAGCTGCTCTGTGTATGACATATTGTGCCTTTAAACTGTGTGAGCTATGCAATCACAAATCCAGGTGTGTGTTTTCATAAAAATAAATCTGGGGTAAATCTTAAAGTATTTTGTTTATTTGTGTTACAAGACTGTCTTATAATTTTTTTATTATCAAGAAATAATGTTAAAGGAGTCCTAGTGTGAGTTTTTATTCTTGATTAAGCTTTTGGGGTGCACTACATAGGTGTTAATGCACTGTTTAAAAAAAACTATGTTTTTAATCTACACATCTGTTATATTCTCATAAAATGTCAGTTTGTCATGAAATGTCATGCACCTTACCATTACGGGTAGGTATTACAGGTCTTCACTGGTCCACTTAGATCCAAAAACCTGAGGTCCGACCCGAGACCCCGAGCTGGTTTAAAAGTTTCACGTGTGCCCCGGACATGGGTTGGGTATTATATTAGCGCCTCAGGTTTCTGGTAATTTAAAAGGAATGTGTTTTGCCGATTTGACCCGAGATGACCCGAAAAATCTAGCGTGTTTGCATCAAATCCGCCTCTGTTTGTCAAGAGCACTTGGGACATTGTGTGGCTGGCCATAGGTTAATTTTCATTCAGCTAGACCTGTCAATCAATTTTGTAATGACAGATGACAATAAATGGAGCAGCAGGCCAAATAGATTGCGAGGCCACCGGGGTTTCTTTCTGTCTGACTGGTGCATGAAAGGCTGCAGATGTTACACACACGTCAGTGCCGTTTACATTCGGGTCCTGTCAGGTTAAAAAAATTGACACCCAGGTCTACTTTTCTCAGGTTTGTCTCAGGTCCAGTCTTTCTTATAAAAAATTAGGGTGATTTCGGGTTGGGTATATTTCTTAGGAGGAAATGAATTCACTTTATAGAGAAATCTTAATACTGGTCTGCCAGGTTTATTAATAGCACAGCAGATGTTTTAAACAAACCTGCACATGTGCGCTGATCTGGGGTCAGTACGTAACCCTGACTGCAGCTGCAGAGATAACTTCCCTCTGTATTACTGCAGTACAGCTCACATCCTCCGTTCTCTATAGTACACTCATCTATATCTGAAACAACAATACACAGACATACTATCACTTCATCTTTATTCAAGTGTGGATGGAAAGATGGATTAAAGTCTATCAACACAACGCTTAAGATCGTGGAGAGACAAAAGTACAAAACAGAGATAAAACGAGAGTTAGGTAACACAAAATAAGCAGATGAAAGCAGGGGCGTAGCCAGTAATGGGCCAGGGCGGCACTGGCCCGCCCACATAACTCCCTGGCCCGCCCAGGCAAGTTTAACCAAAATACATTTTTAGTTTATTTTTTATTATTCAAATGTATTTAATAAAATATATTAACATAAACCGGCTTTATTATTGACTGGTGTGTGTTTAATTTGCTTTCTAAATAAAATGGAATTGTTGAAGCAAGTTGTAGGAAGCTTCCGAAACGTAATTGGTTGCTTTGTTGCTAGGAGTTCTGATAGATAGACTCTGTGGGGGGCGGCGGCCGACGGGCTCTGGCAGTCTGCCAGCTAACTTTGCTAACTGCTTTTTTAGCTAATATTAACATTGCCACAATAATGGCTAAAGTTTCTTTAATGTGTTATTTAAAAAAGCAAGATTTGATGAAGAAGATACGCCACTGCCTCCATCTACCGAGTCTTACCAGCCCAGTTCTTCAGACGCTGGTGGCGCCGGCTGCCGCTTGCTCTCTGGCGGCAGTTCCAGTGCTCTCTCCCGGTCAGTCTGACACAGGTTACCCGCCGATCTAACTGCAATTGATGAACCACCTTCACAACCCAATTTGCATCCATAGTTACTACCCGCCTCAACAACCTTTTGTTTTTTAAAAAAGAACTCTGTGACTCTTTGGACTATAATGAGATCATTTCTGTTTTCAACATCAAACCCAGGCGTTTGCGTCTTTTGTAGAATTAAAACAACAAAGGTAGGCATGCTGTTTAACTAATTTCCTTATTTTTGCTCGTGAAGTGATTTAACTAAGTGGTGTGTTGTGTATAGATGTATGCCAGCCTTATAGGTTAAACTTACATTGTTTAATTTAAATGAGTTGCTATTTTTGGCATAAAAGCTTCATTTCCAACAGGCTGATTGCACTGTATATGGTTGATTTAACATAACTTAGGCAGTGTGTTGTTGTTATTTATTTCAAACCATGCTCTGCTGAGAGTTTTCGTCATTTCAATTTATTTTTAGCCTACTTTATTTCAGGTGAACTGTTTTTGCCTGGTTTGTTCAGCCTTTATTGAGCTCTGTTGGTTGAACATGTTTAGACAGTGTTTTATTATTGACTTTGCCAAAAATTGAAAAGTAAAGATGTCACTGTTTTTGCAGTTTGTCTATTGTTTTTTCCACTCTAAGGTTTAATTATTATTTAAGTAATTTTATTCTGATAAACTATAGGCCCACTCACTTTTGCTCCGGCCCGCCCAAAATACAATTTCTGCCTACGCCCCTGGATGAAAGAAGGCACCAAATTAAAATGATATTACAAAACAATTAGTAAGGTGCGGGATGACTGTGAAGCATCTCTAGTTTTACCTGTGCAATCTTTTCTGTCAGGTGTTGTTTGGTAACCGGAGCTACAGGTACACTGGTACGTCCCCATTATATTTACACATCTCCCATTATGACACAGTGTTGGATTGGACTCACACTCATTCACATCTGAAGACAAACAGAAATCAGATTCAGCTCCACACACAGTCAACCACAATCATCCATTAGATTCAATCAAATCACCCATAAAGGTTTTGATGAAGACAAAATGTAAAGCAATTTAATCAAGTTAATCTATCTATCTATCTATCTATCTATCTATCTATCTATCTATCTATCTATCTATCTATCTTGTTGGAAAGGTCTAAGAATGTAATTTTCATATAATCAGTAATAATAATGCAGTGATAGTAATTTATGACAAGAGTATGCAACAAACCGTTGACACCTAGTAACCGTTGTTGCTAAAACCACTAAAAGCGTACACAAACATTCTTTGTGATAATTTTATGTATAAAATAAATATTTTATTGCATTATTTTTGCTAATAACAATAAATGTAAACTGCTATGACAATTTTTTTAATTTAATATTTTCAACTCCCGGCATTTCTGTGAAAACTTTGAATTGTGTTCTTTAAAACAAGACCAGGATTAGGCTTCTAGACCAAAGTTATATTCATTTGCAGGTGTACATCACCCCCCACCCTGCGCCAGTTAAGGGGTTAAGGTCTTACCTTCACAGACGCTGCCATCTCCAGACAGATGAAGACCAGCTGGACACAAACACTGAAAGCCACCATCAGTGTTTTCACAAACACCTCCACTGCAGAGTGAAGGGTCTCGCTCACATTCATCAATATCTACACAACATCAACACACAAACCATACTGAAGGTTATATCTATAGTTTTGAACTGAGGGATCCATCTGTGTTTCAATGAAGAACTGACAGAGTTTGTCAATGGAGCCATCAGAGCTCATGGTATGAACATAATATACTGTAGTCACACTATACACTACACTCATACGCAACGACAACATATTTATCCATTATAAAGGACTGTAGAAGAGGTACAACCACACCAGTACCATACCGGTAAGACCGACATCTTTACAACAACTTTGACATCTTTATAATAATGATGTGTGTCTAGCACAGTGTTTCTCAAACTTTTTCAGCCCAAGGACCACTTTATCTTCCTATTTTTTTCTGAGGACCACCTAACAGAATCCTACTCTAACACGCCCCCAAAAAACAACAAAATAGGAAGGATAAGCTAAATTTAAGCTTAATATGCAACTGTTTCAAGTCAAAAACTAATTTTTTAAACACAGATGCAATGCTATGTTCAGAAATTATTATATGAATTTTATTTCATTTGAACAAGTAAATGTGAAATGAGTTACAGCTTAATATGAACAACAAACTGCACATATGAAAAAAACTGCAATTAAACATAGTATAACAGCCTAGGTCCCACTTAATGTCATTCCAAAGAGCCATTAGTTTAAAACTGAAGTGGTGGGTATATGAAGTCTATAGTTGTTACTATGGTAACAATAAAATGCTGACATTTTTTTCCCCTTAATGTCCAAAATCACTGAAATTACATGGATTTTACACATGAAACAAAAACTAGTACATTACAAAACTAATAGATCTGTGGATTTTAGCTGCTTTCAGTTGACACTTGATCTTTTATTTTGACTCCTCTTTGGTTTAGCCAACTGACCCATTTTTACGTTATAAAAACAGAATGGCAAGAACTGATACCAGTTTTGCAAGTGCATTAAAAATCTACTTAAATAAGTGACGATTGTATAAACACTTGCCTAGTTAAGGTCATCTTTTGGCGGACCACTGGGAAGGTTTGGCGGACCACTAGTGGTCCGCGGACCACACTTTGAGAATTACTGGTCTAGCCTGATCCGAATCCGCTGTACCGCCGGCGGCACACTGCATGTGTTTTGGTTGATAACATTGGGAAATACAACAACTTAAAAAAGACAAACCTAAACATATCATATATCATTAAAAAGCTGAGATTCTTGTGATTCGAACGATGTAAACCATATTAAGATCCAGTCAACACAGTCAGTGCAATCAGAGTGTTTGTCAAACAACCAACAACCAAAAAACCAGCTACAAAATGTGTATGAAAATGAAAAAACTGACCTATGACGCCTTCTTGTAGTCCAAAGATCCATAAAATTCCAACAAAAACGGTGTAGTTACACTCTGAAGGGTCCAGTAAATCCAATTCAGTGAAATATTTAGTCCACAGCACATGTATAAGTCAATAAACATCCAAGGAACATAGTAGTATCATTTATAAATAGCCAACAAAGCCACCAAATCTCCGACGCATTCCGTCGTGTAGCGTCTCTTCACTTGTAAACATTGCAGATGTGTTGATGTCAAAATGGCCGCTGAACTCTGCCCTTTTGATTGACACCTCACTTGAGCGAATAGGTGCTTCTCATAGGTGACAACAGGGAGAAATACACAAGGAACGCCCTTGAGCGAGGATGGGACCGTCCTCTATTTGATTGACAATAGATCGATCCTGTCGCGTCAGAGTTTGCAAATGACAGGCGTATCTGATAGCCAATAAGATTCTGAAAAGAATGACATGCCGCTTGACTAGAAAGATTCAACCTGTAACCCGATTGGCCGTGCACAAACAATCATTCGTTGGGTTGCGCGCTGTGCGTAAATCCCAGTGGTGAGCAAATCATGAGTGAAAATCCCAATACAATGGTTCAAAGAGTGCCTGATGGTGATGTAATGGACGAAGGGTTTACCTTATATGAGTTAAAACAGGTACTACAAGGGGTCAGGCATACATCCCCAGGGAAGGACGATGTATGTTATGAAATGATAAAACATCTTTCAGATGTGTCCCTGAATTTTATTTTACTACTGTTCAATAAGATTTGGGAAATGGGTAAACTTCCCTCTTCATGGAAACATGGTGTTATAATTCCAATTGCAAAACCTGGGAAGAATCATTCGTTAGCATCTAGTTATAGACCCATTGCTTTGACATCAAATATGTGTAAGTTAATGGAAAGAATGGTAATAGGCAGATTAAATCATGTTATAGAAAAGGGAAATCTTTTGTGCCCACATCAGAGCGGATTTAGAAAAGGACGTAGTACTATGGATTCAGTCATATGTTTAGAATCTGAAATCAGAAAGGCAATGGTAAATAAAGAAGTATTAATTGGAGTATTTTTTGATGTTGAAAAGGCTTACGACATGTTATGGAGAGAGGGACTTTTAATTAAATTAGAAAAGATGGGCATTAAAGGAAAAATATATAATTGGATAATGGATTTTCTGCTAAATAGGACCATTCAAGTAAGGGTTGGGACAAGTTACTCTAGGATTGTGTCAATTGATAATGGCACACCACAAGGAAGTGTGTGTAGTCCAGTATTGTTCAATATCATGATTAATGATATCTTTTCCAAAGTTGGACAGGGTATTGGAAAATCTCTGTATGCAGATGACGGTGCATTGTGGAAACGGGGTAGAAATGTGGCATATGTGGAAAGATGTATGCAGAAAGCCATCATAGAAGTGGAAAAATGGGCTAATAGCTGGAGCTTTAGAATGTCTGTGGAAAAAACAAAAGTAATATGTTTTTCTAAGAAAAAGAAATTACCAAGCACTAAACTTAAGTTGTATGATAAGGCATTAGAACAGGTCTTAGAAATTAGGTTCCTTGGGATATGGATGGATTCTAGACTTACTTTTGCATTACACATCAAGAAAGTAGTGGAAAAATGTAAAAAGGGAGTTAATGTTCTCAGGTGTCTTGCAGGAGTAGACTGGGGGGCAACTCGGTATTCTTTAAAGAGAATTTACTGTGCAGTGATAAGGCCAATTATTGATTATGGTGGCATAGTATACAGTTCAGCAGCGCCTTCCATGCTAAAGAAAATAAATGGAGTACAATCCCAGGCACTGAGAATAGCATGTGGGGCATTTAGAACATCTCCAATTTCTGCTCTGCAGGTTGAAATGGCAGAAATGCCATTAGAAATTAGGAAAATTAAGCTGGAAATGGCATATTGGTGCTCCGTAAAGGGACATACAGATGCTCATCCAGTAAAAGATGTATTAAAAGAATGTTGGGAGCATGAGTATTCAAGTTTAAATAGTTTTGGATGGAGGGCTGATCAAGTTGCCAAAGATATTGGAATAGAGGGTATAGTTATGAGCCATACAGTAAGTCTACCAATTTTACCCCCTTGGCTGTACAGAATGCCGTTAGTGGATCTACAATTAAACATTATAAAGAATGAAAAGGATAGGTATGTACCTATGGATATAACAGTGGCAAATTATTTGAATCAAAACTATAATAATAGTGTTCAGATATTCACTGATGGGTCTAAAAATCCTCAATCTGGGTATACAGCAGCAGCAATATATATACCTCATATTGATCTGAGTACTGTTAAGAGGCTGTCGAATGACATATCAGTATTTACAACAGAACTCATGGCAATATTCATAGCAATTTTATGGGTGGAAGACTCTAATGTTAAGGATACAGTTATATGCTCTGATTCATTCTCAGCTTTGTGTAGCTTGAAAAGTGGAAAGTCAGATACAAGACAAGATATCTTACATGACATATGACAAATTTTGTACAGGATAAATCAAATAGACAAAAATATAACTTTTCTATGGGTACCAGCTCATGTTGGAGTTGAGGGAAATGAGATCGTGGATAAACTGGCAAAGACTGGATTAAATAAGGATGAAGTTGACATAAAGATTCCATTGAGTAAAGCTGAAGCTAAGTGTATTATAAGAAAATCTGTTATAAATATCTGGCAAGAAAACTGGAATAAGGAGTTAAAAGGGAGACACTTATATAATATTCAGGATACAGTTGGGAATGATAGGAGAAAATATGGATCCAGAAGAGAGGATACAATTATCTCGAGGTTACGCATTGGGCACACCAGGTTAAATTATTATTTACACATGTTAGGGAAAAGTGAGACAGATGGGTGCATCCACTGTGGAGTGGCAGAAACAGTGGAGCATGTGCTTGTTCACTGTCAAGGGTATAATAATGAACGAGTTCAACTTGTAGATGGACTAAAGAAACTGAAAGTAAAGTTAACAATAAAAGATTTATTTCAGAGTGCACAGGTACAGTCAAAAGTGTACCCTATATTATTTAAATATTTGAGAGATACACGGTTAATGCACAGGATTTAATGTGTTACAAAAAGAAGTGTTTAGTATTATTTAATATTATTTGTTTCATTTATATAAGTGTTATCAGTATTATTATTTTATTTTATTTATTTATTTATTTATTTTTTTTTTTTTTTTTTTTTATATATATATATACATATAGTAGTTTATCCATTCCATCATCCTAGGTATTCACACTCCATCCCAGTAGGTGGCGGAAATGCACCAATAAGCTGGTTTGCCAACCGCCAATAAACTATAAAGAAGAAGAAGAAGAAGAAGAATCCCAGTGGTGACTCGGGGCCGTGCGCTAATGCTGTGCTAGGAAAGCATTGAGCGTCTAAAAAGTTTTACAATGTCGAAAAGAGCAAGTAAAAGAAACTTTTCACTTGAAGAAGTTGTCGAGCAGTGTACCAGGCGTGAAAGTGATTTGTTGGAGGAAGACGTTTCAGACGAAGAGAGCGTTTCCGCCGTCGACTCGGTAGCAGGAAGAGATATTTTGGATGGGGGAGACTTCACTCTCGACAAGTAAGTGTTTTATTGTATTATAAAACATATTTTACTGTTGGTACTGAGGTTTGTGTTTGGGTGCGTGTTTGGAGATCTCATGCACGAGTGTGTTTGTTTGCGCTCATGCACAGGTATTTGTGCCCGTATTTGCGTGTGTGTCTGTGTGTGCTTTTGCGTTACTTTATGCAAGTAAAATAGAGCTTTGTTTGGGTGCGTGTTGTGATATATTGTGCGTGTTTTGTGATCTCATGCACGAGTGTGTTTGTATGCGCCCATGCACAGGTATTTGTGCCCGTATTTGCGTGTGTGTCTGTGTGTGCTTTTGCGTTACTTTATGCAAGTAAAATAGAGCTTTGTTTGGGTGCGTGTTGTGAAATATTGTGCGTGGTTTGTGATCTCATGCACGAGTGTGTTTGTATGCGCCCATGCACAGGTGTGTGTGTCTGTGTGTGATTCTGCGTTACTTTATGCAAGTAAAATAGTAGAATATAGATTATAAATGAAAAAAATATGTGCCTCAATGTTGTCTTATCTGTCCATACAGGTGCATGGGTGGAGTGGACCTTTCCAATGCCCTAATCAGCTATTATAAAGTGATCCACAAAACCCAGAAGTGGTAAAGGCCTTTTTTATCATTTCTTAGACATTGCCATTGTGAATGCCTTCCTGATTTACAAGCATATACCTAAAGGTAAAGGGGAGGTGCCAATGCACCAGAAGGCATTTAGTGAGACACTAGTGAGTTGCTGGTAGCGGCTGCTGACATGCCCGCTCCATTGCCCACTTCACACAGAGCACATCACAAGCCTTGGCATATTAGTGGAGACAGCACCACAGGTCGTCTAAGGTGCAGGCACTGCCATGCAAAGACAACTGTAAAATGTTCTTCATGTGATGTGCCTTTGTGCTTTTTGAAAAGCCGTGAGTGTAATAACGAGTGGCATGTTGCCAATAACCTGTAATATTATTGTAAAATTTCTAAATAGTTTTTTATATACATTGATATATTTAGATTGTGTTTTTTCTAATATTAAAAGTATTTTATTACTATAGAACTTGTTTTGTATCTTTATTTTTACAAGTATAGTTTCAAGAATTTAGTTTTTTCAACACTATAAAGTGTTTATGCTTCATTTACTATGTGTCAGCAATTATTGACAGTAAATTTGGACATGGAATAGAGTAGCTCTAAGTGTAACCTTTCATTAGAGCCCAAAAATATGATTGTACATTAAAGCATTCAAGAAAAACAGCATTTTATGTCAATGGTTACAAAGAGCCATTTGGTGTCTCCAAGTGCCCTTTATAAAAGGCCGCCTAGACATAAACTTGGATAAACATGTGAAAAAGACACATTTTCTAAGATATTGTAATCAAATTTGCTTGGTAAAGCTTTGTAAGGCTTCATGCTATGATCTGAATGTGTTTTCCAGCTAAAAGCTCCCCATTATTAGTCATCTGCAGGCAACTGTTTACAAAAAAAAAGTAGGCGGAATATTTTTTTCCCCTCTTTCAGTGTGTTTAAAATTCTATTACTTTATAACAGTAAGACTTAAAGTGAATCTGACTGTATAGGAACAAACTTCAGAGTCTTACCTTTCAAAAGACATCAAAATCATGCATATAATCCAAATACTTCAAGAACAGTATGCAATTTACTTTGGGTATGTTTTTTTTAGGCGTTTTTGCAAAATATAGCAGGATTGCAAAGAGGCTAGCATAACAGCACCAAAACACAACATATGTTGGTTTTGCTGGTATGACCACCAGCTAAACCAGCACCAACTGAGCATGGACCAGCATGGGAATGATGCTAGTCTATGCTGATAGTCACCAGCAAACCAGCACCAAAACACAACATATGCTGGTCTTGCTGGTGGTTTTTCCAGCAAGGTGATGTTTGATGATGACTAGCTGAGCTTCACAACCATTCAGCAAAACTATAGGAAGTGTCATCCTATAATAAGGTTTATTATTGTATCCAAGGGTGTCGATTTGGGTAGGTATGCTCCTAATTTTCAAGGCACACTGAATTGTCTCTAGCAATAATTACAACCAAACAATTAAAGGTGACATAGAATGATTGAACGGGGTATTTATCCTTGTTCTGTGATGTGACATGTAGACAAAACACTTTTCGTTGGGTCTGTAATGCCTTAGAAGCTTCCTAAAAACCTCTCTCAGATAGCTCTATTAGGGTGGGGGATTTTAAACAAGTGGTTTTGCACCTATTTGGCTCCCCCTACTGGCTTAACTTGCATTACTGCAATTTCATTATTGATTGGTTGACTTTGCTGCCACTCAAAAAATGTAGCCAATTATTTTAAAGTGGAGGGGCAGTGAGATGCCTGTGATGTCATAAGCATCAGTTTTTCAGATTGGGCCGTTTTCTGGCTGACATTTCTAAAAGAGGAAACGGTTATCTGATTTCGTTCTCTGCAACTCACATCGCTTATATGATTGGCTATGCCTTTTTGAGTTCCGCCTCTTTAACCTACGACACTTTATGATTGGTTTTGTCTTTACTCGCTAAATGTTTGAAGTAGGCTGCATTCACTTAGCGGCAAAGCTCAGCCTGAACAAGACACAATGTGCATGAATATACAGTACAGGCAGGCTACCACCCAAACAATTTTTGGCTTCTCAAACGATCCCCTAATGTTCTCAAAATGTTCCCCTAATGTTTGTGTTTGGTTAGCCAGAAAAGTTTTCTTTATGAAAATACGCCGTAATTTAGGTTACTGTAACGTTCCCCTAATGTTATAATAGCATTTTCCTAATGTGTTATTTTTAGGTTATTTAAAAATAACCACCTTGCAACGTTATAAGAAAGTTATTTTTTGTTTTTTCAAACAAATAGCCAAAAACGAATGTTAGAGGAACGTTCTGTTTTTACTGGGTTCTAAGTGAGTAAGAAAGAATAAGTATAATTTTTTATATATATTTTTCTGCTGGAGCACATTGAGAGGAAATCATCATGGTTTAGTATTTTACTTACCTAGTCAGACTTTTTACTGGCATCATAAAAAAATACAAATAAAATAGGCTATTCTATATTTGAGTTCTTAATACGTTTAACATTAATAAATACAACATCTAAGATTAAGACAATGACATTATTTACCTCCCCACCAATGTCAAAATCAAAATTACGCCTTTGATTTGATCTGTCTGTGAAGCATGACTTACCTACGCAGTTCTTCATCATCATAAATCCGCTCTCATAGCCGGGAAAACATTCACATTGAAAACTGCCCAGTGTGTTCACACACGTCCCATGAGCGCACACATCAGGGGAAATAATACACTCATCAATATCTGTGGAAATTCAAACACAAGTATTGAAATATATCTTTTTTAAATGATGGAAAATGAATGAGTTGTCTTATCTTTACAGACACACATCATCACCCGTGCAGTTTCGTTCATTCATATCCAGCGCAAACCCACTGTCACAACGACATCGGAAGCTTCCCACCGTATTCCGGCATTTTCCATAAGTACAGATGCTGCTAAACACTTTACACTCATTGATGTCTGATGAAGAGGGAAATAAACTCTTGTTTAGATAAACTTATAATGGCAGATATATTTATGCTTAATTTAATTCACCTTTATAGACAGGTCTGTTGGTGAGCACTTCCCCTTTGTTAGCGAATCCCGGTCCTCTCGGACACAGAGCGCTATACCGGTTTGAGCCGGGCTCTGGACATAACTCACAGTCTTTACCCCAGGCCAAACCCACAGTACAACAACACACATCCATACGAAAACGTCCAGGGACCGGCTGTGTACACACGTCTTCATCATATGTCATGTAACAGGACTCTGAACGAATGTCTGAACAAACATTTCACATCAGCATTGTATGTACTCATTTATCAACATGTTATAAACAGTTGTATTTAAAAAAAAACAGTGTGTAATAATACTAAGAACAGATGCAAAATCTGCCGGTACAGATGTGAAGATAAAGAGTCACTCACCCACACAGAGACGTCCTGTGACATCTAACACCAAACCATCAGAACACCGACACTCAAAAGATCCTTGGGTGTTTATACAATAACCATCACGACACACACCGGGAAACACTTCACACTCATTCACATCTCAACACACACACACATACAGACAGACAAATGTAAGAGCTCGCTAAACAAAATGACATGACTCACAATAAACAAAAGCTAACATGAATACAATTACAGATTGGAGTGATAATGAACTCATGAATGTACAGTCTGTTACCTTCACATATGGAGCCTTTTGGTCGAGCAAATCCTTTTTCACATACAGGATCTGTATAGAGAAAGATCACTGTGATCATGTGGGTTTTGGCAAAGCAGTTGTACGGCAAGCTTACAATCAAATTGTGTGTAAACAGTGAGTATAAAACATGTATTTTATTAGGTATGTGAGTGGCATATCTTGTGTTTGGTCATTGGGCTGGTTTTGAACTAGTTTTGATTGGTCATTGACAGCCCAAGAGGCCATATGACCGACGACACGCAAAGAACCAATCAAGTTTCTTTTTGTGTTGTGTCATGTTTAGGGGCTTGGAGATGTCGCCACCATAACAGACCAGTGTGCAATCATCATTAGCAAACAACTCTAAAGTTTATAAAGTTTAGTAAATCTGGCCCATAGTGGAAATAGAGTAGAATATATGGTATTATTGGAAATTTTAAGTGCTGGGCAAAGACAAATCACGATTAATAGCATACAAAATAAAAGTTATTTTTAGTGTAATATACAAGTTTGTGCTGTGTGTACTTGTCATGTGTATATATAAATAATAATAATAATATATATATATATATATATATATATATATATATATATATATATATATATATATATATATATATATATAATATTTCTGAAATGTATATATGCATGTCTGTGTGTTTAAATATACATAATAATTACACACAGCACACACACTTATATTATACAAAAATTAACTTTTATTTAGTATGCGATTAATCACGATGAATCTTTGCCCAGCACTAGAAATTTTATTGTCCTTATAAATAGATTGTAATCTAATAAAATTGTATCCAAATTTGTTTTTGTCTATTGAACATTAGTCAATTATATGATAATTAACAGATATCATATTAAACTTAACATGCCTTTCCATCTTACAAGGAAATGGCACCATAAAAAAACGATATAACAGCAGGAGTTTGACATTAGTTTGAAAAAAGTGAAACGAGCGCTTACAGATACAAGGAGTTATGGCAATGAGTAGGGGTGTCACGATTCTCCAAATCCTCGATTCGATTACATTTCAATTCTAAGGACACGATTCGATTCAATTCTCGTTTTTTTTTTCTCTTTTTTTTAAAGACAAAAAGTGCTTCGCCTTTAATATTTATTATTATTACTATTATAGTTTCACATTAACATGCACATTGCATGCTTTTCCCCGCATGGGGGTTTGTGGGCTTCACTTTACGTGAGAGAGCTTGTAGAGAGAGGATTCCTTCTTGCACCCACATGGACTTAATGTGCATAAATCTGACGTGTCATAAGCAGCTGCGCTTCTCTCCGTCTCACGTGCACGTGCTCTCACATCTGTCCAAAGTCTAAACATAAACTAAAGTAGTAATCCTTACATATTTGTTCAGTTTTATTCGTTTCATGCGAGCTGAGGCAAACCATCACTTTTGTTTAAAATATAATCCGCTGCATCTTGGCGCCTCACTCTCGCGCACGTGCAGAGAGCTGCGCTCTGTCCGAAGTCAGATCACTGGGTAGTAATCCTGTTTATGATATGCATTACAAGGAGTTGTAGCAATACATCCCTCGTGTTTAAAATATAAATATCTGAGAGCTTTTTTCCCCGCTTGGCAAGCCGACCGAACGTGACATGGGGGCGTGGCAGCATCGACGATCCCATTTTTTAATTCGAAGGTTGTGACTTAATTTCGATTGATTTCGATTTAAAATCGAAATCGTGACTCCTTTAGCAATGAAACAGAGCGTCTCATTCCCTATCACAAGGAGACATTCCCTTTCTGGGGGAACTCAACGCTGCATCATGGAATGACACTTTTTGGAAAAAATGCCCCCTATGACATAAGAGTTTTGTATGTCCTGTTGGGAAAAGTGTCATGCACGGATCAGGATATTTTACAGAACCTGGTTAGAATGAGAGGTCCAAACTATAGTACCTCATTAAGGTATGTGGCATCATTTGATTTAATCAGTTGCAAATATAATGTCATATATTAAACTGTACCTGTCAAAATTATTTGCAGCATTGTGGGTTACTATGTGTTATTAGGGTGGCCATTCGTGCCAATTCTGCCGGACACGTCCTGAACATGTTTTCAGGTGCGTTCTCCGGAAGTTGCGTTGCGTTGCTCGACCGCATACGTCATTGAGGTTATCTCATTTAAGTTAAAATACATTAGAAAATTAGGATTTATTTATTTTAAGACATACAATCATTGTAGTTTCATTCTTACCTTGAAATGTAACGGTTGCGTTTCTAAAATTGAACCCGAAATATTAAACCTTAATGGCGTATGTGGTCGACCAATGCGACTTCTGGAGAACGCATCCGAAAACATGTTCGGGATGTGTCCGGCGAAACTGCCACCTTATGTGTTATTAGTTCTGAACGGTTGTTATCTCAGATTATTACACGGCTCTCTGGAATGCTTGATTCTGATTGGTCAGTTGAGACATTTGCAGGTTCGTTCTTTTCAAATAATAACCGCTCCAAAGTAATAACGCATAGCCAGTACTACTTGTACGAGTAAAATCGCTCCGCGCCAATAAAGATCAATAAAGATTACTGTTTGGCGCCATCTTGTGACAAACACTGGACAACCACGACAAGACACAGACAGCTTACTGAGACTGAACTTGACAAAATAGAGCATGACAGCTACGAAGCCAACACACAAAAAAATACAGAATGGGCATTAAAACTTCTCAAAGACTGGCTAAAAGAGAAAAACATGGAGACAGACAAGTATGAAGCAGAGGATCTTAATAAGGTATTACGATCATTTAATGCATCTGTGGAAAGTTTCGCAGAAGGATAAAAATGTTAATTTAAAACAAATATGCCAATAAAATGTACATTTTTTTCTTATGTGACAAGTAGCCGTGTAATAAGCGGGATAATGTAGAGGCAGCCGGTAGTTATCGGGAAATAAGCCCCTTCAGTGTGATACAAGACCCTCCGCTTCGCGTCGGGTCCTGATCACACTGTCGGGGCTTATTTCCCGATAACTACCGGCTGCCTCTACATTATCCCTTACATAACATACCTTGAAATGTCGCGACTGGCCAATCAGAATAAAGCATTTTAGAGAGCCGTGTAATAAATGTATATAAAATATATTTTACTATAGTAAAGTCGAATTTGTGTTGAAACTCTTGTAGTTGTAATAATAAGCAGCAATGTTTGTCATACCGGTTTGGCATGGTTCACATGGACTGCCCCAGGCCGATCCCAGTGTAGCACAACATTCAGATCTCAGCGTGTCTGCATTAACATTGACTTCACAATGACCGTCCTGGAGAGTTAACCAGCAAGAGCCCTTCATAGTGTCTGTGAAAACCAAGAGGAATAGCAATGGTTTCTTATAGTATAAAAACATTAAATGTATAAAAAACATTGTATAGTCAACACGCAGACATGACAAGAAAATTACAAAAAAACATTATAAATAATGAATTTGAATTGATGTTAAGGTGGCGAGACATGAAAGGAGTGTTTACCGACACATATGAGTCCGGTTGAGTCCAGTTTACTTCCCAGTGAGCACTGACAGGTGAAAGATCCAGCACTGTTCTTACAAACGCCATTAACACATGGAGACCTCACACACTCATTCACATCTTAACACAAAACAAGCAGAGAGTTCATGATGAGACCCTACTTCAAGCTTTGTTGTTATATAGACCAAACATTACATTGTCTACCACTGCACCTGACATTAACAGACATCTGATCAGACATTTCTGCCCCCAGTACTGACAACACAAAGTGTTTACAGCATGTTTTCAGTCTTAGTGAACATGAGAGAGAGTCTGTGTGTTGTATGATGTGTAAAGATGTCATATCTCACCCTCACACGTCTCTGTATCATGTCTGAAGGTAAACCCAGAGGGACAAGAGCAGCTATAACTGCCAGGAACATTTCGGCAAAGACCGTTATCACACAGACGACTGTTCACAACACATTCATCAATATCTGTTAACAGAGACAATTCACATCAAACATCATGTGTGACCAGAAGACTACAGCAAACTGAACTGGGTACAAACAATTAGTTATCCTGTGAACACATTAGTAGTAAGTGTGCACTCTATCCAAGTAACCTTGTTTCCTTGACTCTTTCCAATGACTCTTAATATGGCTCATGTAACGCCGCTCTTCATCTCTACCGATTGAAGCGCGTGTCAGGTATAAGTCACTACTACTCACTTACAGATCTTTCAATGGCACTGCACCAGCATCCTTTCACGCTTTCCTGAATTCCTACACCCCATCTAGACCATTACGTTCAACAAAGAAGCGGCACCTTCACATAAGGGCACTAAATCACATACCCGCTCATTTTCCTTTAATACTCCCTGCTGGTGGAATGATCTTCCTATAGGAGTCTGATCAGCAACATCTCTCGCTTCATTCAAAAAACTACTAAAAACTCATCTTTTACAAATATACTTGACAAATTGACACTGACTGTAGACAAACTTCTACCTATTCTAAAATAAATTCAATAGTTCGCCTGCGCATTCAGATCTTAAATGATTAATGGTAAACAAACTTGGCTTGTTGTCCTCGAAGGGAGCTCTACAGCTGAGCTCTGAACCTTCAGAGAGAGCAAACCTGAGGCCGGGGCTCGAGCCCGAAGTTCAACCCCCCCCTTGCGATAGAAATGCACAGAGGAAGAAAGAGAGCAGTGAAGGAGGAGATGGGGAGGAGGTGGGATGCCGGAAAAACTGCAGCTGGACCCGGAGGCCGGAAGGCTGCCTTATATACGCCCATAATGATGATTGACAGACCGGAATGTTTAGGCTCCTCTCGAAACTACGTTTAGAACTACAATAAATAAATCTTTCTTGACAAGTATTGTTTCATAATTTCATAAAACAAAATGCAGGTGCTTTAATAAATATGTTGAGTTGATTTTAAATGATGAATTCTTTGCAATATCTACTAACCCAGACAGCTCTTTCCATTCGGATCGCTTTCATATCCTATGTTACAAACACAGCGAAAGCTTCCTCTGAGATTTTCACACCGTCCATTAGAGCAGACATCAGGATCCAGAATACACTCATTAATATCTGTTTCACAAACACATATCATGACTCTTCAAATATAAAACGTTTTATGAGTGAAATACATGTACAATATTGTAAAAAAAATACACTGGCACCTCTTGTACAGATCTGTGTTTAGTCATTCTGAATCATCATTACCTTTCAAGTCTATAATAGTTAATGACGTGGTCAGTGATCACTTTATTACCTACACCTCATTGTTCACATAAACATACCACTAAAATTATAGACTGGTCATTTCTTTGTCAGTGGCAAACGTACACAATATTAGCAAAGGATCAAATAATTTTACCCCCCACTGTAGCAATGCTGATATGTAAAATATACAGTTAAATAAAATAAATCATGTTTTGATCAGTACTGTTTGTGAAGCACATCAGAATTACCTGTTCCATCAGCAGAAAATCCAACACCAGCCGCACACAATGCTTGAAACTCAGCTGGAACACCAAAAGAAAAGAAAAAACATTTCAATAATACACTGAAAATGATCACTTGCCATGCGTCTCTGCGTTTGGTCGAGTTGCAAATTTGTTGAGCATTTTTTTGTTTGGTTGAGTATTTGCGGTGCATTTCTTTGTTTGGTTGAGTCTTGCTTAGGTTGCAAGTAGTTGCGGCTTGTTTCTGTGTTAGGTTAAGCTATAAGTAGTTTGCACCACAATTCTTTGTTTGGTTGAGTTTCAAGTTCTTGTAACTTGTTTCTACATTGGTTAAGTTGCGAGTAGTTGCAGTTAATTTCTTTGTTTGGTTGAGTCTTGATTAAGTTGCAAGAATGTGTGGTGTGTTTCTGTATTTGGTTTAGTTGCGAGTACTTGTGGTGTGTTTCTGCATTTGGTTGAGTTACAAGTATTTGTTGTGTGTTTCTGCATTTGGATGAGTTGTGAGTATTTGTGGTGTGTTTCTGCGTTTGGTTGAGTTGCGAGTATTTGCAGCCCATTTCTTTCTTTGGATGAGTTTGGTTGAGTTGCGAGTATTTGTGGTGTGTTTCTACGTTTGGTTGAGTTGCGAGTATTTGTGGTGTGTTTCTGCGTTTGGTTGAGTTGCAAGTATTTGTGGTGTGTTTCTGCGTTTGGTTGAGTTGCGAGTATTTGTGGTGTGTTTCTGCGTTTGGTTGAGTTGCGAGTATTTGTGGTGTGTTTCTGCGTTTGGTTGAGTTGCGAGTATTCTGCATTTGGTTGAGTTGCGAGTATTTGTGGCGTGTTTCTGCGTTTGGTTGAGTTGCGGGTATTTGTGGTGTGTTTCTGCGTTTGGTTGAGTTGCGAGTATTCTGCGTTTGGTTGAGTTGCGAGTATTTGTGGCGTGTTTCTGCGTTTGGTTGAGTTGCGAGTATTTGTGGTGTGTTTCTGCGTTTGGTTGAGTTGCGAGTATTTGCAGCCCATTTCTTTCTTTGGATGAGTTTGGTTGAGTTGCGAGTATTTGTGGTGTGTTTCTACGTTTGGTTGAGTTGCGAGTATTTGTGGTGTGTTTCTGCTTTTGGTTGAGTTGCAAGTATTTGTGGTGTGTTTCTGCGTTTGGTTGAGTTGCGAGTATTTGTGGTGTGTTTCTGCGTTTGGTTGAGTTGCGAGTATTTGTGGTGTGTTTCTGCGTTTGGTTGAGTTGCGAGTATTCTGCATTTGGTTGAGTTGCGAGTATTTGTGGCGTGTTTCTGCGTTTGGTTGAGTTGCGGGTATTTGTGGTGTGTTTCTGCGTTTGGTTGAGTTGCGAGTATTCTGCGTTTGGTTGAGTTGCGAGTATTTGTGGCGTGTTTCTGCGTTTGGTTGAGTTGCGAGTATTTGTGGCATGTTTCTGCGTTTGGTTGAGTTGCGAGTATTTGTGGTGTGTTTCTGTGTTTGGTTGAGTTGCGAGTATTTGTGGCGTGTTTCTGCGTTTGGTTGAGTTGCGAGTATTCTGCATTTGGTTGAGTTGCGAGTATTTGTGGCGTGTTTCTGCGTTTGGTTGAGTTGCGGGTATTTGTGGTGTGTTTCTGCGTTTGGTTGAGTTGCGAGTATTCTGCGTTTGGTTGAGTTGCGAGTATTTGTGGCGTGTTTCTGCGTTTGGTTGAGTTGCGGGTATTTGTGGTGTGTTTCTGCGTTTGGTTGAGTTGCGAGTATTCTGCGTTTGGTTGAGTTGCGAGTATTTGTGGCGTGTTTCTGCGTTTGGTTGAGTTGCAAGTATTTGTGGTGTGTTTCTGCGTTTGGTTGAGTTGCGAGTATTTGTGGTGTGTTTCTGCGTTTGGTTGAGTTGCGAGTATTTGTGGTGTGTTTCTGCGTTTGGTTGAGTTGCGAGTATTCTGCATTTGGTTGAGTTGCGAGTATTTGTGGCGTGTTTCTGCGTTTGGTTGAGTTGCGGGTATTTGTGGTGTGTTTCTGCGTTTGGTTGAGTTGCGAGTATTCTGCGTTTGGTTGAGTTGCGAGTATTTGTGGCGTGTTTCTGCGTTTGGTTGAGTTGCGAGTATTTGTGGCGTGTTTCTGCGTTTGGTTGAGTTGCGAGTATTCTGCGTTTGGTTGAGTTGCGAGTATTTGTGGCGTGTTTCTGCGTTTGGTTGAGTTGCGAGTATTTGTGGTGTGTTTCTGCGTTTGGTTGAGTTGCGAGTATTTGCAGCCCATTTCTTTCTTTGGATGAGTTTGGTTGAGTTGCGAGTATTTGTGGTGTGTTTCTACGTTTGGTTGAGTTGCGAGTATTTGTGGTGTGTTTCTGCTTTTGGTTGAGTTGCAAGTATTTGTGGTGTGTTTCTGCGTTTGGTTGAGTTGCGAGTATTTGTGGTGTGTTTCTGCGTTTGGTTGAGTTGCGAGTATTTGTGGTGTGTTTCTGCGTTTGGTTGAGTTGCGAGTATTCTGCATTTGGTTGAGTTGCGAGTATTTGTGGCGTGTTTCTGCGTTTGGTTGAGTTGCGGGTATTTGTGGTGTGTTTCTGCGTTTGGTTGAGTTGCGAGTATTCTGCGTTTGGTTGAGTTGCGAGTATTTGTGGCGTGTTTCTGCGTTTGGTTGAGTTGCGAGTATTTGTGGCGTGTTTCTGCGTTTGGTTGAGTTGCGAGTATTTGTGGTGTGTTTCTGTGTTTGGTTGAGTTGCGAGTATTTGTGGCGTGTTTCTGCGTTTGGTTGAGTTGCGAGTATTTGTGGCGTGTTTCTGCGTTTGGTTGAGTTGTGAGTATTTGTGGCGTGTTTCTGCGTTTGGTTGAGTTGCGAGTATTTGTGGCATGTTTCTGCGTTTGGTTGAGTTGCGAGTATTTGTGGCGTGTTTCTGCGTTTGGTTGAGTTGCGAGTATTTGTGGCGTGTTTCTGCGTTTGGTTGAGTTGCGAGTATTTGTGGTGTGTTTCTGCGTTTGGTTGAGTTGCGAGTATTTGTGGTGTGTTTCTGCGTTTGGTTGAGTTGCGAGTATTCTGCATTTGGTTGAGTTGCGAGTATTTGTGGCGTGTTTCTGCGTTTGGTTGAGTTGCGAGTATTTGTGGCGTGTTTCTGCGTTTGGTTGAGTTGCAAGTATTTGTGGTGTGTTTCTGCGTTTAGTTGAGTTGCGAGTATTTGTGGTGTGTTTCTGCGTTTGGTTGAGTTGCGAGTATTTGTGGTGTGTTTCTGCGTTTGGTTGAGTTGCGAGTATTTGTGGTGTGTTTCTGCGTTTGGTTGAGTTGCGAGAATTCTGCATTTGGTTGAGTTGCGAGTATTTGTGGCGTGTTTCTGCGTTTGGTTGAGTTGCGAGTATTCTGCGTTTGGTTGAGTTGCGAGTATTTGTGGTGTGTTTCTGCGTTTGGTTGAGTTGCGAGTATTTGTGGTGTGTTTCTGCGTTTGGTTGAGTTGCGAGTATTTGTGGTGTGTTTCTGCGTTTGGTTGAGTTGCGAGTATTTGTGGCGTGTTTCTGCGTTTGGTTGAGTTGCGAGTATTCTGCGTTTGGTTGAGTTGCGAGTATTTGTGGCGTGTTTCTGCGTTTGGTTGAGTTGCGAGTATTTGTGGCGTGTTTCTGCGTTTGGTTGAGTTGCGAGTATTTGTGGCGTGTTTCTGCGTTTGGTTGAGTTGCGAGTATTTGTGGCGTGTTTCTGCGTTTGGTTGAGTTGCGAGTATTTGTGGCGTGTTTCTGCGTTTGGTTGAGTTGCGAGTATTTGTGGCGTGTTTCTGCGTTTGGTTGAGTTGCGAGTATTTGTGGCGTGTTTCTGCGTTTGGTTGAGTTGCGAGTATTTGTGGCGTGTTTCTGCGTTTGGTTGAGTTGCGAGTATTTGTGGCGTGTTTCTGCGTTTGGTTGAGTTGCGAGTATTTGTGGCGTGTTTCTGCGTTTGGTTGAGTTGCGAGTATTTGTGGCGTGTTTCTGCGTTTGGTTGAGTTGCGAGTATTTGTGGTGTGTTTCTGCGTTTGGTTGAGTTGCGAGTATTTGTGGTGTGTTTCTGCGTTTGGTTGAGTTGCGAGTATTCTGCATTTGGTTGAGTTGCGAGTATTTGTGGCGTGTTTCTGCGTTTGGTTGAGTTGCGAGTATTTGTGGCGTGTTTCTGCGTTTGGTTGAGTTGCAAGTATTTGTGGTGTGTTTCTGCGTTTAGTTGAGTTGCGAGTATTTGTGGTGTGTTTCTGCGTTTGGTTGAGTTGCGAGTATTTGTGGTGTGTTTCTGCGTTTGGTTGAGTTGCGAGTATTTGTGGTGTGTTTCTGCGTTTGGTTGAGTTGCGAGTATTTGTGGTGTGTTTCTGCGTTTGGTTGAGTTGCGAGAATTCTGCATTTGGTTGAGTTGCGAGTATTTGTGGCGTGTTTCTGCGTTTGGTTGAGTTGCGAGTATTCTGCGTTTGGTTGAGTTGCGAGTATTTGTGGTGTGTTTCTGCGTTTGGTTGAGTTGCGAGTATTTGTGGTGTGTTTCTGCGTTTGGTTGAGTTGCGAGTATTTGTGGTGTGTTTCTGCGTTTGGTTGAGTTGCGAGTATTTGTGGCGTGTTTCTGCGTTTGGTTGAGTTGCGAGTATTCTGCGTTTGGTTGAGTTGCGAGTATTTGTGGCGTGTTTCTGCGTTTGGTTGAGTTGCGAGTATTTGTGGCGTGTTTCTGCGTTTGGTTGAGTTGCGAGTATTTGTGGCGTGTTTCTGCGTTTGGTTGAGTTGCGAGTATTTGTGGCGTGTTTCTGCGTTTGGTTGAGTTGCGAGTATTTGTGGCATGTTTCTGCGTTTGGTTGAGTTGCGAGTATTTGTGGCGTGTTTCTGCGTTTGGTTGAGTTGCGAGTATTTGTGGCGTGTTTCTGCGTTTGGTTGAGTTGCGAGTATTTGTGGCGTGTTTCTGCGTTTGGTTGAGTTGCGAGTATTTGTGGCATGTTTCTGCGTTTGGTTGAGTTGCGAGTATTTGTGGCGTGTTTCTGCGTTTGGTTGAGTTGCGAGTATTTGTGGCGTGTTTCTGCGTTTGGTTGAGTTGCGAGTATTTGTGGTGTGTTTCTGCGTTTGGTTGAGTTGCGAGTATTTGTGGTGTGTTTCTGCGTTTGGTTGAGTTGCGAGTATTCTGCATTTGGTTGAGTTGCGAGTATTTGTGGCGTGTTTCTGTGTTTGGTTGAGTTGCGAGTATTTGTGGCGTGTTTCTGCGTTTGGTTGAGTTGCAAGTATTTGTGGTGTGTTTCTGCGTTTAGTTGAGTTGCGAGTATTTGTGGTGTGTTTCTGCGTTTGGTTGAGTTGCGAGTATTTGTGGTGTGTTTCTGCGTTTGGTTGAGTTGCGAGTATTTGTGGTGTGTTTCTGCGTTTGGTTGAGTTGCGAGAATTCTGTATTTGGTTGAGTTGCGAGTATTTGTGGCGTGTTTCTGCGTTTGGTTGAGTTGCGAGTATTTGTGGTGTGTTTCTGCGTTTGGTTGAGTTGCGAGTATTCTGCGTTTGGTTGAGTTGCGAGTATTTGTGGCGTGTTTCTGCGTTTGGTTGAGTTGCGAGTATTTGTGGTGTGTTTCTGCGTTTAGTTGAGTTGCGAGTATTTGTGGTGTGTTTCTGCGTTTGGTTGAGTTGCGAGTATTTGTGGTGTGTTTCTGCGTTTGGTTGAGTTGCGAGTATTTGTGGCGTGTTTCTGCGTTTGGTTGAGTTGCGAGTATTCTGCGTTTGGTTGAGTTGCGAGTATTTGTGGCGTGTTTCTGCGTTTGGTTGAGTTGCGAGTATTTGTGGCGTGTTTCTGCGTTTTTTTGAGTTGCGAGTATTTGTGGCGTGTTTTCTGCGTTTGGTTGAGTTGCGAGTATTTGTGGCGTGTTTCTGCGTTTGGTTGAGTTGCGAGTATTTGTGGCATGTTTCTGCGTTTGGTTGAGTTGCGAGTATTTGTGGCGTGTTTCTGCGTTTGGTTGAGTTGCGAGTATTTGTGGCGTGTTTCTGCGTTTGGTTGAGTTGTGAGTATTTGTGGCGTGTTTCTGCGTTTGGTTGAGTTGCGAGTATTTGTGGTGTGTTTCTGCGTTTGGTTGAGTTGCGAGTATTTGTGGTGTGTTTCTGCGTTTGGTTGAGTTGCAAGTATTTGTGGTGTGTTTCTGCGTTTAGTTGAGTTGCGAGTATTTGTGGTGTGTTTCTGCGTTTGGTTGAGTTGCGAGTATTTGTGGTGTGTTTCTGCGTTTGGTTGAGTTGCGAGTATTTGTGGTGTGTTTCTGCGTTTGGTTGAGTTGCGAGTATTCTGCATTTGGTTGAGTTGCGAGTATTTGTGGCGTGTTTCTGCGTTTGGTTGAGTTGCGAGTATTTGTGGTGTGTTTCTGCGTTTGGTTGAGTTGCGAGTATTCTGCGTTTGGTTGAGTTGCGAGTATTTGTGGCGTGTTTCTGCGTTTGGTTGAGTTGCGAGTATTTGTGGCGTGTTTCTGCGTTTGGTTGAGTTGCGAGTATTTGTGGCGTGTTTCTGCGTTTGGTTGAGTTGCGAGTATTTGTGGCGTGTTTCTGCGTTTGGTTGAGTTGCGAGGATTTGTGGCGTGTTTCTGCGTTTGGTTGAGTTGCGAGTATTTGTGGCGTGTTTCTGCGTTTGGTTGAGTTGCGAGTATTTGTGGCGTGTTTCTGCGTTTGGTTGAGTTGTGAGTATTTGTGGCGTGTTTCTGCGTTTGGTTGAGTTGCGAGTATTTGTGGCGTGTTTCTGCGTTTGGTTGAGTTGCGAGTATTTGTGGTGTGTTTCTGCGTTTGGTTGAGTTGCGAGTATTTGTGGTGTGTTTCTGCGTTTGGTTGAGTTGCGAGTATTCTGCATTTGGTTGAGTTGCGAGTATTTGTGGCGTGTTTCTGCGTTTGGTTGAGTTGCGAGTATTTGTGGTGTGTTTCTGCATTTGGTTGAGTTGCGAGTATTCTGCGTTTGGTTGAGTTGCGAGTATTTGTGGCGTGTTTCTGCGTTTGGTTGAGTTGCGAGTATTTGTGGCGTGTTTCTGCGTTTGGTTGAGTTGCGAGTATTTGTGGCGTGTTTCTGCGTTTGGTTGAGTTGCGAGTATTTGTGGCGTGTTTCTGCGTTTGGTTGAGTTGCGAGTATTTGTGGCGTGTTTCTGCGTTTGGTTGAGTTGCGAGTATTTGTGGCGTGTTTCTGCGTTTGGTTGAGTTGCGAGTATTTGTGGCGTGTTTCTGCGTTTGGTTGAGTTGCGAGTATTTGTGGCGTGTTTCTGCGTTTGGTTGAGTTGCGAGTATTTGTGGCGTGTTTCTGCGTTTGGTTGAGTTGCGAGTATTTGTGGCGTGTTTCTGCGTTTGGTTGAGTTGCGAGTATTTGTGGCGTGTTTCTGCGTTTGGTTGAGTTGCGAGTATTTGTGGCGTGTTTCTGCGTTTGGTTGAGTTGCGAGTATTTGTGGCGTGTTTCTGCGTTTGGTTGAGTTGCGAGTATTTGTGGCGTGTTTCTGCGTTTGGTTGAGTTGCGAGTATTTGTGGCGTGTTTCTGCGTTTGGTTGAGTTGCGAGTATTTGTGGCGTGTTTCTGCGTTTGGTTGAGTTGCGAGTATTTGTGGCGTGTTTCTGCGTTTGGTTGAGTTGCGAGTATTTGTGGCGTGTTTCTGCGTTTGGTTGAGTTGCGAGTATTTGTGGCGTGTTTCTGCGTTTGGTTGAGTTGCGAGTATTTGTGGCGTGTTTCTGCGTTTGGTTGAGTTGCGAGTATTTGTGGCGTGTTTCTGCGTTTGGTTGAGTTGCGAGTATTTGTGGCGTGTTTCTGCGTTTGGTTGAGTTGCGAGTATTTGTGGCGTGTTTCTGCGTTTGGTTGAGTTGCGAGTATTTGTGGTGTGTTTCTGCGTTTGGTTGAGTTGCGAGTATTTGTGGCGTGTTTCTGCGTTTGGTTGAGTTGCGAGTATTTGTGGCGTGTTTCTGCGTTTGGTTGAGTTGCGAGTATTTGTGGCGTGTTTCTGCGTTTGGTTGAGTTGCGAGTATTTGTGGCGTGTTTCTGCGTTTGGTTGAGTTGTGAGTATTTGTGGCGTGTTTCTGCGTTTGGTTGAGTTGCGAGTATTTGTGGCGTGTTTCTGCGTTTGGTTGAGTTGCGAGTATTTGTGGCGTGTTTCTGCGTTTGGTTGAGTTGCGAGTATTTGTGGTGTGTTTCTGCGTTTTTGTTTGAGTTTGCAAGTATTTGCAGCCCATTTCTTTGTTTGGTTGAGGTTTAAGTAGTTGTGACTTGATTCTACGTTTGGTTGAGTTGCAAGAATTTGTGGCGCATTTCTTTGTTTGGATGAGTTGTGATTGCTTTTGGCGCACTACTGCGTTACTGTTAGTTGTGAGTAGTTGTACTGCATTTCCTTGTTTTGTTGAGTATCAAATAGTTGTGGCCAGTGGCGGCTAGATCTAAAAAAACGTAGGGGGGGCGCAAACAAACTCAAAATCAAACTTTTACTATAGTAATGCAGGACTGTAAATAACCATTTATCAAGTGACGATGTATCAGCTAAAATAAACTGTTAAAGCATGAAATAAATGTACTATGAATCTGTGAATTTGAGTAGCCTGGGTTTCCCCAAGCTGCCTTGCATGCAAATTTATCTACGCTGCAAGTCTAGCATGGGAACCATGAACCCATTTTTCCCCTGAAATAGGGAACCAATCACAGAACGGGGAGAGGCAGCAAGACGATGACAACGTCTATGGGACACACCAAAGCAGTTTTGTTTATCCAACACGGCAACAGACGCAAAGTTACTTTTTAATGCAGCCTTAGATAGTGATCTAAGTAGTTTTTAACGCAAGTTTATTTAAAAAAGAGCAACTTTTGGTGTATCCAAGAAGGATGTTTGGAAATGGAAAGACATGATAGCCACAGAGTTTTATAGGACCAACCTGCTAGGCATCGTCGTCGACGAAGTCCAATTAACTTATAAATGGTAAGTGGTATTTATGAATATCATATTGTCATTATGCCTGTACTGTGGTTGTCACAGTGCCACTAAATTGTGTTGCTTATCAATATACAGCTACCGGTTTAGTTGCATAGATTTCAGCTGTGTGCAGACGTACTGATAAAAGTTGTTGACGCTTGAATTTATGTCGCTATACATACGTCATCTGGTATAATTGAAACAATTGGCTATGAGCTACATACAGTCGCATTTCATAGACATTCGTAGCGGCTAATAAGTGGCTCTGGGCATTTGTAAACCACGCCTCAAATACGAGAAAATAATCATATAGTTCCCAGACCACGTCTCATTCTCTATGAGACTGATCTGGTGTTAGCCAGGCTAGAATTTGAGTTTATTATCAGTAATGAACTAATTAATTAAGATAATTATTCAAACACACACTTTACATGTTTAACATCACATGAAGCAGATTAATGAATGCTTTTATCTCGCAGTCACAGCGAGGACAATAAAACATGCAAACTTTGTGCTAAACAGCAAATAATATAACAAAAATAATATCACAAAATACTATTGCAATTAAAATAGCAACAAGAGAGTAAAAATCTGAATTGAACTAAACTCATCTTGAGTAATAAACGTATGAAAGCAGAATAATGCAGACTCTATTGTCATTAGATTTTGTGTCTTTACCTCAGACAGACAACATCTTGTTACAGTTTTATTTTTGTTCTGGAGAATGATCTTGCGCACTTCCATTACACTGTAGTGTTTAACTTCAGCAGCAATGCACAAACCTATTAGCGCACAGTGCAGCTGATCTATGTGAAGCCTTGTAAAGGGTGATTTTGTAAGGATAAAATTGGATTTTCTTTCATCCTGACATAATTCACTAGCTTCAAATGATCAGCACTGTAACTAGCAGAAACATGACAATCTGCAACGGGGTTATGAGACTCTGAGAACGATGCAAGGTCAAAAACATTTAAAAAAATATTGATTCACTTACAACGTAAGTGGGTGGGTTTGGGGCGCACAGTGCTGCACCCTAATGCGGATCTGAAACCAGCCAATTAGAGCTCAGCCTCAAGTCACATGCTTTTAACAAGTTTACTGACCTACATACACACTTATTTGGGTGGCGCCCCAGACACACACACATATGACACACACAACAAAATCAAATTTTTATGTTTGAATTTTTTTATAAATTTTAATACGACTAACAGTGAAATAGTACAATTAAATGATTTTATTTTGTATTCATTTGCATTATATATTTAACTTTTTGTTAACATGTTAAAGTATCTTTCTTCTCTGGCCAACGCCACTGGTTGTGACTTGTTTCTGCAATTGGTTGAGTTGCAAGTATTTGATTGGATGAGTTGTATTTGTGATGCACTTCTGCGTTAGTATGAGTTGTGAGTAGTTGCAGTGCATTTCTTTGTTTGGTTGAGTTGCGTTGTGTTACTGCATTAGGGTCAGTTGCGAGTATTTGTGGTGTGTTTCTGCGTATGGTCACTGATTGACAGAACAGTATTACGTTAGCCATGAGTACAGCTTTTCAGGTTAAAAGACAGCAAGAACACATCATAGGCCAGATTTGCTAAACTGGGCAAATTAGCGTGAGAGCGCAATTCCAAAAAGCGCCGATGGGAGTGATAATATCTCCAGGTTATTTATTAAAAAAGCGCAAATTATATAACACAGGCGCAACAGCTGATTTCCATAATGACCAACGCAATCTACTAAGAGCAGCGCAAATTAGTTCAGGGTTGAAATAAGCAGAGCTGATCTTAAGTTCAGCACCACGGACATCTCAGATGAAAATTGCGTTGTGTAGATCATTTAAATAAGGGAACTCCTAGAAATGCATATGCAATAAGAGCAGTCGCAAAAATAACTAAACCACACCTTTTCAGAGCTAATTATCCACTGCGCGTCTTTAGCAAATCCAGACAGTCGTTATTTAACACCAAAATGGTGGTGTGCGCTGTCGCAAGTTGTTAGTTAATCTGGCCTCGTGTGTTAATTATTATAGTATAGGCATAACTGTAGAGTGCACCTGAGTTTCTGGCAGGGCAGGGACGGCACGGCTCACCGAAGGCATATTCAGGGCTGGCACAACAACACTGGGATTTAGTAACAGCTCGCTGCAAGGGTCGAAAACACAAACCTCTTTTAATAGCTCCATAACAGCTGCTGCGCACGTGTGTGTCTGCAAAAGAAATATATGAGGAACAAAATTAATACAATACTAAACACTGTAGACAAAAATATGGTATGTGCACAGAAAAAAAAAGTTTTTTATTCATTAAAAGACAATCCACAGCATACTCAAAAGTACATGCAAGAGAACACACACATGACAACAATTTCAAAACAGAGTCAAAGTCCAACCAAAAGAGAAATATAACCAATGAAACTAATTTGTGGAGCAATGAATATGTATATAACAGACAAAACATGAGTGTATTCTGTTACAATTATAATTGAAATAGTTTGTGACCAGATCAAAATAGATTCATAAAACACAAATCAATTATTGAGGGGATGACATTTTTATTGTTTTTAATTTGATATTTAGACCATTCATTGAGAAAAAAGTATCCAAAAGTTTTGCCAGTCATTTGCATATCTAAATGGCCCTTCCATGCAGCCAATAAGCTTGCTAATCTACTATTAAATTACCCCATAGTAAGTTTTATTTGTTGTTTACATGTTTATGTGGTGTTTCTTTAAGACAGTTGTTCTTAATGTTGTTCCTGGAGGCCCACTGCTCTACACCTTTTGTAGATCCCGAAGTGTTTATCGGATGGATCCCGTGAGCCCCCAGACGAGGAGTTATCCAACGAAAATGGAGAGGTGTTTTATTAAAAAATGTCCAAAAGCGGTAATGCGGCTCTATTTTAATGCAAATACATATATTAAACAGCTGTCCATTCTGGTTAAATTGTGCTATAGTTTAACATTCATGCTGTTTTAAAGAATGAATTGGCGGCAGTAATTATTCATGAGAAATAAATTGATATTTGCAGTTAAAGCATTCATTTTATTCAGGTAGTGACTGTCATTACAGCATGTCAATGAATTGTTTTATAGTTTATTTGTATGAATACGTTTATAATGCTAAAATCTGATAAGAAAACAACGCAAAATGTCAGACTGTTGAGCAACTCCCAGAGTCAGTATGCTTTGGTGAAATATGATGCACTTACAGTTATTAGTTCAGTTAATAGTAGATGATTAAATGAGTTAACATATGTATAAATATATCATTGTTGCTTTTATATAAGTCATTGTGTACAGATACATTGTGGACATGAGTGTATAAGCTACATTTTACCTACACATGTGCGTCCATCGGGTCCTACAGTAAGACCTGCAGAACAATCACACCTGAAAGAGCCTTCAGTGTTCACACAGCGTCCGTTTATACACACACCTGGAGTCTGACACTCATCCATATCTGTGAGATACACATGTACAGTAACATAACACACTTTATTTACCATCAGATCACATAAGAACGTTTGTAATATTCCTCATTTACCTGCTTAAATTATAATTTGCTTCATTAAACACTCATAAAAAAATAATTTAGGAAAAAGCCATTACACTAAATGACATACTTCTATTACAAAACAAATAAAAATCAAATCAAAGTCTGAAAGAGACAAAGGAAACAGTGACGTCTGAGGACAAAAATGTTTGAGTTCCACTATGATGAGCACAGGTGTTTCTCATCAGCTTGAACATTTACAGATCTGTGGGCCAAGAGAGCAGCAAGCACAGGAGGAGAAGGTCAGCGTGGGTTTGTTTTAAACAGAAGGGATGTTAACTATAACTTTAATGTGAGTGATGCGAAATGATCATAGACATAGGCAACAAACTGATCACATGAACATTGCACAACTCACCTGTACAGTATTGTCCACTAGGATTTAGGGTAAAGCCAGGCTTACACAAACACTTAAAGCTGCCGTCTTCATTGATGCACATGCCATTCAGACACATGTTTGCGCTGGCACATTCATCATGGTCTACAAAAGAGGTATAATGTAGTCATCAATCATTGAAATATTTTTTTATTTTATATTTTTGTTGGCTGATGCCCTCCACACGTTCTGTCTTTATATATCTGCACATACTGGATATTCTGACATTAATAGTGATTATAGCATTTTTGATCAATGGTGGCCGTTGACTTTTAAATAACTTGTCAATGGCAGGGAATAAGTTAAGATAAAATATTTGCATGAGAGAACATGTTTTTGATTAATTTTCATTGTAATCTGTAATACCGTGATTATCCACTAGATCAATACCCAATTTATAAAACAACTGAAGCAAAAAATTCTCTGTTTGTTTTTGGAAACGTTCTGAATCTGATCTCCAACAAAATTCCTTTACAAAAATGCAGTTATTTAAGCTGTTTGCAAAAAATTTTGTATTCATAAGCAGAGAAAAAATATAGATAGGATAAAAAGTTTTTTGCGTTTTGTTTGTTTGTTTGTTCGTTTTTTATTGTTTATTTGAAAGCAGAGGGTCTGTTCTTTCATTTGATATATTTGTATGTTAAATATACACATATTTATACACATTTGAAAACTTTTGAGGATGAGATCAGGGTTTTTTCCATTGTGGTTCTTGATATTTAAATAAAAATCAATGAACAATTTATAGCTCCTAAAATCACTTAATAAAAAAGCAATATTTTCACTTCCGCAAAAATGCTCCCTTCTTCTATCTGCTTTATCTGACCAGGTCATTTTTTCCAAGCTACCGCACTAGTATATAAAAAAGAATTTTTAACCATTACACTTTTAAACCTATTCCGATAAATATTTTACTACTTGGCCTAGTAGAATGAACATCTCTTACAAAACAAAATACTCCAACAGTTACCTTGAAACATTTTTCTTTAAAATTTTAATAGAGTAATTTGAAGTATGCACATCCACTTAATTTTACCAGGTACTGGATCAATATATATCACGTATTAAAGAGAAAATTAACACACTGTTTTTCTCTCTTTATTTGAAAAAATAAAAAGTGGCAAAGTGGCAACATTGTGATTAAGAGATCTTGATCTGGCCTGATGAAAATCGAAACATTGCCACTTTGCCATTTTTTATTAATAAAGGGAGAAGAACAGTGTGCAGATTTTCTGTTTAAAATTTTAAACACCATCACCAATTTTATAAAAGGTACCTTTTTCCAACTTTTACAAAACATATTTCCCTATAATGATCATCACTCAAATGCACATGTGGATGTACTTACAAAATAACCCTAAACAACTTGTTTTGAGCAGGACTTCTTTTAGTCCATTTTGTTAGTCCACTATACCAAAGTAAAGCTGCATAATCATAGTGAGCTTCTACTAAGGCAACATTTTAAACAAGATTGTGAGTTGATGCCTATAAGTGGACTTATAACAAAGGAACAAGATGTTGTGATCGTCCTCCCCAACACTGATGGGCTTTCTTAGAACAAACCCCTACTGTCACTACATCAACATAACATCAGATTAGGATAAGGTTAGGATTTCACTATGTTTAACTAAGACATTTCTTGCACACATCGTTTTTTTACATATACTGTACAGTTTCTTACCCACACAGTTTCTCTCATCAGGTGAGAGATTGAATCCTGCATTACAGATGCATTGAAAACTCCCTTCTGTGTTCACACAGCGTCCGTTCTTACAAAGCACTGCATTCTGAAGACACTCATCATTGTCTGCAAGCAGTCATTTCACAGAAGATCTTAATAAAGCTTTGAATATCAAGAGTTCAGATGCAAAACCCTCTATGCATTCTTGGAAGGAATGACAACTTGTAGTGTTATATATCATCAAGGCTGAAGAAAGAATATGTGTGTATGTTTATGTGTCATAACATGTTCGTGGAGTAAGTATAAACAGTACTGTATATTTACAAGGCTTTTTAAAAAATGTTGCTGCTGGTGTTTTAAAAGGCATCTTTTGGCCAATAAACATAAACTTATGAATAGGATGTGTTGTGCTGGTTAGACCCTAGGAGTTTAGTTTTTGAAAAAAAATTTACAATCGTCCCATGCTGTCCTACACTTTTTAAGGTAGTAATGTAAGCAGGGCTTGACATTAACACCCGCCAAATGAGGGTATATATATATATATATATTTTCATTAGTACTTCTTAAAAATTATGCGAAATTATAAACAATGCATAATGCGACACTGGGAAACTACAACTCCCAAGAGCACTCCCTGCACCCAGCGCAACGTATAGTAGGGGTTATTTACCATAGTGAGCTCGAGCACCAGCAAAAAAATTTATGTCAAGGCCTGAATGTAAGAAATGTAATGAGAATCAGCAATAAAAGTCCTCTCTTTATCTTAATATCTCTTTGAAGCAGAAGTTGTTGGATATCTACTGAATCACCTGTAAACTGTGGCTTGAGTCTCACCAATGCAGATGTGTTTGTCTGGAGCTCTGATGTAGCCGACGTGACAGGTGCAATGATAAGAGCCCAGTGTGTTCACACAGTTTCCATTACTACAGGGATTAGATGCACACTCATCCACATCTAAACACACAACACATATTCTTATCATTCAGTCAAAATCATTGCTTCAGAATATACAGATATATGATGTGATATAGTAATGGTGTGATGACCTGAACATTCTCCCCTGTGGTTTTCTCTGTATCCAATGTTACAGTCACAGCGGTAGTTTGAACCCACGGGTACACAGTGTCCATTCAGACACAGGTTAGGAAAAAGACGGCATCTGTTCACGGTCTCATTCATACTGACTGAAAATCAAACATCAACTCATGAGACAGTATGTTGTTTGCTCAGTAAAAGTTTTTTGATGTGTGAAGTTATGCTCACAGAAATGTTGCTCTGGTCTCTGTTCATGATGGAGAATTTGAGGAATCTCATGAACCTGAGGTGTGTTTTGTTCATTGTCCAACGAATGAAGATTCGTATCAGGATCTTCTTCATTATATCCCGTGAGAGCAGACCCCACCAGACACATTCTGAAGTATTCATCTGTCAGGAGAGAGAGAGAGAGAGAGAGAGAGAGAGAAGGAGAGAAAGCTGCCATGTTTTACCGGTGTGAAGATGAAATGAAGAAATGGCCTGATACATCATATAAAGATATAAATGTTAAATTATTTTGTGTTGTTGTTCGGGGGTGACGGGTATTTGATGCGCAACTATAAAACACAGAGACATACCAGTATCTTTACAATGGGAAAGTCAGTTGAGTGTTTGTACATGTAATAGACTTCCTGGTATTAACCTTTCAGGCGTTTGGTGTAAATGTCCCTCTGGTGTGAGTTTTTTTAACCCCAATTTTTTTTGACTTGATTGAGTTTTTATGGCGACACATCAAGCTTATCACACAGTCAGCAGCATCTTTCTCATTCACCACGTTTTAAGTTATTTAAACGAAACATAATAAACAAATGAAACTATGATTTTTTATTGTTTTCGTTTAATGAAAATATTATTACATTGCTTCTTACGTACTAGATTGAGACATTTATCATTTAAAACAAAAGTACGCTCAAACACATTACGAACTATTATAAACATTAACTAATAAGCAGTAATAATATATTGTAATAATATATAGTAGCAGAAAAAATATACCAGCTAAATCAGCATATTTTTATCAGCATAATATTAGTTGTTTTTGAACAATTATTGTATTTATTGCTTACTGGTAGTGTCTATGAAAGGTTTTACAGGATGGATTTGTAAATACAGATCATGAGTGTACGTGCGCCACCATACACATTTAACTATTGTGCGTGAATTATGGACAAAACAAATGTTTTGTAGAGATTAACGTTTGTACCATCTATTATGACAACCCCTAATTGCACAAATTATGCTGGTCTTTCTGGATTTCATAATAAACATTAAAAAGCCAGTCAAAAAGGCACATTTGTGTTCCTTGCAAAGGACTACCATTAGCTTTAGTGGCTCACCAGGAGTTTTACACAAAGGAGCTAGAAGGTGGCACCCACATTAATGTCACAAATAAGGTGGATATACACATATATACTTTTTCCTCAGTTCTTGAAAGCTGTATTTTGGGCCACTTATAAAATCCTTATAAGATAGTGTTTCTCCAGATCTCGCAAAGACAATCAATCAAAAAACTCTTTTAACACAAAGCTTTTAATGAGCAGGTTATTAACGGTTTCTTCAGTCCCACAAAATAGACAAATTTTCCACACTGTTGAATTTAGATTTGCCACATGCTTATTTGTAGCTATAAATCAGTCTCTACTGCAGGTCTGCAAAATGCTTTTCAACCCAAAAACCTCCAACAACAGTTCTGACCACCTCCAATTCTTACTTTGCTTGAAGCAACACCAAAGAGTTTTGGCTCTTTGCTCCCCATACAGGTTAGAAGCGTAATTGTCCATTACCCACTGTCATAAATACTGAGGCATAGCTGGCTCTGATTGTATTGTAGGTCTGCCGTAAAGCAAGTTTTTGTAGTATTCACTCGGACTACAGGTACACCACTACCCGACGTTTGGAAACTTCTTTAGTGCGGTTTTGGCCGATAGAGGGCTGCAAAGCGAATGTGAAAGTGCTCTTCACCCTGTTTAGAGTGGATGAACGACTGAAACTGTTTTGGAAGGGTTATTTTAAGGTAAAAAAAACTCTTTGGTGTTGCTTTAACACAGTGTGATGGGTAACTTTTACACGTGTTATGTACAGACTTTTCTTCTTAATGTCCTAAAAAAATGTAGGATAAAACTGAATGTCCAATTTCCTCATTATCTTCATGTACAGCTGCTGAAACTTCAAATCGTGGAAATCTATAATCTCCATGACATTTTTAAAAGTAAAAGTGTAACAGGGACTGGATGATCAGATTAAGCATAACCAAAGACCCTTCATACAGCAATTATATCCAATAAATTAATTTATCTGCAAATCCAAAAGCTTTTAAAACATTAAAAAAGTATTCATAACCTACACGGTCAAAAGCCGTCTCCTGGTCAATGGATAAAAACCCACATAAAGATTATTTCAAATAGACAAATCAATAACATCTCTCAAAAGAAACAAATGATCCATTATTTTGCAGCCAGGAATACAGTAAGGTTGTTCGTTTTCAACCACCACATGCAAAATATTTTTAATTCTGTTGGCTAAACACTTAGAGAGTATTTTGTAGTCTGAGCACTTTAAAGACATAGGGCGCCAATTTTTGAAAAACCCAAGATCTTTTTGGCAGGAGTAAAATTACAGCTCTCTGACAGCTGTTTGGTAAACCAAATCTTTTTAAAACATTCACAAAATAGATTATACAAATTTGTACCTAAAATACAAAAAAAAAAAAATTTGGCCGGTAAACCATCAACTCCTGGTGACTTTCCTGTAGAAAGCTGTATGTTATTGTGTCCTTGGGCTTTAATTTAGGAAGATAAAATGTAATTTAGTAAAGTTAAAATTACTTACTTTTACTTGAGTAGATTTTTAGACCAGTAACTATACTTTTACTTAAGTAAAACATTTTATTACTCTTTCCACCTTTTTTTACAATTTTATAATCTAAAGTTACCATATGATCTGAGAAATAATTTGGTTGTATATTAGTGTTAATATCCCTGTTCATATTTATTGACTTAAATTTAACCTATCCAATCAAGCCCCTGTCACAACAGAATCTAATATCGTTATCTAAGTATATTGCTTAACTAACTTATTTCTATTTCTCAATATATCCACTAAATTAAAATCATTTACACTATCAAGAAGTAAATTCCTAGATTTTGAATGAGGCTTCTCCACATTTCTATCCGACAAAATATTTGTTGTGCAATTCCAATCTCCCCCTGCTAGAACATACACATTGCCATCATCACATTGTTTTACTGCTTCCTTTAGCTTTTGAAAAGTTGTTTCACAATGTCTTCCAATATTTGGATCACACAAATTAACAAAAATAAATGTAACACTTTTAAATGTTTTCTTTGTTAACACTATATTAACATATAAGGATTTTGAGAACAGAAATGCAACACCAATGCTAACATTTGTTTCATGACTTAAGTACTATTTGCACAGGATTATTATTATCTGGGGACATTGTGTAATTTAGAAATTACCTCCCTACATCTGAGTTTTGTGTGGCCGGTTTGCACGGGATAAGCAAAGCCTGTGATTTCAACAGTCCTGTCCTTTACACGCAACACAGAGACACGCGGTAAAAGGTACCTTTACCATGTTAATCAGAGTTTTCCTCCTAATCAGCCACGTCGCCAAGCTGACAAAGTTTTTCTTTAATGCGGCGTGAATATATTTCCTTAAATTCAATGCACATACGCACAATCTTCTGCTGACTGGGATGTAGAAATGGAATTTTGCGCAGTTTCTGGAGTAAGCAGGGTTTTAAAAATCTGAAAATCTTTGTGCGTCCGCAAATTCTGCCTTGCGTACACGCACTTTAAGGATGAATTCTACGCAAAGTTTTATACATGAGGCCCCAGGAGTTTCATGCCTTAGACCGGCCCACTTTAGTTCACAACTGACTATATTTAAATTTTGTAATTAAAACCTTCAGTATATAAGTCTGCAGGAGTGCAAGTTCTCTACAGCCCTGTAATTCATTGTATTTTAAAAATATCATATATTCCAATTCAGTGCAAATACAGCAAGTGTTGCTTCACAAAAAAGATTTATTAGAACGTCTAATAACAGTTTTCTCTTCAACGCCACAATGTTTAACATCATTAAAACTATTTTCTGTAAGAAATAGGGTTTATAAAAATCCAAACCTTAAAAATATTAAATAAATACAAACATAAAAATAAAGTTAAAATAAAATGTATTGCACTTTCTAATGACATAATCATCTCTTTTCCTATGCACAAGTCAAGGAAACAGTTGCTTTAACAATGTAAATATTTTAAACAAATATGAGAACATTAGTTAAAGGGTAAACTTCCAACACTATTCTTTAAAACATACCAATGTCCTTTCCTGCAATATCTGTATACATGTTCTGTGCAAACATGTTCATAGATATACAACCTTTAAAGACAAATATAGAATAAAACAAGTATAGCAGTGTTCACAGCATACATTTCTAATGACATCTCTTTCTGCTGTGCATAGCTTCAGGAAAGCATGGCCAATCTTAAAACATTAATAAACGCCTGAGCAATGAACTGGTCTCTGCAACTTTGTTTATCACAGTGTCATTGTCCAAAGAATTTCAGTGCAATTGAGCATGAATGCCTCAAGGTTAGTCTAGGTTACATTGCTTCTGAGCCTGTTTTTATGAATTTTACTATTTAGAAGCTTCTCTCACAGGCTACTTGTATGATGGACAGTGCACATAGTATGCACCACTTAGAAGATTTTACTGAGAGTGGATGAGATGAAAATTAACCAGACAAATTGCTCCATAGAAACATCCTCATCAATTCCTTATGTCACTTCCCTAGCTGTCCTGACAATGTAACCAAATGGGACATATATAGTCTGTACCACTGAGATGCAAGACTGCACAGTTCACCACTTAATATGCCAGTTGTAGCCCTATTGTCAAACCTAAGCAGACATTTACTTATTTCTTCCAGTGCTGAGCTTGGGCAGTCCATTGACCTTCACATGAGCAATAAAATGACAGTATCAGCTGATGCCAGCTTTTCATATTCTGCAACTCTCCTGGCATCTGTTTTTTTATCCTTCAATTAGAAAGGGCAGCCTGCACTACAAGCTCACACTCTTCCTTCTCTTGCAGCTTTAGCATCAGCCCACTTTACAAATTTATCAGCTGCACACTTAACTCCTTCAAAGTCTTAAGCAAACATCTTGAGACCATCCTCTGTTGCCTCAACCAGGTGTTGAGCTATGATGAAATCCATTTCCCTGGTTTGTAAGTATTTTGAAAGGGGGGAAGTAATCTCAAAAATCTGAAGGAAGAGTTGAGCAGTGAGCAGGATCTTGTACTTTAACAAGCCTTCTATGAATTCCTTTGCCTTGGCCCTCAAAGTTAGCTTTTGTGTTGTCATCTACAATGGTGTCTAAATTTATAAGCACGTCCAAAAACAAGCCTCCCTATGGATTTCTGAAGCACCCAAATACTTAATGCCTGATCCTTAGCTCACCACTTAGTTGGCCCTATTGGGCACAGTCGCCTGTGATGCTTGTCCTAACGGTTACATTTACATTTACATTAAAGGAGCATTTCACCCGTAGAAACATTAATCTTTATTGAAAGTGTGTCATATTTGAAGTAAAAATGTAACATACATTTAGAATTTGGTGCCTATTTGACCGAGAAAAGGGGTGTTTGTAGTCTCACCCCCTCAACAAAGATACTGCACTTCCTTCTTTCAATGATGCAAAATGATGATTTTTACATAATTGAAAGAAGGAAGTGCAACACTGAAATCTGTATTTCTCCTGTCTCAGCGGCAACTGAGGAAATGATGCATGACCATTCAAAACATGACGGGGCTCTAACTATACAAAGCTTAATGCAAATGGATGAAGTGTCCCTTTAAGTAATTTAGCAGACCCTTTTTTTCAAAGCGATTTACATATGAGGTAACTATAGAAGCAATTACAGCAACACAAGAACAGCAATACATAAGTGCACTATAACTAGTCTCATCAAGTCTAACACAGTATACATAGCCAATGTTTCTTTTATTATTGACAGAGAAGATAAAGATAGAAAAATTAAAAATAAATTAGCAAATGAGGTGTTGGTGGGAGAAATGGGTTTAAGCCGATTCTTAAAGACGGCTATAGAGTCAGTAGATCTTCTTGTACCCGGCAGATCAATACACCGATGTGGAACAGAACAAAAGAAGGTACGCAATAATGATGTTTTCCCTTTTTGGGATGGCACCACAAGCTGTTGCTCGATGACAGAGAGAAGGATCGAGAGTCTACGTAAAATAAGCGAGTGAAGGGAAGGGGGTGCTGACTCAGTGGTGGTTTTAAAGGCCAGGAGCAGAGCTTTGAATTATATGTGAGCTGCTATAGGAAGCTAGTGTAACCTGACAAAGAGAGTAGTGACATGCACCATCTTTGGCTCATTAAAGACCACTCTTGCTCCAATAAAATACATCCAATGACCATTTTTGTCCACAAATGCGTATAATCCATGAAATATAGATACATAGTCTGTTGTTTACATCAGATTTCGCATGAACGTCTTGATATAGTATAATATCGCCTACAATCTGAGGACTATTTGCGTCGTAACACACTGTATATGAGATTACACTTTAGGTTCCTGTAAACACATAAACACGCGTTAAAACTTTGTTTTTAAAAGTAGGTATAATGACATGATAACAGTATAGAGGATATCAGCGAAAGTGACTTCTCTGTGCTCTCTAGCTACCTGGTGGGTGGAGACCTGCGAGTGGGATGGTGGGCAGGAAAATTCAAACGGAATGTGACGAAAAGGCCAAAACCCAGAAAAAGTAAGTTTTTTTATAATATGGGCACTTTAATAGGCATCCCCCTCTCGGGAGCAGGTAGAGTGTTGCGCATTTGCATTTTTTTTAAAAAGCAGAGAGGACGGTTCTTTTCTAAAATTCGGGAAAATCTTCCGCTATACCTTTAACATTTTAATACTGATTTGATGTTACAGTGACTGATGAAGACACCCACATGCTTATTCAGTGGAGGGTGGCTAATGAAGCCCTCTTCACTGGAAAGCGTAATGCAGCCATCAAAGGTTTTGAGGGAGTATACGATGAAACATTACTCAAGTTTATTAACTCTGTTAGAACAATGTACTAACAGTTGCAACTTTTTCCAAGTTCTTTTTATGATTGCTGTCTGTGCATTTATTGCAAAGTTTTTGTGACAGAGCAGAACCTGTTGGGGAAATGTTCTACTCCTCAGATAAAATGAAAATTAATGTTTGTCCATCTGGCAGTAATCTTATGATTTTAATTGCCTGCAATCTTGTGCTTTTCAAATTTTGTAGGATCTCAAATGTCCACAGACAGGGGTGAGTACTGAGGATGGTTAGGTTACAGCAGCAACCTGGAAATGGTATGCTGCCATGGATGAGGCAATAGGTGGTTAACCATCTATCTCGACACCTGCCCTTATTGCCTCATTCGTCCTGAATGTTATTGTAACCTCACCATCCTCAGCAACGTCTGCACCAGAGGGAGAAAAAGGAAGGATGTTGAGGAGCTAATTCTGGAGATGGAGGACAGGGAAGCAGCAAGAGAAAGAGATGCTACTGAAAGGAAATACAGGGCGATGGAGAGAGATGATGGAAAGGGAAGAAAGAAGAGACAGAGAAATGCGAGAGAGAGAAGAGACAGAGAAATGCGAGAGAGAGACGAAAGAAGAGACAGAGAAATGAAAGAGAGAGATGAATGAAGAGACGGGGAGACTAAGAGAGAGGAAAGATTCCTTAAGCTACTAGAGTTAATTGCCAAAAAACAATTTAAAATAATTAATGTTAACCGTTCTTTTATTTTATAGTTCATTGTTATGAAATGTTTATTGTTTTGTGGTGTTTTCCTACACTTCACACTGATTTTTGTTGCAGTTTTCAGGAGTTTTTTTAGGAGTATCTGAAAGAGTTTTGCAAAATTATCTGAAAAAGATGTGAAAAAGAAAAGTGCCTCACAGTAGAAATTTACCCACACAGTACAGACAGCTTTTAAATGTATTTACTTTATTTTTGTTCTTAAAGGGACAGTTCACCCCAAAAATAAAAAAAGTAAAACATGAAAATGTAATAGAATATACTAAATATATAAATGGAATATAATCAAAATATTAACCTATGCAATGTTACAGGAAATCATACTCGTGAAGAGCAGACATCCAGTTGTCTGGAGCGGACACAGCTGCTGCCAGCTGTCCTGCACATCATCTCCTGTGCTGGCTTCTGTGTTTTGGGGTCTGGGTGGGTCATCCCTATGATCCTCCACAACATCTGGAGCCACAATGTCCCAATTGAGAAGACAGAGGTTGTGGGGCACCGCACAGCATGCAACCACATCTGGCACAAAGACAGGGCTCACTTCCAGGGCCTTGAAAAAGATGGAACGCCAGCGTCTCTTTAGCATCCTGAAGGCCCTTTCCACAATGCTCTGGCCATGGCAGTTCTTGGTGTTGAAGCGAGCCTGAACAGGATTCTGAACAGGCTCTCTGTAGGGGGTGATGAGGCAGACAAACAAGGATACCCACCATCTCCAAGGATGCATTTTCCTGCAGTTGGATACAGGTGGCCGGTATAAACAGGGCTGTTCTTCAGCACTCTGGCATCAGATCCAGCATATCCAACAAAGATGACAAGAAACTTTCCCTGGTAGTCAGTGATTGCCTAACCTGACTATGTCAGACTTTGTACTTCCGCTAAATTTCATTATGCTTCTGTACTCAGTCTGAGATAACTCCCGTTCAAACCGTTTTCCTCAGGTCTCAAAACGGCCGTCCAATCAACGAACAGAGGGTGGGCTGAGAGCCGTGACGTAGACGCTAAGCGCCGAATATACGGTTGTAGTTTGTAGTGGACATGGAAGCACAGAAAGCTATTTGCTCTGTTGTGGAGAACCGGCACTTGCCAACTTAAGCCCGAACAAGAAGAGTGTTTGTTAAACGTTTTGAATGGAGATTATTTTGTTGCCCTACTCCCGACAGGTTTTGGGAAAAGTTTAATTTATCAACTATTACCGATTGTCAGCGAGAAACTGTGCAGCACAGCTTGACGTGCACAACAATCAAGAAATCATGGAAGGGAATGTCATTGTTCACAGTTAATGGTGGAGGACGGGTGGGCAAACATTCTTTGGTGACGTTCCTGATTAACCAGATAATAAGGTAGGAAGATTTAATTTACATAAAGTTATGGCTGTCTGGTGGAAGAGTTTGAGAGGAGAGAGCGGCGTTCCTCCACTTAGACGTAAGTGGAAAGACACTGTAAGGATAGTGTTCAACTAGCTCTGGCCCGATTTACTTTACATAATCTGCTAAAGTCGTTCACAGCAATGTTAACTCCGGTATTTCGCTCGATGGGTTTGTTTTCACATCATACGTGTGTTTTACAGCAGAAATTCGATGCGGCTAAGCTGGCGCATAACGCACATCATATCCAAACGTTATGTGATTGGCTTAAGTTTAGACCAATGATTTTAAACTTCAGACAAGCCCCTCCCACGAGAAGGAAAACGATTGTCAATTATGCCCAGCCAGACTCTGTCTATGAAGCGAAGCAAAATAGCAGAGGATGGTATTACCAGGCTAGTGATGGCCTGCAGTTGGACAGAATAAAACAGCTTTCTGTTAAAATAACATGGGTCATCACTTGCTGGTGATCTGATGCAGATGGGACACCCATCAATTGCTCCAGCTACTGAACGGAAAGCAGGAGACCCAGCCAGCTGGCCAAAACCTGCTCCCACTGCCTCCAGGTCATCCACGTTGGGGAAAGATATCATTCTCCTTAAAATCCCAATGACTCCCCTGCTCACTCTGTGAACAATGTCATGCACAGAGGACTTGGGGATGTCTAAGGCCATTGACACTACCCTGTATGATGCTACATGGGCCAGCCAGTAAAGAAAAACCAGCACCTCAATGTGCTTTTCCCAGCCATGATCAGAATCAGACTTTAGAGCAGCAATCAGGGACTTGATGGACTGTCGAGAAAGTCGGAGGGTGGGACGGAGGTCAGCTCCATCTTCGAAATACAGCCGAATAATTGGCACAGCAATGTTCAGGTGACAGTATGCTGTAGGGCTGAAAGTCTGTAAAGAAGTTACCTGCAAGCTGTCAAACTGTAGTGTACCTCCTCTGAGTACTGGACAAGTTAAGACCAGACTTCGTAAAGTAAATGCAGCTAAGGCTATAGGTCCTGACTGCTTTCCTCCCTGGGTGCTAAAGACTTTTCATAAAGAGTTGGGACCGATGTTATGTGACATCTTTAACACATGCATTCAGCATAACATTTTTCCAAAACAATGGAAGGAGGCCATAGTCAAAGCTGTTCCTAAAAAAGCAAAGCCTAGTTTTCCAGCCGATTATCGCCAGACGACCTCTTTGGTGCATAGTAAAAGCTATTTGAGTAATAGAGAGCAGAGCGTCAAGTGGGGCTCCTGTGTGTCCAAGTCCTTCTCAGTTCCAGCTGGTGTTCCTCAAGGGGGACTTTTGCTTTTTGTCTTATGCATGAATAGCCTGGATTTATATTTGCCTCCTTCTGTAATACCTGTAAAATATGCTGATGACCTAACAATAACAGAGTTTCTAATGGGATCGTTACCTGGACTCACTCAGAAGGCTGTGGATTCTGTAGTGGATTGGGGACAGGAACGCTCATTGGCAATAAATGGAGTTAAGACTGTGGACATGGTTATCAGTGCCAGAAGAGAGGACAACATTCATTCCACTTCCTCCCCTGTTATCTCAGGGAATGCAATTAGCAGAGTTTCTACCTTTAAATTGCTCGGAGTCCAAATATCATCTGACTTGTCATGGGATGCCCAGATTAAGTACATGATTTCGAACGCGCGCCCCAGAATACATTATCTTTGTGTTGCAAAAAAGCGGGACTTCCTTGTGATGCTTTAGTGCAAGTATATTTAACCTTTATTCAGCCAATTCTCGAGTATGCTTGTCCAGTATGGGGTGGACTTCCTAAAAGTCTCTCTGAGGAGTTGGAGAGGATTCAAAAGCGGTGTTGTCGGATAATAGGTATTCGGTCTTCAACTCTCCCAACACTAAATGAGAGGCGTGAAGAAGCCACAATACGTACTCTTACTAAGACACCTAATGATAGTTTGTCACCGCTGCACTGCTTCCTGCCTATGGCTTCTACTCCTGCTTATTCTCTTCGGCGGCACAGAACATTTGATGTACCCAACGCCATGAACTTTCCTTTATTCCTCGTCCTCTAAAATTGCTGAATAGATGACTTATCCGTGTTATTTATATATATATATATATATATATATATATAATTTTTCATATTTTTTTTCCTTTTTTTCTTGGAGTATGTGTATGTTTGACACATTTCAGGGTTTTGTGCTGCAATGTCCTGTCTTGTCAAATTTTTAATAAAACTAAATTAAACTAAACTACACTAAACTAAATGTGTACATAGTTTTATTAACAACATTATTTGCTTATTTAAACGCGTGTATGTATTTGTGTATTATATACTGTTTGTCTTAAATGTAATAAAACTGTTTTACATGCAATAAAAATTTGCATTATATAGAGTGTTGTTTTTTTAACACTCTGGGGTCGATTTAAACAAACTCTTTATTTTTCAATCACTCTGCAAAGAGACTTAGATAACTCTGCTGATTTTGGACTTACAGATATGATTTATACATCATTTAAAACATTAAAGTGTCTTGTTTTTTTCTGTCCACTCACAATGAAAACAGAATGTTGTGCTTTTCACAAAATTAAGAAAATAAACATGATGCGCGTTTTGTTCTCTCTCCGTCAGTGAAGTCCTTTCAGAAACGCGTCAGAAAAATTTACTGTAACTTAACGAATATTTGTCATAGAAACAAAAGATACATGTCTACTTAATGCTTGGAATGTCTGCTTTTGGAAGATGTAAGTGAAATCGAAAAAAAATATTGTAAATCGTTGTTAACTGTATTAGAAGAGGGAGATGTACCGTCTTTCTCCTGTTACTTCATTATCTATAATGAGCCACGCCCCGCTCCATTGAAGAGAAGAGCAGAGATCATCCATATTCATTAGTCAACCCCACAGTCAATGGAGACTCTGGGCCCTATTTTAACGATCTGAAACGCAAGTTCGAAGCGCAAAGCGCAAGTGAGTTTGTGGGCGGATCTTGGGCGCTGTTGCTATTTTCCCGGCGTGAGAAATAACTCTTGCGCCGGGCGCAAATCAATAAGAGGTTGGTCTGAAGTAGGTTCATTATTCATAGGTGTGGTTTGGGCGTAACGTCAAATAAACCAATCAGAACGCTATCCAACATTCCCTTTAAACGCAAGGGCGCAAGTTCCATGGCGGGTTGCTATTATTATGACGGATTTACCAGGCGCACGCCAGGAGCGGATAGGAGAAACCCGCCCAAATCAGCGTAGGTTAAACAGGCGTGAGAGGAAATAGCCACAGTCTCATCAGCTGGCATCCTCGTTGCGCCAAGCACTACAATGATGTCAGGAGACGGGGGAATCCCAAGCTTGCCAGCATAAATCGGGCACGCCGTGTAACGGGAGGTGGATCTGCCTCAGGACCTGACGCCAGCAGAGGACATCGCTGCGTCCACCCTCACCGCTGAAAGGGTTTGGGGGCTCTGAAATCGGACCCAAGAAACGCAACCAAGGTCCAACCCCAAAGTACTCTTACAAATCAAGTTCATATACATTAAGGTTTCTTATGAAAACATTTTAATTATTATTTACATAAAATAAACGTAATACAGCCACACAACAAACTTATGAAAATATTTTAATCGTTATTTGCATGAGAATTTTTTAACGCAGCCGCACAATAAATAAAAACTATCAGCACAATGCTCACCACTATGATTTCCCTTATCTCGTGTATTAATATTTTTAAGTGTAACTATTTATGATTTGGAAAAATAACTGTTGGATCTGTGTAGATTAGATGAGCAAAGTGTGTGCGCGTTGTGCACACTATACATTATGGTCAAGCATGCGCCCTTAAAATAGCATAATGAACCACGCGCAACGCGCCACTGACTTTAAACTTTTTTTTTCTGGTCAGTGGCGCAATTGTTTTTTGAAACTGCAAAATAGCATCAGGGATGGTTTGCGCCGGAACACGCCTCTTTTTTTGAGCTGAACCGTCCAGGGAGCGCAAGTTCATTCCCTAGTTTGCCGACGTGCGTCTGTGGAGGGAAAAACCCGCTGTGCGCCGGTGCAAAATACGAATGATACATGCGTCACTGACAAAGTCAATTGCGCTGGCTGCAAGATAGGGCCCTCTGTCTCTGCAGCCATTTAGTGCTGTGTTGAGTTTTAATCCGAATGCTGGAAACATGACATCTACTTGTTTACTCGTGACTGTAACTAAAGTTATCTCCAGACGCGAGTGTGTGTGCTTCATCAAACACTGCGACGTCCAAACGCACACACAAACAGATGATGCCTCTATTTGACGTGCTTTGTGGTATCATTATAAAAGATGCGATTGCAAACATCACATCTACTTGTTTACTCTCGCCTGTAAATAAAAGTTATCTCTAGAAGCTAATGTTTTCTTTGTGCTTCCGTCAGACGCGATCGACGGCCAAACGCACACACAAACACACAATGCCTCATATTTGACGCACTTTGTATTAAGACGCATCTAAACACATCTAAAACCCTGTTTATTCACGTATATATCTGTAAGTTTATTTAACGCAGGATCACACATGGGAACGCATTTCTTTTCTGTTGCTTTCACAAACAAACACGTAACAATAATGGCTTACTGCCTAAAGGTTCATTATGCAGCTCATTATGCAAGTGTTTTGTTCTTCAGCTGTCAATCACAGATTATTCAAGAGCTTTCAGCCTCCTTGCAAATTGCCTTCCTAACCAAAAAGTGACTTTGAAATTGTAAACAATATATTGTTTATGAGGAAGAAGAATGATGTTCACATCATTTTAAAGAAAAAACTCTAGACTACTAGATCCTGTTTAGAAAAGTCTTGGGAAAACATGTTTAGAATGAGTTTTGTGGACTTATATCAGTCACTTCAAAATTTTGCTTTTTCAAAAACCACGCATAAACATTTTTCTCTCAAAAATACAAACATGTACATACATGTTAATCATATAATATAGTAGGCCAGTTTGTGATGAATGCAGTGTTATAAGACTTTTGCCATTATTATGTTTTTAAGCAACTGAAAAAAGCACAAATGTCAGTGAAGGTCAAAACTTCTCCAGGGCCCTAAAAACCCCTTAGACCCCAGAGGGTTAATTCAGTAATTGAATCATCATAATCTCACATTACAATAAATTATTTTCAAAGTTGTGTTCTCATGTCTTTTGATTGTGAGGTAACATTTACTTGCTAAATAGATACTTTCATTATTTAGTAAATTATTTATAAGCTGTCTCTGAAGCCTTGATCTGCTAGCAGCTGACCTTTGCCTCCTTTGAAATGAAAATTGGTAAAATGACGTTAAAACTGCAATATAGGTAAGCGTAAAAATAGGTAAGCATAACTGAAAACATTGCTAACTTTACAGGCTCTTTAAATTTTCGCAAATCTCATTCATACTACCAGGATTCATACCATACAGTACCTCTGTTTTAAAGGGGACAGAGAACACCATTTTTACCTTGTCTTTGTTGAATAATGGTAGTCTACCCCCATTCACGAACATACAAAAAGTTCTAGACATGCTAAACATCTCAGTCTCATAGAAATTCCCCTCTTAGAAATGTCAGCCAGAAAATGGCCCAATCTGAAAAACTGATGCTTATGACATCACAGGCATCTAACTGCCCCTCCACTTTAAAATAATTGGCTACATTTTTTGAGTGGCAGCAAAGTCAGCCAATCATTAATGAGATTGCAAGTTAAGCCAGTAGGGGGAGCCAAATAGGTACAAAACCACTTGTTTAAAATCCCCCACCCTAATAGAGCTATCTGAGAGAGGTTTTAGTAAGCTTCTAAAGGGGATCGCACACCGGCTGCGCCGCTCAGCGCCGCGCCGTTCTAATCCAACTGAACACATTGTTTTCTATGAGTATACGCACACTGGCGCCGCCAGGTGGCGCCTGTCCGCGCCGCCCAGCTGTGACTCAGGAAGTTGCTCAAATCCTTGTCGCGCCACACAGGGCCACTTACATAGTTTAACATTAAATAACATCATATTTGTCCCAAATCATTAACGATTAACATTGGCTGCTAACGTATATTTTGCATTTTGAAGTACACGCTATCGGACGAAGCTCGCGCTATTTAATGTGCACTTCTGGTTTACAATACCTCCGAGTTGTCCTAGACGCGACGCGGCGGGACGCTGAGCTGCGTGGCCGGTGTGTGATCCCCTTAAGGGATTACAGACCCAAACAAAAAAATGTTGTCTACATGTCACATCACAGAACAAGGATAAATACCTTGTTCAATCATTCTATGTCACCTTTAACCTACAGTAAGTAGGTACTTTATCTCATTCAGTACGTACTGTCACTGTATGTGGTTTCGAAGCTTTCTTAGTGTCGGCTCACTCAAAAACATGAACACCTGTCATCTAAACGCTTTAAGGCTTCATGCTTGCATCCAACCACCACCATCGTAATTCGGCTTGCAAACTTTCCATATCTTGATAACTCCAACTGTATATCTTCATCCTGAATAAGTGGCGGTACGTTTGAAATTATTACCTTTACAGTTGGAGATCCTAAAGGTTGAACAGTAACAAAAGCTCCACTTACCACTATGGTACCGCTCTGTATCAAACCATTTACAATTTGTTCTTCCTTCAAAAAGACCACAACCGCCTTTTCATCCGCGATGCCAAAATAATTGTTTTCATGTCCTACTTGCTCAGTTATGTCCAACAACACTGTTATGCCAACTTGAATGATGCATCTACCTCCATGACGGAAAGACAGAGACGCTATTCGCACATCCAGGTGGTCATCCCCTCTCTAGCCACTTGAATATCAACTTCAGAAATAATCAGCAAAACTTTAACTTAATTTCTCCTCTAGTTTAAATCTTAAATTACTTTTAATTGTACCCGAAAAAGGAACAGTAGAAAAGCTCAAAAAGAACAGCTGTCTGAGTGTTGTCATTGATGTCTGTTAATTCACCTGATCCTGGTACAGGACATTTCTCATGACTCCAGCAGCGGCCGTGGTCACAGCAGCATTGGGTTCGACTGAAGCGTCCACTCAGCTCCTGAACACAACGTCCATGAACCACAGATGTGAAGCAGATGCCTGCGTGTGGATCTGATAAACACACAAACATAACATCAATGCCTGAACAAACATTAACAGAGCTGAAGAGATGAAGCTAGCCATATCAACCCAAACCTAGGGAAAATGCAGCTAATAAACATAATTTGGGTCTATTTGGGTTTTGAATAAAGAACTACAGCAGGATCACCTGTGAATCTACAATAGACTGTTAGTGAAGCGCTTTTATGAAGCCAATAGTAGGTGGGGCCTGTTGTCACCATCGTGAATGCGAGTCACTTCGCAGCACTCGTAGACAACCGAAAATAGGTAAAGAAGCGGGACGTGGGTCAAGCTGAGGTGGCTGGTTGGTGAATCCATACCCACCTAGCTCAGGGGTAGTGACAGCAGTGGCAGTTCACCTGTCACTCAAGTGGCCACGCCCTTCATTATGCAGAACTTTAGGGCTTAATATAATTTAAATGAATGAGTAACAAAACAATTCACCCCCTCACAGTTGTCATGCAGGGCAAAAATTAGCCATATAGACCAAAATCACTTTTTGTACCAGGCTGTAAACATATTATTTTCTGCTGTAAAGTTGGGCAAAGTCTTTTAAAAAGTATTAATGGCTGTTGTGTCTCACCAAGGCAGCGTGTCCGGTCTGTAGACAGAAGATATCCAGAAGGACAAACACATGAGTAACTGCCTGGAGTATTAATGCAGTATCCTCCATCACATACACCATGATCAACACTGGAACATTCATCCACATCTAACAAATAAAAACAAAACTCAGAAATATCTTACATTTATAACCACATTAATATAACAACCAGTCATAGACATCTGACATTTGCATCAATCTGACATTTGCATCAATCTCTTCTAGATAGTTCCTTTCAAGTTTTTTTCAGAAAAAAAAAACATAAACAACATACATATCTATGAATTCAAGTATTTACACCTTTATGAATATTATATTGCATTGTGTTTGTACTCTATTGTCTTATTTTAATCTTGAGAAGACTCAAGAAGTGAAGAGTAGAATAACTCACCCTGACACATGAGTGAAGTCATATCATGATGATATCCCAGTGTACATCTGCACTGATACGATCCTGCTGTATTTATACATCTGCCTCCTTTACACAGATCAGGTATATACTTACATTCATCAACATCTGATCAGAAACAAACACATACAGTAAGTTCATCTTCAGCTAGGATATTGATAAGTAATGTGAATTAAGATTAAAAAGAATAGAAACCACATATTATGATTTGTTTATAATCCCCCATATCACAGACGTTGGGTTTATTACTACAAGTGACCCTGGACTATAAAGCAGAAATATTCAATAAACTTTGTTGGAGAAAAGTTAATGAACCATTCTGAACCATTGTAATTTTGGTGATACCCGCTCATGCCTACAGACTGAATTAAAGTTGCCATGAAACTGAAGTAGGGATTGTCTTATTGTCCCAGTGGTGACGTATATAAAAGTGATACGGCTTCTGAAATGTAAAAAGATAGGGCTGGACTTAAATTCGTCCATCAAGAACTGACTGGGTCGTTTGAAGTTGGGTCATATTGCTATTTGCTAATCACTGCGATCTTTTCCTGGACCCCGCCCACCTGTCATACCATATGACCGGAAGTAAAGAGAGATTGTTTCGAGAAGTGGAGGAGATTTATGATTTTGATTAAAGGACAAGTTCGGTATTTTAGACTTAAAGCCCTGTTTTCAGATTGTTTATGGTGAAATAGAACGGTTTTGACTGAAATTTCGACATTTGCGGGTGCCCTGAGAATTTTCGCGTGTTTGTGTTTCAGCTCAGACCTCTACAATGGGATTAATGGTGCACTGGAACAATCCTTCCTAAAATGCATTAAACTTTCGTTTACAAAGACGTGAAACTCACCGAGTGGTCAGGGGTGTTCACTGATATGCTCACACAAAAATCGCTGCAAAAGATGCTTTCCAACAGCTGTTTTAGCATTCGTTGTTAACTTGTAAACCTATTTTTCCAAACGCCTCACACCCGTACATTCTTCCGCTGAGAGCTTGAATAATAGACACTCCAGCCCAGGTGGTGGCGCTAATACGCCATTGCCAATTGCAAGAATAGAAACAAAGTTCCCGGCGCGGAGTAATACCGTACCTCACAGCACATCTAATACAAGTCCATGGAGCTGGTAAAAACTACGATAAAACCTGTTGGAATGCGTCTTTTGGAGCGATTTTTGTGTGAGCATACCAGTGAACACCCCTGACCACTCGGTGAGTTTCACGTCTTTGTAAACAAAAGTTTAATGCATTTTAGGAAGGATTGTTCCAGTGCACCATTAAACCCATTGTAGAGGTCTGAGCTGAAACACAAACACGCGAAAATTCTCAGGGCACCCGCAAATGTCGAAATTTCAGTTAAAACCATTCTATTTCACTATAAACAATCTGAAAACAGGGCTTTAAGTCTAAAATACCGAACTTGTCCTTTAAAAATTGTGAGGGCACATGATTTTTTTTAAAATAATGAAGCTCACAGATAAGTAGGTTTGCCACCCTTCCCGTGAAATACGAAATCGTCTCGTATTTACAGGCATTTACAGTACAGGTATTTAGAGGATTTGTCCCGTATCTTTATTGCTGTGCAAAATATCATGCGCGTGTCATCAGTAAAGCCGGTTCGGTGATTAGTATTAAATCGCCATCAGCTGCTTTCAGATGGAGCGGCATTTATTACACAGACCCGTAGATCACAGAGAAGCTAGGCAAAATCGGGTTCATAATCGAGGAAAATCGATTCCGATTATCTATGCAATTTTGCCTAGCTTCTCGGTGAACTACCGGTCTGTGTAATAAATGCCGCTCCATCTGAAAGCAGCAGATGGCGATTTACTTCTAATCACGGAACCGGCTTTACTGATGACACGCGCATGATAATCGCAGTAGATTTTTGCACAGCCCTACGTATCTTACATAGGTCCAGATTTTGCAGCATCCCATTCAAATCACCCCACCAGCATTGTGTGAAGACAAGTCCTATTCTGCCCCTGATTTGGTAATCCTCACTGCCATCATTGGTTTAATTGGTTTGTTTAAAATTCATGGGACGTGAATCACGGCCAATCTGAGTCAGAGGAGGGCAGGACGCCGCCCCGCTGGTCTCATCTGTATGATTTCTCGAATCGCTCTCACTGGATTTTTATGTCATTTGCCTCTCGGTTCTTGTGGCGCCATATGAACTTTAACAAACCCATTGTATCAATCACTGGTTAGATCAGCATATCAGTCAAAAAAACGGGATGTGAGTGATCATGTACGGGACAAATCAATTACCCCAATAATACGGGACCCCTAGGCATACTGTGCAAAGACACGTACCTGGCTGTTATTATTTTAGCCCAGGAACCAAAAGGCTTGCCAATCTTTTCCATTTCGCTAAGCCAAGTCAATCTCCATTTGTCTTTTAAACCTTTAATGATCTCTGATACATCAAAGCTTTCCTGCATTATAAGTATGTCCATGCTAGCTGAAGTAAAGTTTATATAAATGTAACAAAATATTATTACCTTAGTTCAACATGCTATAGTCAGAAAAACCGAAGTGGATCCGGTTCGTAGTGATTACAGGATGCTTACAGTGGAGAGAAGAACGTGCTTTTACTCCACTCCAGGCTTTGAACACATCCCACTTATCAAGGTAAATACACGTCTTCTTGATGAACAGTTCATGTAATAATTTTGCAATTGACGGAAAACTGTCGTACAATCACTGCAATTACCGGAAGTCCACCAAAGCGATGGATAGCTTTAATCCATGCAATAAGCAAATCCACAGAATTGCAAAAAGCAGCTGTCTTAGTGAGAAAACAGCTGGGCAAGGGTTGGCGGAGGAATAAAGGGCCAGTCCATCCCTCTCTGGCTAAATTGTTACAGTATGGGAAGCCTCATATTTAAAGTTACAGCAGGATTCTCTGGATTATTTAAAGCCACTATTTATGTGTGCCAAAGCCATTCTATATATTCGACTTTGAACAAAGCATTATGATCCTGATAGATCTGGAGTGTCCAGATTAGACAACATATTTAGACTGCATTTGGCAAAAGTAAGACCATCACACTAATACAAAATGCTAAAGGTTTATGTCATATTAAACTGGTAAAATATGCATGATGTAACCATACATTTTACATTACAAACTATATAAACTATTATAAAAGTATGGGTCTCATTTGCATTCTCAGTAACATTAAATATTCAGATATGTGTGTAGTAACCTGTTAACCTGCACGAGGATGACACCCTGAAGCATTAATTATTTACATTAGCTCAACATTACTGTTAGTTTAAATGTAAGTTTAAATGTTGTCACCATATAAATACATGGAAGAGATAATAAAACTTATCTGTGATCATTAAAATGCCTGCATTCCACTGTTCTGGGAAAGGAGTGATGGTTCTATTATCACATTAACTAACCAAAGGGGTACCACAGGGTGCTGTCCTGGCCCCTTCCTATTTTTAATATACTGTACACAACACTCATGGGTGTCAGCTCTTTTCTAGCACATACTTTTCTACAAAATATTTATTGCATCTTTCAGAGAAATTGCTTATCTTGTAAAGCTAAATTCAGTACATTAACATGTTTCCTTGAAAGAATTAATCACCAAATAAATATAATATAAGTTCAAGTTCAAGTTTATTTATATAGCACCTCTCTTAACAGCCACATGGCTGACCAAAGTGCTTCACAGTGAATCTAACATTTCACACACAAAAGATACACACATACACAGTATATGTGTATATATTCAGAGCTAAAATAACAATTCTTTAAGAAAATTTAAATATAAAATAAAATATGAAAAAATAAATAATGTATTCATTGAAAAGTATTCCTTCATTTAGCATATATGTACCATATAATATCACCAAATAAATATAATACAATCCATACTGACCTTGGCAAACTCCTGTGCGTGTGTTTGGGGTGAATCCTCTGCTGCAGGGCGAGCTGAGAAGTGGGCACAGCTCACATGAATGACCCCACGCCTGGCCCACAGTGCCACAGCACAGAGTCTTACTGCACACAAAAGCACTGCTCTGACCCGCACACTTCCTGTTAAGCACTTGGATAAAGCACGGGGCTGTTCGGTAATCTAATAAAGCAATAAAAATAAAACAAACACAACATAATCTTAAATAATAACCACCTTTTTTCTTTGCAATAAAAATATGGTTAATTTTCACAAGGGAAAGGAGCATTGGAAGACTACACAGCTGAACTGGGAACTATTGAACATACATTAGATTAGTTCAGTGTCACAGCACAAGCTTGGTTCCTCTTTTATTGAACCTTCCAGTAAAACTTCTTCATTACTTACAAAAAAGTGATGAAGGTAGCACAGTAATGAGAAAATAAGAAACACTACATAGAGCTATTTAAAGATCTTTCGCAATGCAGTTTTCTTAACCGGCGTTCATCTGGGAACTAAAAAAAGAGAAACATCTGGCTATTAATAGAAAGCAGATCTATAGTATGGACTGCTGTAAAATGCATGAAGTATTTTTGAATTTATTATCTGCAGCTTTTCCATCCTCAACTGGAATTTTAGTAACCCATAACATTCCCGTCTTCAAAACAAACAATCAAAGAAACATAGAAATGTTTCACATAAAGCTTATACTGGTATGTGCAGAAGTCTGAAAAAAAACAGACTGAACTCTTGATGTGTTTCACCCACTGCTGAAAACCTCTTTCTTCCATAGCTCTCTTTCTCATAGTTATAGCATTATCAAGTTTTAAAGTTATTGTTCAAAGTCATTTTGCAAATAATAACGAGGCTTTGGTTTATAATCATCAGGATTACACAGTCATTATGTTTGAATTTCAGCATTCACAAAACTTAAAACTCTATAATAATATAATATGAAAACAGTATATACTACTGTATATCTAATTCAGATACAGGTCTTTTCCAAAACGTGATTCATAAAAGTATCCCATACTGGTTGACCTCTAATCCGAACGCTGGGTGTTGCCTCAATAGCAGGATTTACATAGACCCTAATAATCAGCTTGTAATCAAATTTCATTTGGATTGTAAGGTTGGTTTATTCTTTTCCTAATTCATTTTGATAGATCATGCAAACATTTAATCAGATCGAAAAATAAAACTGGGAAGTAATAAGAAAATGCAATGACATGGAAATGTTGTAATGATACACAGAAGGAGCTGTTGATTTTGAAGGATATCCAACATACAGTAGTGTTATACATGACTGCAGTGTTATTTTCAAATTCTTATTTCACTCATCATTTGTGATGTGGTGCAGGTGTCATGAATTCGGTCTTATTGGCCGCTTTGTCTTTGTTTCACCATGTGTTGTGTTGTGTTTATGTTTTGACAGCTCCACACGTGCGCGCCTTCCACCTGGTGACCTCATTATCTCCGACTCTTCTCACCGGCGTCCCACACCTGATCCATATTAATTGCCCATCCGGTTTTATTTAAATTCCCCTCGTTTCCTCTGTTCCTTGCAAGTTCGTCTTTGTATGTTCGTGCCCGCTAGCCTGGCTAGTTCTAGTCCTGTCGTGTCGAGTAACTGTGTGTAGTTTTGTCTGGATTATTTACCGTGCTCTCTGCTGCCTTATCCCTTCAGATTCCTCGCCCCGCTGTCAGTCTCTCCCGAGTGGTGTGTTCCCCGCCTAGCCTCCATTTACACTCTGTCTGCGGATTCTCTGAGCGCCGACTACATCTAGCGCTGTCCAGCTGCAGTGCGCTCTGCGCATAATCCTGCTTAAGACTCGGACGCCTGCTGTGCGCTGTCCAGCACTTTTCTCTGCTGAAGACTCAGTCCGCCTCTCTCTCTCTCTCCTGCTGTGCCCCGCCTGGAACTCTCTCTGCCCTGTGTCGGGTTGTTTCGAGTGTGGACGGAGGGTGGAAGTCCTACAGCCCTGCTGGGTTTCCCACCGCGAGTGCCTGCCTGTTCCTGACGTCACAGAGTGTTTTGCCTTTCACATTTAAATTTTTCATGAAGACATAGAGTGTTATCTCCTATACATACCTGACATTGTGTTTCTCATTAAAAACCTCTGCATTGGGATTCCTGACTTTTGTGGTTCCTGACAGGACGAACTTGCCCAGATGGATCCCGCGGAGGTTGACGCTCTCCGGTCAGCACTCGCCCAGCAGGGTTCATGGTTAGGACAACACTCGGCTCGCCTCACCACCACTTCTCAAGAGGTTGAGGGTTTATCAACCCGTCTGAATGACCTTTCCTCTCGGCTTGACCAGGTCAGTCATGATGCCACCCAGCCCAGTCAGTCGTTGCAGACGGAACCTCACGTCACAGCTCCACCTCCATATAATGGCGATCCCGCCTCCTGCCGGGCTTTCCTCTCACAATGCTCTCTGGTTTTTGCCCTCCAGCCCCGCCGCTATGCCTCTGAACGCACCCGGGTTGCGTATGTAATCACCCTTCTGGTTGGCAAGGCGCGCGAGTGGGCTACGGCCGTGTGGGATGCCAGCGACCCTTGCTGTCGGTCTTTTGATGAGTTTAGGGAAGAGATGGAGAAACTCTTCGACCGATCGGTGCGCGGGGACGCCGCTGCAGCTCGCTTGGCACATCTTGTTCAGGGCAGACTCACAGTTACTGATTATGCAATTGAGTTTAAGACTTTAGCGGCTGCCTGCCACTGGAATGAAGCGGCTCTCCGAGCCCAGTTTGTAGAGGGGTTGTCCGACGATCTTCAGGACGAGATCGCTCTTCATGACCTTCCTCCGTCACTTGATGCCCTCATTGATCTCGCTCTCCGGATCGAGGCTCGGAGACTGCTTCGTAATCAGCGACGCTCCATTCGTCAGCGAGTGTTTACAGAGGAGACCACCACTTCCCCTTCTTCACCTTTACCATCAGCCGAGCCTGAACCCATGCAGCTGGGGCGTTTGCGCCTGTCACAGAGAGAGAGAGAGAGGCGCATACAGAAGGCCCTGTGCTTGTATTGCGGGAAGCCCGGGCATTTTGCAAGGGTCTGCCCGTTAAAAGCCGCTGCCCATCAGTGAGTACGGGAGTCCTGGTGGGCACTTCTTCAAAACTCTCCCCTGTTTCCAGTACCCAACTCCCCCTCATTTTGTCCTTCGCTGGGCGTGATCATCCGTCCACTGCCCTTCTCGATTCTGGTGCGGAGGGCAACTTCATTGATGAAGCGCTGGCGCGCGCCTGGGGTGTTCCGGTTGTTCCTCTCCAGTCCCCCTTGGATGTCTGGTCCCTCAAGGGGCAGCAGATGGCGCGGATTACACATTGCACTTCTCCTGTGAGTCTCTCTGTGTCTGGTAATCATCGTGAGGAGATTGTGTTGCACGTCCTTCATGCGTCTCTATCCCCTATTATTTTAGGGCATGGATGGTTAGCGCAACACAATCCTCACGTTGATTGGCAGCATAGTATTATCTTGTCTTGGTCCCAGTCTTGTCATGTGTCATGTCTTGGTTCTGCTGTTTCTGGTTCTGTTCTTTCTCTTCCTCAGGTTCCGGCGGTCGATTTGACCGGGGTCCCGGCGGAGTATGCGGATATCGCTCAGGTGTTTAGTAAAGCCTGGGCCACCTCCCTGCCTCCTCACCGGCCATATGATTGCGCTATTGATCTCCTCCCCGGCACTTCTCCGCCTAAGGGTAGACTTTATTCGTTATCGGGTCCTGAGAGAGAGGCTATGGACCAGTATATTAATGATGCCCTGCGTGCCGGTCTCATTCGTCCCTCCACCTCGCCCGCAGGGGCGGGGTTTTTCTTTGTTGGCAAGAAGGACGGCTCCCTGCGCCCTTGTATTGATTATAGGGGCTTAAATGACATTACGGTTAAGAATAGGTACCCCCTTCCCTTAATGTCTACTGCGTTTGAGCTCCTGCAGGGGGCGCGTTTCTTTACTAAGCTAGATTTACGCAACGCCTATCATCTGGTGCGAATAAGAGAGGGAGATGAATGGAAGACAGCCTTTAACACCCCTACCGGACACTTTGAGTACTGCGTTCTGCCGTTCGGCCTTTGTAACGCCCCCTCTGTCTTCCAGACTCTGGTCAATGATGTGCTGAGAGACATGGTTAACAAGTTTGTCTTTGTGTACATAGATGATATTCTCATCTTTTCTCCCTCTATGCAGGAACACACTCAGCATGTTCGCCGAGTCTTACGCCGGCTGTTAGAAAATAAGTTGTATGTCAAGGCGGAGAAGTGCGAATTCCATCGTAAGTCAGTTTCGTTCCTGGGTTTTGTTGTTGCCCCCGGTGAGATCCGTCCCGACCCTGCCAAGATCAAAGCGGTGGCCGAATGGCCAGTCCCCGACTCCCGTAAGGATTTATTAAGATTTCTGGGTTTCGCCAATTTTTACCGGCGATTTATCAGAAATTATGGTCAGATTGCTCAACCTCTTACTGCTCTCACTTCCACTAAGGAGAGGTTTGTCTGGAATTCCAGTGCTCAGGAGGCCTTTGATATTTTAAAGTCCCGGTTTATCTCTGCTCCTGTTCTCTCTATTCCAGATCCGGCTGCTCAATTTATTGTGGAGGTGGATGCTTCGGATGTCGGGGTAGGCGCCGTTTTGTCTCAGCGGTCTGCTAAGGATGGCAAGGTGCATCCCTGTGCCTTTTTCTCCCATCGGTTAAACCCAGCAGAGCGAAATTATGACATAGGCAATCGGGAGCTGCTGGCGGTCAAACTGGCTTTGGGTGAGTGGCGTCACTGGTTAGAGGGGACCTCGGAGCCCTTCCTGGTCTGGACGGATCATAAGAACCTCGAATACATCCGTTCAGCCAGGAGGTTATCTTCTCGTCAGGCTCGTTGGGCGGTCTTCTTTGACAGATTTAACTTCACCCTCTCGTACCGGCCCGGTTCCAAGAATACTAAGCCCGATGCTCTCTCTCGTTTGTTCGAAAGCCCCGGTTCCGCTGGGGACGAAACCATCCTCCCGGAGGGGCGGGTGGTGGGTGCCTTGCGCTGGGGAATAGAACAACGAGTGAGACGGGCCGGCCGGGAGGGGGAAGTGCCAGAAGGGTGCCCAGCGGGTCGATTGTGGGTTCCGAATGCGCTTCGCTCCGAGGTCATCCGGTGGGGTCACGAGTCCAAGTTTGTTTGCCATCCGGGGGTTCGGAGAACGTTGGCTACCGTTCGTCAGCGTTTTTGGTGGCCCTCTATGGGCCCCGATGTCAGACAGTTTGTGTTAGCCTGTCAGGTTTGTGCCCGTAATAAGGCCTCTCATCAAGCCCCTATTGGTCTTCTTAAACCACTACCCATTCCCTCTCGTCCTTGGTCACATATCGCCATCGATTTTGTAACCAATTTGCCTAGTTCTAGGGGAAACACTGTAGTTTTGACCATTGTCGACCGCTTCTCCAAGGCGGCTCACTTTGTCCCTTTGCCCAAATTGCCCACTGCCAAGGAAACCGCCCAGGTTATGATCGAACACGTCTTTCGCTTACATGGTCTGCCCACAGACGTTGTTTCAGATAGGGGTCCTCAGTTTATTTCTCGTTTCTGGCAGGAATTTTGTAGACAAATAGGCTCCACAGCTAGCTTGTCTTCAGGGTATCATCCTCAGACCAACGGGCAATGTGAACGGGCTAACCAAGATTTAGGTAGAGCTCTCCGCTGTCTGACATCGCAATATCCGAGCTCCTGGTGCCAACAGTTACCCTGGGTTGAATACGCCCATAATTCTCTCCCTGTTTCTTCCCTTAACATGTCCCCTTTTGAGGCGTCCATGGGGTTTCAGCCCCCTTTATTCCCATCACAGGAACCCGATGCGGTGGTTCCGTCTGCGCTGGCTTTTGTCCGTCGTTGCAAACGCACCTGGAGGAAAGCTAGATTTACATTACGTCAGATTTCCAGACGAACCAAAGCCGCGGCCGACCGTCACCGTAGAACTGCGCCCCGTTTTATCTGTGGGCAGAAGGTATGGCTTTCGTCCAAGGATTTACCTCTCCGTGAGCCTTCTCGCAAGTTGGCTCCACGATTCCTTGGGCCATACAGCATTGTTAAGGTCATTAATCCCGTGACGGTCAGGCTCAGATTGCCCCCAGCTCTCGGTCGGGTTCATCCAGTTTTTCATGTGTCTAAACTGAAGCCTGTGTATTTTTCCCACATTAACCCTGTTCCCTCTGCCCCCACCCCTCCCACCCCTCAGCTTATAGATGGTGCCCCTGTGTATTCGGTTAAGTCGTTACTGGATATGCGTCGCCGGGGTAGGGGATTTCAATATCTCGTTGACTGGGAAGGATATGGTCCGGAGGAGAGGTGTTGGGTACCGGCCCGGGACATCCTGGACCCTGGGCTGATAGAGGATCTCCGCCGGCGACGGGGTGAGCCTCCTCATGGACCGCCCAACGGCGGTCGTGGGGGGGGAGTCCTGTCATGAATTCGGTCTTATTGGCCGCTTTGTCTTTGTTTCACCATGTGTTGTGTTGTGTTTATGTTTTGACAGCTCCACACGTGCGCGCCTTCCACCTGGTGACCTCATTATCTCCGACTCTTCTCACCGGCGTCCCACACCTGATCCATATTAATTGCCCATCCGGTTTGATTTAAATTCCCCTCGTTTCCTCTGTTCCTTGCAAGTTCGTCTTTGTATGTTCGTGCCCGCTAGCCTGGCTAGTTCTAGTCCTGTCGTGTCGAGTAACTGTGTGTAGTTTTGTCTGGATTATTTACCGTGCTCTCTGCTGCCTTATCCCTTCAGATTCCTCGCCCCGCTGTCAGTCTCTCCCGAGTGGTGTGTTACCCGCCTAGCCTCCATTTACACTCTGTCTGCGGATTCTCTGAGCGCCGACTACATCTAGCGCTGTCCAGCTGCAGTGCGCTCTGCGCATAATCCTGCTTAAGACTCGGACGCCTGCTGTGCGCTGTCCAGCACTTTTCTCTGCTGAAGACTCAGTCCGCCTCTCTCTCTCTCTCCTGCTGTGCCCCGCCTGGAACTCTCTCTGCCCTGTGTCGGGTTGTTTCGAGTGTGGACGGAGGGTGGAAGTCCTACAGCCCTGCTGGGTTTCCCACCGCGAGTGCCTGCCTGTTCCTGACGTCACAGAGTGTTTTGCCTTTCACATTTACATTTTTCGTGAAGACATAGAGTGTTATCTCCTATACATACCTGACATTGTGTTTCTCATTAAAAACCTCTGCATTGGGATTCCTGACTTTTGTGGTTCCTGACAGCAGGGTTATGTATCCAAACAGTGCTTGCTTCAAACTTATCCACAGATGCATTGTCTTGGGCAGTGTTGGCGAAAGTTACTTTTAAAAGTAATGCATTACAATATTAAGTTACTCCCCAAAAAAGTAGCTAATTGTGTTACTTAGTTACTTTTTATGGAAAGTAATGCTTACGTTCCTTTTAAGTAACTTTTGCATTACTTTTTCTTACTTGGCTGAGGCTTGATCTCTTTGCAATGGCTAATGGTTACCTGCCTTCATGATCAAAAAATGTCAAGCTCTGGCCTGCCATCTCCGTTTCTGACTCAAACTGTTCCCGCTCAGACACATAGTGCGTAATTCTACGTTAATATGTTCAGTTTAATTCAGTGCGTTATTTTATTTTTAAATTATATTAATTAAACTCAAAAGTAACTTGCATTACTTTTTTAAAAAAGTAACTCAAATATTAATGTGTACATTTTTTAAGTAAGGCATTACTTTACTCGTTACTTCAGAAAAGTAGTATTATTACGTAATGCACGTTACTTGTAATGCGTTACCCCCAACACTGGTCTTGGGTGCAGTAAGAGGCATTATTATTATTATTTTTTATTATTATATTTTTTATGATATCCGGCCCGCGGTCGCTCGGGTCGTTTGAAATTAAGATGCCAATTAACTATTTTAAACAATCACTACTTTTAAAAAATGCGGGCCAGGGAGCAGGTTGGGTACAAATTTTTTTTTTGCAGTCCGAGTTGCGGGCGGGTTAGTTGAAAACATCGGTCAGGTGCGGGTTGTTTATACATTGACCTGCGCATCACTGATTCGCAATGGCTAATGGTTACCTGCCAATTGCAAAATTCAACCGCATTTGGCGCGTGGTCGGGTGTTAATTTCAGGCCCTGAGTGTCAGTAACATTAACAATGTCAGTAACAGTCTCAGTGACAGTAGCTGTTTCCATTACCCTACAAATTGTGCAAATTGAAAATGTTGCCCAGTAGAAACGTCAATTTCGCATAAAGTCGATATATATCCCTAAAGGTTTTTTTCTGCTTGGATGAGGTGGTTTTTAGGCAATATGAAAAAGGAATATATTGCAAAACTGCAATAGAATTTTTTTTTCTAATTTACAGGCAACCTGATGTGTCTAAAAGTTACATGATTATTCTGTTAATATGGTGCGGTATGTTTGGTTGGAGGACAAGACAGAAGAGGTGTGGTCGACTTTATGTGGCATGGGAATCGACTGCACTGTATGCTTTTAAGTCACTCTCACAGTATTTTAATGTCATCAGCATGTTGGACTATGAGGCCGAACAAAAAATGAGGTCGATCTTAGTCGCATAACATGGGTACATGGAAATGGCGTCATTTTGGAATTGTTTTATGTCGACATTCAGAAAATAACCCTAAAGTTATGCGTAAATCTGGAAACGCAGCTAGTGTCAGTAACAGTGTCAGTGATGAATGAATTAGATTGGCTGTTCCTACCTCTCTCACATTGTGGTCCAGTAAATCCATACACACATGCACAGCGGTTTGGCTCAACACAGCGTCCACCATTTTGACACTTCTTCTCACAGACCGCTGAAATAACATATAATGATACTTTTTATATACTGTATATAGGGATATGAAAATCAGTCTCTACCTTTTATATGTATCTAATGGACAGTTTTGTCACATAACAGCTAATACATCCAGCGCTGCTCTGTGAAAGTACCTGTACCTAGTAATTCCTGTGACCTAATGTCCCCACAAAGATAGTCATTTAAAGTACTACCTTGTTGTAAAATGTGGAGACCTAAAATGAAAGAGAATTGAAACAGTAACTGAGCACCAGACAAACGTGTGAGCCCATAGGTTTTGCTTACATTACTTCAAGTCTCTCATGTCTTTCTTTGATGTATACCACCTGTAAGCCTGGAGATCAGAGAACATTCCACAGATCAGATCCAATAACCTTCAGAGATCTGAACTTTCTACTTTTTAAGAAGTTAATGACACCTTTAAAACATCTCTTACATACTTAGGTTATAAATCTGTTCAGGTATGAACAATATTTACTATAGATTTCTGTTGTTTTTTTATGTGACATTATTTTTTTACTAAAGGGAAAATTCTAACCCTGACAACATGAACAACATGAACAATCCCATTAAAACAAGGAACATTTCTCTGATCGAACAAGACACTAAATCTGCAGAGATCATTGCTCTCAGTGTTCCTGTTGCTCCACTGGTAAGAGTTGGAGCACATAGTTCATGGGTTTAATTCTGAAAGAAGACATATAGTGATAAAAACACATGCACTTGAATGCACTGCAAGTCATTTTGGATAGGGCACACTCATATTATCCAAACCAAACCATGTGTAGCGTGTGCAGCGTAGACATTCACGTAAATCCGAAGGTATACTAGGGACATCCGCATATGCGCACCGTCCGCATAAAGTCATTTTCGTCATCAGGAGGGTCCGTGGCCGTCCGCGTGCAGCCCAAAATTTGAGGCTGTGCGGACAGTGCGCGTACAGTCAGTCTACAACAGTGCATGCGTGTGAAAATTTATAAACAGGACACTCCACTACAAACAATTCTACAAAGGAAATAAACAGCATTTGCACACACACTATCGTTTTTCTTATTTAATTTTTACTTCTTCCAAGAACAGAAAGCTGTGGAGCATGTTCGTTACCATAATGTTTGATTTCTGTTCTTTGTTGTCTTGTTGTTTGTTCTAAACTGTGTTTGCAATGGTGCAGCTATCCTAATGTTTTAATGTACTGTAAATGTCGCCAAATCAGTGCTGCCCTGACGGGCTGATAGAGTAATAATTTGAATAAGAAATCATTTGTATTGCGTATAGTGTTGAACGTGGCATCTGCGTGTAGCCCCGGGGAGTATACTTGGAAAGCTGTGCGGACGTGGAAAAACGTTATACCCTGGACTTAACCCTGCTGCGCGCATCATAAGGTTTAAACGAAGGCAGATGAAGGTGAGTGGTCTCGCAATTGACGTCTCTCTTTTTGAAACACGCTCTGGTGCGATTAGCGTTCACACTGCGCTTTCCGCACCTGAGGCCAAGTGAACCGCGCTGCAGCCCACCTCTGCAACCCGGCCAGAGTGGCGATTTACCAATCCACGCCCGGGTGAGGTACAGAGCGATCACACTAGTCCAACGAACCAGGCATTGGGGGGGTCAAACGCGCCCGGGCGCGGTTTGATTTGGATAGTATGAGTACACCCCAAGTTACAGTCGACCCGTTTAAGAACGTGACACACACGTATCCCGGAAATCCTGTATAATTCAACCAATCAGAGGACGACTTCAAAGCTGCTTCTTAAGAATAGAGACTTTTTCACATGACTACGCCAGAGCTCGCCCTGTTGGGGGGCAAAACATTCAACAAAATGGCTGGTTTTCATAGCTGCTGCTGCCAAAACGCCAGTAATAGTGACTATTATCATCTTAAATTGAATTAAGTGGCCTTAACAGTGACCCTAACAACTTCAATCAGTACCCCCACTAGGGGGCGAACTCCAACAGTCATGTTTGAATGTAGTGTACAATGGAAAGGCGGTTAAGCCTATATATCTTTAAAATATTATAAAAGAAAACATGAAGTGCAATTTTAGTCTTTAGGAGTAGACTGTCTATATGTTGTGAATACTAAAAATGTAACAATTTATGAAAGTTAAGCAGTTATAAACAAAAGAAGTTTAAAAATACAAAAATACATGTGTTGATTATTTACACTTGCACTTTTTTGTGCAATGTTCATAGCTGAACAATTAACATATGGCTTTGTTAAACTGAAATTGTTTTTAAAATATTATGCAATTGTTAAGAAATGTGTTAAAAATATGAGCAAAATACTGGATACAAGATGTGTGCCTCTTTTTTGAAAATGCATGTTTTTTTTTTATATATGAACTATAAAGTAACAAAAATAACATAAGTTATAACATATAAAAACAATATATAACTAAAATATATAAACACATTTTTAAAATCTGACCCTCGAGGAATTGTAGTTGAAGACCCCTGCAGTAGACCATTCAGATACTTTACTAATAATCATTTTAATAAACAAAATTTTTTCTAACATACAAATTCTAATTGTAAATACTATTACTTTTTTACTAAGGTGTTTGCGGTTCAGCCGTTCGTCCACACGGAAACGCAGTATCAGGTCACTGAAACCGAACATTTTTAAGAAACCCTTCCAGGGTGAGGATTTTCAGAAACACCGGTTGCAGTGTTGTCGTGTAGACAGTAAAACCGGGGTTTTTGCTTCTGATTTAGGCTACTTACTGGCCAGCGTAGCTTTACGCTTTCAACCTTTTAGCTTTACGCCTTTAACCTTTACGCTTTTACCGCCTGCTGGTGTGGCATGCTCTTGACAGCGCGTGATAGCGTGCAGGAGGAAAAATACGGTCAAAAAAATACCCATGTCCGTGTGGACAAGGCCTAAGACGGACGGTATGTGAACTGCAGGGGCGTCGCTAGACCCCTTTTACTGGGGCACGTGCCCCAGTGTAAATCTTTTGTGCCCCTGTGTAAATCTCAAGTTTATTTTAGCAGTTAACTAGTTTATTCAAAGACAATCGCGGCAAAACGGATCTATATGCAATGTAGTTACCCAATTCACGTTTGAAAAAGCGACGCAACAGTCGCACTGACGCGTGCACGCCTCAATTCATGTCCGCGTCCGCGCACGGACATGAATGGGTGCGCGGACGCGGACATGAAATGAGGCGTGCACGCGACTGTTTTGCCGTGCGCAGCCGCATACAAAGTACACGCGATTGAGTTGGTTTATGAAAACATGGCGAGACTAAAGTAAGTTTCTAAATAATAATGAAAATCTCATTGACGCATGTGATGGACATCAGAAATGTTTTGTGCAAAGCAGGAAAAGGGAAGGAAAAATGAGAGATGATGAATTTAAGGGAGTAAAGACACATAACATCCTACCCTGTCAGGGCTTAAACATTAGAGGGAAAATTTCAGGAAAACCTCTGTCAATAGTCTATAAAATTGCATTGTTCACATACAAAAACTGTGTTATACTGTTCTGTATTTTCAGATATGAAATTAATATTTAGTTCACTAGCTCTAGGTCATTACATAATCAGTTAGCAGTAACTAAGATAGATTTTTTAGTAGTCATAAAATTAAAATATTCTTAAAAATAAAAAAAGAAGTTATTAATCATTGTTATGTAAAATGCAAATGTGCATAACATTTTTTTCTCTCCAGCCATTATTTCCAAACATTTTATGCCTTAAGACATGTTAATTATGTTGTATATATGTTTATATGAAGATGATACTTAAATATTTTTAAATAAATGTTTGTCTTTCCCAGTACTTGTTGCAATGTTGGAATAGTGGGTTAAGCAAAGGAAATTGTATCTTGCACACCGCAGGCTTTCAAGAAAAAGTAATGGGGGACCTGTGCCCCAGTAGAGCTTTATGTCTAGCAACGCCCCTGGTGAACTGTGACGCAAATAATGCGTTGCTATCTTGCTGACTATCTGGGCAGATAATATGAAAATAAATATGATGTCCTGAATCATTTAAATGGATGACGTAATAAAAATTATAACGTTTTAAAACCGTTAAGGCCAATTCACTCTGATCAAACAGATGCGTCTGTTGGAGTTTGTTGGGTCAAAGTAAATGAGACTTTAGAATGTTGGGGTCTGTTGGAGTTGGTTGTTGTTGGACCAGTGTGAATTGGCCTTTAAAAAATAATCTATTAATGATACTGATAGCTGTAGTATGTCAAAAGCTCAAGTTAAATTTGATTTCTCATGTCATCACCCCTTCTGAATGACATGAGTTCCTCATAAATGCACACAGACACACGCTGTATACTCACGTTGTCCACAGAAGGTTCCCGTGTATCCCTTTAAACACTGACAGCGGTCATCTTTACACAATCCTCCGTTCAGACACCTGATGGAGCAACTCTGGACTTTGATTCAGAAGAGAGAATTTAAAAGTCACACAATGAGACTGAATCTCAAGATCTATGTGTGGAAGATACAAAGAAAACCCCATACGTGATTTGGTGGCACAGGTTGAGGCGATCTGACCGTTGGGACAGGTACAAATGTTGGGTCGGGAACAGAAACCATCACCACAGCTGTTCTGGCAAATAGCTGTGACAATATGAATGATAAACATCGTAATGCAGTCAAATTCACTTCAGGTTGTTTGTACAATTTTGGAATGATGTCATTTCATGTGTAACGCTAGTCAAGTTCCCATCGTGTAGTTCATACAGGTAAGTGTAGTGATTTCATTACATTAACTTCTTTCATTGTAATAGAGGCGGTCACAGAGTTGAAGTCACCAGAGATCATTAGATCAAACGTATCAAAACGTATCAAACCAGCTAAATCATTAATGTCATGTATGAAACAACACTATAACATATTACACAACTTGTGTTGATGCACATATGTGAAAATAAATCAGTCATGAGCTACGAGTGGCCGTTGACTTACGCACGACACAGAGATTCCCCACCGGCAGCTTCTTCCAGCCTGGACAACAGTAAGTGTTTAATCGAGATCCACAAACATTAGGACTGAAAGATCAACAACAACAACAACAGCAGCAGTAAATGTCTGAACTGTATAAACTCATGTAAAAGAACAACACTTTTATTACTAAATAAAAACACAACAAACATTTATAAAAGTTTGTGTAAAGCTTCATAGTGAAAACAGTCAAACATCTAAAACACATATTTTTAACACACTCGTGCACGCACACAGTTACACATACATACACCACAAAACCCTGTTAATAAAATCAGTATTAGTTTGAAGCGCTCACCCTCTCAAGAACTCTTGTTTTTCTCGTCTCTCAGATCCATTCATATGACCAGACACTTTTCCATCAATCCCTGAGATTTTACCCATCAAAATTCCCAGAAGACCAACAAAACACCACAAATCCCCTTTAGATGGCATAATAAATCCTTACAGAATTTAACCCTGTGCAGTAAGTTATTTCAGGAGATGAATGAACATCATGAACTGTTATAACCTACACATTTCCTCCAAAGACACGTAACTGTTTAGGATTAAACAAGCAAGAGCATGAGGATTGTCTGGAGGAGACAGACTGAGAGAGACAGAGAGAGTGAGTGAGAGAGAGAGAGAGAGAGAGAGAGAGAGAGAGAGAGAGATTATGGGCCCTATTTTAACGATCTAAGCGCATTGTCTAAAGCGCACAGCGCAACGTGTAAATGGGGGTGTCCGAATCCACTTTTGCTAATTTAACGACGGGAAAAATGGTTTGTGCGCCGAGCGCATGGTCGAAAAGGGTTGGTCCTATTGTAATGGGAGTATTTTGGGCGTAATGTGGAGTAAACCAATGAGAGTCTCAGCTCTCATCCCCTTTAAAAGCAAGTTGCGCTGGCGCTATGTCTAATCCCTATTTAGATGACGGACTTTGTAAACTGAAAAACTAAGCGGAGGAAGAAGATCCCCAGTTTAAGATTAATGTTAAATAATTGTGTTGTTTTTCACTTGTATTGAAATTGTTATTTTTTTATTAAAACCTTTAAAACCCGTTTTCTTTTAGACATGGAAGTAAAATAGCAGGCTTTTAATTGCTTTAAATGTATGGCTATCCAATATCATCAAAAAATAATTTACAAGCATGTAAGATAAGGTTTGTACTCTAAAAAATACTTTATTTGTAACAAACAGGAGATAAAGAATTTACAAACGGTTCTATGCGCGTTTCAGCACTTTGGACAGCAGTTTTTTTAGCAAAGAGTTTTTTTTTAAGCATGACTTAAAAATGTTTCTCATCTCACCATATCCGCAGGTACAGAGTCATCATATAATAAATCCGTGAGGTAGCATTAAAAAAACATTTAAAAGTAGATGTATTTGTTTAAAGCAAAGCATTTTACTTACCAGACTGCAGGTGAAGCAGCTCTTTGCGCCTTCTAACGTCTCATAATTAGTCCTCATTTATGTCCAAGAGACTCAATAATAATCTTTTACATTCAATCCTTTAATCTTTCATATTTAAAAGGATTTTTGTGCTGCTGCGCATTCATGTACTTTGTGATAAGCAAACTCGCGTTGTCCTCCCGTGTATAGGCGCATTTTGCTAATGCGCTCTTTAAATAACATAAAACACATTGCGCCATTGACTTTAGACTTTAGACCAGGTTTTTGTTGGTCAATGGCGTAGTCTATTTTAGTTGCCTCAAAATAGCAACGCGCCAACAATGCGCCTGAACACACCTCATTTTTAGACCAGAACGCCCATGGGCGCAAAAGGGTGCGCAAATGCATTTGCTATTTAAACAACGCGGCGCTAAACGTGAAAATTAGGGTGGAAACTAGCGAAAGACACTTGCGTCGCGCATTGCGCTGCATTGCGCCGGGTGTAAGATAGAGCCCTATGTGTGTAAGAGGTGTGTGTATTATTTTGCATTGCATCTTATTATTAAAAAGTTAAAAAAAAAGTAACACCTTAGCCTTGGCAGAGATATGCATTTTTTATGGTTATGGATATAAAAATAAACCAACCAAAATAAAGACAACATGACAGTGCATAATTGATGATGATACATTAGATTAGTAATATACATATAAATATTAATAATAAAAATAAGTAAAAAACAGATTAAAGCAATTTTTCAAAGACATCTTAAAATCTGTTTTCCTTTGCATTTGTTTGAACGTTTGTCTGTTGTTGTTTATGTGATTGTATACAGAATAGGACATACAACTTTTCATTCTTTAATGTTCTCTAAAGAAATTTGTATATGATAAATTGTGTACTACATACAGCCACAGAAAAAAATAAAAGACAGCTTTTAATGGTCTCTTTCAGTTTGTCTAGAATGAGTATTTATAGGTATGTGTTTAAGTAAAATCATCGTTATGTGAACTACCGACAACATTTCTGCCAAATTCTTAATAAAAAAATATGTTTTTATTTGCATTTATTTACAAAAAATTGAAATAGGGAAAACATGGTAAAAATGCAGGTTTTTTCTATCTTCAATACTGCAGAAAAAAAGAAGTTCCATAATTTTAGTCACATCTTTAATGGGTCTTATCATGCTCTGAGTCTTTTACATTTGCTGTTGGGTGACTTCATGACACTTCTGAGGTTTGCTTTTATTAAAATTCAACAGACAGTGGTCATAATACATCTAGAAATTAATAAAAAGCAAAACTGTGGTCTCTTAATTTTTTTCGTGGCTGTACAAATGCCTATATATTATTTAACACACACTGCCCTCTAGAGGTTCATCAATACCTTTATAAATGTGAAAAATCACATTTGCCACGTATCTCAGCTTTATCTTCAGACCATCAAAAGAAATCAAGCCAAAAGTGTTTTAAAGCTGGACTTTATTTATATGATGTTCACATTAAAATAACTTTGAACACACATCAAAACAATGCATGAGAATCCAGTGACATTATACTCAACACTGTTAACATTGAGTGATAAAGATTAAAGTCTACAATACAAACTAAATATACAAAATATCTCTTACTATACAACAGAATATAAACTCTTAACTGTTTACAAATCATATCTATCATATGCAATCAGACATACACTATGTACTTATGTGTAAATGTTAAGACACTATTCCCACTATTATTACACTCCTCACTGCGAATAAAACATGTTTTTAAAAAGTGTCAGTAAAAACTCTTCTGTAGTGAATTTAAAACGACAATACTGATCACAGATACTGCGGAAAATGCAAAGACATCTTTACATATAGGGTGACCAGATGAGATTGACTGAAATTCGGGGCGGGGTGCAGACTTCACGGGGGGGTTTGGGGATCATCCAATAATAGTTTTATTTATTTATTTTATTTAATAATTGAATTTCAAACTGAACCAATCATATTAATAAGTACATATGGATATAAATAAATTGATATAATATGTAGGCTATAGAAGTATTATACTTCATAGAATAATAGTTAGATTATCCAATATTCTTTCCATCCAACTTTCACTCTCTTAATCTACTCTATAAAACAAAAGGAGGACAAAAAGCTCATATTGTCTTTGTGCATATAGACGAATTAGATAAATTAATAGGAACAATACAACTTTAAATTCACAATTGAGCTATAGCCTACCGAGGTTGTGGAGGCTCGACGCCAGCGGAGGTTTTTACTGCGGCCAGCATTCCCGTGCCTTAGTGCATATCTTAATGCGCGCCTACAGCCTATATAAAAAACAAAAAAGCTGCAGCCAATGAGCAGCCGGCAGGGTTGGCTGCAGGATGGCTCAAACTCCTTGCGCATGTTTTATCAGACAATAACTACTCAAGATTTTGCATCAGTATAATTTTCGGGGAAATTAGAGCAGATTCGGGATTAAGATTTTGCTTCAGTATAATTTTCGAGACAATTAGAGCAGAATTCGGATTCGGGACAGCAGCTTAGATTTCGGGACTGTCCCGAATTTTTCGGGACGTCTGGTCACCCTATTTACATATGTTTTAACTCACTGCTTGTATTAGTGTTTCTTTATTTCACACAGCTTCTGTTAAACTGTAATAAATATGAAAAATCTTCTTGCAACTTTACTATTAATAACAACAAGATTCAATTACATGTTGCATTTGTTACAGTGTTATTACATGATTCATTAGTTTTATTTGTTAATATAATTTTTTTCTATTAAGAACTAATATTGTTCTATTAAGTTGAAAAGATGAATATTCACCAACTGTAATTGTTTATACCAATATTCACATGTATTTGTAGTGTAGATGAGATGTTACTGTAGGGATTGGAAGTGTATTCAGTTGCTTTCTTTGTCTCTAAAGTCTTATCTTGCCTGATATGATGTCTTGGTACAGTGGTACAGTCAATGGGATGTAGTCTTTCACGGATGTGTCCAGGAAGTAAAGCGGCTGTTGAACGGTCTCCGGACTGAAGCCCTGCTCCACCAGCGTTCCCTTCCTCTGCTTGAACGTATCCGTCACGTCTAAGGAAGTCTTCAGGACAAAAGCAGGAAAAGCACATTGAAATACAAGCCAATGGAGACGGCCGATATACTGGGTGTAGTTTTCTACCGACATACCTGAACTCGTAGAAACCACGGCCAGGCGTACGGAGGAAGAGTGTGGAGAAGATGAACATACAATCTATCTCCATCCAAATCCTGACCATCCTTTAACACAACAGCAGCCATTCCAACACGACCCTCATATCCTGAAAATAACATTAATGTCACATGTCACATGTTTATATACAGTAACTGCTGTAGCATGATTGAAAATGATGTTAAAGGTAATAAAATTAAGTATAAACTCCTGATCACCTGGTACAGTGACTCCATAAACACTGATATCCTCCAGAAACTCCAGACAACCCAACACCTCTGAAACCTCCATGGTTGAGACATTTTCTCCTTTCCACCTGGAAACCAACAGTCGAAATGACAAATGAATATCTCTCATCCTCTTCTCAATGGAGGACTAAATGTTTGAGGACACCCGGAGTTGTACGACACATCTTTATGCTTTTATCAAAAGGATCTTGCTTGGAAGAAAGTGAGCGAGGAGGACAATCTGATAAGTTGTAAAAATGCTATTTACTCAATTTGAGCTATATATATACATATTGAGATTACAAGCTAGCTAAAGCCGGCAAATTGAGCGTATTCACATCTGAATTTCACGTGCGAATGAAGTGAGTTTACTTAAAATGTTCAAGCGTCCAACTAAGTGCGTATAGCACGATTTATACGGTTCATTTGCATCTGGTATGAATGCACAGTCAAAGTTTTATTCTTTCTATATTTCTGTGTTGTGAAAAGAACAGAAACTTTGTTTCCTGGGACTAAACATCTGTCACGCCCCGGAACAGATAGGAGGGCACAAACGAAAAGTTTGAAATAAATAACATTTATTAAATAAGCAGGAAACAAAACAAGGCACGATAAATAAGAAAACAGGCAGGAACAGGGACCAAGACATACAGTACACTGTAGAAATGACACAAACTGAGGCAACGATCCAGCAGCTTAACATACAGGTGACCGGGATATATATATATATATATAAAGACTAAATGGTAACAGGTGTGATGATTGGTAATCAGTGAAAAGTCCAGATGACAACAATCAGAACAGAGACAACAGAAACACGGTTGAAACCGTGACAACATCAGGATGTTTGCTTGATGGATTGTTGGAAAAAACAAATACTATGGAAGAAATACTATCTACCATCAACTGTGTGCTTACCTTTATTCATCAAAATATCTTCTTTTGTGCTCGACATGAGGATTAATAAATGATGAGTGAATTTTCATGTTTTGGGTGAACTATCCCTTTGTTCCTCTCAACAGTTAACAAGTTAAGTGAAGTATTTACCTGAATGTGTCTCCAATCCTGTCTTTAAAGTAAACAAAGTCTCTGTGGTCCTGAAGCATAAGATCTCCTGTGTTGAAGTAAACATCTCCTTTCTTAAAGACATCTCGTAGGAGTTTCTTCTCTGACAGAGCTTTTTCTCCAGCATAACCCAAAAACGGGTTTGTGAACGTCACTGGAGCAACTAATAACCCAGTTTCTCCTGTAATCAAATGAGAAAACATCTGCTACTCACTGTCAAACAAAAAAAAACTTCAGAAACTCTTGTCTTGTCTTGTTTTAAAGAAGACACTTTAAATTTTTTTACGGAAGTGTCTGGAGGTGAAAATATTAAATAAAAAAAAGTTATAGCAATTTACATTTTTTTAAAAATACAATAAAGTATATATTTTATACATAAAATTATCACAAAAAAATGAGTAAAAACTTTTAGTGTGTTTACCAACAACAGCCACTAGGTGTCAACCATTGCTACATAAATTTGTCACAAACTAATAAATTACTGTCACTGCATTATTGTTTTCATATTGAAAATATGAAAAGTACATTTTTAAACCTTTTTCAAGGATAAATAGTTTGTCGTGATAAATTTTTTTTTACATTCAGAACATTGAAGTAAATGCAGATGTCCCGCTCAAGAGACAGTGCCAGTTAAGGGGTTTTTAATACAGTATGCCGCTCTCACCTTTACTGGCTTTAATACAGCGACCTGCATCTGTCCGTACAGGCTCATATGTTTGTGGATCACATTGTAAAAACTCAAATGGCAAACTGAGCTGAAACAAACCGACATTATGCAAATTATACCACCAGTTACATTCAGACAAACTGTGTTTACTGTATATTAAGATTACTGAAGGACATAAAGATCCATCCATGTTTCAGACGTCATGAGAAATGGTTTTGGCAAAAGGCATAATGGTTAAGTAATCAAATGGCAAACTTTTAATCAATTGTGAAAAGTCATGGTGAATAACTGACCTTATTGAAATAACTGGCACGTCCAATGGGCCCAATTTCATCTGTGTAATTCACAAAGCCAATACTGGCCTCTGTTAGACCGTAAGATTCACGGATCTGGACTTTCCCAAACCGCCGGATAAAATCTCTCCAAACGTCAGCTCTAAGACCGCTTCCTGCAGCGAGACGAACGCTATGAACTGCTTCCTCTTTAGTCTGTAGATAAACAACCATATCAGTGAGATGGGCAATAGGTTACAAGACTTTAATGTCTGTGTGTTTTTTAATAAGATTGTTCAATTATGTAATGTGGTAGCTTAAGTACCTTTGGTTGATTGACCAAATATCGACAGAGTTCTCCAATATACTGAAACACAGTAACGTCATACTTCAGACAGTCCTTCCAAAACTGACTGGCAGAGAACTTCTTCTTCAAAACACAAGTCGCCCCTAAAATTCAATCCTCAATGTTAAGAATGAACGTATATACACATACATTGGCCTTTATCTGCATCACAAAGAAGACTGATAATACAGTTTTGTGTTATTCTGACTGCAAAATGTCTTATAAAATAATGTCGTTAAGCATACCAAGATCGATGCATCCTCCGATCCCGAGCAGTGATGCGGACATGTGATAGAGCGGTAGCGTCAGATAGACTTTATCATCTGCACGCGCTCCACACATGCGTAGAAACGCCATACACATGACAGCCTTAATGTGACTGATACGAGCTGCTTTCGGCAGTCCTATGTGAGAGAGAAACACAAATGCTGAGTTAAATTACAGTATGTTACTGTACTGCATGAGACCACAGACTGAACTACTGTATATCAGGATAGAAATTAAGGGTGTCACAATTCTCCAGATCCTCAATTCAATTACATTTTCGATTCTAAGGTCAAGATTTGATTCTCGGTTTTTACTTTTTTTTTAAAGCACAAAAAAATGCTAGGTCATTTTTAGACTACACTTTTATGAAATATAATATCTGACCTTGAACCCGGGGATGCCCTACCATGTTAGTCGTGCTGCCAGTGAAAAACATATGGTACACGGCACGCACATATCTGATAAAACGAAACTTCCTGTCAGATGAACATTCCTGTCAGTACTTTGCAACTTAAAAATGCGCTTTTATTACCGTCAGACGAGATTGTGAGACTATACCCCAATAAGTCATGTTTAAATGCTGTTTTCATAACTCTTAAAGCTCCACTGTGTAAGATCTACTCCCATCTAGCGGTGAAATTCTATATGACAACCAACTGAATATTACTTTTTTAGCTCCCCCTCATTCGGAACGCGTTTTAACTCGTACGGTGGCCGTGTCATCCCAAATTTAACATGGCTGCCAGTAGCTACAAAACAAAAGCAATGAAAAAAAATGAACAATTTGCAATATCTTTTGCCTGTGATCCGTCAAAGCACACAGATTTATGTTAAACATGGAAAAAGTCTGATTTTCATGATATGTCCGCTTAAAATCACATACAAAAAGCAACCATAAACGTAGCTTAGACACTCCTTTTTCATCGATGCGTGGAAAAATATCCCAGGGGCTGTTAAACTTGGTATTAAGATGTGTTTTCATCGATCGGGTCACAAGTGGACGAGAGAGACACATCACGTTTACACTTGGTGTTTAAATCCGTCTCTTTTTGTCCATTTTCGACCGCTTCTCTCCAGATTACTGAGGGGATGGTCTGTGGACGAGTCCCTCTCCTGTCATTTAATCATGAGCGGGAGTAATGACGGATTTAAATGGACGCAAACTAATATTATGTCAGAGTCCAATGCTTATGTTTTAAGTTAACGTTACATGTCCGTGTATATGTAAGAGCTTTCTCTCATATTGGTGAAATAAGATCACTCAACTTTCACACGCTTGTAAAATGAAACGAAAGACGTGTTACTTTTATCAATGAAAGGCTAAAAATAGCGCTGTCACCGTGTGTTTGTGCTAGATGTCAGAAAAGATGAAAAACATTTATCTCAGTACCTCAGATTACATAAATGGGCGGAGAGACGGCGTGTGGCTGTTCGAACACATTAAACCACATGCGTGTTTACACTAACAAGTGTTATGCATAATCATGCTATAGTTAGCCAAGGAACTATAAAACTTTGAGTTTACACCATAGACTGTATAGATGTAAACGAATATGCTGAATTACCTGTGGAGAAGATATAAAGTGCAACTTCAGTGTCCATTGAGCCCCATCTTGGAAAACTAACTCCAATATTGACTTTGGTCTTGTTGTTTTTCCTGTCGCGTTGTCATTTTAAATCCCCTTTTCGCTTCCTTGGCGACTTGTTTTAATGTCCTCGAAAATAGGTCTTCAACAGGCTTTCAAATCTGCCTGAAATCAAAGCATTAGATCGCGGGATCATCACGGTGTGCTGCTGTTGTTGAATCCGAAAGGATTCAGTCTACGCAGGTTGCATAGGCTGCATACGTCATCAAGCCTGGTTTATTTAATTTAACTGAGCATTACATTCGCAAGTCATAAGCATATTACATCAATTTACAATAAACTAAGAATATCTGTCAGCTTTATAATTGTTAATATTCTGAAATAAGGCTGTCTTGATGACGTATAATGCCTACACACGCAACCTCGGGAGGCTTCAGCTAGCGGCCAGCGTAAGTGTAGTCTGAAAGCGCGAAAGGCGGAGCTTGAATTTCAGGAATGTCCCTCGTCGGCGAATGCATTTCAAAGATGGAGGCACAACATGGATGCGCCAGTCGAGCGACTCGACCATATGTATTATAAATAGCAGATTCTACACTTACGAGAATACTTTGATTAGTGGCTGGAAGTAATTACACATGAATGAGCACATACTTTTGAAAGAAAACATGGGTTTTTGCTAAGAATTAACTCAAAAAGTACACAGTGTAGCTTTAAGCAACTGAAATAAGTTGTTGTGAAACTTAAACAAATCTCAGTTAAGAGAAACGACCGGTCCTGGCACAGATGCCATTCTGTTTTTTGTTTCCCATTTAAAGAGCTAGCGTGGTGTCTTCTGCGTCTGCCATGCTATCTTTTGACTGGCTGTAGCTAGCGAAGTTTTTTCCCGCTTGGCAAGCCGACCGGATGTGACATGGGCATTTTTTAATTAGAAGTTCGAGGTTGTGACTTAATTTCGATCGATTTCGATTTAAAATCGGAATCGTGACACCCTTAATAGAAACACAGACATCCATCAACAGAACATTCAATCTCAAATATTTATTCACTATAGAAACTGTCAGTGGACTGTGGGTAAAGTGTTCAATTTTTCACAATTTTTTCTGTCACACTATATGACGCATTTATGGTTTATTTGTCAACTACTCATGTGTCACGTACCTGTAGTGCCTGATGTAAAGACAAATAAGAAGTTGGATAAGAGGTTTGTCTGAGGGATGTTAACCAGGGGCTTCTCTGGAGAGGCGACTTCCACCTTATCCAACAGTGTCCTGACATCCTGATGTGAGGAGACGTCCGCTACCACCCAAACATCAACGCTATGATCTGTCAGCATCAGCAGCAATTTATCTACAGATCCCATCAGCTCTGATTCCAAACACAAACCAAACACATTATTATATCAAATTTCACATTATCTCAAAAATCAAACAGTCATAATGATGTTAATATATTATAATATATTTGACAATGTCACGTGCAGAAATAATCAGACGCTTGGTTTCTGCTTCATTACATCTCAAAGTGGTTTCATAAACATTCAGGTTATCAGCGTTTGTGCAAACCAGTCAATTTTTCATACCATTCTTAGTAACCCAGACTTTTACTATTGTTATAACTAGTGGCGTGCTTACATGTCCATTCAGACTCTTTTAACTATCTCACACTTTATTTTATCTTCATCATTAAGATTGGGGTAAATAATCAATCTACATCCTACAGAACATTAACAAAAGTATATAACATCTTAACAACAATAAACAAACAAAACTTTAAATCTTTCTTTAAACTATGTAAGGCTTATACCCCCCTGTCTCTACGATGTTCTAATGCAGAGATATAGGCTTTTTAATTGGTTGCTAGGGTACCTCTGTTTGATTGCTAGGGAGTAAATTGGCGTTCACCAGTGATTATACTAGAGCAGAGCCGATCCCCCCTATACACAGGCTACGCGAGCTGCGTAGGGCCCCGCACCACTAGGGCGCCCCCTTGTTCTTAACTTCATGCAGCGCTGCAGAGACTAGCTGGCGAGTGACATCATTGTGCAGCGAGAGTCATTAGAAATTATAACAAGCAGTCTGATCTCACAATACTTTAATTCCAGTTGTCAGTCCACCTATGCAGCTCTGCATGCGGTTGACGCATCTATTGACATGCATCTTCATTCGGATTTGGTTTAAAGCTATCCACCCGGAGCAGGAAAGGCAAGCGTCGTGAAGGTAAAGTAAAAAAATGTATAACACATTAATGTTTTAAATTCCTGTTTAGTTTTGACTAACCATGCAATGGATTTATAACAAACACTGCAGTCCAAATTCCTAGATTTTTAGTCCAGTGTGTTTTGTTAGAAACGCTTGAACAGATTAATAATCAAAATCTTTCATACGTGTTAAAAAATAAGCATTTATGCATGCAAGATGTTGTGTGGCTCTTGTTAGCATTTAAAAAAATGCACATTAGGTCTAATGTTTGCATATTTAGAGAATTATTGATGTATTTTGGTGTATTTATCTGTGGAGTCTGATCATGCCTTAGTTTTAAAACAAATTGGAACATCTGTTGAGTTGTTTGTTATAGTTTATCTGACAGTTATTTTGGTTTTATCTCATTTGTTTCCTACATCTCTTAAAAATAATATATTTGGCAGTAGACCTTGTTTTCTAAGTACTACTGTAACAGATTAAGGAGCTTTTCAAAAAACATGTGTCATGTTATAATAAAAGTATTCTGAATGAGTGTCACAGTAATATACATGCGGCAAAAATATTACCTATAAGATAATATGTGTTTTAGTTAACATTTCGTTTATAGCTACATTTAAGCAGAGACAGTGAATGTTTTTTATGAACACGATGACAGGGCCCCCTCACAAAGTTGCTTAGGGCCCCAAGAAGGCCAGGATCGGCGCTGCACTCAAGCCACAAGTGAAACAATCCAACCCCAGTTTCTCTACTATGTTCTTCTGATGCAGAGATATAGGCTTTTTAATCGGTTGCTAGGGTACCATTGTTTGGTTGCTATGGAGTAAATTGGCAAGTAAATGGTTTTAGAGCTTCTCTTTGTGTGTACAGATGTTTCTACAGTGCTGGTATCTCATCTCATGACATATTGAGTTAAAGGTGTTTCTGCATCACATACTGAAAATGTTTTCACAGGATGAGACTTGTTCATGTGTTCACTCTCTTTTAACAAAACTGTTATTTTAAGGGAACCGGATCAGTGAAAACATTACTTACTGTCACTCAACGTTTGCACAAACTATACTCATTATTTCTACTAATAACACAAATGTATTGAAAAGATAAAACCCTTATTTCTGAAAACTCCTTCTCACGAGGCACATCATGAAACAGCAACGTTTACTGTATGATGAACACTTGATGGCTTGTTTACAGACTGATTGTCTCTGTGTGTTTGTGGGGATCAGTTGTTGTTGTTGTCGTTGTGTGAATCTTTTACCTGAACTGATGACGACTGCTTTGGCTGCACAGCTGCGCAGACAGTGATGGATGGACTGAGGTTTGAGGTTAAAGTTAAGAAACGCGACCTCACAGCCCAATTTACAGAGTCCGAACCAAACACTGATGAAATCCGCCTCATTCTTCATGAGAAGAGCAACAACATCTCCACATTTCAATTCGCAATGAGCCTGAAACACGTGTGCGAATCTGTTACTCCTCTCGTCCACATCTCTGTATGTAAAAATCTGATCCTCACACACGATGAAGGCTTTATCTGGACTCCTTTTTGCCTGAAGCTCAAAGTTCTGGAGATACGTGACGACACCGCGCTTCATCCTCGCCATCATCGACCTCCCGACGCGACGGAGTCTCGCGTAGTACATCAAGTCAGCCCAAAAGTAAGGATATAACTTCCTCTGAAGGACAAACAGGGTGAAAAATCCCACAGCCAGAGAGCTAATAGCCCAATGCATTATGATAACTTGAGTATATAAAGAGACAGACACGAGTTGTGCGCGCTCAGAACTCTACCTCATATTTAAATCCCTCGCCTCACGCTCTACTGCGCATGCGCGACAGCGACTTCACAACCACAAACTATTCATTACAGTGAAACAAATTCACACATGCAAAAACACGAGCAAAAGTTCATTCAGGAGAAGACTGATACTTTAAATCATTACACTCTGTTATTAACAGACATGAACAACACAAAGAAAACGCAATGAAAAGAAAGTTTTCATAACAGATTACGAAAATTAACAATGTCTTTTGTTGTAAAAGAGTAGTAACCATGTTTTTTTTATGTAGTATTGATTACTGTTATAAAAACATGGGTTTACTACACTAGCCATGGTTTAACTATAACTTTTGAAAACCATAGTTGTCAAAATCATGGTTATTTTGTGGTTACTAAGGTTTTACTACAGTAACCATGTTTTGTTTTGTTTGTTTTAACTGTAGTTAAACCATGGTTAATTTTAGGGATTGCCTTATACCCGTATGAAAATGAACCATGGTTTTACTATAGTTAAAAAAAACATGTTATGGCAGCAAAAACAATACACCCCAAAAAAACAACAACATATTATTACACCTTTACTACACAAAAAACATGGTTAATTTTCGTAAGGGCCTACATATATAAAATGATAGCTAACATGTGAACACATACAGTTAAATAATAAAATATTCTGTATGTTTCATATGTACAAGGATCTGAGTTTTATTTTGTATATCTGTGAAATTCATGGACATATATATTGTATAGCTCAGTGGTAGGCATGGCATTTGCAACACAAAGCATCATGGGTTTGAACCCAGGGACTTACAGAGCTTGAAATGCACTGTTAGTCGCTTTGGATAAAATCATCTGCCAAATGCCTAAATGTATACTGTACGTGTTTTACATACTGTATATTTCCATACATGTTACAGATTTCTGCATGGGATAGGTCTCTATTAAAGGGATAGTTCACCCAAAAATGAAAATTCTGTCATCATTTACTCAACTTGTAACAAATCTGTATAAATGTCTTTGTTCTGATGAAAACAAAGGAAGATATTTTGAGGAATGTTTGTTCCCAAAGGATTATGAGACCCATTCACTGGTAGGAAAAAAGAATTATATGGAAGTCAATGGGGCTTCTGATGGTTTGGTAACAACTATTCATCGAAATATCTTCCATTAGAACAAAGACATTTATACAGGTTTGTTACATGAGTAAATGATGACAGAATTTTAATTTTTGGGCGTACTATCCCTCGTCCTCCGCCAGCATTTTTTGTGATTTTCACAAAATATTCACAAAATGCCTTTCAGGAAAATTTTCTTCTATGAATATATAAACATACAAATATATCAAATTAAAGAACAGACTCTCTGCTTTCAAACAAATAATCAAGTAAACAAACAAAGCAGAAAAAATGGTGCATCCTATCTTCATTTGTTCCCTTTTTATGACCTCCCAAATATGGGTAGGTTTCTTAAAAATTACCAAATTTTGAGCAAAAAGCTAAAATAATTGCATTTTTGTTAGAGATCAGATTCAGAACGATTATCAAAACATACATAGTTTTCTGTTGAATTACGTTATGCTTCACTTTTTATAAGTTGGTTAAGAGCGCCATCTAGTGTATAATAGAGGAGTTATAGATCGTCAGGGAAGTGTTTTGTCTTAATTTACGAGATAACTTGTCAATGGCGGGGAAATAGTGAATAAACCAATATGCTCAACAAATAATTGTGGGAAATATAGCAATAATTATACCTGCTGTCTGACAGAGTGAGTATTTAGCAATTTTATAGACAAATTATAACTGTTGTCCTCTGTCAACAGGTGTTAATCCCACCATCAAAAATCATCTTGACCAGACTGGAAGGTCCAGATCTGCAGGGGTACCGACCCAGCAAACACAGAATGTTCCCCTAACGTTTCCATAAGGTTCCCATTTGGTTATGTTTTGGCAACCAAATAAGAATGTTCTGGGAATTTTCCCTGTAAAGAGAACCTTCCCAGAATGTTCCCTGCTTGTTATTTTTACGTTTAATTTATAATCTAAAGAGATGTGATCTATTTAGAGAAGCAATTAAACATTTTTACATTTGACATAATATGAATCCAATTGCATTTAAAAAGCTTGAAACTCAGTACAAGTAACATGATACTGATATTATGATAATTAAATAGAAAAAAATGTCTTCTGGGTTTATTTTTACTACACATCTTGGTTTGTACTGGAATAACAGAAGGAACAGGGTTTGTAGTATGTGCTTGAGTGATAAAGGTCCATCAGAAAACTGCAATGATGAAAATACCCTAGTGGTGGTGCTACAAAACAAGAGCAACTCAAATTTAGGAATATTTTCAATGGGTGCTTCTTAAATTGATGCTACGTAGTTCAACTGATGATGATTAGTGTGTATTTAAACCCTGATTATGTTTTGATGTTTTCTCAGGTTTGTTTTCTTTTCCTATTTTCTAGTCAAACAGCTTAAAGGTTTAAACAAAGTTTGCAACAGATGCATCATTTTACATACTTTTTTTCACCTATAACATTAAACTGCTGCTGAAGATTACACAGAAAGTAAGTGATTGGCAGATAATTAGGCAAAATTAGGTTGTGGTAAAGAATCTTTTTTATGTTTCATGTTTCTTCTGCCCTTACGAAAATTAACCATGGTATACTTCACTTAAAACCATAGTGTAGTAAAGCCATGATTTTGCTAATAGCAATCAAAACATGGTTACTACACTTTTACCACAATAAAACCATGGTTAATTTTCGTAAGGATGGGTGATTCGGCTACAGCTGTAATCATCATTAGGATAAACGTCTGACTGAAGATGACACAGTAGACTTCAGAGAAAAGAGACAGACAGACTCACAGTAAGTTAACAGTTAACGCTGTGCGATGTACCAATTACATCTGTTTTAATGGGGTCTCTGGTTCCAGTCAACCTAACTAATGCAGCCCAAAAATCGCTTAAAGTTTAAATGATAAAACTGTAGGATTAAGTGTATGCAATGCTAAAGAGATCTAAAGTTGAACTGACAGAGTGTGTTTGCCTCCTGCACCACGTTGGGAGGATTATCCCATAGATTAGGTGTTTGGTAGTAAAATGATCTACCAATCGCACTTGATTTTGAAATGTTATATATTATTAGCTGGTCAGAGGTCACTCTGTTTAATGTTTAACACAAGCACTTAATGCAAAGTTGACAGAACCACATTAATATGGTCACACTTTTTTATTTTTGTGAGAACTCTTGCTGCTGCATTTTGGACCAGTGAAAGTTGAATCTACTTTAAAAAATGTATTCAATTGTTAACATTTTAATTTGAAAAAGTAATTTTCTTTAATTTAAGTAATTTTAATTACTTAATCTGGTAACACTTAAACAAATTATTGTTTGCTTGAAATTTGTTTTATAGTTTAATTCCTTTTTAATTTAATTTAACTTTTACTTTTTACCGTTTAGGGAGCATATATCATGTTGCGATATTTTTTAAGATAAATAAACATGTTTTTACAAATATTTGAAACGTGGCTTTGAAATGATAAAATGCTGTCATATATGATACCCAGAGGGCTGACTTTCAAACAAACCAACACTTTAAACAAAAAGCACACAAAATATATAGTGTTTTGCTAACTTCTAAATAATAAACCTCCCTAAACTATGACTACAGTATTTTTTTTAATTTTTTTTTTTTTTTGATGCAGTCATCAATTACATCATCATAATTGCATAAGAAATCTATGAAGTTGCTCCTGTGGACCTTCTCCCCTTGTGCTTTCATGGAACAAACGTAACTTTCGGTAAACTTCCGCAAAGAATCAATAACAAAAGAGTTATTTTAGGGTAGTTTATTTCTGATTACAAGCAAAAAAACCAACAAGTACATTACTTTAACCCTCAAACGGTCCTTGGGGTCTATATGTCCCCAAACGACATTGCATTAGTTAAAAAAAAGGTTCCCTTCATCTCAGAGATATAAAACTTTGTGACTTTTCCTAAATAATCTATCTTTACATACACACAATAACTGGGCTTGATTCAGTTGTTCTAAAGGTATCTAAAACATTTTTTATTTATCTGTCCCTTGGGGTCAATATGACTCCAATTGAAAGTGAATGGGAAATGCAAAAAAAAATTTAATTTTCCCCCCTTAATACTTAGGCGGAGATTGATTATTTCAGGAAGCATCTCTCTTCATAGCTTGTTAGGTAAAGGATCTAGCATGCATGTTGTTTGGAACGATTTAATAACTTTTAGACAATTTTCCCTGTGTTATTGCATTAAGTGACCGTGGCTGGTTGCATAACGGCTTACAAAGTTATGTCTTGGACACACTTGACAATTTTTACATCTTAAATCCATGGGTGACCACAGGCGTAAGGAAAGTTTGAAGTGATTTTAACAACATTATCCTCAGAATGCACACACTAGATGATTTGACCAGAGCGCGAGATCAGACACGTGATGACTGTAGTAACCATTTCAAAGTTACACCAAGATCTCATTGAAACTTGAGATCAAACGTAACTTGAACATTCTCAATGACAACACACAACGGAGGTTTTTTGGACAAGGGGGCAAACTGGGACTAAAATGTGTGGCCAGCCATCTAATAAGTCATCTAATTTGTTCTTTCTTTCTTTTTTTAACGCCATACCAGCTTCTAAGGCTATATTCATGGTGAGAATAAAGTATAATTAAATCAAAGGAAGATTAAAAAAGATTATTATAAAACGGGTCGTTCTGGTTCTTCAATCTGATTAGTTGAAACGCGTTCTAAGCCGTGATAAAATACCCTGGTAAACCCACGGTTCATACCGCATTACAGAAGTATCACTGCACCACTGTTGCTGCATACTGATTTATGAAACTAAACACCATAGTCTTTAATCATATTTTTAATTTTTCTACAATTGCACAATTAATGACGATATCCAGATAAATGTCAATAAATATTGTTGAGTCATCTCGTCGATAAATGCTCCCTGAGGAGTTTATAACTCAAGTTCATACGTCCGCTATTATCCACTTGATGGTGATCTTACCCAACTTAAACACTGACGCATTCACTCAACACTAAAAACACAGTGTGTAAGTTTTGATGGCTTTGAATCTGATCTCTTACAAAAGTTCTTCACAAAAATGCAATTATCTCCGCTTTTAGCTGAAATTTTGAGAGGTGATAAAAGAACAAATGAAGGTAGGATGAAACCTTTTATTTTTTAAAGCGTCTGTTCTTTCATTTGATATATTTTATGTTTATTTAAAGAAGATCATTTTAACTAAAACTGGGTGGCAACTTAAAAAAAAACCACTGACGGGAAAGAATTCGGCATGCTTCAAGCATATTTGATCATCACTTCAACAGTTGCACGATATAAATGTTAATGTATAAATTAGATGAATGTTGGTTTATAAAATAAACACCACAGTCTTAAATCATATTTTCATTGTGTCTTTGCTGCATCTCTATTGGTTGTGAACTGCGCTCTGTTTCAGTCACACTTGATTCTGAGGAACTACTTTGTTTGGCGGAAAAGTAATATTTGTACTAATATAATTACAACTTATTTGTGTTTTATTTTATGAAATCCTGCTATGCATATGAAATAACCATTTTATAAACGCAATAACCCCTGCGAAGTGCCTAACAATGCCCCTTAGCTGTTATAAAATGCACTGGTAACCCACTGCTTCTTGGGGCTTATTGCTTTATTCAAATGTATTTCCTCTAGAAATCTTAAAACCATGTTTGGGCTCACTTAAACCTTCTCAAAAGTATCAACAGAGTAAAAACGGTTTCTCACAGGGGTAAATATAATACAGTCTAAAAGGATATGTTTAATGGACAATGGATTTTGACAAGATTAACATTTTGGATGGTTTTCTCCTGAGAGTAAAAATTGGTGTGTCATTTTTTAATGTCCTATTCTACATCTTGTATATATAACTTGATTCCATCATTCATCAGAACAACAATTATGTTTTTTCCTCACATCAGGGTTCATTTCATGCAACTTATTATTTAGACATTGATCCCATTCAGATTGCCATTTATTTCTGATGTATTCATTTATCGTTTGTTTTAAGTCTGGAAAAGCTATAGAAGACTTTATTGATTCTGTAGTGCTTCTTTTGCTGCATTGTCTGCTTTCTCATTTCCACCAAGTGTCCAGGTACCCAGCAAAAGTAGATGTTAAAAGCCTTTGATTTCAGCATTGATCTTGACTATTGTTGGATGATCAGTTTTCATACTATATTTTCCAGTGAATCCAGGCATTATTTTGAGTCAGTCATTATTAAGAATTTCTTCTGTGAAGATGTTTCAATAAATTTTAATGCCAACAATAAAGCATTTGCTTCTGCTGTGAAGATTGAACTTTGATCTGGAATACGTATTCCTTGATGTACTTCATTTGTAGCAAAAGCTGCCACTACCTGGTTTCCAGATTTGGATCCATCTGTGTATATTGGAGTATACTGGGGATAAATAGCTCTTATTTCTAAAAAAATTGTAGCTGATAATCATTTGGGTGTGTTTCAGATTTTTGATTCTTTGATAAATCCAACAAAATAAAGGGTTTTTTGTAGTGCTGCACAATTAATTGCATCGCAATTGCGATGTCAGCCTGTGCGATTATATGACAGCAAAATGTTGCAATTATATTAAATAAATAAATGTGTGGACTTGTTAACAAAAACCTTCTGATAACAGTTTGATGATTTTTCTTGCTGTTTAAAAAAGAAAGAAAAACAAACAAAAAGGCAGTGCACGTGTGGCATGAACGTGTGTGGCGTGCGTTGTCACTTGTGTGTGCGCAGCGCAGAAATACCAAAGCGAATATGGATGCAGAGGAGATTGACAGTGATCTGGTAGCTGAAAAAAACCTACGTCTGTTGTATGGCGGTATTTTGGATTTAGGATTACTGACACTGAGCAGTTGCTACATCACGTGGCAATACAAAAACATTTCTAGTTTAACAAATACACATTTTAGCATTATCCCTAAACTGTGTGTGGATTTTCCTTAAAACCCATCAAGTTGACTCATGATACCATTTATTATAATCGCACATCGCAATGTTAGAATCAATAACCGCAATGGGAAAAATTACCCAAATCGTGCAGCCCTAGTTTTTTGATATCCCAAGGAGGAATTTTGCAAAAGTGGGTTTGTTCCAATTTGTTCTTCAAGACTGTACATAACTTCAGTAATGAAAAAGGTAGATTGATCTAATTTGAAGCCGAAAAGACTGTGAAGTCCAAACTTATTGCTAATTGTCAGATAAGTTAAGACACAGTCTTAACTAAGTTTCTATGTTTATGCAACTGACCACTGGAGTTGCTCCTTGGGTGAACTTTTGTTGTTAAAGGGATCGTTCACCCATAAATGAAAACAATGTTATCATTTACTCACTCTCATGTTGTTACAAACTGGTATAAATGTCTTTGTTCTGATGAACACAAAGAAAGATATTTTGAGGAATGTTTATAACCACACCAATACCTTGACTTCCATAGTATTTTGTTCCTACCATGATAGTGCCTCTGAAAAAAGAAAGTTTATATTTTTTTCTGTGGAGGAGTGGCTGCCAATCTGTGTTTGCCATGGGATCTCCTGTCTTGTGTCTTGACCCAGCCCTCTATTTATTGTTTTTTGTCTCCCCTCCCTCAGTATTCCCTGATTAGGTGCCATAGTTATTGGGCTTTTGTTTGAGGTCTTGTGCCGGTTCTTTGTTTATTCTGCTGTGTTAAGTCAAGTTTAGTTGTTCGTTTGTTTCCCTCTTATGGGAACTTTTGTTTGTCTGCCCTGCAGTGAGTAGTTTGAGCCTTCCAGTTTAGGTCCTGTTTGTGTTGATTTTAATAAAATATTTTTTGTCAAAGTCGGTATCTTACTTAACATTTACTTAACATTTACTTAACAACTTACTTAACATAAAATTTTCTTTTGATTGCCATTCCGAAGATTTTAATTGACTACATCTTTGGAATGGCATTAAAAGCAGGAAAGTGGATCTCTGGGCCAGAGTTGAGAACCTTTGGACTAAATAGTTACATGTATGCGTTTATACAAAGCGACAAAGATTAGGAAACAAGAAAGAAAGTTAAAAATTTTTTTGGAAGAGATGAGTTTTATAAGTTGTTTTTTGAATGTTGAAGAGATGTGGCTGACCCGACTCCTAAGTCTATACTGTATGATCTACATTTGAGTACTTTTAAACATTAAAATTGAATCTATGGCACAGGGGTTTATTTGTCACAGAAACAAAGTAAATGAAGTTTCTTTGTAAATAATCTTATCTTCATGTTCTGCTATGGTTAGAAATGCTGGTGCCTAGCTCTCTTGTTACTTGGAGAGTAATTTAAACAAACAAGCGTGTTTATTGAAGAACAGGATGGTAGAGGAAATACAGGCAAGATATTGAGAGTTAATGTACTAGTATTTGGATGTTGTCCTTTGTATTAACAGAGAGCACACACACGCACGCACGCACGCACGCACACACACACACACACACACACACACAACCAGAGAGATGAAGAGGGCAGTTTTAGGGGCTGGTTTCAGGTTAGTAGAGTTGAATTCAGAGGACTTGGAGAATGTAGATGCAGACAAAAGAGATCGGGCAGAAATGTCATTAATCACTTTGGACTGTGCCTGCTGCGCCATGACTTGTTATGGTTTCAACATTCATCAGCTCGCTTTCTGATTGGGTATTGTTTCGTTCCACGTGACAATCTACAGTGTGCGTTTGTCTTCGAGGTTCCCCCCACAGAGCAGGATTTTTGATTGTAAATATTCAACATGTTGTACATTTACAATTTGAGACGTGCTAAGACTCTCTTAAAGGGGTCATATTATGAGATTTTTTTAAGATTTAAAAGAAATATTTGGTGTCCCCAGATACGTATGTGAAGTTTTAGCTCAAAAAGCATGTTAAAGTTGACACTTTGTAGGCCTGATCAAAGATGTGCCATTTTTGTATGTCATTTAAAATGAAAATGAGAGGGTGAAATCCAAACATTGATCACAGTGATGGTGGTTTGTTATATATTGAAACTCAATTGTGCTGTCAATAATTTTTTCTCTCTCTCTTTCTCTCTGCACTAAATAGCAGTGCCGTGGTTGGTTAGTGCAGATTAACCCTTAAACAGGCAAACTATGTGGAAAACTATGAGTTGTTTCTCCCAGGATACATTGCCCTATTAAGGTATAAAAAAGGATTAAGTCATCAATATTTATTTTTTATTTGCAGCAAAAATTATATGATTCTGACTCCCTCTCTTGCTCTAAAACATGCCATACATATTTTTTCATCCATTTTAAACAGTGTAAACAACAGGTTTGCTAGTAACAATACATGTAAATATACAAAAACTAAATGTAAGTATAGGGCTAACTATAAATGAGCAATTCTGAATGTCTTTATTGGTGCTTTTTTATTTTTTTAGATAATAACAATTTGGTAAATTATTTAGCAATTGATTAATTTTGTACACTACCTTAACTACCCCTCAATGTAAACTATATGTGTTTCATGCAGAGGCCTTTTATCGGCTGCAATTCAGAGGAATGCGTGCCTGGCATGAGGAAAAATAACTAAATTTCATGGTGTTATTACACTGTTGCACTGTCACAAAAACTTCATCTTCATCACTTTTCTCAAAATCTGAAGAATTCATTGGTATTGGCTCTATAACTCACATTCCTTATAACATAAAATGAGCTAGTTGTGACACCATAAAAGAAAATATCCAGTTAAAATGCTAAGATGCAGTCACCTAAATAATCAGTAAAACCTGCAAATTTGATCATTTATTACATTTTTTAACTCAAAATACAAAGATAGGCTATATTGTGGTTAATCCCTTTTTATACCCTAATCAGGCAATGTATCTCAGGGTATACGTATATTTCAAAATGTGCTAAATAACAATATAAACAACATATAACCAAATTTTCTTCTTTAGCACCTTAAGACAAAGTTCACAATTAATATTAGCATTATTATTATTTTTTTCAGAAGAAAAGTAAGGTTAATATACATTTACTTACCACAAAATCTGACTGTCCTGCACCACCGGTGGCCATGTTGGATTCAGGTCAGGCTGACCATCGATAAAAAAACTTGAAGCAAATCTTGAGATTGGGTCTTAAGATTACCTGTTGGTTGAAAAAGCTTGGAAACCCACATACAGTACATACAATACACAAGCAAGATTTATCAAGTATGCAGGGAAAGCAGATGGAAAAATAAAATCTTAATTTTATTAGTATACTTAAATCATGTATATTGTCAAATAACGTAAGGTAGGCCTAACTTGTGTCAAAAAATATGTATATGGATTTTGCAACATTTTGTTTTACTTGAACATTTTGTTTTATATGAAACTTACTTTTATCCAATAAACTGAGATGATTTTTGCATAAAATAGATTTTTGTTTCTTGCAATAGAGGATGAATAGGCGAATGATTATTAATAGACGATTCATTGTTACACCAATGACTTAAAAAAAAATTTGATTTGTAGATAATTATTATATAAAGCCATTCGTATGAAGTCGCGCTCAAGTTTATTTTAAATCTAGACGCACGGCAAGCGAACTCAAAAAAAAGAACGCGTCTGAAGCAAAACTCATGTTCACAGGCGAGCAATGACGTGGCACGTCCTGCGTTTTCCATGCAGATGTTAATGAACCCTAATGCAAGAATTCTTCAATAAGTGGTCGGACTGGGGACACTTTGGCATAAGCGGGGGGGACATCTTTCACCCGCAAATTACGCGAGTGGGACTGCTGTGACTCCTGGCAGCATAGCAGCCAGCAACCTTCAACCCGTGGCATGACAACACCGGCCCTTGTGGCCAAAAAAAACCAGACCGGCCCACCGGAAAATCTCCCGGTCCTCCCTATGGCCAATCCGGGCCTGGATATAAGGATTGGATGAAAAAGTATTTTTATGCCCCAAACAAGACACTGAAGGGAGCGTATCCCTTGGTGCACATTACCCGTTTAAGGGTTAAGGGCGGTATTATTGTAATTGGCCTTGCTACCTACCTCACAAAACAGGCGAAATCTGAACAACCTAATTTTTCACATGCTTGCAAAGAATGGCTTACCCAAACTAAGTTTTTTTTCTTCACATTTTCTAGTTTGACAAGATCATTGGGGACCCAATTATAGCACTTATACATGGAAAAAGTCAGATTTTCACCCTATGACCCCTTTAACACACTACAGGAAAATCCTGAAGTAAATTAGTTCAACGTCGAAGATGATCGTGACTTTATCTAGGATTGTATAAGGGGAAAATCAACCCAAATTCAGCCCGATTATCTTTGGGTGCTTACCAGGTTTTACATGCAGGGTGAAAGGCTGTGGGGGATTATGGGAAATGTAGTCCAGGTGAAAAGTATTTTCATTGTTAATTCTTGAATGCACTATTAAGTCACTTTGGATAAATGTAAAATTATGCACTTTCCAGTCACAAATGCATTTTATCTTTTTTTAGATTTGCCATAGTTCACAATAGACATGTAGGTATGATTCAAATGTCAGCAAAGTTTGTTATTGGCTGCTTATCAGGTAGCTGGTTGCAAGCAACTTTTCATGTTAGCTAGCTGGAAAAACGAAAATGCGTTTTCTTCCCCCGGGCTGATCAATGTCTTCATTCAACACAATTTTTTAGCGATGTGTGTAATACAGTGCGGTCGTGTGTAAGTAGTGAATGACAGATAGTGAAGTCAGCTGTGTTGGCAAACGCCTCTTTATAAACAGGGCTGAGCGCGTGCCTAGAGGACACGCCCATCGGCGAGGCAGTTGTACAACAACTGTGACGTCACACACTGAGAGTTACATACACACATTAGGATGGACACGGCGACTATAAAACAACAAAGCGATCGTCTTTGACAGTTCAACTAAACGGCTGTATTGGAGACCGTCAGATATGTTGTCATGGTTCGCGGCTCTTCTGGCGGGAATCTTTTCCGCGCATCTCGCGCAGCGTCTGTGTTTCCCGTACTTTTGGAGGGACGCGCGGTATTTAATGAAAGTCATACGGTACGGAGCCCGTCTGGAGTTATACAAACGAACCAAGAAGGTCGTGACGGTGGTGGACAGATTTGTTGAACGAGCCCGGAGGACTCCTCACAAACCCTTCATCGTTTTTAACGGAGTGACGTCTACGTACGGAGAGATCGAGGCGCGCAGCAACCGAGTGGCGCGGGTGTTTGAGCGCGCAGTCAATAAAGGAGACACGGTGGCGCTCCTCATGAACAACGAGCCCGACTTCATCTCCGTTTGGTTCGGATTCGCCAAACTGGGCTGTGCGGTGGCGTTTCTCAACACCAACATCAGATCCAGATCGCTGCTGCACTGCTTTAACTGCTGCGGGGCCAGACTGCTGGTGGTCGGCGCAGGTAAACCGGTTTCATCTAAACAGGTTTATGACTAACGTAGTGAATCTGACAGATAACCAGTCAAATGTTGTCTGTACACTTTCACTGTGTTTGTAATATAAGCGAACGACAAAATTCCAATGATCACCCACGTAACAGTTAACAGTTCCTTCGAGTAAGCTAACTTATTCACAAGGAGCGTATTCTTACTAAAGTATGTTTGTATATTAAAGCTATGGATGGGCGTCTGAAGCAAAAAAATGTGGGTGGGTCCAAAGCATTTACTGGAGTGAGTGCCATTTTTGTATTTTCGTGCCTTTTATTAAAAAATTGCTTGTAAAGCCTAAAAACTTTGTTTACATTATTGTGTCGCGAAGAAGCATTTGGCGAAAGTAGTAAAAACACGAAATGGAGTTTAATTTATATGGGCTAATGCTGAGCCAAGTGGAATGGATTTGAGGACGGAGCATCTTGAAAGTCAAGGATGTAGCTAAAACGCGGAACGGAGTTTAATTTATTATGGCATTCCTCCATTGGGATGGATTTGACTGACGGCGCTCTGACAAGTAAACCGACAAATGCTCTAAATTAGAAAAAAAGTCAATGGGTCCAATATCACTGGCCTTAAAAAGTGGGTGAGTTTTGCTTCTGACGCCCATGGCCATGCCTTTCTTTTATAAACCAATCTGATGGATACCTTATTAGTTCAGTTATGGTGGTGTAGTTAGTAGATGACTGTCAGTTACCTCAACAATCTGATCTATCTGTGATTTCAAGCAGAACTTGTGTGCCTAATTCTTGATTATTTAAACAAGTCTAAAATAACTTTGAATGATTGACATCTGCTATGTTTATATGATTTTTAATACACACACTACCGATGGCATCTTATAGGCTTCAATGTTTTAATATCAGGCTAATGATTTATTCTCTCCTAAAGCAAAACCTCATTCAAAAAATATTTAAGTTAGATTAATAATTTTTTTACACAATAAACACACACATCCCTGCTACAAATGAACACTTAAAGTTTGTTTGTGGGATCTACCGTTATCATACAATTACACAGAAAGTGACAGGAGTGCAAATGTTACCCCATAGGTGGGGTTCATTGTAACAAACAGAGGGTTTGTTGTAACACCTGCTAGAAAATTTTGTTGTTTAACACAAATAATTCAATAAAATACTGTCTATATACTAAAGGTGGATATTGTTTATATATCTGCCTATAATAGATAGATATTCACACATTCATCCATCCATGATCCTTCATCTAACCATCCTTGTGTTATGCAGCAATGCTTAATAGATTTTTATAAAAGTGGTGCACAATTAAGACAATAAAATCATAATTGTGAGTTATTTCCTCTGAAGAAATGTACTTCCCTGCCTCCAAAACAGTCTTTGTTCAATATCTTTACAAAAACACATCAAAACCTTTCACAAATTCACAGTAGATCTTCTGACAGTAAAAGAAAAAGACCAAAAGCACAGATTGCTCGGCCCTGTAGAAATAAGTAAAGTAGCCGTTTTACAATTAACCCCGTGTTACATTTATAAAAAGAACTTTACCTGAAACATTTATAAGCTTGTATTGTCCAGTTTATCAGTCCTAGCTGAACCCCCCACCCACACAAACATACATCTGTGTTAATGATGAGAAGTGTTTTTCTTTAGGTTAATATCAAACTTAATATTATTTGTCTCTTGTAGATCTTTTAGAAACTTTAGGGGACATTCTTCCCAGTCTTCAGGAGGACAATATTACAGTCTGGTGTATGAAACGGGAGATCTCTCATCCTGGTGTCCACAGCCTGCTAGATGAAATAGATCAAGCTTCAGATGATCCAGTGGTATCTGATCTCGGGTCTGTCAGCTGTCTGAAGACCCCCACACTTTACATCTTCACCTCAGGCACTACTGGTACGGGAAATTCTTCTCTGTGTCTGTTTTCCAACTCTGATCTTGTTTTTCAGGTCGAAGACTCCGATGAACAGGTTAAGGCAGAAGTGGATTATGTACAGAGTACTTGTTATCTAGTCTAAAGGATAATTTAAAGCAGTGTGTAGGTTATACACTGCAAAAAATGACTTTCTTAGTATTTTTGTCTTGTTTTCAGTAGAAATATCTAACAATTCTTAAAACGGGTCATTTTGCTCATCAAGAAAATACATCTTAAGAAAATAGTACTAGTTTTTTGACAAAAAATATACAATTTAAGTGAATTTGTGCTTAAAACAAGCAAAAAAATCTGCCAATGGGGTGAGAAAATTTTACTTGAATTAAGCGTTTAAGAAAAACGAAATCTTATTTCACAATTTTTTTTCTCACCCCATTGGCAGATAATTTTGCTTGTTTTAATGACAATGTCACTTAATGTCATCTTAATTTAAGAATTTTTTGATATTTCTACTGAAAACAAGACAAAAATACTAAGTAAGAAAGTCATTTTTTGCAGTGTATGCCATAGGCTATGTGTAGGCTGTGTATAGATCTGTGTAGTCTGACAAACGTCTTGCCAAAAATTTTAACAATACACATGTTCTATGCAGACCGCAATTGCTGAGATTGCTGAAAATAAATCTGCCTCAAATTTCTTCATAGGCATTTACGGTAAGAACAAAGTTCTTGAAATGAGTGGGTGGGCCAAGTTGAGGAGTTATTTAACTCAAACTGCAACAAAACTTGCTGTCTTTTTACCTCCATGACTGCTGGTCTTCTCAAATCATACACAACAAACTGCTGCTGCTGCTTTGTTTGTGGTTACTGGCCAAGCTGCGTCTTCTTTGGCTGTTGCATTGCTACTGTGGGTTACACGCGTGGATACTGCCTACTAGTGGTCTGCATGTGTAGTTGCACATTAACGCAGACGAGGACACAGAAGTATATATTGAAACCAGCGCGTAGCCTAGGCTTGAACTACGCACAACTATAATGAGCCCTTAAGCATGAGGTGCTTGAACACCGTTGTGTTTTCTTTTTACTTTTCTGCTCAAAAAAGTACATAGGCATTAGAGAGCCCAGATTTGTGACCCTGTCTGTGAAAACCTAGCTGTCATCTTTTGTGATTTACCGTTTTCTACATAATTTGCATTTACGAGATGCTTGTATCCAAAGCAGCTTACAGTGCATTATAAGGTATTAATAAAAAAAAATTGTGATTAGAACGTATGACCTTTTGCACTGCTAGATCATTCTGTGGAAAATATAGCCTTGATATCTTTAATATATTGACTGAGTAAGATTATGTCACATGTTGAAACCAAACTTTGATGCTCCAAATCTCACCATTAGATTATGAAACTTTAGTCTGAATTTTACAGACAGGACCACACGTAGGGCTGGGCGATAAAATTAAAAAACTTTATTCCTGCCAAATGTAGATGGTCCCATTACCAACACTTGGTAATTCCACAGCATCTTTTTGTTCTGAAGGGTGACATTGATTTAAATGATGAAACAGGTTTGTGGTGTTGCCTGTTTTTGATGGCACGAGTCGTCTGCACAGTTTGCAGTGCATTCAAGTCTATCCTCAAAAAGTTTTGCAAGGCTGGAAAAGACCTTGGCTCTCATTATCATGCAATATCCACTGCTAAAATCTTCCTTCGTAACTCTCCGCATCTGTCACCAGACACAGCAGCCGGATTGGTTCGCAAAGTCTGGTTTGACATTCAGCGGAACTTTGCGAGGAAGGGGCGTGAAGGAAATCGAGAGTAAGGAAAGCATTTTTCGCTATTAAAAAAGACAAAGATGGTGTTGAATATATCTCCTTGTCTCACAACGCAGAAACAAAAAAACAGCCAATCCTAACAAAGATTGCTTCAGAGGATTCATGTTTTCCACTCCTGGTTACCCTCTTTGCCCATTCAAAAGTTTGAAAAAGTATATCGCAAAATGCCTGCCTGATGCCACATCCTTTTACCTATATCCACTGAGGGTCCCACAGGAAGAGCTCAACAGGAGAGAGTGCTGGTATTCCCATGAACCGATGGGTGTAAACTTTCTCGGAAACATGCTTCTGCGCGTCAGCGAGTTAGTAGGGTTATCCAAAAGATACACCAACTATTCAGTGAGAAGCACCGCAGTTCAGATCCTGTCTGAGGCACGTTTGGAGAATAGGCAGATTATGTCTGTTATGAGGCACAAGTGCGAAACAAGTCTGCAAAGCTATTGGAAACCATCGGTTAAAGGAAACTCCTTCTGGGGACACTCCTGTAAGGAGCTTGATCCTTTTGGGAAACAAAAATGCAACTGAAGATGCAACAGCAAATCAAGCCACAGATATCGAAAAAATGATCATTATCAAATTATTGGCCAGCACTAGTAATGCGTCACACTTTTAAATTTGTTCATTGACGTCTTGAGCAAAACGTGAATGTAACGATTTTTTACTTACTATAGAATCTGTTTGTTTGTTTGTTTATCTGGTCTGTCATATGATCTTTTAGTTTTATTGTCATCTATTAAACTTTCTCAGAGACAGAATATTTATTTATACTGTAAGCAAGGTTGGATAATGCAAGCTTTATTTACACTAGTAAGTGTACATACTCGGATGATGCAATAGATGATAAGGATACATTACACTTTATCCAGTTGTCATGTACCACTCAGTTTAAAAGCCCTGCATTATACACTTACAATATACTTCTGTACTGTATAAACCTTACTGTAGGGCACAGAACAGCATTACTGTGGTATATTACAGGTCTAACAGGTCAAAGCACACTTGCTCTCTCTCTTTCTGTTCGTAGGTATCTGCACAATGCAGATATCCATCAGAAGAAGTTAGCTGAGGTCTGGGTTAAAATCTCTTCAAATCTCAAGGAATTGTGATGTTTCAGACGGTTTGAATCTTTCATAGTGTTTGCTGACTGTTGAGTGTTGGTTTTCTTGTAGGGTTACCCAAAGCTGCAGTCATCACCCATTTACAGTCACTGAAGGCCGCAGGTGGATTTTGGGCTTATGGTGGCACTATAAATGATATCATCTACACGCCACTTCCTCTCTATCATAGTGCTGCTTCACTTGTTGGCATTGGAGGAACCATTGAACTGGGTAAATAATCACACCACTTCATCAATAGCCTAAGTAATATTGAACATAAGAGATACTACTAAAACACTTATGTGAAGATAGAAATGTTTCTTTTTAAAACTTGAAAGAATATTTTCAACTGATGATATAACACTTTCACTCCTTTTTAAATGTATTTTCATCTTGCTTTTAATAAAGTAACATAGATATAATAATAATAATAATAATTCTTTAAGTCACAGTATAACATTGCAGTTAAGCCCGGAGTATAGTTTGATGACGTACACAGGACATATTTTGGCCTTTAGAGTTTTACCCCACCTTTATTGCTAATACTCATTAGTAATAAAAGTCCATGAATAACCATGTAGTAATGCATTGACTAATAAATTGTAATGGGGTGGACAAAAAAAGAAATACTAAAAGTTAAATCTTAGCTAAGACTGAAGACTTAAGGATTCATATGTTAATAGTGCCCACATTAACTACATGTTAGGACATGTTTGTTAGTTAATATTTTAAATAAAGGCAGGGTCCATGATGTCTGAAAACCAATGTTGACATTTGGTCCAGGACCGGACAATTAGGATCATCGGGACAACGCTGCAACATGTGTGGATTGGGGAATGGACGAGTCATAATTTGACAGGATTAATTTTTCGTCACAACAACGTGATGCGCTTTGCCACGTATTTTATATACACGGTTCTGTCAGTCAGCATAACTGATGATGTCAAATGTCTTAAAATAACCACTAGAGCAATGTTTGTGGTAATTGTCTGGAATAATTGACTCCGGTCCTTTTGAAATATTTGAAAATAATGCACACCTGCGGTGTTACTCCGCTTCGCGCTGTGCCGCATTAAGGGCCGTTCACATTATAACGATAACTATAGCGTTAACTATAACAGTAACTATATTAGCGACAATAACTTTATGCTAATTCGCTCGCGAGGCACAGTACTCCCGCAAATCATTTACCTTCAATGGCATTAACTAATATTGCATATTTCCTTTAATAAAAACGCTTGTAAATGTTTACATGTCATGAACAGCATATTTATACATTTATTGTTGTAGCAGATGTCCTCAACACGCTGTGAATCTAGTAGTTTGTGTAATCTAATAGTCAATGAAGCAAAAACATTACGTAGTCAATTTCACGGCAAATATTTCAGCGCTGGATACCTGAGGTCATTTTGTGTTATTCTTCTTCACCGTGTCATCTGTCTTTAGAAATGCGCATGCAAGTTCAAATCAATTTGATTGGCTGTAAATGGTTTATTGTTCATCAGTTGGGAAAAAATCGTTCAGAAAGTGATCCCACGATATCGTTCATTGTATTCTTATCATTATAGCCAATCTCTTTAATATAAAAAGATTTGTAAAACTATAGTTATAATTTTAATGTGAACTACTTTGAGTCCCATCGTCAATTATGCCTTACATAGTTGTACGGATTATTTCAATGATGGATTGGCTGGCAGTATTTTTTATCAGTCTACATTAAAAACAGTCAAGGTACCAGTGTTAATACAGAGATCACTCAGACTGAATTTGTAAATCTGGCATCAAATTGTTTAAATAGTTGATATATTTAGAGTTATGTGTAGAGTTGTGATATGGATTAGACTTGATGCTGATTGTCTAAAAAACAGAAATTGGTTGAGGTAGAGTTTGAGTCATTGCCAGCTAGTATCAAAGACAAACAGAGACACTAAGATCTACAGATCATTGATCAGATTCTGTAATACACACGTCCTTTGAGTCATTTTTTAAATCTGTGTTGTTATGTTTTAACTGATGTTACCTTGTTTAGATTAGATTGCTGCAGAAATCTTCATGATGTATTTGATGATTTACTATAGGTGCCACCTGTATTCTGAAGAAGAAGTTCTCCGCCTCTCAGTTCTGGACTGACTGTAGAAAATACAACGTCACCATATTTCAGTATATAGGAGAGCTGTGTCGATATCTGTGTAATCAGCCTGTGGTAAAGTATACCATCTCTTCTGTTTTATATATCCATCACTTCATACGTGACCCTGCCTGCAGTGTTAACCCAGCTTTGTACTTCTAAAATCTTAATGTACAGAACATTATATTATTGATATAATACTGATGTATTTAATTTGACTTAGTAAGAAAATGTCAAAGATTGAAATCAGTGACAAATAAGGTTTTCAACTGATAAAAAAATTCAGATATTTTTAACAATTTTAAACAATGTTTTTTAAGCGTTTTAACTGACATGTGAAGACAAAACTCAATTTAAATCTTAATCAGGCAGTATTTTTGGCTACCTATAGAAATCTGCAACATTTGCCTTCAACTTCCAAATATGTAAATTCATGCTAAATAAACATATTTACATAAAATCCACATTATATGTTATTTTTAGTATTATCCAATGTGACATAGAATTTTACTACATAGTGTGCTAGTGAGGAAAAGAGGAAGTTAACAAAATAAAATTCACAATAAAATTGCTCCAGTTTGCTTTTTATCCCTGATGACATTGGCTGACAGCCGGTTTTGGGACAGAATGCTCTTTGTAATATTTAAATATATTGTTGTCAGGACTCATACAGTAATGCCTGTGGCAGAGGGTTTATTTGAATTTTTTTTTTTACGGTTTGTTTGGCTTTTTTGTATGTCACTCTAAGGTTCGGACAGTTATCCGGTATGACATTGGCTGTTTCTCAATATGCGTTCTTCAGCGATCTTGCATCCTTGTGTCCTCGCTCTATGTCATCATTAACAGTCCAAGTTTAATTCCAATTCTCAAGAACGCAATTACATAGGACGCATGAAAATACCCGGATGAGTTCTTGATATCGAAGATGCATCGAGTGCAGACTTGCGCTGTGAAATCTGGGGAGGTCACGTGACCAACAGGAAGATCGCACACATCTCAATTCTCACAAGTGCGTTCTGTGTTCCGCGACCTTCTAAGTTCGTTCTTCCAAGGTCGCCCGGCAAGACCAGTCTCCACGAGAACGCAAGTCCGTTCTTTGCGTTCTTGGAATTGAGAAACAGCCAATATGTGACTATGGTCCCGTACACACTGCATATTAATTCGGTTGCCACTTCACCTTTTAATGCTTAATCCTGTTCTGTACACACACAGTTCAGTAATTTACAGGACTGACAATCGCATTCTACAACCGAATAACTCACACAAAATGCAGGTCGTGACAACCGCATTTACAGAAACTCTGCTTAGTGTGTAAGTTACATAACTGAACTGAACAACTAGTAGTTAATAAAGTGTTTAAACGTGTATCATAAACAGGACAAGTCTCTCTTCTGAAAAAATAAATTCCTAGAAGGGGGGAAAAGTCTTCTGTATGCGTGGTTCAGAAAATGGCAGAAGCACGAGCGTTTGCTGACTAGTGTTGCCAGATCTTGCACTAAAAAAACACGAACAAGAAAAATCTAAAATCTAAATGCTTTACCTCAAAGATCAAAATATTGGGACCGGCACTGTATGAACACCAAAAACGTGATCGCTTCATGAGCCAAAAAATATAAACGCTTAAGCGCCAAAACTGTATTTACGTACAAATAGACAAGAACCTGGCAACACTGCAAGACTGAAGCAACCTCACAAAAGCGTACAATACACCAGTGGTTTTCAATCTTGTCCTAAGGGACCCACTGCTCTGCACATTTTGCATGTCTCCCTTATCTAACACACCTGATTCAGATCATCAGCTCATTAAGGGAGAGATCCATGAAGAGAACTGGGTGTGTCAGTTAAGGGAGACATACAAAATATGCAGAGCTGTGGGTCCCATAGAACAAGATTGAAAACCACTGCAATACACAACGCCAAGACGGAGGTTTATTGCAAAACAAAATGCTGTTAAATTATTTTGGTCAAAGCTGTGTTGCTATGGTTATTTCTGTGTCAATCATCACATTTTTGGGAGTGAGTCTTAATCCGTACAGACATGAATCGAACATTCAGTGGATTCACTCCTGCATTTAAATGCGGTTGTCACGAAAGTTTGCAGTGTGTATGAGACAGTGTGTTCACAGACAGGACATGGTCACATATATCTGTATATGTGGGTAATTCAGAAAGCTGCTTTTTATATACACTATCAGCGGCCGGCTATATAATCTGCTTAAAATAGTTTTTATACTACATGTGACATTAGTAGTGTTTGTTGCTCGTCTCTTTCCTAAATCTGGTTGTTCTAATAACAGATTTAAACAAATGAGACTGCAGTAAAGAGATTCACTGACTTCACTCCCATTGGTAGTCGCTGTTGAAAGTTGCCTATCATTTGCATAAAATTAAAATGTTCTCAGTTTTGTAATGTCTCTAGACACCCACTTCCTGTTGCCAATGGCTTATGTCACTGGAAGTAGCCAAACTTCTATTGTAGTGAATGGGATCATGTCTCTCTGTTTACTGGCAGTGTGAACCCAGCATAAATCATCTAATAGTTTTTAAGACTGATCTTACATTTTTTAATAAAGGTCTAATTTGAATCTAAAACATTGTTATTATACATTTTAAACCCTATAAAACCCTAATGTTTTTTTTTTTGAAAAAATAAGTTTAGCGGTGTTGCTTAAGGGTCAGTGAAATGTGAATGTGTGAGTTGTGGTTTATGTAGAGCAGACATTAGGCAGTGAAACATACAGATAGGTAAAGTAGTAACTTTGTGTGGATCGGTCTGTCCTCGCAAAGATCAATGAAGAAATCCACTTTGTCCTCTGCAAGAAGCCAAATAAACAATCTGTGCCAGTGAGCTCGTGTTGAGTTCTTGTGCGTAATGAACACAAAGCTCTTTTGTGTTTGTCATTCATGCTTCATGAGCATCAGGACATCAGTGAGTGAAAGATCTGTTTGTGTCTGTACACTGACACGGTCTAGATGAGCGCACACACACACACAGGTTCTCACAGTCTTAAGTTCTTACTGTGCATTTACACAAGACGCAAATGAAGCGAATAAATCAAGCTATTCGTGCGTAGTAGTTGGACGCTTAAACATTGAGTTAACTCGCGTCATTCGGCTCAATTTGCCGGCTTTAGCTAGCTTGTATATAGCTCAAATTGATTAAAGAGCGTTTTTTTACAACTTGCCGCCTCACTCACTTTCTGCCAAGCAAGATCCTTTTTATTCCTGTTTCTATAAAATTATAAAGTTTGTCGTACAGTTTCGTATTTCTGCCTCCGCTTGCTACATCATAATCACGTCACTACTACAGCAAGCTCCTGATTGGTTAAGGTAGAGTGAATATCCACTAAAGTTCAGATTTTTCAACTTACGCACTTGAAACGCCGAAGAGCTCAATTGGTGATTCGGATGTCTATCACATCTTTGCATTGTTTTAACATGTAAATCACTCGTGCTTAATGCTTCATTCGCCTCTGGTGTGACTCTTCTGTAGCTACATCTTGTAAAATAGTCCCCAGCTATTAAAAGTTACCAAGGGAACTATTTTCAGGCACTGCGTAATATCATTGTGCATGTTTCACCCATGGTACGACAGCAAAGTCCTTTATTATTACGCCAGAATGGGAGTATAGTTCCTAGCCATATCGGCCTAGAAAATCACAACTTTTAATTTTCCGTCGTTCTTATTACACAATGTAACTACAAAAGAGACAAGTTTTAAAAAGGAAAAATATCAGAATAATTTGGTTATTTTTGCTTGCGATGCTAATGGTCTAATCAGATTCAATGAATTATGCTAAGCTATGCTAAAAGTGCTAGCGCCAGAACTGGAGATTGGCCGAATGGATTCCAAAACACTACAAATCAATTATTTAACTTTATAAAAAAAAATGGAGTGTCTCTTTAAGTGCAATGTTAAAGTGATTGATGTAAATTGAAGAAATGTGAATGTCATGTGATCAGTAGTGTCTGTGTGTATCTGTTCACTATAGGCTGAGAATGAGAAGGATCATCGGGTACGGATGGGTGTTGGGAATGGTCTCCGTCAGGACGTGTGGAGAGAGTTTCACCGACGCTTTGGCGAAATCTGCATGTGTGAAATCTACGGCTCAACCGAAGGAAACCTGGTCTTCATGAATCACATTGGCAAGATCGGAGCCGTTGGCCGATCCAATTTCTTATACAAGGTCAGTTCAGAAGTGAACGGCAGTAAACCCTCAGGTTAAAACAGGTTAACAAGGTTGTCAAGTTTAAAGTGCAAAATAACATGATCATTCAGGAAAAATACCCTCATCAGCCTGTATAAACAAGTGTATAGATTTGTACATATTTGTAGAAGACATTGTGTAGTGATGCACTGAGTTCCAGTCAACACTGGGGTCAGATGGTCAATGACAGAGAGGATAAGAACAGAAATTTCAACCCTATGTTCCAGATTTAGTTTGAAACTCTGTACTGTTGAAGGGGGGTTTAATGCTATTTCATCCATTCTAACACTAAGAGTTGTTACCCCTTATGCTAAACATAAGCAAATTGTCAAGTATTTCTGGGCCAAACTCACGCCTCCTTTTTCTACAAGTTTCGGAAAGTTATTTTTCGAACGGGGGTATCCATTACAACTGATTGACCCCATATTCCTTTTATGGGAGTTTTTCCTCCTGCACTTTAAAGCCCTTTTCACACAGACATTCCGTAAAATACACGGAAAATGCATCCTGGATTTTTCCGGGATCCTTAGATTTTTTGTTCATTCACACTGCCATGATTAGCAGGCATCTGATGGTCGCGGAAAGACCTGTTGAAAGTCCCGCCCTCTCTTCTACGCAGCATCTGAAGTTTGCAAATTATTTATTATTTCTCTCTCCAGAAACAACTCGCGTGCATTTTTGTTTATGATAAGACTATAAAGGAGCGCGTGAACGCACAGTTCTATTCTGGTGAATGATCTCAGGTTCATAATGGATATTTGACGAGCTCCCTGATCTCTGCTTTAATACAGTTTTCAGACATTTCTCATCTTGATTGTTTATATGCATTTAAAACCCGCATTTTGAGGAGCTGAACGATATATCTTGTTTATTATAGTTAAAATGAGCACGTGACGCGATATTCTTTTATGCTGCTGAATGATCTCCGTTTCAACGCAGTAAGTGACGAGCTAACTTACCTGATATCTGCTTCAGTCCAGTTTGCTGACATTTCTCGTAGTGAATGTTGTAAATCCCTCATTTTAAAGAGTTGAACCAACTTCATGTTGCCATGACGCGCGTCCTCACTACGGCACGTGCGTCATTGTTTATGCGTCTCATATATCATTTCCTGATAACTGCTTCAATCTAGCTTGCAACATTTCTCGTGGTGAATATTTATATGCATGTTATCTCTCGTTGTAAGGAGCTGAATCATAACTTTTGTTGTGATGATGCGCGCGTCCTCACTATGACACGCCCATTACGGCATTCTTTCGGCTTTTTGTTCACACAGAGGGTTTTCCGTGTATCTTACTAGGTCCTCTTTCCGGCAACGATCCCAGAAGATTAACAGGATGAGTTTGTGTTCACACAGACGCTTGTCTGGCAATTTTACGGGTATTTTCTGGGACCAAAGGTCTGTGTGAATGGGGTTTTAGTGAGAGCAAGAACGCGCAACAGCACGCAACAACTTGGTTCATGGTTCGACAAAAGAAGTGTGTTTGTGGATGTTAGGAGAAGAAAACCTTATTTAGTTTTCCATGTCTTAAGACAACAGGGGATGTGGTTAGTTTTTCCCAGACAGCAACGTAATTGCGAATAGGTGTATGTTTGTTCCCTGGATGCATTTCGGAGAGTATTGCTTTACAAACAAGGCTCAGTTGGATGCCGCATTTGGCACTTGTTTACAACTGATGGAGCGGTCCCAACTTTAAAAGATCCTGTTTAGGAGTCGCAACCACAGGCGAAAGTAAATCAAAATATCACGTGTTTTGTTTGCAATCCGTGCATATGTGCATATGATATAAACAACACCAACAACAGCAAACATTTTCAGCTTCAGTTGGCATTTTACTGCACTTACATGGAAAAAACACATCAAGATTTACGCATTTTTTTATTAAAATAGCGGATAAATATACCTCATTGACAGATTTTTTTCTTGTTTTATTCACAAAATCACTAAAATGTGATATTTTTGGTCTAAAAACTAGACTTATATTCTTGGGTCGTTTTGCTCATCAAAAAAAGGAATCTTAATTTAAGAATTTTTAGATATTTTTATTTTTTTGTATTTTTTTTCTAAAAAGTCTTAATTTAAGATGTATTTTCTTGATGAGCAAAATGACCTAGGAAATAAATCTAGTTTTTAGACAAAAAAATATACAATTTAAGTGAATTTGTGCTTAAAACAAGCAAATAAACCTGATTATACTGTATATCTGAAACGCTAAGAAAGAAAGTCATTTTATTTAAGTTTGATTTCCATCGATGTCACAGCTGTTAGATTAGTATCTAAAAAGGCTGCGCATCCTCGTAACTCTTTAGCTCCGCCCACCATACGCCTTCAAGTGTTCATTTGTCTTTCTCTAAAAAACTGGAATGGCCGTTCTGTCTTTTTATAATCTGACAACACAAAGACTCTTTGGACATATGATGGATGAAGTACAGCAAAAACGGTGTGTGTTATATGTGTTATATATCAATGCTTATATTATTTCTTATAATCAGACACAGCAGGAAAATACAATGTTAATGTTACAGTCCAGAAATAACTTTTAAACTTAAATCAAAGAGTTTATGGGACAGTTTCCCAGAAAGAGTTTGGATTATTCCAGGACTAGGCCTTAGTTATGTTATGACATTTAAATAATTTTACAAACATACCTTACAAAAACAATTCTGATGTGCATCTTGAGACAAAACAATGGATATATGTTATGATGTGTCAATGGAAGATGTTTTTAAATGAAGGCAGCTCAATCATGCATTTTAGTCTGGGACTAGGATAGGCCTGTCCGGGAAACAGCCCCTAAATGTCATATCCTAGTCCCAGACTGAAATGCATGTTTAAGCTGCCTTCATTTAAAGACGTCCTGCACTGACATATCTTAACATATATCAGTAGCATTGTTTTGTTTCAATATGCATACCAGTATTGGTTTTGTAAGGTTCATTGTAAAAACTACTTAAATATCCTAATATAACTAAGGCCTAGTCCTGTCTGGGAAATTTCCCCTATGTGTGTTACTGCTCATGGGCTCAAGAGTTTACTCTCATTCTAATTCAAAACAATTTTTTATTTATAGGCCTATGCCAGCATTTCCCATCTCCAGGGTAGATCATACACTTTGAGCTATAATCTGTTTAAATAGGACATATCATGATGTTTAAGTGCTATAATTGGGTCCCCGGTGTTGCTTTTAACCTAGAAAATGTGAAATAGATCAACCCAGTAACTTGGTTTTAGTAAACCATTATTTGCAAGCAAGTGAAAAAATAGGTCATGGAAATTTGGCTCCCCTTGTTATGTCAGAAGGTGATAATACTGCCCCTTAATCTACACTATTCACTAGTCATATATTCCAAATTGACCTTTGAATTGAACTGTGAAATGGTCTGTAAGATGGGTCATCAACTTGCCAAATTTCACATTGACAAACACATGTTGATGTTGTTCTATTTTAAAGAACAAGAACTCCTTAAACCAAACTGTTAAGTGTGCAAGTAAGATAATAAGAGTAAAGAGGATATATTTCATCAGCTGTGTTTTTAAAACGGACTGGAATTTTGTTTGTTTTGGCAGATGCTTTTTAAATATGATTTGGTGAAGTATGACATGATCAGAGATGAGCCTGTGCGAGATCAGAACGGATTCTGCCAACGGGTTGAGAAAGGTGAGCACAGATGAGATCTTGTTTCATTTAAACATAAGATGCTGCAGTTGTGTATTTTTTTATCCAACCATACCAAGACAAGCAAGTCATTTTAGGAAAAGTATCCAAACCAAAGTTTATACGCATTTGAGACATGAGTTATATAAGTGCAATATAGATGTTTTAACGACAACAACATGAACAAACATTACTGCCTTTGTGGCCCAAACTTATGGTAGACTTCTGCAAAACTTCATTAACAACAGAGTCCCTTTAGATTTTTTGATTGCAAGCAAAATAATTAACCAGGAATTGCATTAACTACAAAGTTAAAACTATGTTTAGTAACCATTACTATTTAAAGGTATTGCAGAGGATTTTCTTTTTCCGGGTGGATCATCAAGACTATTGGTCCTCAGGTTCTTTTCTAAAATCAAGAAAATCCTCCGCTATACCTTTAAGGTTACTTAAACTACCAGACCCGCTATGATAAGTCTGTTTTTCTAAAGACCAGTGTGGCCAGTTGCATTAACTGTTTAGACTAGTTTTACAAGTTAGTCATGGATTTGTTTTCTTCAAAACGTATCACACATTAAAATTTAGACTGATTTCATATCAAACCAAGAAGTACACTGCAAAAAAAAATGACTTTCTAAATTATATTTTTTTCGGTCTTGTTTTCAGTAGAAATATCTAAAAAAAATCTTAAATCAAGATGTATTTTCTTGATGAGCAAATGACCTAAGAAAATAAAACAAGAAAAAAGATTGGCCAATGTTTTTTTTTTGCTTGTTTTAATCACAAATTTGCTTACATTTGATATTTTTGTCTAAATACTAGAGTTATTTTCTTAGGTTATTTGCTCATCAAGAAAAACATTTTGATTTAAGAATTTTTTATATATTTTTACTGAAAAGAAGACAAAAAGTAAGAAAGTCATTTTTTGAAGTGTTAAACTGATTAGCTTTAAGTAATTGCAAGTTGGTCAGACTAATTCTTAAGACTAGGCTTACCTTAAGTCTTAACTTACTAACTATGTTTATGCAACTGACCCCTGTCTGATTTACCAGTGATCAGTCAGCTATACATCTTTGAACATCTAGTCGAGGCTTACGTTACTGTGATAAATTAATGTATCCAATGCAACTTAGCAACTTGTGTAGAAATCAGTTTAACTAATTCATAACTACTGCAGTCTTGCTACTGGTCAGCTAGCTATTATCTGTCGATTATCATGAGTTTGTTACCTGTAATGAATTGAGTGCTTGCCTGGCTGCCAAACCTCTCTTCACACAGCAGTGATCCATGCTCGCCGTCAGGTTTCATCCAACAACAAAACAACTTGAACCCAACTTCAGTCTACTCATCACCTTAACTTTTACTGCTTTTGTAGTCAGCACCATATTACTAGCCACTAACTAAACCGATAAACAAGCACAAACCGGAAGTTAATTTTTGTTCCAGGTGCGTAACCGTCACGCCCATCCGATGAAACCATCTTTAGAAGTTATAAAAATATAAGTTAGAAAAAGCTGCCTGTCTTAACCAAACTAACTGACATTATTTGTCAACATTATTTTAATAAATAAAATATAATTGAATTGATGTGAAGCAACACTAGATGAATTAAAGGGTAATGATTGATAATTAATCACAGTTGTGATTGCACAGATAGATAAACACCTGGGGCCGTATTCACAAAGAATTTTAAGGCTAAAAGTAGCTCCTAACTGGCGAATTTAGGAGCAACTCCTAAAAATAATGGGCGTGTCACTCCTAAATTTAGGACTCCTAATTTTTTTCACTAAGAGTAATTCACAAAGCATTTAAGCCCTAAAAGTAGCACCTAAGTCTGGGACAGCTTAAAAGAAGTCGAGAGGACTCCTAACTCACTAAGACCTATTCACAAAGGATCTTAAAATGTCTTAGGTGCTGATCCTCCTTAACATGGACAGTTTCACCAACTCAAAAGCATTGCACATAACACTTAAAAGCACACTTTAATGTAACGTTAATTATATTGTTTATAACATTTGTTTCATAATTCATTACATTCATGACAAGCAGGAAGTTTTTTAGAATTACATGAAACAATAATGATATTAAATATTTAATATTATAGGCATACCTGTTGCCATGCTAGTCTGTTTAAAGGCTGCAATCTCAACCCTCTACTGCGATTGTAATGCATATACCACCGCCTCTCGCATTCGTCCGGGGTCCGCGACATAAGCGGGAATGCTGCATTGATCTGCAACAAATCCTCTCCCCAGTGATGCGCGGGTTGATCCGAAATGAGCGGATGCATGCGGTCACCCGCGGTCACGAGTCATCCAAAAATATTTTTTATGATATTCGGGTCGCGTTCGGTCGGGTCGTTTGAAATAAAGATGGTAATTAACTATTAAACAATTACTACTTAAAAAAATGCTGGCCAGGGAGCGGGTCGGGTACACTTTTTATTTTTTATTTTTTGCGGTCCGACTTGCGGGCGGGTTAGTTGAAAACGTTGGTCGGGTGCCGGTTGTTTTGTACATTGACCCGCGCATCATTGTCTCGCATGTCTCACGCTTAGTTTTGCTTGATATATCAGTGCCGAATTTCCCTTTTATTACGTTTCTTTTTTCCAGCACCAACTGGGACAGCAGCAGTAACTGATCCTGCATCCAGTTGGGCTTTCTTTTCCGTTTTGGCGAGTTCATAATCCAGCGTCATTTATTACATTAGGATTCTTCAATATGGGCAACATTTACTTGCTTTACAGTAAGTAGTCTATTTAGGCTAATAGGATGTCAATTAATCAAGCAAGTGTTAATGTAATGTCGTTTTTTATTATTAGGCAATTGGCGGTTTTCATTTGGGTATTACCTTGATTTAATTTAATTTCATTCACGACTTTTCTTTAATATATGCATTGCGATGGCATTACTATTATTATTTTGTGTAGGACACAGACATATTTCAATGTTGTAATTCCATGATTTGGTGCGTCTGTGTAATGTTACGCATGACAGCTGTCATCTAACAACCAATCACCGTGGTCATTGCAAGGCAGCTCGTGCATGAGAATTGACGTCATCCGTAGCAACGAAGACTCACTCTTAGTTTAGGAGTTATCATTTTTCCTTACTAAAAGTAGGTCTGAAAGGCGTTGTGAATAACTTTTAAGAGAAAACTCCTAGCTAAAATCTTTTAGTGCGATTTAGGAGTACTCTTAGTGATAAGATAAAATGCTTTGTGAATACGGCCCCTGATGATTGTTGTTTTATGTGTATGGTGATGATCAGGTGAAACAGGACTGTTACTGTCTAAGATCTGCTCTCAGAGTCCGTTCTTCGGTTACGCTGGCAGCAAACAGTTAACAGAGAAGAAGATCCTGCGAGATGTGTTTGTTAAAGGAGACGCTTACTTTAACACCGCTGACCTGATGGCTGAGGATGAGAACTTCATTTGCTTCAAGGATCGAGTAGGAGACACTTACAGGTACAGACTTGTTTACAGATGGAACCTGTTTACATACAGAATATAATCATCATGGGTCATTAATTTTGGGACACTGTTATTATTTCTAGATGGAAAGGTGAAAATGTGGCGACCACTGAGGTCACAGAGATTCTTGGACAGGTGGATTTTATTCAGGAGGTGAATGTGTATGGAGTCCAGGTGCCAGGTACTGATCAAACCACATCAACACTAAAAGAAAAACATTCTTTAAACAAATGTATTAATAACTAAAGAACAATAATTCAACAAAAATCAAGTCTCTGTAGGTTTCATGTGATTTTTTTGTGTAGTAATCTCTCAGTATGGCAAAGAACTACAATGTAGTTTATTCATCTGATATTTTGTTGTCACTGGATCGCTCCATTACAGAAAATATACAGCACAATGTATACAGACCCCCTTGACAATCCATTAATCTACTCTCATAATGACAAAGTGAAAACAGATTTTTAGGAAAACCTGAAATACTTAAACTTTAGCTCAAGTGCCTCTCATTTCTCTGGATGGTTGCTGACTGGAGTTTACCTGTGATGGGTTAAATTCATTGGAGATGATTTGGAAAGGCACTCATACACATCGCTACAGAAGGTCTAACAGCTGCATATCAGAGCAAAAACCAAGCCATGAGATCACAGGATCTGCCTGCAGAGCAAAGTACAGAGATCTGTTTAATGAAAACCTGTCCTACTTCAGACTGAGTTGAAGGTTTAACCAACTAACAGGACAATGACCTTAAGCACACAGGCAAGAGTCAAGACAATACAGGAGTGGTTTAGGGACGACAATGTGAATGTCCACAGACAGAGCCCCATTAAACATCTCTGAAGAGAATAAAAATGGCTGTCATACAACCTGACAGAGCTTGAGAGGATTTGTAAAGAAAATATCACAGTCCAGTTGTTCAAGGCCTCGAGGCTGTAATTGCTGCCAAAGGTGCTTCAGCTAAGTACTGAGTACTTATGTCAATGTGATATTTCAGGTTTTTTTTTTTATAACAATTACAAACATTTCTGACAAACTATTGAGTGTAGATTAATAAAAAAATCAATTCAAGGCCCGGTTTCACAGACAAGGCTTAGTTAAGCATTTTTTTATAAACACGTCTTCGAAAAATACATTACTGGTATTTTAAGTAATTTAAATACCAGTATTTAGGCAAATCAATGGCACTGTCATATGATCCGATTTCATGTTTTCATTTGTTTTTAGAGTGTTCAAAGCAGAGTTGTATAGTACTTAAGTATTTTTACTTTTCTACATAAAAGTAAATTTTCAACTATCAGTAGACAGCCGTTTTCTGTTCTCTCCAGAGATGTTGGATGTCATACTGCAGGGAACATTTGCATAGCACCGCCCTAATGTATATGCAAAGATAGAGGTGTAACCGTTGCTGCCGCCATGTCGTGGAGAGGCTGTGTTTGGCCTTTCAATAGAGGGAACATTATGAAATCAATGGTTAAGTTTTATTTACAACACTGTTTCCGAACAGTACAGCTCAAATGTTTGATTGTGTGCTGCCATTTTATGGAGGACCGTTTTCTTGAAAAGTACTGGATGAGCACAAAGGCTTTGTCTAAAAAGTGGCGCAATTCCAACTTTGATACTACAATCTGGCTCCTTGATTCACATCCTGTTAGTAGTCTATGTTTTCATATTAAAATAATTTACTACTGACGATTAGGGATGTCACAGTTACAAAAATTTAGTACCACAAAAGGTGCACGGTATTTGGTACTAAAGTCGGTACCACAGTGTGTAAAAAAAAAGAACAATTATACTTACACTTTTTTTTTTTATTAAAACATTTCAACATTATAGGAAACTTTTAAGAGCTTTTGTTTAGGTTGTCTGTGTCAATGTTTGTTGACTTTTCTCCTCCTCTGGCTGATACTGGCAAAAAGAGAGCGAATAAGAAAGATATTTTATTTATTAAACATACTTTCTGACAATGATTAATAAATCCGCTAAGGCTACAGGTGCTAAGGTGTCCTCATAAACACATACGCACGCACACACAAACTCTGAATGAAACATTAGTTTGATATCATTCACATGGATAAAAATGTTGTTATTATTATCCCTTAACATTTTAAGAACTATTTAATGCAGTGACATTAGACTACATTTTGCTGACAGGATGCCTAAACGGTGAGGCATGGTAGATAGATATAATGTTGTTAATGCAGGTTCATTAACAAATAACTGACTAACACAAAACATTATATCTAGCACAGTGTTTCCCACAATCTTTTTAGCCCCAAGTACCCCCACAGCCCTATCAGTATGGCTCAAGTACCCCTTCATCGAAACTAAACCAAAGTTGTGTTTTAAAGACAAATAATTAGTCATATTAATTAATTGACTGATGAAGCAAGTTCATTTCAACAAACCACCATCATTGCGATCAGTGTTTGCATTTTATCAGCTCATTTGCATTTTAAAAGACACAAAAACGGCACATTTTTGCTCAGGCCTACAAAATGGCAATATGACATGCTATAATTAATTATCTATAGGGTGTTTTAAGATAAAACTTCATACAGACTCTGGGAACGCCAAAGACTTATTTTACAAATAAAAATGTTTCATCATATGACCCCTTTAAGGGCCACATTTACTAACAGCTTGCACAAACCGTTATTATGGCATTAAATAACGACTGAACTTACTAAAGACACGCAGTGGATATTTACCTCAAAAAAAAAATTTTTGCGACCTTATTGCATATGCATTTGTTGAAGTTTTCCTTTTAGAAGCAACATAAAGGGAGGCGAGTATTCAATTTTGCCAGAGGAACATACTTTTTTTTTTAAATATAGTTTGCCAAGCCATGCTATGTTTAAGTTGCTGGCGAAAAGATGAGAAGTCGTCACGAGGAGAAGTCAAATCAGGTGTTTCAAAACGTCGTCTTTTACCCTTCATCTTTCGTCCTCCAGTTCTTTTTAGTGTACTTTTACTTAGCTGGAATTTCACACTCCGTCTCTTAATTGCGACCCTGTACTAATTTGCGCTGCTCTTAGTAGGTTGCAATGGGCATTATAGAAATGTGTTTATGTCATTATTGTGCCTGTGTATTTTATTTGCTCCTTTGTAGTAAATCACACGCAAATTTTCCACTCCGGCGCTTGTTTGGAATTGAGCTAAATTTACTAAAATCTCAATTTAAGTTACTGATAATTAAAGTGTGCAAATAACTTAAATTATTCTGTTTAAATATAAAGAGAAAATGTGTTATGAAAAGCCATCATACGGGACAAAATATGTTAGCCAAAAACAATGCAAATGTTTTTTGCGTCATTTGAAAATGCATTGGCAGCAGAAATGAGTATTATTTGAACATTATTTATAGTTAATAAACTTTGTGTCTTTAGAAACTATTCAGATTCATTGAAAATATTCAGTTCGTTCTTAAGTTGCACATAATATTAATGATAAGATTAATAAATAATAATAAGATTAAAATTACATTTAAAGTAGTCCTTTTTACAATGCTTTCCTCACAAAAATCAATCTTAGGTCAATGACTGGACAAATGAAAGACATTTTTATTAAAAGTAAATGAGATCAAAGCAAAATCTAAATCTTTTTGCATACCCCCTGGAAATCTTTACGTACCCCGGTTGGGAATCACTGATCTAGCATAAAGTTAGGTGGTCATTAATGCCAGCTGCCCTTAAAACAAACATAATATAGGGTCTGGGTTTCAGTATAAAATTTAAGTTTTACCTTTTGTATATGATGTTACTATGAATCAAAACTCATCTTGAATTCTTTAAAGAGATCCGGGTGTCTGTCTTTAAGGAGCATTGCCAAATTCTGTGTTTGATAGCGACTAGGCTTCATTACGTCATAACTGTTGTGAAACGTTTCGAAAATCTGATGATTCACCACTAGGGGGAGTTGTAAAAAAGTGTAAAATGTTTGAACAGAACTGCTTTTACACTATTTTGACCAGCAGGTGTCACAAGCGTGTTTGGTGTTTCGAATGCTTCGAAAAACTGAATCAATTTTGATGGGAGAAACAAAGCTTTATGAAACTTCGAATCAATTGAACCAATTGCTTCGAAGCTTCAAAAAGCTTTGTTTCTCCCATCCACTAATAGCGACAAGCTTCACTTGTCATTATGTTTAAAAAGATTTCCCATGTGCTTGTTGGGACTAATAGTTGGAGGGACTGGCGGTAACGGTTAAGGCTTGACGGAAGGCTTGTCTGAAGCGTGGACAACAGCCAATCACAGTGGCCGCTACACAAGCTCCGGTCTTCCATAAATGTAGTTGGCTGGCTCTGTCTAGGTTATTTGCATAAGGCAATCTGATTGGCTGACACATGTGTTGCCGCTTGAAAAGTTGAGAAATGTTCAACTTCTGCGGCGCCAACGGATCCACAATTCAGTTCGGCAATGCATGACGTCACCCATTAAAAGTTAATGGGAAGCGTCAAGACTTACGCCATGTGTGAATGCACCATAATAGTATAGTTTTGCAACCTTGGTACCTCTGGTACTGCAGAAAACAAGTACCGTCATGTAAAAAAAAATTAATGGTATCGACTTGGTACCGAAGTATTGGTTCTCGTGACATCACTACTGAGGATTCAAACATGAGTAGTGCTTGCATAAGGAGAATCACATTTCTGTTGACGCCCTTGAGGTATTCGGCCAATCAGAACACAACGCGCTTTCTCAGAATGATGAGCTTTGTAGAAATCGTATTGTTTCAGAAAAGCGGGGCAAAGAGGAGCAACAATACCTTATGGTATGTGGAAAATAATGTTAAAACTTTGCATTACACCAAATATATGTGCTTTTTAGAAAGATAACAAACTAAAAAAGTGAAGGGGGTCTGAATACTTTCTGAATGCACTGTAAGCTTTTAAAGTAAACACAGCTGACTAGGGTGTGAGGAGACACTCATGCCCCCCTTGAGACCACCAGCGACTAGCAGTAGCAGAGTGACGTGATCTCATTTATTTCAAAGGAAGCATTGGTGACCGGATTGGGTGTATCCAGCACCACGTCAAAGTTGAGAAACGTTTAACTTCATGCAAACGATCAGCAGTCTGAATTCTTGTCATCCGTCTCTCATCAGTTACTGGAGTGGATGGTACTCATTTGTTAATGACAACCAGATTTAAATAAGCATCCTAACTGTGACACACAGCGACGAAATCGCTGCCTGGTTTTGGTTTCCTGATCCCAGCAAGATTGGTTTCACAAGAATGAGACGAGATTTTTACACTTTTTAAATGAAAAAATATATAAAAAGCAAAACTGATATAACATAATTTTGAAATGTTTTAACTAATCTAGAACTAATCCTAAACATTATTTTGGTCATTGATAATGAAGTAATTTTGACATTTTTTTCAATAATAAACCTTTAAAATACAAGGCAATAACAATTAATTCAAATATAGTATCAAAACCAAATGAAACACATGTTTTTATTTAAATAGGCAAGGCAAGTTTATTTGTATAGCACAATTCATACACAGAGGTCATTCTATGTGCTTTACATAGAAATAAGAAAACAATGTGTAAGAGAAAAAAGTATGTAGAAATAGGAGACACAAAAACAATCAAAGATATATGAGAATTTTAAATATCAAGTGATATAAAATGTGATTTTAATAAAAACAGTATAATAAAACATGAATAAAAGTATAAAACAGTTAAAAATAAGAATAAAAACAAGAGAAATAAAAAAATTAAAATAGTGCATATAAAATATAGTGCAATCAGTTCGGTTTGCATAGTGCTCATTCAGTAAATGCATGTATTAAATACATGTAATATAAACAACATTGCCTGTTATAACAAATGCCTGCAGAGGGCGCCAGCAGACTGTAAATTTTGCTTTCAGTGTTCCCAAACGAACATTATTTGAAACCCAAACAAAAAAGCACACACTATAAAAGACAGAATGAAATAATGCATTCATGCACTGTATGGTGATATCACGAGACAGCATTCACCTCAACGAGGAATATTGTGATGTGCCTTCTCCTTCCTTCACTTCCTGCGGAAATGGGATGTTGGATACAGGAGATGTATTAAGGGCAGCGTTTATGGCAGCACTGCTGTGTAACTGGGCTGACTGTGAAAATATGTCTTGGTTTTGACATTCGCTTATCTAAATGACTGGATTGCATTAGAATGCTAACGTAGAGTTGAAGAGTTTCTATCAGACTGTTTTAAATGAACCAGACTTTGTTTTGTTTTCAGGAAGTGAGGGTCGAGCTGGAATGGCTGCGATCATTTTGAGACCTGACTCGATATTTGATGGAAAGAAACTCTTTGATTACATCATGAGAGAACTTCCAGCTTATGCTCGACCTCTCTTCATTAGACTACAGGTACAATAAAAACACTAAAAATATTCACACATATTTAATCTTAAAGTCTTCTTGTTAATAAGCTCACAGCTGGTCACTTAAACACAAATGCCTCTCGTTTATTAAATATTTAAACACTGATAAATCATTTTAAATGCTTCCAGTCATTCAGACAGATTAATAATATTATATCTTGACTGTTGAGTGGAAATATTTCTACAGTGAAGCGATTTAAATAATGAGAATGAAGCTGGAGTATAATGTGTGTTATAGTCAATTTCAAAGTTCATTTATCAGTTCTGCATTATGAAGTTAGCAGTGAAGTCAAGTGAAAGTACTGTACTGCAGACTACAGCGCCATCTACTGAAGTTTATTTGTGTTGCAACTAATTACTTTCACACTAAGATCCTAACTATGACATTTAAAAACTGTTTAGAAGTGCTGGATGGTTTGCTCTACAAACAATTTCTCCTTGTAAAACTAATGATAAAGTGAATGAATATCGTAAGAACAGTCAACATCACTGAAGTGTTTTTAATGAAGTTTTAAAAGTAGGCTATGTAGGACCTTAAACATTCAAACCAATCATCATTAAAAAAATCCTCATTTCCTCCTCCTCGTCTTCTCATCTCCTCCTTCAGTGCTCTTTATCTTCACCTGTGCAGCTCTATTTGCAGCAGTTAAACTGCTACTCAAAAGTTTATCTGAACTTACAGATATTTGACTATTGTCTTCCAGCTCTGATTATAAATAAAGAGATTATCTGACTTACATCGCACTAGAAGAATCTTTTGTCTTTACATTTTGCCTGCAATATATGTTAATGTCATATATGAAATGAAGTCTGGATGGAGTTTGTTTAATGTGTGATTTGTGTTTGTGTAGGAGTCTATGGAGATGACCAGCACATTTAAACAGCAGAAGTTTTCTCTGGTGGAGAGCGGCTTTAATCCCTCAAACATCAATGATCCACTTTACTTTCTGGACTACACAGAAAACAGCTATATTCCTCTGACCAGCTCTGTCTATGATAGTATATTACAAGGTCAGAGGAAACTATAGTGGAAACCATTGAGAAGTGATTTCATCATGATGATAATGAACTCAATGAATTATTAATTCCTCATCTCTCTGTGAGCTTCAGACCGTGTCATTTAGTAAATATATAATAAGTATTTACAAAAGAGAGTAATGAGGATGAAGAGTCTGGAGCTGAACACAGCAAACGTTATAAATGTTGTGAGAGAAATGTTTGTTGTGGCCTATGAAGGAAATCTGTTTTGAGATTTGGTGAAGTTAAAGGTTTATATCTGATATATGTGTGCTATGTGTTGTGCTGAAACACTTAAACTGTGCCTTTACTTTATTATAATTTACAATAAAATCATACTCAAAATGACATTTTATTTCAAATAAGAGTTGATAAAAAAACATGCCATTAAGTGCTAATTTCTGAAGCTGGGACACAGCTTGACTGTTCTGAGATCAGACCTGTGTAATTGCTTGTATTTGAATGAATATGACAAATATATCAGCCATTTTGAGATATACTGCTGCTGCTCATTTTTGTAATACAGACAAAAACACATTTTGAATATTTTAAATACACACTGACTGAAGTCTGACTTTAACTCGATCTGTTTTTTTGTATGATATGGATGAGAAGGATGAGGTTTCTTTGTTTTAAATATCATTGTAAGTGAATACTTATTTTATATTTTTGATTTTTAAATTATTCTGCTTAGTTTTGAGTTTCACTGTGAATTGTATTTTTTTAATGCAATGTAATAACTTCACTCACTGAAGTGAAACAATGGTATGCAACGCTGTCAGGTCAGATGTGTAATAATAAATGCTGCTTTTGTTTATGTGCATTCAGTTGTTTACAATCAAGTTAAACCTGTGAAAATGACTTAATAACAGAACAAACTCATTGAGTTACATCATAATCTTTGTTACCTCGAGAGCACACTTAATAAAGCTAAAGTCTTTTTAAGATCAATCTTTGACCTTTCTTATCTGGTACTGTTGTTCATGCACTCTCATGTGTTTCATTCATCATAATAATGAAGTATAAAGGTGGGGTGCATGATTTTTGAAGTCGGGCCGACTACCAAAACACACTTGTAGGCAATCATCAGTAAGGGGCGTGTCTACTAACCGACATCGTTGCCTGGATTGCGTATGTGTGGGGCGGGTTTATGCAAAGAAGGTCCGGATTCTATTGGGGTAGGGTGTTTGTTTAGGTAATTTCAAATATCAACATTGGCTTTCATGGACCCTGCCACTAAAGCATTCTCATCATGAAGTCTGGTTGTTACTGTTATGTGATTCACGGATTCATCTGTGAGTGATTCACGTGAGAGTTGAAACTCATGATGGCGGACTCACACAGCAGCACCGATCATGTCTCTGTGTTAATCTCCTTCTTTGTGTTCTCACGGCCTTCATCTGTACCTGTGGACTGTACTGTATATATGATTCATTAAAATGATTCACTGATTCATCTGAGAGTGATTCATGTGAGAGTTGAAGCTCATTATGGGGAACTCACACAACAGCAGTGATCATGTCTCTGTGTTAATCTCCTTCTTTGTGTTCTCACGGCCTTCATCTGTACCTGTGGACTGTACTGTATATATGATTCATTAAAATGATTCACTGATTCATCTGAGAGTGATTCATGTGAGAGTTGAAGCTCATTATGGGGAACTCACACAACAGCAGTGATCATGTCTCTGTGTTATTCTCCTTCTCTGTGTTCTCTCTGCCTTCATCTGTACCTGTGGACTGTACTGTATGTATGATTCATTAAAATGATTCACTGTTTCATCTGAGAGTGATTCATGTGAGAGTTGTAGCTCATGATGGCAGACTACCACAGCAGCACCGATCATGTCTCTGTGTTATTCTCCTTCTCTGTGTTCTCACGGCCTTCATCTGTACCTGTGGACTGTACTGTATATATGATTCATTAAAATGATTTGCTGATTCATCTGAGAGTTATTCATGTGAGAGTGGAAGCTCATGATGGCGGACTCACACAGCAGCACCGATCATGTCTCTGTGTTATTCTCCTTCTCTGTGTTTTCACGGCCTTCATCTGTACCTGTGGACTGTACTGTATTTATGATTCATTAAAATGATTCACTGATTCATATGAGAGTGATTCATGTGAGAGTTGAAGCTCATGATGGCGGACTCACACAGCAGCACCGATCATGTCTCTGTGTTATTCTCCTTCTCTGTGTTTTCACGGCCTTCATCTGTACCTGTGGACTGTACTGTATTTATGATTCATTAAAATGATTCACTGATTCATCTGTGAATGATTCATGTGAGAGTTGAAACTCATGATGACGGACTCACACAGCAGCACCGATCATGTCTCTGTGTTATTCTCCTTCTCTGTGTTCTCACGGCCTTCATCTGTACCTGTGGACTGTACTGTAGATATGATTAATTAAAATGATTCACTGATTCATCTGAGAGTGATTCATGTGGGAGTTGTAGCTCATGATGGCAGACTCCCACAGCAGCACCGATCATGTCTCTGTGTTATTCTCCTTCTCTGTGTTCTCACGGCCTTCATCTGTACCTGTGGACTGTACTGTATATATGATTCATTAAAATGATTCACTGATTCATCTGAGAGTTATTCATGTGAGAGTGGAAGCTCATGATGGCGGACTCACACAGCAGAAGTGATCATGTCTCTGTGTTATTCTTTTTCTCTCTGTGTTCTCACAGCCTTCATCTGCTGTGGACTGTATTGTAGTTCTGATTCATTAAAATGATTCACTGATTCATATGAGAGTGATTCATGTGAGAGTTGAAGCTCATGATGGCGGACTCACACAGCAGCACCGATCATGTCTCTGTGTTATTCTCCTTCTCTGTGTTCTCTCTGCCTTCATCTGTACATGTGGACTGTACTGTAGATATGATTCATTAAAATGATTCACTGATTAATCTGAGAGTGATTCATGTGAGAGTTGTAGCTCATGATGGCAGACTACCACAGCAGCACCGATCATGTCTCTGTGTTATTCTCCTTCTCTGTGTTTTCACGGCCTTCATCTGTACCTGTGGACTGTACTGTATATATGATTCATTAAAATGATTCACTGATTCATCTGAGAGTGATTCATGTGAGAGTTGTAGCTCATGATGGCAGACTACCACAGCAGCACCGATCATGTCTCTGTGTTATTCTCCTTCTCTGTGTTTTCACGGCCTTCATCTGTACCTGTGGACTGTACTGTATATATGATTCATTAAAATGATTCACTGATTCATCTGTGAATGATTCATGTGAGAGTTGAAGCTCATGATGGTGGACTCACACAGCAGAAGTGATCATGTCTCTGTGTTATTCTCTTTCTCTCTGTGTTCTCACAGCCTTCATATGTACCTGTGGACTGTACTGTAGATATGATTCATTAAAATGATTCACTGATTCATCTGTCAGTGATTCATGTGAGAGTTGAATCTAATGATGGCGGACTCACACAGCAGCAGTGAACATGTCTCTGTGTTATTCTCTTTCTCTGTTTTCTCACGGCCTTCATCTGTAGCTGTTGGTTCTGGATATGAGGTTCTGATCCAGAAGTTTCTCTCTCTCTATGGACATCAGATCGATATTCAGCGTAAATTCGTGATTCAGTGTTTCTCGGCGGATTGGGGTCAGTACATTGATTTACCGAAGGGATTCACGGTCACAGAGAGATGTCGTCTCAGATTAGTGCCTCTGCAGGTGGATGTAAGTTGATATTTTCATACATAAGCTCTTCGTGTTATTATGTTTATATTTTTCTTTCATTATATGACGTGTTGACGTATGTGTATCGCGCGCGTGAGGTGAACACGTGTGTTTAGGTGTCAGATGAGTTTGGGTAAAACACTTTCACGTTCATTGAAACATCATTTGTTGTCGCCTTGTCTTTGTGTTTGACATGCTGACACGTAAAGTGAAAGTAAAATGTGAAACAGGAACATAACGTTACTTAATGCACACTATTGTTATGAGTTAATCATTAATCCTAATGTTTTATCTTATGTATTGACTGTGTTAAAGGTCCCAGTGTTGTGTTTTACGTATGGATAAGGTCTGTAATATTGTAGTTCACTATATACAGTGATAATTGTGTGTTAATAACACAAACATTAAAGGTGTTTACATTGAACACACGATATAAAACCGGCGGTTGTGCGGATAGGGTTTAGGTAGTTTTTTAAGCAAGTTAAGTAGTTTTTACAAACAAACCTTCCAAAAAAAAAACAATACCGGTTTGCATGTTGAGACAAAACAATAACACTGATCTATTTTAAGATATGTATGTAAGATATTTAGACCGCTCAAACGTGTGTTGTAGTCTGGGACTAAGATAAGACCTCTCTGTGAAACTACCCCCATAGTGTTGATAGTAACACACAAAAAGTGACGTTTTATATTTTGTAATACATTACACATTTTAAATAAAAGCAAACTGATGTGTTTAGATTAGATATATACATTTAGACTGACTAAGGCATGTTGTTGTATGATTGACTGTGTGGTAATAAGATCAGCATCTGATCTGATGTCATCATCATCATCATCATCATCATCATGTAGGTCACATGATCAAACGTTCTGATGTAATCTGTTTATAATCCACAGTAGAAATGATTGACAGTGGATGATGGATGATATCTGAACTGTGTTTTTGTTTGTGTAGATGACTCTGTTGGGAAACCTCTCAGTAGCCACCACAGTTTTCTTTTGCTGTGATATGCAGGAGAGATTCAGACCTGCCATCAAATACTTCGGTGACATCATCAGTGTTGGACAGAGACTGGTAATATACAGTACAGATCATTTTACAATACTGTTTTAGTTTTATAATACAAACATTACAACTGAAATACAAAACATGTGACTATGGAAATGTTAAATAAATAAATAAATACATTAAGACATTATTTGAATATGTGCCATACAGTGGCGGCTGGTGACTTCTTTTTTTTGAAGCGTATGATGCGAAGTTCGTCACAACATGTATGTAGCTTGTCACGTGTGTGGTTCGTCATTTCAAAATATGTGTTCTGCGCTTTGAGAGATTGTGTGTGCATCACTTGTCATGCCAAAATAAGTGCCTGCTGCCTTGACCTTGAATTTAAAAAGGAGACGCTTGCGTGTGCCAGATACTTGCACAATCTCATTCGTAATCAGAGTTTACTGTTAAGGGAGTGTGTTGCGTGTATTTAGGGAACGTGAGCGTCTCTTTTATCATAAACGGTTTTGACGTGTCTCCAGCAGGCACTTATTTTGACAAAACACATGATGCACACAGGATCTCTCCACATGCATGACACATATTTTGGAAAAGGGAACCACACACGTTACAATCCGAACACTTATTTTGAATTAGCGCATCCTCGGAAGTGCAGTCACGAGCCGCCACTGGTGCCATAAAAAAAACACTAAAAGAAACAGGAAGTGTTTCTGGTGTTGTTTACGTTTTGAAAATGAAACACTCCGAATCCTCCCCTCAGACACAATGCCAAATAAATGTATTTGTTATCATATTTAAAATTAAAGAGCCATGTGTGAAGTGTGTTGTGGCCAGTATGATGTTGAATAAAGATGTCAGTGTGTTTGTATGTGTGTTCATACAGCTGCAGGGTGCTCGGATTCTGGGTATCCCTGTGCTCGTGTCAGAGCAATACCCAAAAGGTCTGGGGAGCACAGTTCAAGAGCTGGATCTGACCGGGACTAAACTAATTTTTCCCAAAACAAAGTTCTCCATGGTTCTTCCTGAAGTGGAGGCCGCACTGGCTGAACTTCCTGCAGTCCGCAGTGTTGTGCTCTTTGGTGTCGAGGTCAGTATCTGCTATCAGAAAATAACAAGCAGTTACCTTCTTTAAAAGAACATTTGATTTAGCTGTCACGGCACTGCCATTTAGTCCAGAAAGAAAGCGAGAGAAAAGATAATTGACAGCACAATTGAATCAATTTCAACAAACCCTCATTATGGTGATCAGTGTTTGTATTAGCATCAGCTCATTTTCATTTTAAAGGACACACCGAAAAACAGCACATTACAAAGTGGCCATTTTAACATGTTGTAATAAAGTATATGATGTATTTTGAGCTAAAATTGCACATATGCACTCTGGGGACACCAAATACTTTTTTTTACATCTTAACTCTTTCACCGCCAGCGTTTTAAAAAAAAAGTTGCCAGCCAGCGCCAGCGTTTTTCATGATTTTCACCAAAGTTTAATGCCCTCCAGAAAATATTCTTCTTTAAATATATAAACATACAATATACCAAATGAAAGAACAGACCCTCTGCTTTCAAACAAAAAAAAAAACGTTTCATCCTACCGTTAGTGGTTCTTTTGCAATCAGCTTTTGAATATGGGTAGGTTTTTGCAAAAACACCATATTTTGAGCAAAAAGCAGAGATAATTCCATTTTTGTGACGGACTTTTCATAGAGATCCCATTCAGAGCGATCTTTAAAACAGACACGGACATGCAGCAGCTTGCCATAGGGCAATACTTCCGGTTTTAAAAAGTTGCGGAAGGGCGCCACCTGGTGGATAATAGCGGTATTGCGGAAAGACGGAAAATCTCGTTATTGGCGGGGAAGCGTTTTCTCTTAATTGACGAGATATCTCGTCAATGGCGGGGAAAGAGTTAAAAAAAAATCATAATATGACATTGTTTTTTGTCCTGTAGACACACGTGTGCATTCAGCAGACAGCTCTGGATCTTGTAGGAAGAGGGTTTGAAGTGCACATTGTTGCTGATGCCACATCATCTAGAAGTATGATGGACAGAATGTTTGCTCTAGAGGTATGAAAGATTTTACATCATCATCATTCAATTCAATTATATTTATATAGCGCTTTTCACAATTTTTAATTGTTTCAAAGCTGCTTTACATTAATAGATGTAGGGGAAAACACAGAATAAGGGATGGATAATATAAGAAGCAGAATACAGCGGCTAATAATAAACCATACAAGCGAGCGTCGTAATAATGTAACGATACAGTTTAAGTGCCAAGTTAAGCCAATGTTGGCTGACTCTCCAGGGGATGAAAAAAACCCTAGGAGAAAAACCCTGTGGGAAAACTCATTGAGAGAGATACATATATATTTATATATATAAACATGATAGGGACATGAAACGAATAAGCGGATTAAACTGGTTTAGCCGGTGGTCATTGGTCGTGTATCGGCTGGGCTTCACGTTGAAGGAGAGCCAGTAGATCGGTGGTGTGATGACCTTCACAGCAGCAGGAACTGGGTCTGTTTGTCTCATTGTCCTCGGGGTCGAGGACGAGACAGGGAGAGAGAAACAGAATCCTATTAGCGTAGGGGCCGTTCGCATGTAATGCCAGTCTCATACAGTATTGTGGTTTAAATCCGCTCGGTTCCAGACAGGCTACCTATTGCAGCATTAGTATATTACCCAGATGAGTTATGAGTTATGTGAGTTATGTGATGAGTTTGTTCTGGACAAACTAACTATTGCGGGATAAGTACATTTACTTTGTTAAATGCTTTGTTAAAGAAGAATGTCTTAAGTTTAGACTTAAATTGATCATCATCATGAGCTGTCTAGTGTTTAGTGTCTGTAATGAATATAAAATAGTTTAGGTAAATTATGACCACACATCAAGCTGCTCTTACATAAAATATAATGTCAAATATTTAACACAGTTTTCTCATTGTGTTGTCCAGCGTTTGGCTCGTACTGGAATCATCATCACCACCAGTGAATCTGTCCTGCTTCAGCTCGTGGCTGATAAAGATCATCCAAAGTTTAAAGAGATCCAGACCATCATTAAAGCCAGTGCTCCAGAGTCAGGCCTGCTGTCTAAAGTTTAAATACACATCGAGAGAGAGAGCAAAAACACAACCACAGCTCCTCTACACACACTGATACATAAATAAAGACTCACATTCAGTTTAACAATGGATTCAAATGCTCACCAGCAGATGTTTGTCAGCATAAAAAGTGGTTAAATATATTTCACATGCAGTCATTTATATTTGATGTGCATCATTTAAAGTCATGCATGTAAAATTTATTTTTAGATGTCATTAAGATGAGGAAATGTTAGAGTTGAATGCATCTGACTGTGCTTAGATCAGCAGAAGAACTTCACAGTCAAACACAGCATACTGGATAACTGTGTTGTTTATACCTGAATGTAAATGATGGTAGTGGACAGATGTATTTTAATGCTGATGTTTTAATATTAAGGATTATTGATAAATTCAAGTATGACTATGTCAAAAATGTCAGCTCCTACAGATTCTGGGTTAAGATCCATTTCACTAGATCTTGTGTTAGATCTCTCTCATGTCAGATGAATGACTTTGTCTGTTATTTTAAGATATGTTGTGAGTTATAACACTTCTTCTCAAATAAACACACTCAGATATAAAGATGAGCAGACAAGAGACAAAAGAACAACATAAGAATAATAGTAGGGGAGAGCGGGGCACAACCTAACGCTTTTTTGTTTTGGCTCAGTCATTAACTCTTTCACCGCCATTGACGAGATAGCTCGTCAATTAAGAGAAAACGCTTCCCCGCCAATGACGAGATTTTCCGTCTTTCTGCAATACCGCTATAATCCACCATCCGCAACTTTTTAAACCCGGAAGTATTGCCCTATGGCAAGCGGCTGCATGTCCGTGTCTGTTTTAAAGATCGCTCTGAATGGGATCTCTATGAAAAGTCCGTCATAAAAATGGAATTATCTCTGCTTTTTGCTCAAAATGTGGTGTTTTTGTAGAAACCTACCCATATTCAAAAGCTGATTACAAAAGAACCACTGAAGGTAGGATGAAAAGTTTTTTTTTGTTTGAAAGCAGAGGGTCTGTTCTTTCATCTCTGCTACAAATGAACATTTGAAGTTTGTTTCTAGTACTTATCATTCTTGGACAATTACACCAAATGTGACAGAAGTGCAAACGTTACAACTTACCCCATAAGTAAGTTGTAATTGTAATTGGGGTTAATAATAACAGGCAGGGGGTTGATAAAAATTAAGTTTGCAGGCAGATATTTCAATACTTTTTAGTCTATATACTATAAGTGGATATTGTTTATATATTTGCCTATAATAGACACGTATCTACACTGTTCATCCCTCATCTAATCATAGTTCAATTATAAATGGATACAAATGTCTAAATATGTGACAAAAAGCAGCACAGTTATGACAATTTTTTTATATTTGACCCAGTCTGTAATAATTTCACTACAGTTTCAAAATCAAATTCTGAGATAATAAGCATTAAACTCTGATTTTAGTTATTCATTACATTATGATTTCAATCTTTGACGTGACCTTATTCAATCAATATTAAAGATATGAACAAAAATTAATTCGACACACGATTTTTGATAAGACAGGCACATTTATTTTGTTGTCAGCCAGCTATCATTTGTGTGGAGCCTATTTAAAGAATTACGCTAACATTAGCAGTTTTCATATGGTTAGTGAATAACGCTAACGTTAGCTGGTTTCATATTGTTGCTGTGTAAAAATATTTTCAAAGTTGCTAAGAGCTGCAGACATATTTCAAAATGATGCAATGTTTTAGTCAGCAAGACACTGGTTAATTAGCCTGGTCCAACCAGACTCTCGTACATTCATTTCATTTGTACAGAGAGTCTGGCCAAGCTCCATTGCAAAGCGTTACTTTCGTTAAGGAAAGTCCCCTGTTGAAGTTTAAAAGTATTGGATCTGCCCAGAGTCACTCAGGATCTACCATAGGGGATCGCTAACGTGTGGTCGTGACGTATATTATGCACCGAAACCGTCCGGAAACAACAAGTCAGAATAATCAGACAAACAAAACTTAGCAAACCTGGTTCTTGCTCCGGCTTTAACTTCTGTATATTAGGCAGTTTTGCAACAACGGACCGAATAGCTTTTCTCACCTCTTTCTCAGCTGCCATTACTGAACTACAACTCAAACTGACGCACGCCCTCAACGTCATCATTCTGTTCGCTGATTGGTCCTGCAGATTTTTGCAGGAGAAAACAAAATTCTACAGAGCAGTCCCAGACGTAGTACTGAAGCGAAATGAAAATTAAGCAGAAGCACTTAGGGGGGCGGAGCCAGGCTGGTTAATATGACATAACATTGGTTTTGGTATCTTACACACTCAACTCAGAGACCGAAAAAAAACATATGATGAAAACATTTACTTACATGCAACCAAAACACTCTTTCATCAATAACTCTATGGAAAAAACATTATACATTTCCATAAATTTGAAAAGTATTTTGACAGTGTGAAAACAATATCGGACAAAACAACTCGCTCAACCCTGTGCAACAATGTAAACGGTCCGTGTTACAATTAACCCCGCATAAGCTTGTGCCCCACCCACCCCATACATGATGAAATGAATGCAGATATAAAATAAAAAGATGTGTGAAGAATAGTAAATCCATAAACATGAGTTTCTTTGTTATTTGACTGTATTGTGACATCGGACTACCTCTTACTGACACACAGAAATAAAGTTATTTGACTGTATTGTGACATCGGACTACCTCTTACTGACACACAGAAATAAAGTTAAAGTTTTTTTCACAGCGATGCCATAAAAGAAGCATTTTAGTTAATCAAAGAATCAATCAGTCAAAGATTCTTTGAAGAATCATTTCTCACTACAGATCATCTTTTGTAAACAGAAAGTTTCTTCAGATGTCATCATGATTCACATTTAGTGTACTTCTTACTGCAGCTCTGCTTTGTGGGAAGAGGAGCGTTAAGGCATAATATTCACATTAATGGATAGATGCATAACATAGATAGTGAGCTTAATGGCAGTTAATAAAAAAATTAAATTAAATTTAAAAAATACTTGTGTACAAGTATGGAAAGATGGAGCATAAAGAAGGAAGTGTTAAGATAAATAGTTACTACCTTAGAGGCTGGGGAGCTCTTCAAAATATCTTATAAAGGGGGACCATATGTTATGAAACTTGCGTATTGAACCCCGAACAGCGTATTTGATCTTTTCCAATTGAATGTGTGACATTACTTCTTTTATCCAGTTACTATGTGTAGGAGGGTCTTTCCTTTTCCAATGAAACAATATTAGACGTCTCGCCAGAAGTGTGGTGAAGGCTATGACAGAGCAAATGTCATTGCTGAGTTTAATACCCTCAGGTATAACTCCAAAAATGGCCATTTTATAACAGCTAAGGGGGTTTTAGGCACCCCACTTTGCGTTGTTATTGCTTATTAGTTTGAACTACTTGTACAGATTACATGAACAGGAAATGTTTTCCCCTAGCAATTCATGTTAACATCTCTAGTCACATAACAAATAATTAAGTTTGATTTATTTTTAACTGTAATTTTATGGAACACAATGGAACATAATTTCATTTCCCAGAATGCTTTACTTTAACCAAGTATTTAAAACGGTTGCCTAAAAATTTGAGGTGCACATTTGTTTGAAAGCTGCTTTTCTACACAATTTGATGGTCAACACTGGACTTTTTAAGTTTCAGAAGTCCCTTTCAACTTCAGATTACAAACATTTATAGATCTGACACCTGTAATAACAGCGAAATGGAAAATAATAGCAGGCCTAAAAGGTCATCTGTACTAGTTCATTCTGAAGATATTCAATATTACAATATTCAGAACAAAGTGTCATTCATTGTGACTGAGGCATTCACCCTCTTCACACCAATGCATGTTGTTGAAAGTAAAGAGGAAGAGCAGGAAGAGACATCTGATTTTGAAATGGTGAATGTTGAAGAGGAGATGGTCTACTTTCACCAGAGAGAAGCTTATGCTTTGTCCACACACTTCAGCTTGTGGTTCGTGGTGCCATGGATGATGCTGGCTCCATAAAAAATCTACTGGGCAAGGTCCAAAAACTTGTTTCTTTTTGTCACAAGCCCACACTGTCTACTGATACCCTATGGGGAGGGCAAAAACTTCAGCATGCAAATGGCACTCGCTGGAATAGCCAGTTAAAGATGCTGAGGTCTGTTCTCAATGTTCCAAGTGATGTACTTGCTGAGCTCCATTGCCCCATCCAGCTGACATCACATGAGCTGAAAATAATCCAGGAGCTTTGTGAGGTATTGAAACCCTTTAAGGAGGCTACAGACAGATGCCAGGCTGAGAAAATAGTAACCTCCAGCAAGGGCTTGTGTCAGGGGCTTAAAGCATTCTATCAAAAACATGAAGATGACCGGTAATAAAAGTTTCTCTCAACTTTACAATCCTCACTTTAGAGCCATTTAACAAAAATTGAAGACACTACGCTTGTCTGCGGGACACAAAATCTGAGACCTCTCAGACTTTTAAAAATAAATATGGAGGCAGGATTTTTAATGCAGATTAAACTATACAAATGTATGTAAAAATTCACCAACCTAAGAAATATACAAAAGCAAAACGCAACACGCACAATATTGCATCAAGGATATCAATTTACATCACTAAAACATCATTTATAATAGTAAAACAGTCACAAGGAACTTTAATTGGTAAAAAATACACTTGATTTAACTACAGCTTTAAATGTTTATTTCAAAATACCCTGACGTCACGGGCACACATTGAATCTTGGGATAGCCAAGGCTGTGAAGTATACATCTATGGATCCTTGGTTTCAGAGGCCCACATTTGGAGGCTTGTATGTGAAGGAGCCTTTGAATTGGGACAGCCTTCATCGCGGCCCGATGATGTAATTTGCCTTTAAATGCGTCCTTGGAAGGAATATGCACTTTATATGCACATGAACCTGTTGACATCCCATTCTTAATCCATAGGGTTTAATATTTAGTTGACCCACCCTTTGTAGCTAAAACAGCTTCAACTCTTCTTGGAAGACTTTCTACAAGGTTTAGGAGTGTGTTTGTGGACATTTTTGACCATTCTTCTAAAAGCACGGTAAGGTCAGACACTGATGTTGGACGAGAAAGCCTCGCTCGTAGTCTCCACTCTAATTCATCTCAAAGATGTTCGACTGGGTTGAGGTCAGGACTCTGGGCAGGCCTCCACACCAAACTCGCTCATCCATGTCTTTATGGACGTTGCTTTGTGGACTGGTTCACAGTCATGTTGGAACAGGAAGGGGCCATCCCTGAAAAAGTCAGACCCCTGAAAAACAACCCTACACAGTAATCTCCCCTCCACCAAACTTTACACTTGGCACAATGCAGTCAGGCAAGTACCATTTTCCTGGCAACTGCCAAACCTAGAACCGTTTATAGGATTCCCAGACGCATGGGCAGATTGGCCATGTGGCAATTCTGGCAAATGCCAGAGGGGCCGGACAATTTTTTTGTAAATGTGGGCCGGTGAGATTTTTTAATATATACCCAATCAGAGGTTACGCGGAATCAGGGGCTTCTGGTCATCTGGAGCAATGTGGGCTGGTTTGCTGTAATGCACGCAAGTTATAGAGAAATATTAAGGATTACAATACTGTGTTTTTTTAGACCCACTTGTAACTCTCTGCTGTCATTGTTGCCTCCTTCCAAACACACAGTTGCTTAGTGCAGCGGTCTAACAGCGCACAACAGTGTCAAAATGTTGACAAAACAAAATTAACCCATTTGCCCCTGCGCGCCGAACATTACATCTACCACCGGTGCGTGCAGCATCAGGCGCAAATGGGTTAATAATAATAATAAACTTTATTTTATATAGCGCCTTTACAGTTGCATCTCAAAGCGCTTTACAGAATCATAAAAATACATTATAAAATACACATACATCAAATTTAAGAACATATAAAAGAAGATGCATACAAAGGGAATAAAATCACTTATAAGCTAACCTAAAAAAATATGTTTTAAGTGAGGATTTGAAAGTACTTAGAGAGTCGGCCTGTCGAATCTCAATGGGAAGAGTATTCCAGAGCCTGGGAGCAAATGAAGAAAATGTTAAAGAAGGCAGGAGTTTCTGTTCACAAAAGCTGCCGTGAGAGACTCGTAGCCAATCGAATTACACGGCCAAGCAAGAATTTTAACCAATCAAATGAAAAGTCGGGTGTTTTTTAAAACAAACGCAAATTCCAGCCAATCACATTACAGAGCTGAGCAGAATTCCAACCAATAATATGAAAACCAATTCCATGAAGCTCTCTACGCACTGATCTTGAGCTAATCTCTCTGTGGGTTTAAGTGGCCTACCACTTCATGGCTGAGTTGCTGTGTTCCCATTTGCTTTCATTTTCTTATAATATTACTAACAGTTGACCGTAGAATATTCAGTATAGGGGTGCACCGGTTGACCAGACAGAGATCAGAACCGGACGTTTTTTGAAAATTTTTCGGCCGTTTTTTACGAAAGTGCGCCTACGTTCACAGACTACATTTGCTTATAATGCGCATTCGGCAAACGGCTGGATTTTTGAATATTTTCGTCCGATTTTTACGAAAGTGCGCCCGTGTTCACAGACAGACTACATTTTTTATATTTCTCAAACATGTCTTTAGTGTGGAAGCGTTTCGAAATCTGTGAGCACAACATGAAGATTGCAATCTGTAATGTATGCAAAGGACAGGTTAAAAGAGGAGGAACAACGGCGAAGACATTCGGTACAACAAACTTGATCAGACATTTAAAAATTCATCACCAAAAAAGAACACGATGAATATCTAAAGTCTATCGATCACGCAAAACAGGCAAGACCTTACCTTAGGCGCAAGCCATTACAAAGAAAGTAATGGAATTTATTGTAATGGATGACCAGCCATTTTCTGTTGTAGAAGACCAAGGTTTCCGCCGTCTAATGGCGCACATGGATCCGTGATACACGCTTCCCAGCAGACGATACTTTTCTACCCGAAATCTACAATGCTGTGTCAGCTCATGTTCACAGTCTACTTAATGCTGAGGTCAGATACATTAGTTTTACCACCGATATATGGAGCGCTGATGTGAGCCCAATATCTATTGGCGCTTTTCCATTGCATAGTACCCCAGGGTTTAGTTTAGTTTGGGTCGGGTCAGCTCACCTCACTTTGGCGTGGTTAGCTTTTCCATCGAGTTTAGTATCACTTCGGAGTGGGAGGGATTATAGGCGTGTCGTTATATTTACGCTGCCTACTGCTGTGACATCATACACGTGAGAGCGTTGTTGTACATTCCCATACATTCATTTATTTCTCAGTCTGCCACAAAATTAAAATTGGCCACCACAAATAGATGTTTGCACATCGCGTTTATAACTACCTCTGTCTCACATGACAGTTTCTGTTCAAACACCCGACCCGTGGCGTCAGTCGACGGCGCTTCGCTCAGCCTCATTCAAGTTGCATTTAAGCATATATAATGCGGACGTGCACGTCGCGAATGTGCTGCCACAAACTGCAAGTCTGGAAAAAACTGTTATGGTGTCCCGGATTCTCAACCTGCGGATGTTTTTCATCGCTAAAAGGGTGTTTGGAAACTTATAGCAGAACACAGATAACAACATGTTTGCTTGAGACAGCGCAAGCTAGCAGTAAGCTAAAGCTAATATTTACATTATAGCGATGACGTGACGATTCTCTCAGACCAATCAGTGATCTACAGTGTTTTCGCATCACGTTTGGTATCAGCTCGGGTCGCTTGGAACCCCAACCAAGGTGGTACGAAAAAAAGTATCGGGTACTACGTACTGCACCCAATGGAAAAGCTCCCAAAAGTAAGCTGACCCGACCCAAACTAAACTAAACCGTGGGGTACTATGCAATGGAAAAGCGCCATATGCTGAGTCTGATGGCCCAGTACATTGATGCTGATTTCAAACTACAAAAAGTTATTTTACATTAACACGAATTCTCTGGTTCACATACAGCATCTGCGCTTGTCATTGCTTTTGAAGCAATGCTTAAAACCTGGAACATTTCCAAAAGCAATGTGCATGTAATTGTGCGTGATAATGCCGCAAACATGTGTAAAGCAATGAATGATGCTGACCTACCTAACCTGCCTTGTATGGCCCACACTTTGCAGCCGGCTGTACATGAAGGGTTGCTCTCACAGCGCAGTGTAACGGACATAGTTGCGACTGGAAGAAAAATAGTTGGCCATTTCAAGCATTCACCGCTCGCATACTCCCGACTTCAGAATGCACAGGCACAGCTGAGCCAGCCGAAGAAAAGGCTACAGCAAGATGTCCCAATGCGATGGGACAGCACGTATTATATGCTGTCAAGTCTTATGGAACAGAAGCATGCTTTGGGGGCATATGCTGTAGACTACGAATTACCTGTCTCATACCAATGGGGTCTAATCGAGAACATATTGACTGTTCTTGCACCATTTGAGGAGCTTACAAAAGAAGCCAGCTCTTCCACTGCGACTGCAGCAGATGTCATCCCCTCAATCGTGGCACTGAAACGTCTCCTAACAAAAAGCACTGAAACAGACAATGGCGTTAAAACCCTCAAATCCACACTTTTAGAAGCGGTTGAGAAAAGATTCAGCAACGTTGAACAGGAGCCTTTGTACTGTCTGGCTAAGATCATCGATCCGAGGTAACGACAACAATATAATAATAAAAATAATAATAACAAAAATAAAAATAAGGGTCAACATATAATCTGTAATTTTTGTTTGTTTAATAAAAAGGTACAAGGATCAATATTTCTCCAACACAGCCAAACATGTTTCAGAAGGTGTTACAAACAGAAACAGGAGAACTGAGTAAAGAGACGAGATACGCTGAAGGAAATGAAGAGTGCACAGCAGAAAAAATACCAAGCTTACTGTTGGCGATGCACGATGAGATATTGGGAGAACAATCTGAAGTGATTAAGAATACGGGCAGTCGCACAGCACCGGAAATGCAGAGCTACTTGTCTAAGCCACAAATACCTAGAAGCAAACAGCCGCTGGTGTACTGGTGCACAAATAAAAGCCGCTTTCTGTCGCTCTTCTTACGTGTTGGATGAGAAACGAAACAGATATAGTCTACTTTGGTTTTATTTATTTACTTTTTATTTTTATTTATTGACTGGTAAAGACTTTTTTTCTTTACACAAAATTTTAAAATGAAAAAATGCTAAATGCTGAATAAGCACAGTAACATCTTTGTTTGGACTGTTAAATGTGTTTTTATTGTGTTGTTTGGATTGTGGAACTATGCAGTTGTTCCCTTTAAAATTACAATTGTTACAGTTGTTACAATGTTTTCATTTAAGGTTTCAACCCAATTTAAAACAAAAGCTAAAAAAGCTAAATGCTTTTGTCAGTAGGCCTTTCTACACTGACATTTTTTTCTACTGAATTTACTTAAAACTATATTGCATCATATTTGCATCCACTTTTTAAGTAAGTTTCACATGGAATTTTAAGCAAGGAATTGAAGAATCCAGCCTTTATTTTTTTTCAGTGTTTATTGAATGTAGCCTACTTACTGCACAGTTACTGCTTTTAATTTCAGATGGTTAGTTATTGTTTTAATATCCAAAACCTTCTTAAAGGGCGTGTTGCAGGTTAACTACCACTGTTGAATAATGGGTACATAAATCACTCAAGATATGTATATCATTTTTAAAATGTTTTAAAAAAGGTCTTAAAGACCCTTTTTTTAATGTTTTTGGTATTAACGTTTTTTTTTAGGCAATTCGGCGATGAGTTCGGCGTCACGTTGGGTAGAAGTAGATGAAAGCCTCAGCCAGAGCCATAGAGATAGATGAGACATTTATTGCCATTTTATTAATACTTACGTTTATAATATGGAAATCATGTATACATAATAGGAAATATATAATGTATATAATGTGGTATACTGCAAAGTTACCCTGCTAATTATTTATGATATAACGTAGACTAACCATGTTTCGTACACAACGATGTTCCGTACAGTTGACCTTTTACCACCAATTACTCAATAAATACTTCCAGGTCACACATACAATTTATATCAGTGTCATCCTCATTTCCCCCTCTTTCACCCATGACCAGGAAAGACAACCTACCTCAATTTACTCCAGCGACAATCCCGTAAGTCTGCAGGGTGCGCCCTCTGTATTTGAAAATGGACGGTGGGCAGGCATATGCTGACAGACTGCGGCTTCGGGGGGAGACAAGTGGAGCAGCAAAAATGTGGATTTTGCTTTCCTTTATGCTTCACACTGTATTAAACTCTTTATGAAATGAATGATATGTTATCACAAATTGTAAGATTTATAAAATTTTGTTGAAATTTTTGTTTTAAGTTGGAATATTTAATGATTGAAGTCAGTTGCGGCCGATGACCGCTTGGAGCAACTTGGGCAGCACGTCCGTCAGCATCATCCTGTATGCAATACTTATGTTTAACCTCAATTTTATCATGTTTAAACAAATAAAATATGAATTAAGTTAATGTTTTAACTTACTTGACTGTGATGTATTTCTTTAATTTACTTTTCATATAAAAGTTGGCAATGTTAAACACAATAATAACACATTCACACATATTATTTAATGTTGTGTTTATACACAAGTTATTCAAGTTTAAAAGATTTCATAATTAAAAATACTTCATAGGTTAAGTTAAAAATATTTCATAAGTTAAAAATGTTTCTTAAAGTTAATTAAAAATGTTTAAGTTAATTAAAAATATTTTTTTATAAGTTAAAAAGATTTCATACAAAGTCAAATAAAAAAAATGTTAAAAATTGATAAAAATATTTGATTTCAAAAGGAAGGTCAAAGAAAAAGATGCCAGGAAAGAAAAAGCAATATCCCAGGGAGATGCTACAGAAGGCAGTTGCAGAAGTAAAGGCAGGTGCAAGTTTAAGGGCAACGGCAAAAAAATATAGTATTCCCCACACCACGCTGCAGGACTACAAAACAAATAAATTTTCCCACAAACCTCATCCCAATTTGGCCCTGACACCAGGAGAGGAAGATTCCCTACTCTCATTTATTTTTTGGATGGCAGACCATGGCTTCCCAGTAACCAGATCCCTGGTAAAAGTACTGGTTACTGGGATAATAAAAGAAAGTGGCAGAGCTGCCACCACCACAGTCAATATGGAGAAGGGGCCAAGTGACATGTGGTGGTCCCGATTCAAGGCCCGGCATCCGGAGTTGACTTCACGGACAGCAGATTCCCTGGACAGAGCTAGGGTCCATGGTGCTACACCGGAGGCCATCGAGGGATTCTTTAAACTCTATGAAGAATTATACACAAAGTATAGTTTAAAAGACAAGCCACATCTTATTTATAATTGTGACGAAACAGGATTTGGGGACAAACCTCGCTCCAGGGAGAAGGTCCTGTGCCAGCTGGGAAAAAAACATGTGTACCAGCAGCAGCAGACAACCAGAGAGCACATCACAGTGCACTGCTGTGTGAATGCAGCCGGGGACAGCACTCCACCCTTCATTATTTACCCCGGCTGCCTCCCAAGCAATGCCTACAGGCTGGATGGGCCCCTCAATGCCCTCTATGGCATCCAGGATAAGGGGTATATGGATTCTGTGCTCTTTTTAAAATGGCTGCATCATGTTGTTAAATATGCACCTGAGGAGAGACCACTAATTTTAATCATGGACCAACATGAGACACATGTGTCAAAAGATGTGATCGTGTTTTGCAGAGACAACATGATAGAAATTCTTTGCCTACCTGCACACACTACACACATTTTGCAACCCCTGGACATTGCAGTCTTCAACCCACTGAAGACTGCTTTCTCCACCATGGCTTCCAGGATGGGTTTGGTGCGGGGAGATATTGTGGTAGGGAAGAAGCAGTTTTCACCGCTGCTTAAACATGTTTACCCCAATGCAGTCACCGCCCAAAACATCAAGGCTGGGTTCCGCAAAGCTGGGATTTTCCCTCTGTGCAGAGATGCTGTGGACACAACCCAGGTAATTTTCACATTAATACAATCTTAATTCAACCTCTAAGTTACTTAGTTTCTTTTTAAGTGTGCTAATAAGTTTTACATACTTTTAATTTTTTTAGGTGGTGAGAATGCTTCCATCTGCAACTCAATCTCCATCCGTCGGTCCCACGCCTCCTTTAGCCACACCATCCAGCAGTCCCCACACACCATCCAGTCTTCCCTCCACTCCGTTTGCCACACCACACATGAGTCCTGCCACACCATCTAACATTTCCACCCCTCCTTCAGCCGCACAGTCCAGCACACAACCTGATGAAACAGACACCACCACCAACATCACTCCTTCCACCACACCAGACCTGCCAACCTGTACGCATTTTGCGTAGCAGGTACTCATTTTGACCTCAAAGTACGGTGGTACGATTTGTCACTCTAAACTACGCAAAAACCTGATGACGCCCTTTGCCGCGCGAAGTACTCAAAAGAAGCAACAGAAAAAAGAAAAATATGTCCAATCATAGCACTGGGCTCATCCACCACATAGAAAGTGGGGATGATTGACAAGTCTTATGGCCAATCAGTAACAAGAGTCTGCTATCGATGGAATCACAACATCCAGCGTGATCTCCTTCCTCCACCCGCAGTTTCTGACCATCTTTTTCAACGGAGAGTCAAGACGTCTGACCCGCTAAGGTAAACTGGTAGGGTGGATGTGCAAATAATGAAATAATGCATTAGCTTAATCCTTTGAAGTCGACGGTCGCGCGGGCTCCGTTTCATAACGTGCACTTGACCGCAAGATGCGCTAACATTACTTCTGATTTGTAAATGAGCATCATTTATAATTGAGCGCTTACGAAAAAGTACACTGATTTTACCATGGGGGAGAGCATCCAGTTTTAGTCAAATAAAAACGGAAAGTTCTCTCTCAGTGAAGGGAATCCACCTGAAATCCGAGTGAAGCGGATTAAATGCATACTGAAATAACGCGCTCTTGATAATTGTCAATAAAATAAAACGTCATATACAAACCACATCAAATAAAGTTTTATAAATGGAGAATATCTCGTGTCTCGAGCGCCCACGTGATAGGTGCCTATTTACTGTACTGCACTGTAAACAAAGCTATATAAATTACAGACAGACATACATACAGCACTACTGTCACAGTTATGGTTGAATTTAAAGCAGTGTTAACTCTAAAATACTGTCTTAAAGGTATAGTTAACTTAAAACATGTAATTCAGTCATAGTTTACATAACAGAACAGACCATCCAAACATTTATGAGTTTCTTTATTGTGTGTTACACAAGTTATTTTAAAGAGTGTTGATAACCACAGTGTCTGGTCCCCACTTCATTGTATTTTTTGCTAGTCAGGGAAAAACAACAATTTTTTTTCTAAATTGTTTTTGTGTGTGTTTCACTCAAGAAAGAAATCATGAAGGTTAGACACAATATGAGGTTGAGTAAATGATAACAGAATGTCATTTGTGGGTTAACTATCTCCCACTATTTAACAGTAATATCACTTTTAACAGTGTTTGTGCAGACATGCTAAACTTTGGAGAATACAGTATTTAACATTAATAATGTTATTAATCACCATGTAAGGCAAATTTAGTTAAACATGATTTTATTCACGTTTATAATTATTTTTAAAGCAGATTATGGCAGGATGGGGAAAAAAGTGCAATGTGCAGCATGTTACCTTGAAAGTTACCAAGAGGTGTGTGTGCGTGCATGTGCGCGTGCATGTGTTAAATTATATGTTAAAAACCCGTGTTCTGTCCTTTCGGCCGATGCTACTGTACTCAAAAAAAATTTCCAAGGTTGGCAGGTCTGCCACACAAACACCTTGCCCCACCTGTAACAGAGTGGCTCCCAAAAATTACCTGGTGGCAGCAGGTGTAATCCCCGAGACTCTGGCTAATGTCCTCATAAGCCCAGCCCTGGAGAGGAATGACAAGGTTAGGCGTCGCATTCCGTTGCCAGCCCGCGTCATCACCAGTGACGAATACATTGAACTGCTAAACAAAAAAGAAGCAGAGGAAAAAGAGAAGGAGGATAACAAAAGAAAGCGCAGGGAAGAGATGGCAAAAAAGAGGGAAGAAAAGAGACAAGCGCAGGAGGCAAAGAGGCAAAAAAGGCAGGCCCCTACTGCGACAGAGGAAGATGGCGAGCACTGTGCCCTGTGCAAGAGAGTGGTCCCTCCTGACTCCAACAATGAAGCCATTACAGAATGGCTTCAGTGTGATCTGTGTCACTTATGGTTCCACAATCAGTGTGCAGAGGTGGAGGAAATCCCAGATGATGACTGGTTTTGTCACAAATGCTGTTCTTCTTAATTAGTTACACCTGTTACAAATATAAATTAAATATTATGCAAGTTAAGTGTTCATTTTTGTCACAAATTTTGTTCTTATTAATATAACTACAAATATAAAATTGTTATGCAAGTTAATTGTTCATTTTACCTTTTTGTCACAAATGTTGTTCTTGTTAATACACCTAAGTTAAGTTACAAATATAAATTAATTGTTATTTAAGTTAATGTTAAGTGTTCATTTTTATTATGTTATTTAATATTACTGTTATTAAGATGTTTTTTAAATTATATGTTTAATGTAAATAGTTAACTTATGTCACAAACACACACACACACGTTCATTTATATAATAAACAAACGATTAACACGACGTTTTTCATTGCCATCTTTTCATTAATAGTAAAAAGTTACGATTTCATGCATAAAGTTAAACAACAGTTAAAATATCACCTCAAGTATGTATTAAAATAAATAAACAACTCACCTGCAATTAATTAAATATAAATTTTCGCAGCTGAAAGCATGTGTTGCGCTCTGTACGAAACACCGTTGTGAACGTGTACGAAACATTGTTTCGCCTTATCATCTTCCGTACACGTGCGGATGAGGTACATTTTCTCACTTTTCTCAAACACTGTTGGTCCAAAACACATCAATCAAAGTATGGCTCATACTATTGGCCTTCCCCCGGAGAATGAGCACACAAACATGCTTGTTGGAGCAAGTTGCTTCGAGAAATAGCCGAAGGCATCCGGAAAACGGCGAAAAGTGTACGAAACATGGTTAGTCTACGTTATGTGGAGATAAATAAAACTTTGCAAATCTGCTGATTCAATCCATTCATGTCCTGACCACCAGGCTAGAGAGTTTTAAACATCCTTAATCCACACTTACTAGTCCATCATTTAATATCTAAAATATATTTTTATGTGAAATAAAAGGAAGTTTTGTTATATTGTTTATGCGATCATAACGAATCACACGATCATTTTATACACAGAAGCAGCGGTCAGCAGCTGCAGCGGGCTTGAATCCGACCGCATACTGCAATAAACAGGCGTTCGGCGGCTTTTTACATCAAAGGATGACAGGCTAGAAACCAATCACTGATCCCCGTATTTTTTATAAATCCTGGACATGATTGGACCGGCCGAACGGGTTGAGCACTTTTATATTTGTTGAGCAGAGTATGAAGTGTGATTTGTGCAAGTTTTGCAACTCACTAAGCAAACAGACAAGCGAACAAACGTGTATACGCTCGCCTGCCGTCTGGCCAAAATCCCATAGTATTCAGGCGTCAGACGTAAGATATGAGACGTCAGACATCACGGTCATGTGTCAAAGCTGCGCTCAATTTTGCGCGAGGTATATGGCGAGTGGATGCTGCCAATTCAAAGCCTAACCTGGAGAAGGATAAGGAGCAGCCTAACCTTCCGTCGCCGCCAGTCCGTGTGGAGTTTTGAATGGATTTGATAGGGACTGCAGACGTAAGACCGGCGGTGACGTCACGGCGAGTGCATGGAAGAATCGTTTACCGGCGGCGACGTGACGACGGCGCATGTTCGAAATTTACAAAAAAATTACATGTACTAAGTACGTCTGAACTATGTACGTCGCCGTACAACACGTCTGATACATACGTCGCCACTAAGCACGTCTGATAACTATGGAAGGCCATTAGGAAAAAAACGTGTTAAAATCACGCGTTAACGCGTAGTGCGTGTTAACGCGTAAATCACGCGTTAACGCGTACATACGCGTTAACGCGTAAGTACGTGTTAACGCGTAAATCACGTGTTAACGCGTGATTTACGCGTTAACACGCACTACGCGTTAACGCGTAGTGCGCGTTAACACTCAATTTTGAAAAGGCACATTGGAAACTCTTATTTACCGCCACCTACTGGTGTGGTGCTCACACAAGCCACATGCATACACTTGATCTCTAGTAGCTTCTTTCACATATATGTTTTCTATGTATTTACACTACATGTCATAAAAAATATTTTTTATTTAATTTTTAATATCTCTGTGCAAATATCTTTAAAGATAAACAAATATAATATAAGCAAAAGGAAATTAGACCTTTAAATATGTCATCAGCTCAGGTTGGCTAGTGATATTTGTAAATGCATTTGTAGTTGTATAAACTGGGACCTGTTTTTGAAACACAAACTATCTGAACTGCTGAAACATTAGCAAAGTGTGTCCTTTTTAAGTGATGGGCAAAGTGCCCTTAAAACTCTTATGTTTGTGGTGTATTGTGGACAGGGCCGCCTTAACCTAATGTGAGGCCCTGGGGCTGAGAGATTTTGGAGGCCCCCCATACCCTCAATTTATAGTCTCATTTAAAAAAAAAGTGTAATATCTAGGTAATGTACATCACAAAATGCATTAGTTTCTTTCAATACATACAAGAGTTTTCCCTCTTTGACCCAGAAAACACCATAATATCATTATTAACATATCAATGAGCCCACTTGAGCATAAACACAAGACACTTTATTTAACAACCACACACACAGCAACTTGTGGTGAAAAAAAACCAAAATGTGTGAGAGTATATACGTTTATAAGCTTTATGTTTATATAGTTTTTGGAATATACAAATTTGCAGAAAATTGCACACTAACTAAAAGCTCACCACAGTTTTAAAAATATAAGTGAAAATGCATTAATGTTAACAAAAGATATATAGATATATATTTATAGACAGAATCTTGTTTTTTAATCAGTTACTTATTTTGTAGGCTATTGAAGATATAGTAGGCTATGCATTGTATTTAGTATTTATGCATACACGCATGTAAAACGAACACGTATGAATATACACGTATGAATAAAACAGACAGGGAACATACCTGTATATAAGATCTTTAGATAAGGAGATTATAAATATGAATGGTGCGATCAGGGGATGGTCATTTGAGATGGTCTTTGTCGAGCTTTTACTTGCACATTTACCGTTGCGTCGTCTTTCTAAACCAACAGATGTGTGTACTGTGAGCTAACATCGCGTCAAACTACATCGCTTCAGCTGCGCACGCGTCACTGATATAAACGCGAGTAAACTTAAACTTTATAACAACGAACAGCATTAATATTTTCAGGAACTCCTTTCTTTATTTGGCGGCACAGTATCTTGCACACAGTTGGAGAGACTTCTGCATGCCAGAGACTCAGCTGTATGAGCACAGAGAGAGCAAGCGCCCGCGCGCGAAAGAGAGAGAGACCTGCACCTCAGTGCTTATTATGAAATTTCAGAAATTACTCTTTCATTTGTTGGTGGATTATTTCCCGTTTCTCTGTCACACTCAGTCTAACATGCAGGAATGCCAAGTTGACAACGCGCACTTAATTACATTACGCAGAATAGAAAAATCTGTTACGTCTGATATTTTATTTCAAGGTAAGTTACCACGGACCAATCAGCAGCCATGTAACGTGCAGTTAGAGTGATTGACAGATAACCTGACAAGTTACAAAACAATATGAACGTGAACTTGGGAGGCCCCTGAACTTGGGAGGCCCCTGGGCTTCAGCCCAGATAAGCCCGTGCATTAAGGCGGCCTTGATTGTGGAGCTGCTGACCTAGCAATGTGTGTGTTACTAAAGACCGATTTGAAACAGAATTCATCCAGCTCATGTAAACTGTAAAAAATAATGCTAACATGACCCACTTAAGTTATGATGTTGCACTGACCAAGTTAAATTAATTACAACATGTACTATTAAAGGGATAGTTCGCCCAAAAATGAATTCTGTCATCATTTACTCTCATGTTGTTACAAACCTGTATAAATTTCTTCATTCTGATGAACACAAAGGGAGATATTTTGAAAAATGTTTGTAACCAAACCTTTCGTGGACCCCATTTACTTCCATAGTATTCTTTTTTCCTACTATGGAAGTAAATGGGGCTCATAGAAGGTTTGGTTACGAACATTTCTCAAAATATCTTGCTATGTGTTCATCAGAACAAATTAAATTATACAGGTTTGTGTTTGAACATTGTTATTGTGTACAATGCATCTGGAATATTTAAATAAAAAATAATGTTTATACTTGAAGGATCCTACCTTAGATCCTCACGTGCAGAATGTTTTTATTATTGTGTTTTTTTATCTTTAATCATTTATTTACATAATCATCAAAATCATTTTATAATCATTAGTTTTTATCTATTTAATTATTGTATTTGATTATTTAATATCATTTTATCATTATCAATTTCATTATTATCATTTTTAATAATTACATTATTGTTTATTAATTCATTTATTCATTATTGTTTTTATTCATTATTCATTTATTCATTCATTATTATATTTCTATATTTTATTATATCATTCATTAATTCATTGTATTTCTATATTTTATATGTCTCTTGGTGGTTCAGTTTCATAGAGCTGTTCTGTCTGTGTGTAAACAAAGATAGATAAAGAGAATGTTTATGGAAGCCCAAGGTCTAAGGCAGTGGTTTTCAAACTGGGGGCCGGGGCCCCCAGGGGGGCCGCGAGATGGTGCCAGGGGGGCCCCAGTTTTATGACATTTTATGAAATACATTAATTTATCATGAATTCTGTGTAATTAAACCTAAAAAAAATAAGGTTACTAACCAAAAGCACTACTTTTTTTGTATAATTTAATGTTTTTTTTTATCAAAATGTTGAGTTTTAGAACAGTTTTTTGTCACAAATTTTCTTTGGGGGGCCGCGAAGGAATGCATGTACACAAGGGGGGCCGCGCACTGAAAAAGTTTGGGAACCACTGGTCTAAGGGATGATGCAGCTGAGCAATTTTGGATATAACAGTGCATGCTGTATTCCTGGGTTAGACGAGGTTTGAACATTGAGGCATATGCAACTGAAACTGCCGTCCATCAATAAAACTCTCTTCTATTTTTATCATCTAAAACCTCCGTCTCACAACTCTGTTTATGCTCTCCTCTAGCAACGATTGATCAGCCTTGTATCTGACAGATACTTTAACAAAGTAAACTTATATTTTCTGACGTGATCTGGTGTCCGGGGCTGGATTGTTTTTTATTTTGTCTGTGGTGTGGAGACCTGATCCAACATACTATTCGTAATCTACTACTGTTGTGTCATTTCTAAATTTCTCAAAAGACTCATTACTCAAGATGGAACAAATATCTTTGTGAAGATACTACTGAGTAATTATTATTTTCCACAAAACTTTAAAGTATACTCTATCATTAAGCTATTAAAATATAGAGTATACTTTAAAGTTATGTGGCAAAAAAGTAAAAATAACTTTAGTACAGTGACAAACTGATGACTGAGGCAAATTGCACATTCAAATGAGGGTGTATTTTTCTTTAATACTGTATGTTTTATGCAATGTTTACTTGTTTTTAAATGTTTTGTTTATCTTTAAGCATGTAGTCTCTATAGCCTCAGTCGAAAGTCTCTCGATCTGGTATTATCTTTCTAAGAAAATATTACAAATAAAACTTGTAATAATTCCTCTAGATGAAAGAGGTAGGCCTGTGGGAAAAATAGCAAGAAACCCAAGTGTTTGGCCTTTTTGTAATCTTTGCCCAGGCATGTCAGCATCTGTATATTAGCAAATATAACGTAAACATCAATAATGTTGTAAACATAATGCAGCATGTGGAGAAGGAAAGGGCATGTCATCACCAATTTTCCATAACGTCTACTGATGCACTGTGGAAAGTGTGCTAACTTGCTGCATTGCTGTGTGGTTTGGCAACAGAACAGTACATGACGAAACTGTACTAAAGAGAGTGAGAAAGCTAGCCCAGGAACAGATCTCCCTGCAATCCAGAACATTTACAACAAGAGGATAAAATGGGCTGGCAACGTCATCAGTGGCCCCAATCACTCATGCCACCCACACTGTCTTGTGACACACAAATGAAGTCTGGAAAAGCATTACAGGTGCATAGCGATGCAACTGTTTCTGAGAACATACAGACTCAGAAACAGTTTATTTCCACGGGCCATAAGACAAATAAACAATAAACAACCACTGACACTACCACACGGTCCATTAGAATAAGTTCAACCTATTCAATAATGCACTGCACTTTATTAGCTGGACTTCCCTTACGAAAATTAACCATGGTTTTACTACAGTTAAAACCAAAAAACATGGTTACTGTAGTAAAACCATGGTAACCAAAATAACCATGGTTTTGACAACTATGGTTTTAAAAAAACATAGTTAAACCATGGTTAGTGTAGTAAAACCATAGTTTTGCTGATAGTAATAAATACACCAAAAAAAACATGATTACTACACAATAAAACCAAGGGTAATTTTATAAGGGTTGCATATACACATCTCACACTCTTCTAGATTGGTAATCATTTATTTAACAAACAGACAATTTATACCACTTGTAACTTTAATATTGTCAGATCTTTGTCTTGCACACCATCTTCATGCTTTTTAATTGCACATGGGTTATTATACTATTTTCTTATACTATTTATTTATTTATAGCGCAAATTCACTCTCTGACAGTAGATGGCGCAATAACAGAAACAATGGTTACCCTTATAAACAAAGCTGCTGCAGGCACTAATAATAAACTTATAATTTAATAAAACTTTAAGGTAATTTATTTGTCGCCTTGAATGGGCTTCCAGGACATGTCCCTATAATGCCTGCACAAATCTGGCCCTGATTATTATTATCATTATTATTATTACTATTGTTATTTTTAATTATTAAATGCTTTAGTTTGCATTGTGTTACACAATACACATACGGTATAATGGTACTGAAGTAACTGTTTATAATAATACATATTGTAGCCAGTTGAAAATAATTATGGGTAGCTATCAAATTCAAAATTTAGCGCCAAGAATCTGCGCGCACTGCTGCGTTCCGATTGGTTCGCGTGCACTGTTGCGATGTTGCGATTGGTCCGCGCTGATTTCAAGTTGGATTTTCGGCGCAATTTGCCATTTCAGGTCTTCTGGTTCGGGAGGTTGAAAGTTGCAGATGGACAGACGCAGAAGGCTCAACTCTCTTGCAGACAGGTTCTCCTCATTGATTCAAAATAGACTTGCACAAGAAGAAACACCTTCTGGTGCAGGACTTATCAGCAGGTATGCTTAATGTGAATAACGTGGAGGAAAAGTGGCTTTTTTACAGTGGAAAAAACATGATTAGTTAAACTATGTTTGCCACAAAATAACCATGTTACCAAAATCCACGATGTTTAACTTTACTGTAACGTTAAGTAGAGTGTTTTGCTAATGATAATGATTATGCCCAAACCTTTACTAATCCGTCACATTTCATAAGTGAAAGCCCATCTGGCATCTTGTAAATAAGATTTTTTTGGATCAGGGTTTTATGATTATTTTCAACGAGGCTGAATCCACGTTCATTTTCAGTAATTTCACAAAATTAAATTACAAATTAAAATACATTATTTTCACAAATGTCACTTTAGTCATTACATTGGTACACAATAAAGTTAACAGAAATTAGGGCTATGCATAGACGATAGCCTATTTTGTATCGACGATCGATGGCGAAAGCGGGCTTGAATGACAATAGTTGGCCATAGTTAGTGTTATTATCATCAAATTTTCACATTAACATACGCACTGCGTGCTTTTCCTCGCATAGAGGGGTTGTTGGGCTTCGCTAATCGCGAGACAGCCTGTAACGCGCGCGGATTTCTTCTCGCGCGCACCTGAACTTGAAATGCGCGCGTCTTGGGAAACAGAAAATATAAAACAACTGGTAGAAAGCTCAGAGAAAACTGCAATGTACCATTTGACTCCATTTTAATAATGTGTCTATGTTGGCAATCACTTCCCTTACGAAAATTAACCATAGTATTACTACAGTTAAAAAAAAAAAAAACATTGTTACTGTAGTAAAAACCATGGTAACCACAAAATAACCATGGTTTTCAAAAACCATAGTTTTGCTGATAGTAATCAATACAACAAAAAACATGGTTACTACACTTTTACTACAATAAAACCATGGTTAATTTCTGTAAGGGTTGACATTTCTTAATTGTATTCTATTTTTTTGTGCTGATTAAGGTTGAGAATGTTTCAAACGGGGCAGGACAGACATGCAACACCACGACCACAGCGGGCAAGAATAAGAATGGGTTTGATACCCAATGGAAATGACACTGTATACTGTATATACCAAGGCGTAAATGCAAACTTTTACAAAATTTTATCATGACAAGTTTATGTTTACTTCTACATTTTCACATAATCATTTAGCAGACGCTTTAATCCACACTTTTGTTCTTCTAGTCAGATATTTCATTAAGCACATAAATTCACAATGGGCTTGGCTGAGTTTTTCTCTTTAAGTATGGTTTTGTTGTTGCTGGTATGTCTGTAATTGCTGCATACAATGTCTTAAGAAAGTTCTCATTTTGTCAAGGTCTAATTAAACATATGTAAGGGATAATCAACAGCATGCAATGCCTTAAAGGATTTTAACCACCCAACGTGAAGTGCATTCAAAATCCTTTAATGCACAGCATGCTGTTGATTGTCCTGCTTATTTCATGGTCATTTGCCAAGTTAAAGACAAGTTCAAACTAGTATTGACCGAATGGGTAAAAATGGCAGTCATTTTTGTAAGTTACAGATCTGCCTACTTTAAATTAGACACATGCAAACAGAATAGGGTAATAACATTACATTTATTTAAATAAACAATTTATTTTAATTACTGAGAAAGAGAGAGTGATCAAGTGATGGTCTGTGTTATATAAATTTCCTTATCCTCATTATTCTTTTTCTCTTTAAATAATTATTATCTACATGCCATAAATGACGAAAATAGCCGTCATTTTAAAGCATTCAGTTAAAACTCACTGGACCTATCTATGAAATAAACGATTCGACTGAAGACCTTCCAGCCAATCAGAATCAAGAATTCCAACAGACTATATAAAACAGCTATTTACTTAAGATATGATTACATGACCAGCTCAGGCCAGACTCTTCCTGACTCCTCAAAGTCAGTTTACCTTAACCAGGTTCCATTAAGGAGCTTTAATGCTTTAAAAAAAAACAGTTCCTTCTTATGTTATGTTTAAACTTGTTTTTTTTCCTTTACAGCTGGAATAACAAAAAAAACCTTGGTTGTGCCATATTCAATGACTGAGACTGATTTTGTTGCAAGGATAAGAGAAGAATTCCATGAAGTGCAGCACTGTGATTTTACACTTTGCCGATTAAATAGGCAGAAACGTATTATTACTTTAAGCCTGCCTACAATTTGCCCTGCAAGCATAAAGTCTTGCCAAAGTCTACAAAATTCAAGGTCTGCTGTATACATTAGACCAAGGGTATGATGCTTTTTATTTTATTTTTTTTAGTGTCTGTAGAACACTTTATCTGTTGCACTGGAGCATTTGCAAAACATTTCAAGTGAATTCCACTAAACTTTACGTACAAACTGCAAAATACAATTTAGGATCTCCCAGTACTAAATTAATATGCTTATACCTGCATAATAGATCTGTCAGTAAACATTTAAGTCCTATCAAAATTACATAATTTTATCACCTGTTTACCAACAAACATTTCTGTTTAGATTCCTCGATGCCAGTTCATTAGATCAAGGAAGAATTAAGGAGAAATTGTTTAAAGGAAAACATGTAATAGACCTTTTTACTGTTTGTACACAATGATGACGTCGCATTGTATGCGCGTGTATTTTGGCAACGGAAGTATGGCAAGAATCAGCAGTGAAGCAACACAGACAGAGATAGTTATTTTTGAAAAGTTGACTTTATCAACTTTTTCAACACAGCTACCAGATTTGTGTACTATAGTGGAGTGGATAGAAGACATTAGCAGATGGCAAAAAAAAATTGTCAGACACATATATACGTATATTATATTAGTGCAACCAAATGCAACAACCAGACATTTTGATGCTGGGAAACCGTTTTAATAAACTTTCTGAATTGCTACCACATTAGAACCAATGGGGAATAACACCACTTCTGTTGCCTAAATGCGCGCGCAGGCTATTTGATCACGTCACGATAAATTTTTGAGGGCATGACATTTGCATTTGAAAATGTAAGCGCAAGTAATTTAGAAATTGAACCAACAGATTTGACATTTTTTATTTCGATCTGAGAAATGCTCCAAAGCGTGGAAAAAACTGTTCAACAGTGATTTTAATGTGGCTGCAGGCCATATTATATTTTTATATTATTCATATAATATTTTGGTGTTTTTTTTAATAAGAAAAGCTTTTTGTACTTTTCTAGGTTTTGGAGCCAACAGAGGATGAACGTATGGTGCAGGATGAAAATGTAAATGGTTCACTTATAAAATTTTAAGAAACTAATTGGCCAATTCATGCAAATTCAAGTGACTGCTTTATACCAAGTTATACTTTATGTAATAATAGCTTATGTGACTTTTTTAGGTTTTGGAGCCAGCTGTGGATGAAAATATAGCACAAGATAACAATGTAATTTCTCAATTTTTAAATTTAAAAAAATAATGGCAAACCTAAATTTAAATGTAGCACTTTGTCAGCATATGATTTTAAGAACAACATTTTTGGATGTTTAAAGGTTTCAGGGCCAGCTGTGGATGAAGCTGTGGTGCAGGAGAACAATGTAAATGTCTCAGTTATAACATTTCAAGAAACTTAAAGCCAGTACATGCAAATATATGTTACAGCTTTTCACCAAGCAAAACTTTTTTTATAATTAATGTAATTAATATCCTTTATTATACAATGTTCTAACGTGTATGCTTTTATTGCTGTGGGATATTAGCACATGTGTAGTGTGTGAGATTATCTCAAAATGAACATTAACACTATATTTCATAAATGTAACATGCATGTACATGGGCAGGATTTGAGGGCATGGAGGGCCCTGAGACAACAACAGGATATGGAGTACAACCATTCTCTAAAAACTGACAGAGCAAGAGTAAGTATCATAAGACAAATACAATATTAGAATATTGTTCTTTTGCTGTCAGTGAAAATGATGCATTTTTGGATGTTGGTTTAATTTATTTTTTTAAATGATTACTTGTTTAATTCATACTGGCTCTTTTTTTGCGTATTTTCTAATGTAAAAGGAAGTACAAAGGAGACAGATGCAAGAGTGTGAAAGGCGAAGGAGAAAAGTATGTTTAATAAGATGAATCTGGAAATGAAATCAAGGTTTTGTTTTATGTCTTTGTAACAAAACCATTTGACATTTTAAAAAGGCAATTGATGACCGCAAGAGGCACATATCAGGTGTTGTTGAGCCAGCAGATGGAATTTTGCTTCAATTAAAATATCCTGACGGGACACTGCTGAAAAGGAGATTTAATATCTCTGAGCCATTTCAGGTTAAATGCTACTTCATTTATTTAATTATTTATTGGTGAAGAATTTTTTTTTTAATAATTTGATTACTTATGTGTTGTTATTTATCAGTGCATTATTATTAGGGATCAAGCCCCAAAAGTTTTACCTTACGGTTGCAGTCCAGTGTTGCGAAAGCACTTAAAAAACAATAGCAAATATCTCTGCAAGCATTATTCTGATCGACCCGAACCACCTTAGGAAAAACATTACAATAGGTTCTGGACTATATACTAATTATGAAATGTAAAAATTCCCATCGAAAATGGCAAAAAAAAATAAGTTAAATTATTTTTTGTGTGTTTTTACACATATAGTACATCAATATAACTTGCCTACAAACTTTGCTTTGCTACCCATTCCTTGGGGATTTCCCATTCAATGGTTACTTTGTGATAGCTTAAAATTTCCCTTATTCAGTCAACAACTTTATTACAGCATTAAGGCAGTAGAGAACAGCCCTTACATCAATGGAAAGATAATTTATTCAGATGATGTATAAATCTCAATTAAAAAATACAACTTTTTTGGTAGTAATTCCCCAAACTTACTGACCTGTCACAGCCCAGCATCCCAACCCCCCACCTTCAAAATATTCTTTTTTTTGGTCTTTAACATTTTGGTCCTTGCATCTCTTACACATTACAGTTTTAAAATATATAATAACAGTGCCAAAACATCAGAATCCATGACGTGGATAAAAATGCAAGACCTTGATGTGTTATATCATATCTGGTATCATATATCATATCATATATGCATGGGTGTGAATAGAAATGTTGTATTCTGAAAGTTAAATCATGTGAATCCAGCATTATATTTTATATTCTGTCTTTTATATTTTTAATTTAATTGAACAGTTAAGCTTGGAGGACAAATATTTGTATGTAATGTAATAAATTTATCATTCCAGGAAATACTGGGAAATATGTCAATGCCATCAACTGAATTACCACCCTCCACATCTCCTCCTGCCCCTGCTATGTCTTACCCACCCCTTGCCATGTCTCCCATAATTCCTCCACCCGCCATGATTCCTCCACCCCAGGCCATGTCTCTTCCACACGCCATGATTCCTCCACCCCAGGCCATGTCTCTTCCACACGCCATGATTCCTCCACCCCAGGCCATTTCTCCTCCAAGCGCCATGATTCCTCCACCCCAGGCCATTTCTCCTCCAAGCGCCATGATTCCTCCACCCCAGGCCATGTCTCCTCCACGCGCCATGATTCCTCCACCCCAGGCCATGTCTCTTCCACACGCCATGATTCCTCCACCCCAGGCCATTTCTCCTCCAAGCGCCATGATTCCTCCTCCACGCGCCATGATTTCTCCTCCACGTGCCATGATTCCTCCACCCCAGGCCATGTCTCCTCCACGCTCCACTGTGTCTCCTCCACCCCAGGCCGTGTCTCCTCCACCCCAGGCCATGTCTCCTCCACGCTCCACTGTGTCTCCTCCACCCCAGGCCATGATTCCTCCACCCCAGGCCATGTCTCCTCCACGCTCCACTGTGTCTTTTCCACCCCAGGCCATGTCTCCTCCACGCTCCACTGTGTCTCCTCCACCCCAGGCCGTGTCTCCTCCACCCCAGGCCATGTCTCCTCCACGCTCCACTGTGTCTCCTCCACCCCAGGCCATGTCTCCGCCACATGCCATGATTCCTCCACCCCAGGCCATGTCTCCTCCACGCTCCACTGCGTCTTTTCCACCCCAGTCCATGTCTCCTCCACGCTCCACTGTGTCTCCTCCACCCCAGGCCATGTCTCCTCCACGCTCCACTGTGTCTCCTCCACCCCAGGCCATGTCTCCTCCACGCGCCATGATTCCTCCACCCCAGGCCATGTCTCTTCCACACGTTATGATTCCTCCACCCCAGGCCATTTTTCCTCCAAGCGCCATGATTCCTCCTCCACGCGCCATGATTTCTCCTCCACGCGCCATGATTCCTCCACCCCAGGCCATGTCTCCTCCACGCTCCACTGTGTCTCCTCCACCCCAGGCCGTGTCTCCTCCACCCCAGGCCATGTCTCCTCCACGCTCCACTGTGTCTCCTCCACCCCAGGCCATGTCTCCTCCACCCTCCATTGTGTCTCCTCCACCCCAGGCCATGTCTCCTCCACATGCCATGATTCCTCCACCCCAGGCCATGTCTCCTCCACGCTCCACTGTGTCTTTTCCACCCCAGGCCATGTCTCCTCCACGCTCCACTGTGTCTCCTCCACCCCAGGCCATGTCTCCTCCACGCTCCACTGTGTCTCCTCCACCCCAGGCCATGTCTCCTCCACGCTCCACTGTGTCTTTTCCACCCCAGGCCATGTCTCCTCCACGCTCCACTGTGTCTCCTCCACCCCAGGCCATGTCTCCTCCACGCTCCACTGTGTCTCCTCCACCCCAGGCCATGTCTCCTCCACGCTCCACTGTGTCTTTTCCACCCCAGGCCATGTCTCCTCCACGCTCCACTGTGTCTCCTCCATCCCAGGCCTTGTCTCCTTCCCTTTCTACCATGTCTCCCGCATCTTACGCCTTATCTCCCTCACACTCTCCACTGTCACCTACTATATCAGAAGAGTAAGTAGTGAATGCTTACTACATAGATCATTCTGCTTTTAAGCAATAATATAAATGCTATGTTATACAAAATGTTTAGGTAGCAGAAAAATAATTTCTTTATCATATCTCTATTTTGGTGTTATGGTGTGATTAATATTTCTTTACATTCTTTTCATATGAAGGGTATGTCAATGTATTTTTTGTCTACAATACAGACATTTGGACACTGGGGAGATATTGCATCGCCTAAAGTCAAGGGTGAAGCAGAGGGCTCTTACTGCCATTCAAATAAATGTCCTTCGTGGGGAGGAATTTGATTGTGTGGTAAGAGCTTTCAGTCGGCCAAACTTTGACCCACAATACAAGCTGGATGTTGTGTTTTTGGATGAGAGTGGAGTGGGAGAATGGGCTATTGATGAAGGTGGGCCAACAAGGGAGTTTTGTCGCCTCCTCATGGTCCAGCTCCAGCAGCACCATCTTTTTGAAGGTCCTTGTGAGTCACGAGCTTTAGCTCTAGATAGTGTTGGTATGTTGGCTTTGCACATTACAGTCATCTTAATAGTCTATGGGGCGGTTTCCCAGACAGGGCTTATCCAGACTAAAATGCATGTTTGAGCTGCCTAAATTTAAAAACATTTTGGACTGACAAATCTTAACATACATCAGTGCCATTGTTTTGTCTCAGGATTCACACCAGTGATGTTTTTTGCAAGGTATGTTTATAAAATTTATTTAAATGTCCTAATATAACTAAGGCCTAGTCCTGAATTAATCTAAGCCATGTCTGGGAAACTGTCCCTATATCTTAAATGGTTAATTTATTACTCCATTAATCATCAAATGAACACTAGCACAGGACACACAAATAAACTGTAATGCATTGAGATCTCAATATTACATTTTCATCCTTTTCAGCTCTGCTCAATGGGACATATAGGCTTGTGGGGCAGATGTTAGCGGTCTGCCTTATTCAAGGAGGGGTTTCACCTCACTTCTTCTCCAATCGGCTTTTCAGACAAGTCTATGGCCTTACACCCCTTTTAGCTTCAATAGAAGAGGTGTCAGACCCAGAGCTGAAGGGCAAATTGCACAAGGCAAGTATATAAGTGGCTATTTGATCTAAAGCTCCTTTAAAACAATACAACTCCCAAAAGCACTTTATAGATAAAATAAACTTTAAACTTTATAATGTAATCTCATCAGTGTCTACAAAATTAAAAAGTTTCCAAGGACTTTGTATGAATTTAGGTAATATCTTAATAGCTATATATGTCATGTCCCCGGTCTGATTTTTTGCCGATTGAACAAGTGCACGCTCTGTTTTGACAGAATAAGGAACACATTCTTATAACCTCATAAATCTGCCCCAGAGCAGAATTTTTCTGAGTTTTTCCTTCCTTATCATAACAGATCGCAAGTGCTATAACATTGGAGGAGGCCAGAGAGGCAATTAGTGAAGCCAGTGATGAGCTGTCTAATATGGGAGCATTACACTATGTAAACTCCATGGCTAAGAGAGATGAGGTCATGACTGCTGTTCTGGAATTTTATACAGAGGGCCGCATTTATGCTCCACTCCAACAGTAAGTTTTAAAATGTTATGATTTTGGGGGGGATTATGTATATGTATATATATATATACATACATAACAAATATTGTGCATGGCAGAGGCATAAAATGTGCTTTTTCACTATACTTCTAATTAACAAATGTGTATCCAAACCTCTCATAGCGTATAATCCAGTTGTTGTCATGATAGATTTGACTACGACAAAAATGTTTGATCAGAAAGATCCAAGGTCCAGTTCACTGTTTTTGTATTTTATAAGTCAGTATTGAAGTCACATCTCAGGTAATAAACAAAGGTTATTTTAAAGGAGTTCAGATCATAAGTCAGGGGTCTCAAACCGGCTTGGGGCCATTTCTAAAATTGACATCTCGCCACAGGGCTTTTTCAACATAAAATACACAATATTTCTGTAAATATGGTTTTTCTATTATTTATAAAGCACTGTTTACATTTTTTATGCAATATAAGTATATGTCTTTTTAATACTTTATATTTTAACAGTATAAGTATGTTTTAATCCTTATCCTAAATAATTTTATATTAAAACCTGGCACTAAATTAACAAATTTAATTTCTGAATATGAATTTATTAACTATTATGCATTTTCTGCAACCAGGTAGTGTATCCATTTTGATTTATTTATTTGATTTATTCTCTGTAAAAAATTATAGGCTACTACTCTGTATGTAACTGCATAGCAAGCAACATAATGATATATATACTTCATACAATAGTTATATTGAGATGAGTGAGCTTCATAGCATACAGTCTTTTATCTTCTACGTTTCTCCACATCTTTCCTCTTTTTTTAACATGGGCACTTGATGGCTCTTTTTCTCATCCTTAGTTCAATGTGTTGCATTACATCTCCTCTCCCTACCTAAGCTGTGACTTGACGTAAGCTAATCCTATTGCTGCTCTTTGAGTAACAGTTGAATAACCCCACAGAGTAACAGATTTTCTCTGAATGAACACTGCAAAGTTCCATGCAGATTAACTGATCGCACAGTGATAATGATATAATTGAAGTGAGGTGCAAATAAGCATATATTTTTGACAGCAGACACGGGCCGCAGAGAGGGGGAGGGAGGGCTGCAAATGGCCCATGGGCCGGGAGTTTGAGACCACTGTGATAAGTGATTCTTAAGTGATTCAATGTTTTCCCTGGTACCGTTTTTACTTTAGGTTCCGAGAAGGTCTAAGTGCCCTTGGGCTACTAGATGAGCTGGTGGTCCACCCTAGGGAACTTGAAATTTTTTTCCTGAAAAGCACAACAAAACTCACTGCAGCGGACATCATGGAGCTGTTCAAGCCACAGTTCACCTCACCAAGAGGCTCCAATAACCGGAGAAAAGAGGCCAGGGCAGATTCTGGAGAGATTGGCTTTTGGAAGTGGAAGGTACGACACTCTTTAAATCTAAAACCACAAAACTGTTTGAAATATTTACATGTTACTATTAAAAGCTTACAAGAAAAACTAATATATATATATATATATATATATAAAATGTCAATTTCTTTTTTAACAGGTGGAGGTGCGGCTCCAATCTTCCTGCCACATGTTCTAATATTTGGTACAGGGTTAGAGAGAATCCCAGCTATGGGATTTTCAACACAGCCGGAGCTGTCCTTTCTTCATGAGGATGAGGAACTATCAATGTTCCCAACAGCAAACACTTGCTCTCTGATCATAAGACTTCCGATAAAAAATACATACTCCGAATTTAAAAATGCAATGGAGATGGGCATTGGGAATTGTGAGCAGTTTGGTATCCAGTAAATGTCTGTATCTGTAAGTTTTTCTGTTATACAGTATTTACATGGAAAGGTCTTGCTTTAAGTTATTTTTTAATTTTTGTAGTACAATATGTTTACTATTTTTTATTAAGTTTACAAAAAAATTTCAGTAAATGTTTTCTTTCTGTATTACTAAATATTTGGTTGTTTTTATGTTTAGCAAGGAGTTGCCAGGTTATACATTGTTAATTGAATTGTTGGCTTAGTTTTACTTTTTACTTTACAAAATGTTAGAATTCGATTTCAATGTGTTTACACAATAAATACAAATAAATGGTTTATATGTTTCCATTTTATTGATATTCACACATGAAATAAATGTATTTTGCAATTAATGTTACTTACTATCATGTGAACTACAAGATGTCACAAAATAATGTAGGCACTAGCTATAACAAGTAGATTAATAAATTTGACACCAGCTAAACAGTATACTTGAGGGGACATGTAAAGGTTTAGGGGAAATCTAAAACCTGAGTGTAATAGATGAAGTAAAACCATACCTTACAAGAATGAGCAATGAAACTATGGAAGAAGAGAGGTATGCTAAACACTTACAATGCACAAACTGTACAAAGAACAATAAAAAGCTTTCCCGTGAGCATGACACCTAAATTTACTTTAAATTTTTATGAAAATTTTAATTAATCACGGCAAACTATATTGTTGGAAAGGTCTAAGAATGTAGTTTTCATATTTCAAAACCTTTTAGTAGTAATAATGCAGTAACTGTAATTTATTCATTTGTGACAAAAGCCTGCAGCAAACCAACACAAACCAAAAATAATACTATATTGCATTTTTTATTTATTACAAATAAATGTAAACTGCTATAAAAAAAACTATATTTTCACTTCCAGCCACTTCGGTAACAAACGTTAAAGTGTCTTCTTTAAAACAAGACCAAGATTAGGGCTCTACACCAAAAAAATCCCAAAGTTATATTAATTTGAAGGTGTACATCTCCTTTTCCCCACCCCCCTACTAAAAAAGGGCTGTGCCAGTTAAAGGGTTAAAACAAGTCAAGGAACCTAATGACCTCCTGCAAGAGGTTCATTCCAAGGTCGTCTCTTTGTCCACCTAAGGGATCAACACGCTGTTGAAGTTCAGCTAAGCGATCATTGTCCAGGGCATATTCATTCACAGGAACCTCAACCCTGTCAGGCCAGTTAAAAGCTGGTAACTGAGGGAAGTGGGGCACTTCTGCTTCTAGCTGAGCTGGCTGTTCATCAGATCCAAACACTCCCTGGATCCCAGTCAGATTTTGGGTCTGTAGGCGAAGACAGCCTCGCACAAATATCTGATAAGGTGACATGTACCTTGCAGTTCTTAGGCAGTGATGGTTCCACTGATTAACAAAAAGACTCAAGTCTCGGTTAATTCGCGGAAGGTATATAATGGAGTGCCCAAATATGTTTCTCATTGATGCTGTCTATGACTCCATCATCTTCTAAAAGGGTGAACAGGGAGTGATATACATTAACAACACCCCTCCAAACATCTCCCCATAGTCTCTCAATTCTTTGATTATGGGTACTCCTTCCCCTCAAAGCACTACCTCTTTCTGAACCTCTAAAAATTTCCATGAAGAGGCAAACAGCATTGTTTTCTCCACCTTGGTCACAACGAACTCTTGATGGTACACCATACTGGTCGACAGCACTAACAAAGGACTCCATCACTGTGCTGCTTCTGTTGTTGTTTGACGCTTTTAAAAACGTGACTAGTCTGCTGAAGCCATCAATTGCCCCATGAATAACAATTCTCCACCTGAAAATTAAACACAATATTAATCCACTTGGTGAACTTGTGTACTTTTATAGAAATCAAAGACTTATGATGAATAGGAACACTGATCAACTAAAATTGCTGTTATGTCTTATTATCAGTATGCATAAAATATAATTATATATATATTGGTACATTATTTATTCAGTAATAAATGACATGTCAGACATGACATTGTTTTAAAAGCAATAATTATGTTTCATGATGGTTAGCCTATGTTTGTAAAAATGTTATGCTGAGGGTTTGCAATAATGTTCCTATATCTACAATTGAGGGGTTATCAAAATCAGCATGATGAAGGGAGAATCAATAATTAAAAAAGGCTACCATTTATTGACAAAAATAATTCCTAATGTTTTTTTTAGCTGTCTGTTTAAATATTTGTTTCTAGAACTCACCTAATGAGCTTGTGGTTGCCATCTAGATGCCATAAGGAATTTGGCCCTGCAACTCTGTATGCCCGCCTGTGCAGTCTGAGAGACATAGTTCTGCGTGCAGCCCCTTCTGGGTTGGTCCGATGCATACTTTGACGAACACGTCTCCTTTGCACCCCTAAGCCTTCTCCAAAAAGCCGTGCTCGTACAGCCTCTGGACCAAGCAAATCATTACCCGAGACCACCTGGTGGACTCTTTCATCCAATTCAGCATCAGAGATGTTTGTAAAGCGGCCATGTCGAGATAGATTGAATGATCTGTGAAGGACAACAAATATTTGAAAATAATACTGAGTGTAACATTGATTTCTTTATAGATTTATCTTTTTTATTTAATGTGTTTTCAGTTTGTAAGCATTGCATTTATCATTGAGCAATTAAACAAAGTTTTGACAAAGATAATAGTAAGAAGCATAATTACCTAAGGCGTTGTGTCACAGTGCGACGTGAAGTACCCAGTATGTCTGCAATCTGAGGTATTGTGAAATTGAGAGACAATAAAAACTTTAGTTGTTCTTGGGTGATGTGAAACTGTGGACGTCCTGCATGCCCCCCAATGCGTGGAGCTTGATAACCAAGTGAAGCTGCAATAGACGACAATGAATCAGATATAACAATTATTAGTGTTTTGACACTTTTTTTTTCAAAGTAATGTCACTGAACTCTGTTACAATATCATGATTTATCAGGTCCCATGCAGCAGGGATGGGCAATTAATTTTGTGAAGGGGTTACATTAAAAAATGGGGGTGCTGTGGAGAGCCACACCAATAGCCAGAACTCAATACATTCAATATTCATTTTACCGTTTTTAAAAAAAAAAAAAAAAAAAATTATATGCCAATGATTGGCTGCTGCTGGAAGGAATACATGTTACAGCAACTCTTTTTAAACATTACCCATAAATTACAGTTTATGTAAAGTTATTTCAGAGAATTGTTTTTAAGAACATTATAGATGTTAGAAATGAAACACTTGCTGAAACACTTTAAAAAGATTGTGGACTATGTAGTACTGAATTGTGACGTTACACCATTAAAACGTTTTTCCACATTTCTGAGTTCAGGATTATTTGGGCAGAAAATGCTGCTTATGGGGGTGGTTTCCCAGACAGGGATTAGTTTTAGCCAGGACTAGGCCTTAGTTTAATTAGGAAATAAAACTAGCTTTAACAAACATGCCTTGCTAAAAATATTACGTGTGTATATTGAGGCAAAACAAAGGGCACTGATATGTCAGTGAAAGGTGTTTTCCGTTTGGACAGCTATTATTTTAATCTAGGACTAGTCTAATTGCTGTCCGGGAAACCGCCCCATAGAGTGCCACATGGATTTTTGTAAGCCAACTCCCAGAAGTTAGCAGAAAAATGGTTCCCTCATTTTCCCCTTTACTTTTGGAGTTTCGCAAAAAATTGACACTTACACGTTTTGTCCAACAAGTTGAACAGACAAATACAACTTTTGAGAATTTTAGTGTTAATTTTTTTCTGGTAAATGCATTTAGACTTCAAAATGTATAAAAGTTGTGTCCATTGTGAAGATAAACTTGTTGGACAAAATGTGTAAGTGTCACAAACGTGTGTTAAACACAGAGCTTATTTATTTGTGATAATACAAAATTCTATGGAAAAACTGTTTTTTTTTTGAGAGAACCAGTGTCCCGCTAACTTCCAGATTGGCCTACAAAAATTGGCATTCTTTAACCAGAAATTTACCCTACAGTAACAATATTTACCATGATATTTGTTTTATTACCAAAACATGGTTAATATACTTTTATTATAATAAAACCAACGGTAATTTTTATAAAGTACATGCATGAAAAATGAAGCCACACAATGCAGACTTGCGTCATCTATTGGATTATGTTAGTATTGCGCCAAAATAATAATTCTGGCAATACCAACTCTCATAGCAAATGCAATGACATTTAAATATCGCCCTCGCAGGCTGGTTTCACCCGGTTTGTACAGTGAAAATTTAATTATCTAATATGTAAATTGTCTATAGTAAAATACGACTCGTAACATACCAGGTGTTAGTTGTTGCTGCTGCTGCTGAAGAACCTCTGCCACGAACTCGCCAATTACAGGCAACAGTTCGTCGACTAATTCCGATTCAGCAAGTCTCCCTCTTGCCTATTCAAGGCTCCGTGCCATTGTTTCCATTCTTGATAAGAGATTTAACAGGAAACAGTACAATTATTTACAAAAAAAGTTGCTTGAAACAACACCTTAAATGGGGCATGTATTTCTGAATTTTCAGTACGAATTGTACGATAAATCTAACTGTAAACAAATGTCGTAAAGGTAAAGACATGGTCACCTACCTTGTAAGTACTGCTTCGATAGTGTCCTGGTCATCTGTTTCAGCCAGTCGAGTGCACTCCCGAAATGCCCTTTCACAATCTAAAAGAAACTGTCTCAATGCCATAAATAAATTACTGTGTTTGTCCTACTTCTACCTTACAACTGCTACTGCTTTCCTCGCGGCCACCGTTTAAAGAGCACCAATTATGCTAATAAATTGGCACGTTAGCACGTTATTGCAATATCCCATAGTACATACATGTTATTAAAACTTGAACTAATGCATTGTGAGTCTTATAAATTGCTTACATACCTCACCGATTTCCCACTGTCTGGAAAACGCTCGGTTTAGTTCCTGTCTCCGCCTCCCAAAATGTCTAGTGTAATCGGATTGGTCAGATGACTACTCAACTGTTATTGGTCAGCTGGGTTCGGCGTGTGTTTGAAAGGTTACGCCCCTGACTACGCGTGGGTTGACACAGATTCTGACTGAGAGTCACAGCCTCAGAGGCAACGTAAACAAGCGCTATATTTCTCTATAAACGATGGTGTCTGTACTGCCTTACCACTTCGAGCTCGATCCAGAGAGTTCAGAAGGCCGTTACGATATAAACGATCTCCGTCAATGAATGCGATTGGATTTAACTTTTTTAGGTGTCCTTAGCTCTGCCAGAATGCTAAACGAAGACGAAAATGTGTTGCAAAGACATCCAAAAGGTAATTATAACGTACTACATAACTATATGGAAACACCAAATGTAGCACATAGAAAGTATTTGTTGAAATGATTATAAAACGATTTCACTTGGTAATTTCTACATTATTTTACTCTAGTAAAATTTATTATAAAAGACTGCTTAACGTTACATACTATATTACTGTGCAAACTATATGGAAACACCAAATGTAGCACATATAAAGTATTTGTTGAAATGATTATAAAACGATTTCACTTGGTAATTTCTACATTATTTTACTATAGTAAACTTAATTATAAAATACTGCTTACATACTATATTACTGTGCAAACTATATGGAAACACCAAATGTAGCACATATAAAGTATTTGTTGAAATGATTATAAAACGATTTCACTTGGTAATTTCTACATTATTTTACTATAGTAAACTTAATTATAAAATACTGCTTACATACTATTTTACTGTGCAAACTATATGGAAACACCAAATGTAGCACAAAGAAAGTATTAATTGAAATGAATGTTAGTTCTACATTATTTTACTATGGTAAACTTTATTATGAAAGACTGTGCTATGTTTTTACTTACTAGGTTTTAAGGAGAATGCAACATGTTCCAGGGCCTCTTACCTGCGTGATTCATCATCCAGGTTTTGCACAAATTGTCTAAATCCCTACACACAGAACATTTATTGTACCGACTATAAGCCTTTGAGGCGCAGGACTAGAGTAAGTTTTATTACATTTTTAAACCAATAACACTAAAGTATTATTATAGTAACAAAGTACCCAAAAGAACAAAAGATGTAACTTTAAAGAAAATATAATAGTCAGTCAAAAGTTTATTTATTACAAATATATATTTAAATGTTAAACAATATACAAATAAACATACTTTAGTAACCATATTGTGCTATTCTTTCAAAAATTGTTCAATTCACTTCTTACAGCTATCTATTGAGATAAATGGCATATCAAAGCTTTGTCAGCTGGTGCTATCTAAGATGACACTTTAGGGTTATCATCCTGTCGTGTGTTGTTCTCCAGATATGCTTGGAGCTTCCTGATTGGAATGTTGGCTTCCGACGACCCCTGCACTGAAGATGGCATTCAATCACGTCCTCCTTTGAAGGTTTCTCAAACTGTGATGCCAGGTCCATTGGAATCGGGGTTTCCTTCAGCTTATCTTCAAATACCTCATCAAACACAAGCCTGATCACATCCTCCACATAACTGTAGAAATATTGCAGTCAATAAATCTTTTGTTTTGATCATTTATTTCCCTGCTTCATACATTAAGTTTTTAATTATGAATGTATTTGAAATAAAACATTACTGCTTACGGTATGTCATTTGTGTGTTTTGGGAACATAGCCTTGTACTTTCCCTCTCCTGCTTTTGTTACGGCTTGGTGACATTGTAATGGATGGCTGCAAGGTACAACCTGTAAAAATATAAGCAAGCATAAATTTATTGTAAAAGTAAATACTACTTTATTTAACACAGTTACTAAATACTTAAATACCTGCATAGCATTCCAATAAATGAGAAAATCAAATTTTTTTGCTGCAAATCTGAAATCTCAGGCTACGGACGGCAAAGGCATCCACTGATGATGGTGATGGAAACATTGTGAAACGATGCTACTGCCTGGGTTCCTATTATTATGCAGAGAAAAAAAACTTTGTCATCATCAGTTATACATTTAAGACTGGTAGTGGTTTCACTAGCTAAATACATCATTTGTGTTACACACCTTTGCTCCTCATATGCCAGTCTGACTCCTTGTACTGTGTGTTATGATGTTGCATGTTTGCATACAGTGTAGAAGGATGTGTCCAGCTGCGAATCTAAGATATAGACAAATAAAACAAACATGTATTCAGTCAAAAAGACATATTATAACAATAGAGTACCATGACTATAAATCGTTAGACTATTCATTAAAACGTTAATGTATTACATATTACATGGCCCAACATTAGCAACACACATTACGTGTTTACTTCGTTTCAAAAACTAAGAAAGCTTCAAGTAAATACAACAGTAAAATACATATAACTTTAAACAAATCATCTGTACTTAGAGTTTCTTGAGTTTGATCATGAGAACAAATTTTACCGGTAACAGTTAAGCTGGTAACTTAGCAAGTTTGTAAACATGTCTTAACCAACATCGATAAAAAAACGATAGTCTGCATAATTCAACATACACGTGTGTAAATATGGTACGTTGTTTATGAAATACAGTATTACAACACAAAACAATTAGCTTGCAAGCTTAGCTCTACACGCACATTATGTTAATCTCCGGTTACCGGTTACGTAATGTACAGTAAAAGGCAAATAATAAACGTGAATACTTACAGCCTGTGATCCAGAAGTGCACAGTTATCCAACTTTCAGGAGGAGACGTCGCGCAAATCCAGCTTCGGTTCATGAGAAGCAGTTATTGTGAAAACTCCGTGAACAACTTCTGACTGGATTTTTCCGGAACCGTATTAAACATGATGTCCTCTGTGGAAGTCCATAAAGTGCTATTTTTCCCTTGCATCTAAAGAGACAGCGTCTACTCGAGAGATTTAATCGCTTAAACGATGAAACAAGAGTTTGCAAACAGAGTAAAAGCAGGGACTCCCAACCTCCGCCATTTTAGCTCTCTTCTGACTCGGCGCTCCCCACCCTCGTCTTTGAGGGCGTACCCAAGCAAAGCAGAGAGGGCTGAACTATGATAATGTTGGTCTTATCTACGTCACTAATCCCAGGAAGTAAACTGTTGCCTACAATCCGAGTGTTTTTTGTAGTCCTCGAACGTTAGAGAGGATAACTCGCGTCATCGTTTTCTTTGAGGTATGTACTTTTTGAATATCGTTAGCATGTACTAATACACACTTACACACAAAATGATGTTTAAAAACGTGTATCCCATAATAGGTGCTCTTTAAAGCCTTTAAGTTGTACAGGAAGTGGGTAAACTCTAATCTAAACTCCAATACAGTAGATGGCGATAATCCACCTTAATGTCGGAACCACCCGCCATTAAAAGAAGGAAGAAAAAGAAGTTGCGTCAGATGTGTGGGTTCATCGTAACCGTTACGTAAGTGCTCGTATACAGTCTTATGCATATTAATAAGAACACGAATGCGCGCATCACTACATTAATAGTCATAAGAAGGATTGCACGTGCTTACGACAGACAGTGTCAACATGACAACACACCTTCGTATTATTTGAATTATTTATGATTTAGTGATTCAAGCACTACGCCGAGTTACCACAAGCTTACCTCATTAGCCATCACAAGCCAAGTACATTGACGTAGGGAACGCTCACGGAAGAGACAGAAAACGTTAACTTGAGAAATACAACTGTAAAAGGCAGTGAAACAGTTTAGTAAGGATAATGGCCGTTAAACAGTCTTATTTTTTTAACTACCACTCACTTTTAGAGAAGATGGAGAATCTAGCGAGGTAATAGTGATGTTTAAACCAATGCGTTTTGTTTGCAATTAATTTAAAAATAGTAAAGTTATGACTCGTAACATACTGGCAAGAGGGTAACACTTAAGATCTGTCCAAATTATTGTACTGTGTAGCATTATTATCATTACCTTGTTGATTTTACATTCATTCAATGTAAACCCTGCTGAAAAAAACAGCATCAAACCAGCATGGACCAGCATGGGAATTATGCTGGTCTATGCTGGTTTAGCTGGTGGTCACAGCATACCAGCACCAAAACACAACATATGCTGGTATGACCAGCATGGGATGCTGGTGCTAATGCTGGTTTAGCTGGTGCTAATGCTGGTTTGTTGCTGGTTTAGCTGGTGCTAATGCTGGTGCTGATGCTGGTTTGATGCTGGTTTAGCTGGTGTTCACTTGCAAACCAGCACCAAAACACAACATATGCTGGTCTTGCTGGTATGCTGTTTTTTTTCAGCAGGGAAGGAAAACAAATATGATTCTATTAGCAAATTTTTATGATTTTCTTTGCATATGCTTTTGTCTTTTACAGATTAATTACTCTGTATACAAGAATGACAGAAGCTGGTTTGGATGGATGACCAAATTATGAACGATGACCCACCCTGGGGCTGTACGAGTGTGCCTGATGATAGAATTCACACTTAAACAAAGGAGTTTGACAAAATATACTCTGGTCCAACCAATCCTGATGGGACTACATGCAAAGCCATTTAGCTGGACATACAGTTGCATTTTTTCCTAACTTAAACATGCATGCTTATTCTATCTGCTATTGCCTGTTTATATTATTATTAAATAGTTTTGTTTTAAACTGTTTAAAATCAGTGTCTTTTTTGTTAAATATATTTTTCTACATGTCATGTTTGTGTTAATTTTAAATGCAAACAGTAGAGCTGTCACAAAATGGATCATAGGTTTGACTTTGCATCTGCATTTAATGTAGAAATTTCCACACCAAACATTCAAAAACCTGTTTGTAATGCAACAATCAATCAATTTGGGCAACCAAAGGCCAGTACATGATCTAATGGTATAGCGTGATCTATAGTATAAAGTGTTTCACAGCTTTGGTCTGATCATTTTTTCTGATTACGTGTTTGTACACTGCTTGTTTTGTCCAGATCTACCCTGATGCCATCTGCCTCATTCTCCCAGCCTGCGCTCATCTTCCCTCTCCATGCCTAGCTTCACATCAGTTGGCTCTTCTGTGGCTCTCTTCTTCTCGCCTGCCTGCATTGCTTCCTGATAATATTTCCTGCCGGATGCCTTGCCCTCTGACTCTTTCTGCCAGGTGCCATCCCCAGCGTTTGCTCACCTTAGCGCCACCCTGCTCCTTGGCCAGTCGGTTGTCCTGAATCCTGATCAGTTGGGTCTCTGCATTCTAGAATTGAGATTTGCATTGCCCATTCAAAAAACTGTTTTGTGCCAATAAATTGAGTCTGTGACCTTTTCTGACCAAGTGATGTAAGTAAGGTCTCAACCTTATACTTTTATTATTGATTTCTAGTTACACAGTTGTCTTTATGATGGCCCTAGCATTTTTTTAGAGAATCTGTATTTCTGTTTCCTATGTCATTACTACCTATTACAATGTTTTTGGTTGAAAACAATTATATGACTTTGTTGCCAATATTTGTTGTTTATGGGTTTTATTATTAATCAAATATTAAATAAGATTCATTTATAACTGAGCAAGCATTTTTTCCATGGGAGTCGTATTCCATATCATTTGTCTGATTCTTACTACAGTACTTGTAATAAAGTTCTGTTTCCTTTGTCAATATATTTTCACTACAGTACATTGTGGTTGTATAAAGTATAGACTTTACAATTTCTGTGCTGCAGGCATTGCACTTCTGAGGTCATGACCATCTTTTTTCAGCCAACCAAAACCATTCTTGCCAACCGACCTGGGACTGCTAAGCTAAATGTTTGTTAGGTCTGCTGTTCTTGAAGCGGGGGACCATTGTCTATTAAAGGTCTTCATAAACCAGTTAACAAAATCACATAAGATAGGGTAGTTCATAATCCATATGATGTGCCAAACAATGAAAGGGCCACATTCCTTATCACATCTGGATAATGCAAAGCTCTTTCTCCTTAACAATTCATCCTGCTTATCAATTTTTAATGGAAGATATGCAAGGAAAAGCCAAACTATTTCTTTCCCTGGGGAATTTGAGTAGTGAGTTTAGTAATTACTGATTTATGGCATAATAAATATTAAGTTATTTTAAAACATTAGACGTATAATGTATCTTTTTTATTCTGAATGTATTCTACACAGTAGTGTGTTGGGCACTTTAACCCCTATGAGAAAGGCCAAGGAAAATACAGAACATCATGGAAACATAAAGACCTCATATCTAAATACATTTGCACACGCATTAAACTGCTATACGTCTCTGTTTTCATTACGATATTGAAAAGGATGAGTATTTGGAGTCTATACTACTGCTTGCTCCATCTCCAGCAAAGGTAAAAACACCCAGAGAAAAAAGGAGTCATTCACGCAGCATTCCTCATTTTACCACCTGAATAAATTTTACACAGACATCACTGCATCTGGAGGACGTATATGATCCTCACCAGGGTTATTTATTATGTGTTTTTTGTTCTTGGTGTGTCTGATTAATTATATTTTATTATCATCAATTGAACTTTGAAGAATAAAGCAAATAATTCACTATAAAGCTATCCAAAGCAATGGCAGCTTCATAAGACTTAAGGGTGTTATCAAAGGAAAAATAATAATGCATATGGGTTGACCTGTGAAAACTTGATTTTTTAGATTATATTCTGAGATATTTAAGCTTCGTAGTAAAGAAAACAGTTTCCAATGTGCCAACACAAAATCGCGCGTTAACACGTGATTTACGCGTTAACACGTACTTACGCGTGATTTTAACACGTTTTTGTCCTAATGGCCTTCCATAGATAACCACGTCGTCTCTAAGCACGTCTGATAACCACGTCGTCTCTAAGCACGTCTGATAACCACGTCTTTTCTTTGATTTTCTCCGCCAAAAGTCTCACAATATTATCTTGCAACTCAGAGAGTGTAGGTTCTGTTTTCCCTTTTTTGCTTATAGGAGTGCACGGAGCTGAGTCAGGAAGAGGGGTACATTCGGAAGTTATTCGTATTTTTAATCAAAGAAAATACGAACAGTCTTGCAAGTTTGATTAAGAAAAACACTGATACCATTGAGGCTTTGAAGGAGTCGTCTGAGTTTCTTTTTAAGGAAGTCCAAGAATTGAAGACGGAAACCAATACAGTCAAGAAAACAAGTGATGAGCACCAGAAAAAAATAATCAGTTTAGAAGACAGGCTAAATGATATGGAACGCTATCACAGGAGATGGAATCTAAGATTGTATGGTCTACCGGAGCAGGAAGGAGAGGACGTTAAACAACGAATGATAAATGTATGTAAAGCAGTCACTCAGGATAACGAGGAAGATCTACGCTTCCAAATTGACGTGAGTCATAGGATTGGACGGAGAGAAGATGGAAAAGTTCGGCCAGTGATAACAAGATTTACATCCAGAACGGCCAAAGAAAAGGTCTGGAAATGCGCCAAGACGTCGGAATTCCTTAAGACTAAGAAACTTAAATTCGGTGAAGATCTTACTACAAAAGACAAGGAGACACGGAGCAAATTATGGCCACAGATTGAGGAGGCGCGAAAGCAAGGAAAGAAAGCCTTTTTCGTCGGAGCCAAAGCTATAATTGAGGGTAAAGAAATTAAACTGTGATTAATAAGTTGATAACTTTATGCTTTCATTGGGAAGCATAACTTCTCTCCCTAAATATGCATAGCATTGTTGTGCTATGATTTATTATACATTTTGTTTAATGTATCATTTTAGGGACAATATTGTGTAAACTCTTGTTTGTTCTATAACAAAATAATATTTGAAAGGTGTAGGAAATCCTTTAAACTCGCGTTCTACGTTAAACGCTTTTTCTACTTACTGTTAACATATTGTTCTGTTGTTCATAGTGTCTTTATCACTTTATTCGTTCAATGTGAGGGGTATACGAGATACGCTTAAGAGGAAAGCTGTTTTTTTATTTTGTAAAACTTTTAAAGCAGATTTTTATTTTTTACAAGAAACCCATGCTTTGATTTCAGATTTAAGTTTTTGGAAAAATCAATGGGGAGATAATATCTGGATGGCTTATGGGAACAATAGTTCTGCTGGTGTAGCTATTTTAAAAGGTTCCTTTCAAGGTAAAATATTGAAAAATATTGCTCATAATTCAGGAAGATTGATAATTCTAGTGGTTGAATTTAAGTCAGATATCTTTATTTTGGGTAATATATATGGTCATAATAATAGTAATACAAATAGAATTCTCTTTGAGGAATTTGAACAAGAAATAAATGTGTTAATGAGTTCGTTTTTGAATGCAAAATTAATACTTGGGGGGGACTGCAGTGGCGGTTCTACACGGAGGCCAAGGGTGGCCCGTGCCTCTGTAGACATGTCCCTGGCCACCCCTGTGGCCATCCCGTGCTGACCAAATAAAAAAGTATAAATTTATTTTGATTTTACACGCGAGCGCCAAAAGCGGAACTAATGCGACGCAACGTTCTACACGGGCAAATTAGAGCGGCGCACCCAGTCACTGTAGCCGCCTGCGTTTGCTGCGAGTGCTGCCCGGCGAGTGTCTCAATTCGTTCCCAATCTCCTGATGTTGAGAATTAGTGATGGGTTGTTCGCGAACGCCGGCTCTAAGAGCTGATTCTTTGTAGTGAACGAGCAGAGCCGAATCTTCAGACGCATGCAGGGGAGCCGGCTCTTCTAAGGGAGCCGAGCCAGAAGAGCCGAATCTATGAAAAGAGCCGGACTGCCATCACTAAAATGTAGAGCCGGAGCTTGAGCCGAATCAATGGAAAGAGCCGGACTGCCCATCACTATTGAGAATGTGTATGCAGGTTTGGGCACTGGTAAGGACTCTAGCTGACTTGACATTGGGACACTGTTCACTTGCTCTCCTGTGACGTAGCTGCTTAAGCACGTTGTGATCATTCACAGCTGTTACTCATCAACAACCGGCAAAACCAACATCTCGCTAACTTTTTAAAGTTTACACATTGTAAAAAGCGCTGTAATTATGCTCTTACATATACGTGCATAAAATTGGAGGAATATAATTAAATGTTACATATACAAATGTTTATATTTTAAAATAAATATTATTTTAAATACTGATTAGATTGTGGTCCCTTACTGTCTAGCAATGTGTGTTTAAATGTAAACTAAAACAAACGTTTGTCTTTATAAAAGTTTGCATTTTATAAAGATTATTGAGTAGGCTCGCATGATTTTCGGTTGGGGGGCTTTAGAAAAGAGCCACGCTCCCCTTTTGCACCTGCACTCACTCTTGTATTAAATAAATATTTATCTGATTGTAAAGTAAAATAAAGTTTACGGGGCAGTTTCCCGGAAAGGGATTAGACTAGTCCTAGACTAAAATTAATGTAAGAGCTGTCCAAACTGAAAACAACTTGCACTGACATATCTTAAAATACATCAGTGCCCTTTGTTTTGCTTCAAAATGCACACAAGTTATGTATTTAGTAAGGCATGTTTGTTAAAACTAGTTATATTTCCTAATTAAACTAAGGCCTAGTCCTGTCTTAAACTAATTCGTTTAACCAGCCCTAAAATCTTTAAATATAATTTCTTGCCATTTTTTTATGTGCCCCTCTGGTAAAACACTGGCCCCTCCTTGGCCCCCCTAGTGAAATTTGTCTAGAACCGCCACTGGGGGACTGGAACTGTATAAGTGATCCCACTAAAGATTGTCACCCACAACGATCTTTAAAACGTTCTTATAGAGAATTTAACAATATCTGTGTACATTTGGATTGTTGTGATATATGGAGACAAAGAAATCAGAATTGTGGGATTTTTATGTTGTTTTATTAATCAGTATGTTATGTTATAATCCATATGTGCCATTATGCGTTTTGTGCTGAGATATGTGAGTGAATGTCTGTGTGTGAAGTTGAAGGGCTGTTTCAGTTGGGGGTAGGAACAAACCCCTGAAGAGAAAACACGCAGAACAGATGGTTTCAATAAACAAGTTGTTTGCTTTATAACTATGTTATATTTAGAGAAAGTGAAAATTAGTGTTTAACTAATGAATGCATTTAACCAATTCATGAACAATGGAGTACTGTTGTGTTGTTGAATAATTATGTTTTACATATTTACTGCCTACATTTCATGCTGATTGCTAAAAGTGTTAAAGTTACAAAGATGTCCAAATAAGGACTGTGGAAATTGATTTTGTTCCATGTTATATTTCTTTAATTAATCATTTTATTCTATAAACATTGTGTGTTTTATATATGCACTGAGCTATTATGTAGAAATGAGGTGTTTATGTTTGAGAGTGGAGAGTTACCAGTTTTTGTGTGTGTGCTGCAAGGAGGAATTTAGGAATTTACGACTGGTATCGATCAAGATAAGAGAGAGGCCTGAGGGGGAAAGCAAACCGGCAACTATTTTATTAACTAATGCATTAATGTTCACAGGATAAAATATGCCATGTATTTCTTACTTAATCAGTATTAATCATTGAATAATTGATGTAATAAATATAAGATGTTGTCTTTGATAAATGTGTATTAACCAATGAAATGAAGGTTGCATACAGAATAACTTAATGGGGGCAGGGCAGCTCAACCTTGAAGAACAGAATCTCCTGTGTGTCTGTGTGTTTGTGTTTTCTTTTCTAACAGATGGTTTTTAATAATGATTAAAGTGTTTGCTTAGAAGTAGTATTGCAGTAAAAGATTTAATATGTGTTTATCTATCTAAAGAAGTTAATGTGTGCCTTATTCATATAACCAATTTTACAAATAATGAAATGATGTCATGATATTGAAATATGTTTTACATAATAATCACTTTCATCTTACAGCTTATGTTTTTTATAAATGAATGTTTTATTAATGATTTGTTTTTAAGAAAGCATTATAACATGCTATTCAAAGTGGAGGAGTACTGGAGAGGAACTGCAGGGCTCCCAGGGATGAGAGGAGAACAGTTTGTTCCTCTTTGTCTATGTGTGTCCATCTTTGCCTACAGGCTAAAATTGGGTGTGGTGATGGAGTCAGATGGACGAGGGGAACGGCCTTTGTGGGTGGAGATTTTCTGAAGAAAGATCGACGTCACATATCTTATAAATATGCATGTTACTTCCTGAGCTGGTTGTTAGCTACTTGAGAGGACCCAGCGCTGTTAAACTTTTTCAATCTGATCAATAAATATTTGAACTTAGATATTTGTATCTTGTGCCTTTCCTCTAAATTACACGCAATGGACGCCTTAAAGTCCAACAGAATCAAGTACAGTTCACTTGGAATAACAAGGATTTTTCTAGGAGATCGAGGATTGATTTTTGGTTAATATCAAATGATTTAGCCAACCATGTTGAAGAAACAAAAATAGAACCCTCAATATTTTCTGATCATAAAATGATCTCTCTACTTATAAACATAAGAAACCATTCAAACAGGTATAATCCAAACTATTGGAAGTTAAACAGCACACTTTTGAGGGATAAATTCTTCAGAGAAGAAGTCATTAAAATTATTAATGAAAATTGGATGAAGGCTAAAGAAGAAAGAATATATGGAAAACATTGGGAATATACTAAATTTCAAATCCGTATTATGGCAGTCAAAAGGGGAAAGGATTTATCCAAAGAAAAAAGACTGAGACAAGATAAAATTCTTAAGGAAATCATTTCTATTTATGACAATAGCAATCAAACTCAAAATGATCTTAATAAATTAACCGAGTTGCAATCTGAATTGGACAATATCTATCAAAATTTAGCACAAGGTGCCTTTATTCGTTCTAGACGTAAGTGGTTAGAATATGGTGAAAGGAATACAAAATATTTTCATAGTTTAGAAAAAAGAAATATCACTGTAAATAGCTTACATAAACTTAAAATAAATGGCCATATTTCGGAAGATCCCACTAACATTTCCAAATTTGTAGAAGAATTTTATAAACAAATATACTCTGAGCATAACAATTTTCAAAGTTTAAATTTCCTTTCTCAGATTAAAAACAAAGCACGTATTATTGATGAAGCTCAGAAGGAAGTTTGTGATCAAGATATTGTTTTAGAAGAAATTAAAAAAATTATTAATAAATTGAAAGATAACAAATCTCCAGGTAATGATGGCCTTACTGGTGAATTTTATAAAGTTTTTCAAGATTATATTACTGAATTCTTGTTGATGGTTTTTAAGGAGGCTATAGAAAACTGTAAGCTTCCTCCTTCTATGTGTCAGGGTTTAATCACTTTGATACCTAAACCTGGTAAAGATTGTTTGTTGCTAGACAATTGGAGGCCCATAACTTTAATCAACAATGACGCTAAAGTGTTAGCTCACATTTTTGCTCAGAGAATAAAAATATGTTTGGATACAGTTATAGATGACATTCAGTCTGGTTTTATGCAAGGGAGACATATCAGCAATAATATTAGATTAATTCTAGATTTGATTGATTATGAGCCTTATATAGGCCTGACCGACAACAGTTACATTTTGTTTATAGATATATATAAAGCCTTTGATACTGTAAAACATAATTTTTTATTTGACTTACTAGATTTTTTTGGCTTTGGAAAATACTTTAAAAGAGCAATACAAACTTTATATAGTGATTGCAACAGTTCAGTTAAACTTCCTTGGGGTACTACTCATAGATTTGGAATTTCCAGAGGCATAAAGCAAGGAGATCCTGCTGCTCCATTTTTATTTCTGTTAGTCATGCAAGCAATGGCATTACACATAAATAATGATTCCTTTCAAGGTATTCAAATTTTAGATAGAGAGATTAAGTGTTGTCAGCTAGCTGATGATACAGCAATATTTTTGAAGAATGAAATGCAGGTTAAAAAAGTTATAAATTGTCTTAATGTGTTCTCTGAGGTTTCAGGTTTATCCCTTAACCTTAAAAAATGCACCCTTTTTCCACTTAAAGATGATGGTAGGCCTATCCATTTGACTGAATATGAAGGAATTCCAATAAAGAATGAAGTAACGTATTTGGGAATAAAAATATGCAAAAATCAGACTGATAGAGTACAATCAAACTTTCAACCAGTCATTTCAAAAATTAAGAACACATTTGATATGTGGCTAATGAGGGATTTATCGCTCAAAGGTAGAGTCATATTGTCGAAGACTGAAGGACTATCTCGCGTAGTTTATCTTGCAAAAGTATTGGATGTTCCTAAAGTAGTTACAAAAAAAATTGACTCTATTCTGTTTAATTTCTTATGGAAAAATAAGCCTCACTACCTAAATAAAAATATTTTATGTAATCCATACAATCAGGGGGGCTTGAATGTGATCGATATACATTCTTCTAACATTACCTTTAAATTAAATTGGATTAAACATTTTATTAAACATAAAGATAAAATATGGTATATAATCCCAAACTTGATTTTCAAAAAGGTTGGTGGTATAGAGTTTCTCCTAAGGTGTGATTATGATATTAACAAACTTCCTCTTCAATTATCCAATTTTCACAGACAGGCTCTTTTATGTTGGCTCCTTATTTATAAACACAATTTTTCTCCCCACAGACATATCATTTGGAATAATAAATATATTAAATATAAGAATAAATCAATCTTTTACGACAATTGGGTTCAAAATGATATTTTATTGCTTTCGCAATTGATTAATGACAAAGGTTATTTGCTTTCATATTCTGAATTTTTAAAGAAATTTAATATCCCAATATTGCCAAAAGAATATAGTGTTGTATTTGATGCTATTCCAGCTGGTTTTTTAAGACTATTACAGGGTAATACAGATTCTGATAAGCAATTGACCTTTCAAAAAGAATTTTTTTTAGATGGGATTAATATTAAAGATTTCAAATGTAATAATAGGTTTTTTAGAAGCTTGATTTATCATCCTGTAACATGTAGAAGCAAACAATATTGGAGAAATAATTTTGGGAATTTGAATTGGCCTTTAGTTTGGACTTACAATAATAAGTTCTGTATTACTAACAAAGTTACTGAGGTTTATTTTAAAATTATACATTTAATTTACCCGACGAACCAATTCCTGCAAAAATTCAAAAAGGATCTTTCAGACTCTTGTGTATTTTGTAATATTAACACTGAAACTATTGTACATCTTTTCTTTGATTGCATATATACAAGATTTTTTTGGATCGACATTGAAAATTTGTTTGAATTATTCTGTGGAGAAAAAATCAAAATACAGAAAAAAGATGTTTTTTTCTTTCATGAAGAAAATTATTTCCTTAAAGGTCATATCTTTTTTTTAAATCTTATTATCTTATATGGTAAGTTTTACATTCATAAATGCAAATGGACTCGGACTAAGCCCAATATTACCCAATTTAAGGTTCAGATGAAGAGTTATTTTGAAACATTGAAAGGACTTTCAAACCCTAAAGCTACCAAGACTATGATATATTACAATGCGTTAAATTCCTCATTTTGAAAGTATTGTATTGTATACCCTCTTTATTTTATTTTTGTTTATTTTCTTTTCTTTTTTTTTCCCTTAAAGTGTATTTCTTTTACTTTAAATGTTATTTGTAATTCTTTATGCTTGCAATGGTGCTACATGATGCTTTGATTGTACAATTATTTTGATACAAAATAAAGCACAAAAAAAAAAAAAAAAAAGTAAAAAAAAAAAGTAAAAAAAAAAAAGTCTGATAACCACGTCGTCTCTAAGCACGTCTGATAACTACGTCGTCGCCAAATAACTACGTGTGTTTGTAACGAGTTTTACTGTTATAGGCCGATCTGATTGAACTTTATTTCCAGTAACAAATGGACACTTAATACAAATGTGAACAATAATCGGGGGTGAGTAACCTACTGAATTTAATTTCTTTAACTTTTCCGTGCAGTTCAGAACTGGTTTGAAAGTTGGCCGATTTGCTAATAGTAGTTAAAGCCACTTTTAGCTTCTGGTAGCTTTTTTTGGTAGACCACAACTGTGTTGATCCATTATTCTAGAAAGAAACATGAATGTAAAAGTTTAACAGATCTGCTGTCTTGTAATATTTTTTGTTTTTATTTATATAGCCTAATCACAGTAATTTAACTGTTCCAGTTATATTGTTCTACTGACAACTGTGGTAAATGTAGTTTGTAATCATTCAATGTGTTGTATGTACTATTATAGTACTCTTTGACCCAGTTTATCCCAAGAAGTTTGTTTCATGACTGTGTACACCTTTCATGCGTTTCAAACATTTCTCCTTACTCAACAGTGATTGTTTTCTCTGTTTATAAATTCAGTGAAGTGAAGGTATTTAACAGACGGTTTACTAGTTCACCTGCCCATTTATTCTTGATAATTACACTGCGTTCCAAATTATTATAAACATGCCATTTTTGTTTATTTTTCCAATATAGTCAATAAGTTTACAAATTCTATTTTCCCCTCAACGCTTATATGACAGTGTGGATGTTATTATATTTATATGAAATAAAAATGTCAAAAGATGCTTTAATACTTAGAATATGCAAAATATGCTGTTCCAAATTATTATGCAGAATGCACTTTAACCATATTTATAATGATATAATCGATTAAAATGATCCAAAAACAGATATCTGTTAAATGTGCTGCATGGACACAAAACAAACATTGTCCACAAAAAAACAAACACTATGTAAAATAAATAATGTATTTAATGTTACATAATAATATATGAACATATCTTTGACATGACTTTAACTCTCCCCTTCATTAAACTTGTAAGTAAACAAGTATAGTCTTTATTCCACTTAAAGACGCTAATAGTGCATCCCTAAGTTGATGTTTTGAATTGATTCATTGTTAATGAAAGTTGATGTTTTGTTCTGTCCACCTCACAAATCTTTCATATAATGATGCACCACAGGCTCTTAAATATGACTCAGAATGATGGTGGTAATACCTTGATTTCTTTCTTATTTTATGCCCATATGAATTAAAATAGTCAGTGATGTTTTTTGCAGCATGGGATGGTGTATTATCCTTCATGAAAGTAAATTTATTTCAAAAGACGTGATGCCCTTTATATCACTTTGTGAAAAAAACATATTTTTAGGAACTCTGCATTTCTTTTAGATGTCCTTTTGACCCCCTATGGGACCCTTAAGGGACCCTACCATCTTACTTCCCAATATTCCAGCCCAAATCATACTCTTGCCACCTCTGCTTAATGTTACAGTCTTGTTTGAATATAGTGAATATTCATTTATCTACATTATTCAGTGTATTATGGCATGTCAATGAATAAAACTGTGTATAAATAGTCTTCTTGTATTCGGAGCTCACAGCAAATGTTTCATTTTTGCAAGTTTTGGTTTAGGGGAGGGGGTAGAAATACAGCTTTATGCACTAAAGGATCCTGTATTAAAGGGTTTCTTGAGATTCCAGAGACACCAGCAACAAAACATTTAAAACATGTTTCCCTCTTAACGGTGGCTTTTTATTGCTGCCATTTTCTAATATTTTCCAAAAAAAAAAAAAAATGTTTACAAAAGCCTTTATATAGTCAAATCTTTCTGTACTGTGAATCACTCATAAATGTTATAATAGTTCAATAATTTCTGTTTAGGTCCACCAGATTTAAATTGTTTTAGGAAGTAATTAGCTTTTTTAAGATAATCCCTGTACAGGATACTGCCCCATATGTCCTGCCTCCTAAAGGCAGTATTCAGTCATTAGGCTTTTTTAACTTGAAATTTAAAGAGCTACACATCTTACTCTAAATGTTTTTTCTACTGTATTGTTTCACAAATTCCTCTCTGACTATGTGTCTTTCTCTCTTTCAGGAGTGAATAAAGCTTGCAGCAGTTTGGTCCATAGCATCTCATGGAAAAAGTCATGCTTTGATAGTGTTTATATTATATTTACTGTTTTTTTAAACAAACATGCATTCTTGCTTTTCTCTAGCCTAAAAAAAATCTGATTGAGATGTTGTGAACTCTGCCTTAACCCAACACCTCATATACAACCAAACTCTGTACTACCTTCAATGCCACAGGAGTGCAACTTCAGTCATGCTGTATATATGTGCAATATATTCATCCATTTTTAATAAGGTAAAATTGTATACATAACAATACATAAATGTGTAAATTACACCTTATTTAAATCCATACCTACATGCCACATTGTCTATTATCTACCTTACCTTTTTTACTATTTATCCCCAAGCAATATAATATTTGTAACGTTCTGTGGAAATATATACAATATATCTGCAGGGTGAATAGAATGTGTAAGTTAACATAAATTAAACATGTTTACACTGAGTTTACAAGTTTAAGAACTTCTATGAATAGTTAGATTTAATATTTGTTGTATAATTTTATGTATTTATTTTGTTGTATACCCCCAAGACCTGAGCAATTATGATTTATGAAATAAAATAATACATATTTCCCCATTTTATTTGTTTAATATTATTGTTTTAGTAGGTAGACTGAGTAACTTAAGCATAACATTTATTTGAGAACGAGAAGGCCCCACTCCCTCACTAATCAAAAGTATTGCAGTTCCCATGTCTGCCGGTAGGTGACCCCCAAGCACAAACGTCAAATTAAACATGTTTAGACAATTGGTCAATGTTTTGGTCTTTTACTTTGATGTTTTATATACATGTCATGTCCACAAAGCTTCACACTGGTCTAATTTAAAACCATTAAAGTAAGACTGATAAGTTAACTGCTAGTTGGCCACGTTCTTAAGACATCAATGCCTTGTTTTTGTTGTTAACCACCCGACAGCTTGAAAACAAATAGCTTCACTAGGATAGGGAATGTTTTGAAAGAGAGCACCAAGATTGCAGCATTTAGGTGTCACATATTAAATTAAAATGTATTTGTGATGTAGGCTACTCTAATTGCCGTGTATGCCTTTGATGCTGCATTTGAATGATTATATAGTGATGTTAATTAAAAAACTGCGTTGTGTCATGCATTCAGGTTCAATATTTGGTTGAATATGGTGATAACTATTGGTGTTTATGCCTAATGATGATGATATGTGTTCACTGAAGGTAAAATTAGTTCATTTGAAATCTCTAATTACATAATATGTTCTTTTAAGGCTTCAACAATTAGCCTACATTAGCATTTTAAGAAATATTACTGCTAATATGCTCAGTGAGGTTCAAAATTAATATAAATCTTGCTAAATGTGCCACTGAAGCTTTTAAGGGTTCCAGTATGTGAACCACATTGACAGTTGCGGTGAAACTTCCGTGTCATAAGCGGTTAAATCATCACAGCGGAAGTTAATATTACCATTAGATATCTACACCTACGTAAACAGTCTGGTGGTGGGAAACATGGCAGCAGATATATCTAGGTCAGTCAGTCAGCCTTTCAAAATATAGTTTATGAAATGTAGTTTATGTAGTCCAACTGTATAAACATTTTGTGATGTATAGGGAGCGGAGTTTGTTTTGTTTTCAGTCTTAATTTCCAGTTTCCCCATATATGTCATTTGCTATCAGGGTATGATCTTGTAGCTTAAATTGACACTTATGAGAAATTAGACAATCCTGTCTCAATAAATAATTCAACCGCAAAGATATAAGTCATCTTGCAACATTGCAATATTCCATGCAATTGTATTGGAAAGTGCCTGTGTATGTTGATTTGTTGGTAGCTATTAAAAATAATTTAACATATTTCACGCAGACACAGACTGCTTATTTGCCCTTACGAAAATTAACAATGGTTTTACAACAGTTAAAACCAAAAAACATGGTTACTAAAGTAAAACCATGCTAACCACAAAATAACGATTGTTTTAACAAACATGGTTTTAAAAAAACATATAATGGTTAGTGTAGTATAACCATGATTTTGCTGAAAAAAACATGGTTACACTTATATAATATATAACATATTTACAATATAATGGTCTAATTTGCAACCTATAGCTTAAACGTATGTACATATGAAAAGTTTCGTTGCAAAACGAGATAAATCAGTTTTTTTCATTGTTCAGAAATCAGTTTTTTTGGTTGTGCATTCCAATTAATATCAATTCAACTGCAGTTGGTTTGTTTTGATTTAAACCTTCATAACTTAAAAAATACAGCTTAGTAGCACCATAAAACAAAATAATAACATGATAACATAATAATAAACATGTTTTGACAAAAATGTTTAAAAAAATGGATTTATCTCGTTTTGCAACGAAACTCTTCATATATTGAATATATATTATTATTATTATTTAAATATGTATTTTGAAATTGTGAGAAAACAGTGTGATTTGTGCAATTTTCCCCCAACCTTACTTTCACGTCTTTAATAGTTTTTGGCACATAGCCTATGTGCATAGCACATTTAAAAGAACACATTTTAACCACAACAACTGTCATCTAATGTTCAAATTTTGCCTTCTTTATTTTCAGCCAGTTGGACCATATTGCAGATGTCCTGGGTATATTGGCAGCTGAAATTTTAAGACCTGAAGCTGAGGTTGATCGAGTTGTCATCAGCTTAGAGAACATAGGCAGTGCCTTGACAATTGTAGCTGCTATTGCAGAATTACCTAATGAAGAGCATGTTTTTCATTTATTGCAAATGATAATTCAGATGGTGGAGCAATGCAGATTTAGCACTGTGATGTCAAGGGAGCAGCTGCTATTTCTTCTAGAAAACAACTTTAGAGTTGGTGACATAGCATACATTTTTTGTGTTAGCAAAAGAACTGTTCATAGGAGAATGTCTGAATATGGACTGTCTGTGCGACAGACTTATTCAGACATCACAGATGAAGACCTCCAGCAAGTAATCTCTGACTTCATTGCTCATTACCCAAACGCAGGTATAAGGACTGTGACTGGACATCTTAATTCTCAAGGGATAAGGTAATTAAGAGATCATGTAATTTTCACATATTGTAGGGGAGAGTGTGGTAAGTTGTCACACTTTTGACACTGTCTAACATTTACTGAGCACCATAGAACACAATGGTATCATCTCATCCCAAATTACAAAAAAGAAGTCTTGGGCACATATGTAGTCACTCTCCTCTACATTTCACAAAAATTGAGACTAAGTTTTATTTAAAGTGTACAATATTTTCTTGTAGGATGAATGAATTTCAAAACAGATATTGTTAGTTAATACAGAAATACATCCATGCATGCAAGAAAACATGGGAAGCTGCTTTTTTAAAACTTAGTTGTGTTTTGATGGACCTCTTAGCATTTTTGGTGAAAAGGATAATGTGCAAGATTATATTGTTATGTTATGTTATATTACGTTATGCTATGTTTTTACTGGCAATTACCATTCATATGCTACCTAACATTTCCTTCTGAAGAGTTCAGCAGTTCCGGGTGCGGCTTAATCTAAAAGCTGTTGATCCTGTTGGAAATTTTATTTGCGGGCTTCAACTTAACATTGTCCCAAGATTGCCATACTCTGTTCCGGGTCCTCTCTCCCTGTGGCACATAGATGGTAACCATAAACTGATAAGGTTAGACTTTTATTTATTCTGTTTATTAACAAAAAGTTATTCATTTTCTTTGTAGCTTAAGAGAATTACTCAGATAACAATGAAAATACTTTCTGTAATGTTTTTATTTTTTTTTAGCAGGGCATTTATACAGTTTCTAGCATTATCTGACATTATGCGTAAGAAATATTGACCAGAGAGTCTTATAGTGGTTCTCCTCTAGTGGATGCCTTTCCAAATTGTTTTGAATAATGCATTTACTAATTTGCAAATGATGGATGATTTTACAAAATCACTAAAGTGACTGACAAGATCAGTAGTTTTACAAAACTTTAATGGCAACACTTACTTGTCTGCTTGTTGTACTATCAGATAATTTTGTAAATCTTTATAGATGGAGAATTGTCATACATGGAGGCATAGATGGATTCAGTAGGCGTATAATGTATCTTCAAGCCAATACAAACAACAGGGCATCAACTGTGCTCCAGTGTTTCCTTGCTGCTGTCAGTTCACATGGTTTGCCTCACCGTGTACGTAGTGACAAGGGAGGAGAAAATGTTGAGGTGGCTAGATACATGCTTGAACATCCAGAAAGGGGCTCAGGTGAGTTGTCATGATCCAATTCGTGTGTCCTTGATGTGCTATGTACATATCCAAAATCATAATATAAAATACATCTTAACAAAATATATCAACTGTATAAGGTTTTATTAAAGGTCACATAGCATGAAAAATTTACTTTGTTCATGTTTTAGTGAAATAATTGGGTTCCCAGTGCTTCTATCAACCTAAACATTTGAAAAATATCAACCCAGTAACTTACAGTATACTGTATATAAGGTGATTGAAATTTGCCCCCCCTCCTTATGATGTCTTAAGGGGATCTTATTATACCACCCCTTAAAGGCAGAGTACACAATATCTGAAAATCGCTTTGGAAGAGGGAGTTGGGCAGACTACTAAAACACCCTTGTAGCTAATTTAACATGCTATAATAAATTATCTGTGGGGCATTCTGAGCTTAAACTTAATGGGGCGGTTTCCCGGACAGAGATTAGACTAGTCCTAGACTTAAACACTTTTAAGAGCTCTCCAAACTGAAAACAACTTGCACTGACATATCTTAAAATACATCAGTACCCTTTGTTTTACCTCAAAATGCACACAGGTAATGTTTTTAGTAAGGCATGTTTGTTAAAACTAGTTATATTTCCTAATTAAACTAAGGCTTAGTCCTGGATTAAGCTAATCCTGGTCCGGGAAACCGCCCCAATATATGTATTCCGGGGACACCAAAGATTTAGGCTCTGTTTACACGTACATGGTTATTTTTAAAAACTGAGAGATTTACCTTCGTTTGTGCCCCTCGTTTACACGCAAACGGAGAACTCGCCTCTGAAACCGATTGTTTCTAAGAACTCCGGCCAGAGTGGAGATCTTGAAAATCTTCGGTTGCACGGTTGCATGTAAAGTGAGAAAAACGGATGTTTAAGCAGGCAACGTCACAGAGTATGCGCCAGAGCTCGCACCTACGTCAAAAGTGCGACCCATGTTTACATGTGACTGCTACTCTGAACGCTTCCAAGATCACATTTATGTTCGTGCAAACTCGTTTCGTGTGTTTGTATTTGCAAATACAGCTGCTCCATTATGTCGAGGAGCAGAGACGAGTGCTCTGAGGTCAGCAATTTTACGCGTGTTTGACTTCATGCGGCGCTGCAACGGATGATGTCAAAGTACCGCGAGAGCGATTCGAAATTAGACCTCTACGTATGATTCCTCAACTCTCTCTCGCGGTACTTTGACGTCATCGATCACCTACTGCAACAACTCCTCCCTCCAACATGAAGAACCAGTTCGCGTCACCACCAGCGCAGCCGGTGATTGGCTTACGTGGGCTTGAGCTTCTCTTGACGGCATGTATGCACGGGTACGTGTAAATAAACACTTATCTGAAAACTGACATGTGTGCACGATATTATTTTTGAAACCGGAGAGGTTGAAATGTCCGTTTATGAAAATAACCGCCCACGTGTAAACATAGCCTTATTTTACATCTTAAAAATGTTTTGTGACGTGGGACCTTTAACAAAGTTCAGGAGGAACACGTTCAAACAAATCTACCCAATCACCTTGTAATTGTGGCCAGCTGTGAACAATTAGCATACCAATTGGCCACCTGATCTGCATTAAGGGAAACCTATATAAACTGGCAATGGATTCATTCTTGTTCCTCGATAGTTTCAACATCCCTCCACCACCTCTCGTATAGTCAGCTTTCTAGTGATGGCCAAACGAGGCTTTCTGAACCACTGAGGCTTTCCAGCCCATTGGTTCGCCAAAAGGTTCATTTACCCGAAGCCTCATGAAACAATGTGCTCTCTAGTGACACCTGCTGTGCAAAGCAATGAATCGCACACAAATCTATTCATTTTGAGCAACCAAATTGTCATGGTGTGGGCTTTTGAATAAAGTATATTAAATAAATTATTTTACTCTGCTTGTGTTACAACGTGTTAACCTATATACACACAACTCACACATACACAACTTTGTGTTCAACTATTCAGTAGTTCTTTGGGTTAGTGATAACAGTGAATGCACCAAATGAGTGTAAAGAAATTATTGTGAGTGCACTGCAGTGCTGACTGGGAATGCAATAGTAGAGTGCTTATGGGACTGGGAGTGCAATAGTGCAGTACTTATGGGACTGGAAATGTGGAACAGCAAACTGCAACACGGAAAAGTGTTTACTGGTTTTTATTTAGAAACAAACGTTTTTTAACAGTATTTGGATTGAGACGGTGTCTGTTTTTAGAAAACACCCTTTCACAGGGCACCAATGAGGCTGGACAACATAAGAAGGTCAGTGGCAGCTTATATAAATTGGAGCTTCTGTTTGTTCCAATATCCCAATGGATCCTCAGTCCTTCTAAGCTGTCCCTAATACAGTCTAGTCTTATAATAATAATAATAACAACAGCAATTATATATATATATATATATATATATATATATATATATATAATAAAACTACTACTAATATAGGCTATATATATATATATATATATATATATATATATATATATATATATATATATATATAATCATAAACATAATAATATAATTACGTATTAGAACTATATGCTAATTTACTCTAATGATTTACTGAACTAGGCTATGTATAATTTACTCTAATAATCTACTAAACTAAGTGTAATATAATATATAATACAGTCTATGATATATAATGATAACTATACTACAAACTCACTACAACCTCGCTACTCGCTACTACAACCAACACTTCAACATCAATGCAAACGTACTGCAAAACCCCACAAGAGTTTCGAACCAGTTTTATCCGTAAGCGATACTCAGAATGAAGCAATGACGTATTCAACAGAAAACGAGGCCTCGTTTGTCATCGTCACGTGATTTTCACGGAAACGATACAAGCCTCGAATCGGGGCTTCATCTGGAACGCCCCTTTCTGCTCGACACAAGCTCCGGAGCCTCGCTTCAGATGTCCCATCACTACAGCTTTCTAACCAGAACAGGGGCGTGTGCTATGGGCCAAGCGCCAAGCCAAGCGCTCCCCAGACAGCACGCCAACTGTCCACTTCAATAACTCTGACTAGTTTGTAAGTGTTAACTCGTAAACTATAACAATCTGTTTGGAGATGTGGAGCACATATTGGTGGACATATCGAAAAATAATTACAAGTATAAAACAATAATGTTGTTTGACATTTTGTTTTATTAAAAAATGGTTGCTGTGATAGGACAGCTCTGCCTAATGATTCTGTGTATCACTACACATCACCCTTAGTAACCACCCTCACCTACCGTAAAAAAACATTTAGTTTCTGTTTAAAGTTTATCAAGGAATCAAATGATTTAGTTAATTTGCTTTAATATTTGAATCATGTGATAACCAGGGCTGGAAATTAAATATCAATTTTCCCAATATCAAAATTTTCACACTCTAGAATTTTTTTACCTTAGCACAAATGTATTGCATGTAGGTGGAAACACACAAATTGTAATGTTATTGCCTTTTTTAAAGTTATTTTTTGAGTTATCTAAAATCACCCACTTCCTAGTCTCAGCCTCAGACGTCACGGCCACAGACTGTTGGCTGAACGTCTGCTTTTTTTCGTACACTTTTCTGGAAACCCTGTGAGAGTGTCAAAGTCGTCTTTGATTGGTTAAGATAAACCGGATTTCCAGGAGACGTGAGTGTCGCGATTAGTTTTGGTCCCTGGAAAACAAAGCTCTGACTTTCCATTGACCATGATCAGCTAAACATTGTCTGAAACGTGACTAGATGAAACAAACTGTGATTGGTTGTTTGACATGTCGGTCAAACAGCTTGTGGGCGGGCTTTGTCCAAAAAAAGCAGCAAAAAACACCAGACCTTCAGTATTGAAGGTGTACTTCAGTATTGAAGGTCTGGCTACGCGAGACTACCCACTTTCAAATCTATTCTGGATGTATGTATGCTGCAAAGACTTTGTTCAGATTCATTGTGGCAAGCTCCTCCCCACTAACAAACTGTCTGTCTGTCTTCCTTTATCTTTACTGTTTGTTCGACTGATCTACGTCAGAGAGAAGAAGCCATATCACTGGGAAAAGTGTACACAACCAAAGAATTGAAAGGCTTTGGCGTGATGTGTGGTGTATTGTTGTTTGCAATTATTACACCACCTTCCGGTACCTTGAAAGTATTGGTGTACTGGATCATGATCAAGACCTTCATTTAATAGGCTTGCACTATGTCTTTCTGCCAAGACTGAACTGGCATCTCCATCAGTTCACCCAGATGTGGGACAGGCATCCACTTTCAACTGAGGGAAACAGGTCTCCACAGCAGTTGTGGATGGCTGGACTCCTTTTAGGGCAGCAAGATGATCCTGAACAGGTGTTACGATTTTCCTTGTTACACATCAGACTGTGTTCAGACAAACTCATTCATATTTACATTATCTGGTTCATTTTTCGATAGATTAATGCTACACACTGGGGCATTGACTGGGGTGAGCCAGTGGCAGCACCTGATACAGACATTGCTGAGATTCCAGCAGCTCCTGTGGACCTGCTTCAGAGAGTTAATGGGCATTTAAGAACTACAATTGACCCCTTTATGACTAGTGAGGTGTTTGGTGCAGATATTTACCTTAAAGCCATGTCTGAGATCCAAGTCTTTATGGCTGCACAAACCTAGGTATGTAAGCGTTACTCTTATTTTTTACCTTTTACAGTTTTTTTAAATGTTTTAATACGGTAGTCGTGACCCTGCCATCTAAATGAATGTTTTGTGCTGTATGTGTCATACATTTGAATTTGTTTTTTGTGTGTTTTAGTTTGTGATTATTGTGCATGCAGCATTGTTTTGACAGCCCACAATGTGCTTACCTGACATGGCCATGTCTTTCCCTCTTAACTTATTAATTTTTGTTTAGCAGTGCACTCAACTGACCTGTCTTTTTTTTGGTTCTCTATTCCCCATGTTGTACCTCATCTGGTGCTCTTGTTTCGGTGTTATGCTGTATTTCTCTAGCCTTGTCCAGTTTAGATGCTTCTAGTCCTGTAATTGTATAGTTCTACCTTAGTCTTGTATTTTCTCCTGAAGATCTAATTTCTCACTGTGTCCAGTAAGTTTGCCAGTGGTCTTACTTTCCCTTTCTATTTGTCTCTGTAGGCTGTAGCCTATTGCACATGCCATCTGCCCTTGTCTCTCGTCCACTGGATTTCCTCCACATGTTCTCTTGTTCCTATGGGTCCACCTTGGCTGTTATTTCTGCTGTTTCAATATTTCTGCCTGGTGTCCTTAGCCATGTAGCTTGGCTTCCTGAAACAAACCATGTCTCCGACTTCAATTTTAAACAATACATTGCAAAAAAACTTCATTATTCTCTTACATATCTGTGCATCAAATTTGATGAGTATAATTAAATTTTAAATTTGTTATTTTACAATTTTATTTTTTAATTATATTTTTATAAATAAATATTATTATTTTAAATATTGAGTAGATTGTGGTCCCTTACAGTCTTGTGTTACGTCCAAGGACGTATTTATTCATTTTTATAGTATTATGATGATTATTTTTTTCCTCAACCTTTTTGATTTACTTTATGAAAGTGTGGGTTTGGTTGTGTGCTCTGTGTTGTTGTTGTTGTTGTTTTGCTTGCTTTCTGGCACGCTCTCTCTGTCTTTACTCACTCTCAGGCCTAATCATCAGCACCTGTAACTCATTTGTGATTGTGCCTGAGATGGAGAGTAAAGCCCTATTCGCACGGGATTAGTATTACCTGGTGACCTCTAGTGATTTGTAATAATTACAGAGGTTGTCTGTGATCTTAATCCCGTGCGAATCGGCCATGTCTGTAATTTGTAAAGTAAAAATTCCTCCGCAAATGACCTACCATATTTCGCCGAACACCGAGGTCCTCTGATAATATTAGTCCCGTGCGAATAGGCATCTATGTAATTTGGCCAGCATTTGTTACCAGTGAGCCTTTTTTATTTATTTATTTTCTCAGTTTCTGCGCCTCTCGCACAGCAGCTGTGAAGCGCACATACAGAGACACATCCCTTCGATTTTTTTGGCTTTCATTGTGAAACTTGAGGACTTTATTAGTATATTTCTAATTTTAAACTTCTAATCAGTCTCTCTCGTCCATCTTGATGATTAAAAATATGCAGAACTGTCAATATTTGCGATCTCTAAGTTTAGGTGGAGCTATGGATGTCGTGGTAAAGGAATTTCATTTGCGGTGATTTTGCGTGGCTTACTAGCGTGGTATACCTTGTTTATTAAAATAAGATTATTACTTAAATCCAGAACAACGAGATGCACTGAGGTAGAACGCAGGGTGCTATCTTTCCCCTATGAGAATATATATATATATTATATTAAAGAACATTGTTTAGGCTTGAAGGCAATACATATTAGGACATTTTCAATTTGTATCTATAACGTTTGAAATTAAGTTGTAAGATCATTTTTAGTCATTTGGCTTTTTTCATCATTTCAGAACAAGCTTAACTGCTATTCATAATAACTTATATTATATTCTGTGTGTTCCTTGGTTGAAAATATGTAGAAATATATGCGAGTAAAAAAGTACAGAACAAAAACATTTAGCTCACGCGGAGCGAACGAAAAGCCGTTAATAAAGCAGACTCTCCGTGCTGAAACAGTCGAGTCGGCAGATGATCATGTTAATGTTTCACGCAGATATTGTTGATGAAAAACTTGCATATCTAAATGCCCAGGCGAGAGTCAAGTGTTCAGTCAGTTAATATACAGCCAGACGTTACATTGGCTGCTGCCTCCTCGTCCACGGAGCGGAGAAATTCGGTTTTTATTAAAAGCGGTTTTAATGCTGGTAAGCAATCATATTTTGGCGCCTTGTATTTGTGTTGATCAGATAGTTAAAAGTAATTTTAATCTTTAAAACGGCATCTAGAGGCAGAGGACGCTAATTCTGTCATCTCAGTTTCACTTTTTTCCCCACACGTTCACTCACTGTATGATTTAACGAAATATGATTTGGTAAAGGTACCTTTTACAGCATGTCGCGGTGTTGCGTGATAGTGTTATGCAAAGCCTCAACATTATATCAGGGAGATAAGTCAGTAAATTTGAGTGAAATCACAGGCTTTGCTTATCCCGTGCGAACCGGCCACACGAAACTCAGACGTAGGGAGGTAATTTCTAAATCACACAGGGTCCCCAGGTAATACTAATCCCGTGCGAATAGTACATAAGAGTGCAGTCCAGTGTTTGCAGAGCGAGACACGCTTCTCCAGACTGAAAGCTGTATTGATATAGTAATTGTGAGTTAGTGATGGCTAACTGAGTTTAGCAGTGGCTGGTGTTCAGTGATCTTGATCTTACTACAACTAAAATGAAGCAAAAGGTATTGTGTTTTTTTTTTTGTTAACCTGTTACTGTTGTGAGGGCCTCTTTCCTTTAATTCTGTTTTATCTGGGTTTTTTTGTATAGCTAGGGAGTTGAGGGAAGTTTGTTTATTTATTTTTGTTTAACCTCTCTTAGGTTAGTTAGGACTCCTCCCAAAAGTAGTTGGTGTGTGTTTTATTTATTATTTTTAGGCCTTGCTCTCCCCTGCCCCATTGTTCCCTAATACCCTGTTCTGTCCCTTAATTCTGAATAAAGCCTTTTCTTGTATTATACCATCTGGTGTTGTCTTCACTCTGGGACAGAGGATTGAAGTGTGTTCTCGCCTTTATTTCTTGTTATCTCCCCTCCAGACCTTAGACGTTAGGGGAATGTAAAACTTGTAATGTGTGTTTATATTTAAAACTAAAAGAAATGTTTGTATGAAAAGTTCTGTCACATTTCATAAAGTTTGAGTTGGCCCACGTGATTTTCGGTTGACGAGTTTCAGAAAAGGTCACGTGATTTCCGGTATCGATACTCACAGAATTTTGCGTTGCATTGTGGGCATTTTTAGGGAACGAAGGTTCCAGTGCACTGGAAGGATTTTGCGGTTGTGACAGCCTTTAAAATGGCCGACTCCATGATCAGTTAGCAACTATGAAACACACCCAGCACGGTTAAGTGTCAGCCACTGCTGCCGATCAACTTGAATAATCTTGCTTCTCAACCATCCTGATTGTTCATGTTGCATTGACTGTGTTTGTCTTATTGTTTGTTATTGGCCTCTTTGTAGAAAGCAGTCTGTCTTAATTCATCAGACACTTGTATATTTTGATTTATTAATTAATTATAAAATAAGTTAATATATTGGACGATATGAAATATTTGTTAAGTAGGTTAAAATAAAAAGCAGAATAAAAATATTTAAATATATCCCGTTGGTCTAGATATAGATTGACATCAATGTTGTGCCAATCAATTTGAAAAGACAGTTCTTGACCACGCCCCTACATATAAAAAGGCGGATTTGCGCCAAAATCAACATTTCCGTTTGTGGTTTCTGCATGGGAGAGAATGTCGTCTTCAGAGCATCAAAGGTAAATTAGTTTTTAATAGCATTAGTGCTATAACTCTCTTTTTTATATAAAGTGTTAATTTTTTAAATACGAGACAGCCGAGTCGAAAGAAGTTAATACAAGCTGGGTGTAACATTAATAATGATGTGGGATTTTGTCGTTGCCTACAGTAAATGATGATTCACTTAACGTTACACGGAATCTTTAAGTGATAATTTTCACAAGTTATTTTATTTCAGAGACATTTGACATTAATAATCGCATTAATTTTTAAATATCATTTTCGCGAAATAAAGTTGGCAATTAGATTAATTAAAGTAACCCCTATACTAATCAAATTAAATTCAGATGCAAAAATATATTTTTTGAATACCTTAATCTAAAGTGGCAGATGTCTAAATTTAAGTTTATTCTTTTTAAAATATGAAACTCATCCTGCCAGTAGATGGGGCAAGTCACAATAGTGTGATATTAAAAGGATAGTTCGGCCAAAAATTATATTAAACCCATGATGATAAATGTCCAAAAAATGTGCATCCATCCTTCACAAAATAAATCCAAACGGCTCCAGGATGATAAATAAAGGTCTTCTGAGGGTAATCCGCGCGGTGGTGTTGTAGAAATATCCATATTTAAAACTCTATAAAGGAAAATAACTACTTTCCGGTAGCGCCGTCATCTTAGACTCCTCTGTATTCAGGAGAGAGTATTAGCGTAGCGTATTACGCACTTTTCTTAGTGACGTATGACAAATTCGGAGGGCGGGGGCACCGAGCAGCAGCAGAGTAGCCTCCGTAGGCTGCGTAAGCTCTCATCCTGAATGCGGATGCGACTAAGATGGCGGCGCTACCGGAAGGTATTTATTTTCGTTAATAAAGTTTTAAATATGGATATTTCTACAACAACACCGTGCGGATTACCCTCAGAAGACCTTTGTTTATCATCCTGGAGCTGTTTGGATTTAATTTGTGAAGGAAGGACGCACTTTTTTTGGACTTGAAGGTCGTGGACCCCGTAACATTACATTTAATTAACTGAAAGATCTAAAACATTTTCTAAAATATCCGAAAATGTGCTTGTCTGAAAAACGATGGACATATGCAACTCGGACAGCTTGGGGGTGAGTTAATCATAGGTTTAATACACTGATCTATATAAATGACTGGATTGCGCATGACGTCACACTTGTTAAGCCACCGCGCCGCCATGTTGGTATACCCAAACATTCCATTAAATCAATGGACGTTATCAGATTTTAATGATAAAACATCACTTTACTAGTCTTCGTTTTTATATCTGAAGTTGTACATTATTACAACACAAAATTCCTAAGCATGTACATAGTTATTTACTGAAAGTTGTACATTTTGCTTTTTAATCAATTATTACATTCATCTTCATTACAGTATCAGATCAGCGGCCGACCAGCCTATTATTAATGACAAACGTGCTCATTCTGAAATCTAAATAAATATGCTTTGTACCGTATATGCATGCAATAATTTGCTGGTTTTGTAATTATGTTATCTAAAATTACAAGTCACCTAAACTTATTTAGAGAAATAACGGTGTAGCTGAATCTAAAAAAAAAAAAAAACACTTTATTTATACCCGTGTCATTAACAGAATGCAGCAGACACACTCACCTTAACTGTTTTTATAAATCCATTATCCTGCCCGATTAAAACATAAACATTGCAAATAACACCAGAATTAACTATTAATTTACGTACACATATTGTCATGACTGCTGGGTGGTCGATGGCTGTGTGATCTGTGTGTGTGTGTTGTTTACCTGTGGTGCCGGTTCCTCGTGTGTTCACTAACTCCGCCCCCTTGTTTCGGTAATTGTTCACCGGTGGTGTCTCGTTTACCTTTTCCTTTATATTGCACGTAGTCCTGTCTTTCGTTGCGCGCTCATTGTTTTATCACAGTCTTGCTGCCCTGCCTTGTCTTGTCAGTCGCTCTCTGTCTCTTCCTCTTGTTACCCCAGGTTTGGTTTTCGGCGTTCGGGGACTCGTCTTCACCCGGACCGCTCGCTTGTGGATTACTGGAACTCATTGACTTTGTTTGTTTCTCGGAACAGCTGGTTCGCTTCGTTTCTAGGCGGTACCCCAGCTGTCTCTGTTTCTCTTCGGTTTGCATCATCACCCGTGAGTGGAGTACACCTTTTTACCATTGTGGATTACATTGACTCTAACGACTGTTGTTTCTCGGAACCGCTGGTTCGCTTCGTTTTTAGGCGGTGACCAGTGGTTTCCGGGTGGCTTCTTCTACATCAGGATTTCACAGTGGATTACCCGTCTGAGAACTTGGATTTACCATCTTCCATCTCCGTCTGTCATCCACCTTCAGGGCAGCGTGTTTCATCTCTCTGTTGCGTGTGGTGACTGTGCTGGTGTTCTCGACGGAGTGCGTGGGTGGCTCTCTCGCTCCCTTCGGATCTGTACTGGATTATCGTGTAGCGCCGACTCACTCTCTCCTACTGTGGGAGTGCTTCATTCCCACAGTAGTGTTATCATCCAGAGTGAGTCAACGGGTGTGTGCCGTGTGTGGATCTACCAGTAACTTTGCTCTCCAGATCTCTCATTCTATTTTTCTAAATAAATATTGTTAACTTGCACTTGACTCCGAAGTTTTTTCCTGACAGATGAGCGCGCCACTAATGGAGTCAGCAAGTGTAGAGAGTCTGGAGGTGCAGACCGCCCTTCACCAGCAGGGGGCGGCCATCGATCAACATTCATCATTATTGTCTGCTGCTGCCAGAGATTTCAGTGTCTTGTCTGAGCAACTTAAGAAGCTCAGCAATCGCTTGGACCAAGTGACTCCTCACTATGAAGCTCCAGCCTCATCCGGAGGAGCCGTTTCGATTGAACGGGAGCCACACACGGCAACACCCCCCACCTACAATGGCGACCCCAACACCTGCAGATCCTTTTTGCAACAGTGCTCTCTCGTCTTTGCGCTCCAACCCCGTCGATTTTCTTCATCCACTTCCAAGGTGGCCTATGTTCTGACGTTACTCACGGGAAGAGCGAGAGACTGGCAGGGGCGATTCCAGGATTTTATAAATGGGGGGGCACAGGGGGGACCAAGAACCAGTCAGGGGGGGCCAATCAAAAAATTCAAATGAAAATAAATACTGGTTTAGAAAATATTAAGCATGGTTCTTGTGCAATGCCACGAGCTCTAATATAGATGGTATTATTTTTTTGTATTTTGCATGGATTAAACAACAGTTCTGTTCCAGAATAGTTCACTTTAAATAAATTGTCATAATTTACTCATCCTAAAGTTATTTCACACCTGTATGAGTTTTTCTTCTGCTGAACACAAAATACAATATTTTGAAGAATCTTAGTAGCCAGAAAGTTGATGAACCCCATTGACTGCATGTTATTTTGTTCCTACATATGAAGTCAATGGGATCCATCAACTGATTTTGGTTACAGACATTCTTAACTCTTTTCTTTTTTATGTTCAGCAGAAGAAAGAAACTCATACAGGTTTGAAACAAGTTCATGTATATGACCATTTAAATTTAGTGAACTGTTCCTTTAAGTACATTGCGTGTAGCTGGTATTAGTTAACATTCTGACATATCAGGATTTTGTTTTTCTACTCTGTCTGATCTGACTTTCATTGTTTATTAGCCTATATTGTATTTTAACACAACTGAATGCTATTTTTTACATATTATCTGTTCTGTTGTCAGACAACAAGAAAGAGTTTAAGCTAGTGACTAACACGACCCAATAACACCTCGTGTTTAATCCAACCAGCTGTTACTTTACACTGCTAAAATCCTAATTTAAATGTGACATTGTCTGATACAATTTACATTGAAGAGCTGATACGAGGTGATTTCGGATTACCTGTGTGTCTCATGCAAGGTTGCTCTTCTCATCTGATTGTGTTTATGAGCGCTTTTAATTTTAAATGCGAGTGATAGTTTTATTGTAGATCGCGCATAGCAATTCAGCGCAAATTCAAAAATATCAGAGAATACTGTTAAGCGTGCGCGCGCATACCGCACCATAGGGAGGGAGAGAGAGAGCTCGTACACAGAGAACTGGTGTGTGTGTGTGTGGGAGGGGGGAAACACTAACCTTTCGTTAAGTCATAATACTCGATCAACCGTATTCTCTGTCAGTAACATCTGTTGGCTGTTAACTTTTACGTGAAAAGACAACAGAGGAACCCAGGTGGAAACACCGCCAACTTTTAACTCCCTCACTCAGTGTCAGAGAGGCACTGTCGAGGTTCCGCACGCAGCAGTGAGAAAGCGTGCACGCGAGAGAGAGTCGTGGTGTCTTTTTCCTCCTGTTTTTTAAAAACGCGTAACTACTGTGCTTACTTGCCTTCGCGTTCGAGCGAGTCTCAAATCAAACAGTGATTGACAACTGGTCCAATGGTGTGGTGGGTGTCTGACAACTGGTCCAATGGTGTGGTGGGTGTCATGGTATCTCTTTCCTCCTGTTTTAAAAATGCGCAACTACTCTGCCCGCTTCGTCTTCCCGCGAGTCTCAAATCAAACAGTGATTGACAGCTCTCTGGTCCAATGGTGCGGTGGGCATTTTCAGGTTGACAGTAAATCTAGCTGGCCCAATGAGATTGGAGGGGGGGCACCAGGGGGGGCCAATCATATTCCAAGGGGGGGCGGTGCCACCCCATGCCCCCCCTCTAGACACGCCCCTGGAGACTGGGGTATGGCCGCCTGGGGGGCTAAAGCTCCATTTACATTTTCATTCGAGGCTCTTGAGGAGGAGATGTTAAAATTGTTTGATCGCTCACTCAAGGGGGACATGGCAGCGGCTGAGTTGGTGAGATTACGGCAATGTAATGACTCTGTTACGGACTTTGCTATAAGATTTAAGACTCTCGCTATTTGCTGCAACTGGAACGACGCGGCATTAAGAGCGCAATTTCTCGAGGGTCTCACACCGGGCATTCAAAACGAGATTGCACTGAGGGAACCACCCACGTCACTGGAAGCTGCCATCGATCTGGCTCTGAGGGTTGAGTCTCCCAATCGGCAGAGAGATCTGCGTCGCTCATTTCGCCATCTGATGTCGGAACCAGGGGAGACCGCTTCAGAGACGCCCTCTGAGGAGCCTATGCAGCTGGGCAAGTTTCGTATCTCTGCTGGTGAGAGAAATCGTCGTCTGTCAAATGGCCTCTCCTTATATTGTGGCAAGCCGGGGCATCTGGCGGCTACCTGTCCGGTAAAAGCTCACGCCCGCCGATGAACCTGGGAGTCTCGGTGGGCGCATCGTCATTTAAAACTCCCGTAAGCAGCACTACATTACCTGTTATTATTAACTCTTTCCCGTCACAGGCGTTGCTGGATTCCGGTGCGGAGGCGTGTCTTTTGGATGCTGGGTTGGCCAAGTCCTGGGGTATCCCTTTCATTCCTCTCTCCTCTCCTTTGTCTGCCTGGACATTGAAGGGCCAGCATATGGCTGTGATCACGCACCGTACACCCCCTGTGAGTTTGTTTGTTTCTGGCAATCATCGTGAGGAGATCGAGTTTTACATTTTAGAAGATTCTCAATCACCAGTCATACTAGGTCATGACTGGTTATCCAAACATAATCCTCACGTTGATTGGCAGAACAATGTTGTGTTATCTTGGAAGTCTTCGTGCTATGTTTCTTGTCTTGGTCCTGCTCCTTCTCTTGTCTCTTGTTCTGTCTGGCAGGTTCCGGCTGTCGATCTCTCAGGGGTCCCGGCGGAGTACTCGGATCTGTATCAGGTTTTCAGTAAGTCCCGGGCCACCTCTCTGCCTCCTCATCGGTCGTATGATTGCGAGATCAAACTACTTCCCAACACTTCTCCGCCTAAGGGTCGTATATTTTCCCTAGCTAAACCAGAAAGAGAGGCTATGGATAAATACATTAATGACGCTCTTAAAGCCGGTCTCATTCGCCGCTCCTCGTCTCCAGCTGGTGCTGGATTTTTCTTTGTAAAGAAGAAAGACGGGTCTCTTCGTCCGTGCATTGATTATCGAGGGCTGAATGACATTACTGTTAAGAATAAATACCCCTTGCCATTAATGTCATCAGCATTCGAGTTATTACAGGGAGCGCGCGTATTTACCAAGCTAGATCTGCGCAACGCTTATCACTTGGTACGTATTAAAGAGGGTGATGAGTGGAAGACAGCCTTTAATACACCCTCAGGACACTGGGAATATTCCGTTCTGCCGTTCGGTCTTTGTAACGCTCCAGCTGTCTTCCAGACCATGGTCAATGAAGTGCTGGGTGACATGATTAACAGATTTGTCTTTGTGTATATCGATGACATTCTCATCTTTTCTCCCTCCATGCAGATACACACTCAGCACGTTCGCATGGTTTTACAACGGCTTTTAGAGAATCAACTATTCGTTAAGGCGGAGAAGTGCGAGTTCCACAGGAAGTCCGTTTCGTTTCTGGGTTTTGTTATTGCCAAGGGAGAAATTCGTCCCGATCCCGCTAAGGTTAAGACGGTTGCCGATTGGCCAGTACCCGACACTCGGAAAAAGCTTCAGCGATTTCTGGGGTTCGCCAATTTTTATCGGCGTTTCATCAGAAATTTTGGTCAGATCGCTAAGCCTCTTACTGCTCTCACTTCACCTAACGTATGTTTCCGTTGGAATAGATAGGCTCAGGAGGCCTTTTATGTGTTAAAGTCCCGGTTCATCTCTGCGCCTGTCCTCTCTATTCCCAAACCGGCTAAACAATTTATAGTGGAAGTGGATGCATCTGATGTCGGGGTAGGCGCCATTTTATCTCAGCGATCGTCTATTGATGGGAAAGTACATCCGTGTGCTTTTTTCTCTCACCGGTTAAACCCAGCAGAACGTAATTACGACATAGGGAATCGGGAGCTGTTGGCGGTTAGACTCGCTTTGGGTGAATGGCGTCACTGGTTGGAGGGAACCTCGGAGCCCTTTCTGGTCTGGACCGATCATAAGAATCTTGAATATATCCGTTCGGCCAGAAGACTAACATCTAGGCAGGCTCGTTGGGCACTCTTCTTTGATCGTTTCAACTTCACCCTCTCGTACCTGCCTGGCTCGAAAAATACGCCCTCGTATGGGGAATCGAACAGCGGGTGAGAGAGGCCGGCCGGGAGGGGGAAGTTCCGGAGGGGTGTCACGCGAGGTCGCCTATGGGTTCCTGAGCAGTTACGTTCCGATGTCATCCGGTGGGGTCACGAGTCCAAGTTTGTCGGCCATCCAGGTATTCGGAGAACGTTGGCTGCCGTCCGCCAGCGTTTTTGGTGGCCTTCTATGTCCACTGACGTCAGACAGTTTGTACTAGCCTGTTCGGTTTGTGCTCATAATAAAGCATCTAATTTACCACCCGCTGGTCTGCTTAAATCTTTGCCCGTGCCCTCCCGCCCCTGGTCTCATATAGCCCTTGATTTTGTCACTGGCTTACCGGCATCTAATGGTAACACTGTTGTTCTAACTGTGGTGGATCGTTTTTCTAAGGCGGTTCATTTCATTCCCCTGCCCAAGCTACCTTCTGCAAAAGAGATGGCTCAGGTTTTGATTAATCACGTCTTTCGGTTACATGGTATTCCGACTGACGTAGTGTCAGATAGGGGTCCTCAGTTCATCTCTCGTTTTTGGCAGGAGTTTTGTAGACAAATTGGCGCCACGGCCAGCTTGTCTTCTGGTTATCACCCGCAGACCAATGGGCAATGCGAACGGGCTAATCAGGATCTCGGTAGAACGCTCCGCTGTCTGTCGTCACAATATCCGAATTCCTGGTGCGATCAGCTCCCGTGGGTTGAGTATTCTCATAATTCTCTTCCCGTTACGTCTACCAATTTATCCCCGTTTGAACTTTCCATCGGTTATCAACCTCCCCTGTTTCCATCACAGGAGCCCGAGGCAGCGGTTCCTTCTGCGTTAGCTTTCGTACGCAGGTGCAGACGCACCTGGAGGAGAGCTAAGACACTGTTATTATCTAATTCCAGACGAACCAAAGCTGCAGCTGATCGTCATCGGCGACCTCCACCCCGTTACGTTTGTGGTCAAAAGGTATGGCTTTCTACCAAGGATCTGTCTCTCCGTGAGCCTTCTCGTAAGCTGGCTCCGAGATTCATTGGGCCATACAGTATTTCTAAGGTCATTAATCCGGTGACGATAAAGCTTAAGTTACCCCTTTCTCTTGGTCGGGTTCACCCTGTTTTTCATGTATCCAAGGTTAAACCTGTGATGTTTGCTCGCTATAACCCTCCTGTCTCTGCCCCTAATCCCCCCGCCCCTCGTCTAGTGGATGGTGCCCCTGTCTATACTGTTAAGAGGTTACTAGACTCCCGCCGCAGGGGCAGAGGATTTCAGTATTTAGTTGATTGGGAAGGATACGGTCCGGATGAGAGGAGCTGGGTTCCGGGTCGGGATTTGCTGGATCCTGGGCTGATCGAGGACCTCCGTCGGCGACAGGGTGAGTCTCCCGGTCCGTCTGGTGCCGGTCGTGGAGGGGGGGCTACTGTCATGACTGCTGGGTGGTCGATGGCTGTGTGATCTGTGTGTGTGTGTTGTTTACCTGTGGTGCCGGTTCCTCGTGTGTTCACTAACTCCGCCCCCTTGTTTCGGTAATTGTTCACCGGTGGTGTCTCGTTTACCTTTTCCTTTATATTGCACGTAGTCCTGTCTTTCGTTGCGCGCTCATTGTTTTATCACAGTCCTGCTGCCCTGCCTTGTCTTGTCAGTCGCTCTCTGTCTCTTCCTCTTGTTACCCCAGGTTTGGTTTTCGGCGTTCAGGGACTCGTCTTCGCCCGGACCACTCGCTTGTGGATTACTGGAACTCATTGACTTTGTTTGTCTCTCGGAACAGCTGGTTCGCTTCGTTTCTAGGCGGTACACCAGCTGTCTCTGTTTCTCTTCGGTTGGCATCATCACCCGTGAGTGGAGTACAACTTTTTACCATTGTGGATTACATTGACTCTAACGACTGTTGTTTCTCGGAACCGCTGGTTCGCTTCGTTTTTAGGCGGTGACCAGTGGTTTCCGGGTGGCTTCTTCTACATCAGGATTTCACAGTGGATTACCCGTCTGAGAACTTGGATTTACCATCTTCCATCTCCGCCTGTCATCCACCTTCAGGGCGGCGTGTTTCATCTCTCTGTTGCGTGTGGTGACTGTGCTGGTGTTCTCGACGGAGTGCGTGGGTGGCTCTCTCTCTCCCTTCGGATCTGTACTGGATTATCGTGTAGCGCCGACTCACTCTCTCCTACTGTGGGAGTGCTTCATTCCCACAGTAGTGTTATCATCCAGAGTGAGTCAACGGGTGTGTGCCGTGTGTGGATCTACCAGTGACTTTGCTCTCCAGATCTCTCATTCTATTTTTCTAAATAAATATTGTTAACTTGCACTTGACTCCGAAGTTTTTTCCTGACACATATCCTAAAAATGAATCTTGTGTGACCGATACGCTGTAAAGTGGGTGAATTTAGATCAAGATTTTCAATAGAAGTCAATCCCAGCTAACAATTTATATTATTAATAACAATATATTAATAACAACATTTATAACAATTAAATTATTTTATTACTGAAAAAATGTCTATTGAAACATTAGATGAATAACACAGGTTATTTTAAATAAAAAACCCTCAACCCACCACACATTGAATTTAGATAGCATTGTATTTTATCATATATATAAATGACTTCAACACAATAAAGAAGACTTATAACAGATATGTATTGAAAATGAATAAACATTTAATTTACTTTGGATCAAAAAATCTTACCACAGCACTTAGCCGCCTCTCCATTATTACAATAATCAAAAACATCCTCTCTTCATATAGACGGGAATCACTAAAATATATATTAGTTCTCACATATAAGTTACTAAATGAAGAAAGAAAATAAACCGCTAGAATAAATGTTAGACTGAGGTAAAACCTATTGACAACAAATACATAAACATTTCATTCACTTCAGGTTAACAGATCAGTTTACGTTAGCCGAATAGCTCTCAGTTTTTACAACAATCGAAAGCTTCTAACATCACATTCTCCTTCATGGAAATCATTAAAATATATTTTCGTTTTCACATATTAAAGTTACTAATGAAGAAAGAAAATAAATCGCTTAAATAATGTTAGACTCTGAAGTAAAAACCAAATGCCAAATAAATAAACATTTCATTCACTTTAGGTAAAAAGATCTTACCACAGTTAGGCGGCTATTCGTTTAATCGACAATAATAAGTTTCTAACATCATATTCTCCTCATATTCTCCTCAAATCGATCGGAAATCACTCATATGTGCCACAGGGAGAGAGGACCCGGAACAGAGTATGGCACTCTTGGGACAATGTTAAGTTGAAGCCCGCGAATAAAATTTCCAACAGGATCAACAGCTTTTAGATTAAGCCGCACCCGGAACTGCTGAACTCTTCAGAAGGAAATGTTAGGTAGCATATGAATGGTAATTGCCAGTAAAAACATAGCATAACGTAATATAACATAACATAACAATATAATCTTGCACATTATCCTTTTCACCAAAATTGCTAAGAGGTCCATCAAAACACAACTAAGTTTTAAAAAAGCAGCTTCCCATGTTTTCTTGCATGCATGGATGTATTTCTTTATTAACTAACAATATCTGTTTTGAAATTCATTCATCCTACAAGAAAATATTGTACACTTTAAATAAAACTTAGTCTCAATTTTTGTGAAATGTAGAGGAGAGTGACTACATATGTGCCCAAGACTTCTTTTTTGTAATTTGGGATGAGATGATACCATTGTGTTCTATGGTGCTCAGTAAATGTTAGACAGTGTCAAAAGTGTGACAACTTACCACACTCTCCCCTACAATATGTGAAAATTACATGATCTCTTAATTACCTTATCCCTTGAGAATTAAGATGTCCAGTCACAGTCCTTATACCTGCGTTTGGGTAATGAGCAATGAAGTCAGAGATTACTTGCTGGAGGTCTTCATCTGTGATGTCTGAATAAGTCTGTCGCACAGACAGTCCATATTCAGACATTCTCCTATGAACAGTTCTTTTGCTAACACAAAAAATGTATGCTATGTCACCAACTCTAAAGTTGTTTTCTAGAAGAAATAGCAGCTGCTCCCTTGACATCACAGTGCTAAATCTGCATTGCTCCACCATCTGAATTATCATTTGCAATAAATGAAAAACATGCTCTTCATTAGGTAATTCTGCAATAGCAGCTACAATTGTCAAGGCACTGCCTATGTTCTCTAAGCTGATGACAACTCGATCAACCTCAGCTTCAGGTCTTAAAATTTCAGCTGCCAATATACCCAGGACATCTGCAATATGGTCCAACTGGCTGAAAATAAAGAAGGCAAAATTTGAACATTAGATGACAGTTGTTGTGGTTAAAATGTGTTCTTTTAAATGTGCTATGCACATAGGCTATGTGCCAAAAACTATTAAAGACGTGAAAGTAAGGTTGGGGGAAAATTGCACAAATCACACTGTTTTCTCACAATTTCAAAATACATATTTAAATAATAATAATAATATATATTCAATATATGAAGAGTTTCGTTGCAAAACGAGATAAATCCATTTTTTTAAACATTTTTGTCAAAACATGTTTATTATTATGTTATCATGTTATTATTTTGTTTTATGGTGCTACTAAGCTGTATTTTTTAAGTTATGAAGGTTTAAATCAAAACAAACCAACTGCAGTTGAATTGATATTAATTGGAATGCACAACCAAAAAAACTGATTTCTGAACAATGAAAAAAACTGATTTATCTCGTTTTGCAACGAAACTTTTCATATGTACATACGTTTAAGCTATAGGTTGCAAATTAGACCATTATATTGTAAATATGTTATATATTATATAAGTGTAACCATGTTTTTTTTCAGCAAAATCATGGTTATACTACACTAACAATTATATGGTTTTTTAAAACCATGTTTGTTAAAACAATCGTTATGTTGTGGTTAGCATGGTTTTACTTTAGTAACCATGTTTTTTGGTTTTAACTGTTGTAAAACCATTGTTAATTTTCGTAAGGGCAAATAAGCAGTCTGTGTCTGTGTGAAATATGTTAAATTATTTTTACCAACAAATCAACATACACAGGCACTTTCCAATACAATTGCATGGAATATTGCAATGTTGCAAGATGACTTATATCTTTGCGGTTTAATTATTTATTGAGACAGGATTGTCTAATTTCTCATAAGTGTCAATTTAAGCTACAAGATCATACCCTGATAGCAAATGACATATATGGGGAAACTGGAAATTAAGACTGAAAACAAAACAAACTCCGCTCCCTATACATCACAAAATGTTGGACTACATAAACTACATTTCATAAACTATATTTTGAAAGGCTGACTGACTGACCTAGATATATCTGCTGCCATGTTTCCCACAACCAGACTGTTTACGTAGGTGTAGATATCTAATGGTAATATTAACTTCCGCTGCAATGATTTAACCGCTTATGACACGGAAGTTTCACCGCAACTGTCAATGTGGTTCACATACTGGAACCCTTAAAAGCTTCAGTGGCACATTTAGCAAGATTTATATTAATTTTGAACCTCACTGAGCATATTAGCAGTAATATTTCTTAAAATGCTAATGTAGGCTAATTGTTGAAGCCTTAAAAGAACATATTATGTAATTAGAGATTTCAAATGAACTAAATTACCTTCAGTGAACACATATCATCATCATTAGGCATAAACACCAATAGTTATCACCATATTCAACCAAATATTGAACCTGAATGCATGACACAACGCAGTTTTTTAATTAACATCACTATATAATCATTCAAATGCAGCATCAAAGGCATACACGGCAATTAGAGTAGCCTACATCACAAATACATTTTAATTTAATATGTGACACCTAAATGCTGCAATCTTGGTGCTCTCTTTCAACACATTCCCTATCCTAGTGAAGCTATTTGTTTTCAAGCTGCCGGGTGGTTAACAACAAAAACAAGGCATTGATGTCTTAAGAACGTGGCCAACTAGCAGTTAACTTATCAGTCTTACTTTAATGGTTTTAAATTAGACCAGTGTGAAGCTTTGTGGACATGACATGTATATAAAACATCAAAGTAAAAGACCAAAACATTGACCAATTGTCTAAACATGTTTAATTTGACGTTTGTGCTTGGGGGTCACCTACCGGCAGACATGGGAACTGCAATACTTTTGATTAGTGAGGGAGTGGGGCCTTCTCGTTCTCAAATAAATGTTATGCTTAAGTTACTCAGTCTACCTACTAAAACAATAATATTAAACAAATAAAATGGGGAAATATGTATTATTTTATTTGATAAATCATAATTGCTCAGGTCTTGGGGGTATACAACAAAATAAATACATAAAATTATACAACAAATATTAAATCTAACTATTCATAGAAGTTCTTAAACTTGTAAACTCAGTGTAAACATGTTTAATTTATGTTAACTTACACATTCTATTCACCCTGCAGATATATTGTATATATTTCCACAGAACGTTACAAATATTATATTGCTTGGGGATAAATAGTAAAAAAGGTAAGGTAGATAATAGACAATGTGGCATGTAGGTATGGATTTAAATAAGGTGTAATTTACACATTTATGTATTGTTATGTATACAATTTTACCTTATTAAAAATGGATGAATATATTGCACATATATACAGCATGACTGAAGTTGCACTCCTGTGGCATTGAAGGTAGTACAGAGTTTGGTTGTATATGTGGTGTTGGGTTAAGGCAGAGTTCACAACATCTCAATCAGATTTTTTTAGGCTAGAGAAAAGCAAGAATGCATGTTTGTTTAATAAAACAGTAAATATAATATAAACACTATCAAAGCATGACTTTTTCCATGAGATGCTATGGACCAAACTGCTGCAAGCTTTATTCACTCCTGAAAGAGAGAAAGACACATAGTCAGAGAGGAATTTGTGAAACAATACAGTAGAAAAAACATTTAGAGTAAGATGTGTAGCTCTTTAAATTTCAAGTTAAAAAAGCCTAATGACTGAATACTGCCTTTAGGAGGCAGGACATATGGGGCAGTATCCTGTACAGGGATTATCTTAAAAAAGCTAATTACTTCCTAAAACAATTTATATCTGGTGGACCTAAACAGAAATTATTGAACTATTATAACATTTATGAGTGATTCACAGTACAGAAAGATTTGACTATATAAAGGCTTTTGTAAACATTTTTTTTTTTTTTTGGAAAATATTAGAAAATGGCAGCAATAAAAAGCCACCGTTAAGAGGGAAACATGTTTTAAATGTTTTGTTGCTGGTGTCTCTGGAATCTCAAGAAACCCTTTAATACAGGATCCTTTAGTGCATAAAGCTGTATTTCTACCCCCTCCCCTAAACCAAAACTTGCAAAAATGAAACATTTGCTGTGAGCTCCGAATACAAGAAGACTATTTATACACAGTTTTATTCATTGACATGCCATAATACACTGAATAATGTAGATAAATGAATATTCACTATATTCAAACAAGACTGTAACATTAAGGAGAGGTGGCAAGAGTATGATTTGGGCTGGAATATTGGGACGTAAGATGGTAGGGTCCCTTAAGGATCCCATAGAGGGTCAAAAGGACATCTAGAAGATATGCAGAGTTCCTAAAAATATGTTTTTTTCACAAAGTGATATAAAGGGCATCACGTCTTTTGAAATAAATTTACTTTCATGAAGGATAATACACCATCCCATGCTGCAAAAAACATCACTGACTATTTTAATTCATATGGGCATAAAATAAGAAAGAAATCAAGGTATTACCACCATCATTCTGAGTCATATTTAAGAGCCTGTGGTGCATCATTATATGAAAGATTTGTGAGGTGGACAGAACAAAACATCAACTTTCATTAACAATGAATCAATTCAAAACATCAACTTAGGGATGCACTATTAGCGTCTTTAAGTGGAATAAAGACTATACTTGTTTACTTACAAGTTTAATGAAGGGGAGAGTTAAAGTCATGTCAAAGATATGTTCATATATTATTATGTAACATTAAATACATTATTTATTTTACATAGTGTTTGTTTTTTTGTGGACAATGTTTGTTTTGTGTTCATGCAGCACATTTAACAGATATCTGTTTTTGGATCATTTTAATCGATTATATCATTATAAATATGGGTAAAGTGCATTCTGCATAATAATTTGGAACAGCATATTTTGCATATTCTAAGTATTAAAGCATCTTTTGACATTTTTATTTCATATAAATATAATAACATCCACACTGTCATATAAGCGTTGAGGGGAAAATAGAATTTGTAAACTTATTGACTATATTGGAAAAATAAACAAAAATGGCATGTTTATAATAATTTGGAACGCAGTGTAATTATCAAGAATAAATGGGCAGGTGAACTAGTAAACCGTCTGTTAAATACCTCCACTTCACTGAATTTATAAACAGAGAAAACAATCACTGTTGAGTAAGGAGAAATGTTTGAAACACATGAAAGGTGTACACAGTCATGAAACAAACTTCTTGGGATAAACTGGGTCAAAGAGTACTATAATAGTACATACAACACATTGAATGATTACAAACTACATTTACCACAGTAGTCAGTAGAACAATATAACTGGAACAGTTAAATTACTGTGATTAGGCTATATAAATAAAAACAAAAAATATTACAAATAAAGACAGCAGATCTGTTAAAATTGTGGGATTTTTATGTTGTTTTATTAATCAGTATGTCATGTTATAATTGATATGTGCCATTATGCTTTCTGTGCTGAGATATGTGAGTAAATGTCTGTGTGTAAAGTTGAAAGGCTGTTCCAGTTTGGGGTAGGAACAAAGCCCTGAAGAGAAAACACGCAGAACAGATGGTTTCAATAAACAAGTTGTTTGCTTTATAACTATGTTATATTTAGAGAAAGTGAAAATTAGTATGTTTAACTAATGAATGCATTTAACCAATTCATGAACAATGGAGTACTGTTGTGTTGTTGAATAATTATGTTTTACATATTTACTGCCTACATTTCATGCTGATTGCTAAAAGTGTTAAAGTTACAAAGATGTCCAAATAAGGACTGTGGAAATTGATTTTGTTCCATTTTTATATTTCTTTAATTAATAATTTTATTCTATAAACATTGTGTGTTTCATATATGCACTGAGCTATTATGTAGAAATGAGGTGTTTATGTTTGAGAGTGGAGAGTTACCAGTTTTTGTGTGTGTGCTGTAAGGAGGATTAGCGAGGAATTTACGCCTGGTATAGATCAAGATAAGAGAGAGGCCTGAGGGGGAAAGCAAACAGGCAACTATTTACATACTAATGCTTTAATGTTCACAGGATAAAATGTGCAATGTATTTCTTACTCAATCAGTATTAATCATTGAATAATTGATGTAATAAATATAAGATGTTGTCTTTGATAAATTTGTATTAACCAATGAAATGAAGGTTGCATACAGAATAACTTAATGGGGGCAGGGCAGCTCAACCTTGAAGAAACAGAATCTCCTGTGTGTATGTGTGTGTGTGTGTGTGTGTGTGTGTGTGTATGTGTGTGTGTGTGTTTTCTTTCCTAACAGATGGTTTTTTAATAATGATTAGAGTGTTTGCTTAGAAGTAGTATTGCAGTAAAAGATTTAATATGTGTTTATCTATCTAAAGAAGTTAATGTGTGCCTTATTCATATAACCAATTTTACAAATAATGAAATGATGTCATGATATTGAAATATGTTTTACATAATAATCACTTTCATCTTACAGCTTATGTTTTTTATAAATGAATGTTTTATTAATGATTTGTTTTTAAGAAAGCATTATAACATGCTATGTGAATTGGAGGAGTACTAGAGAAGAACTGCAGGGCTCCCAGGGATGAGAGGAGAACAGTTTGTTTTTCTTTGTCTATGTGTGTCCATCTTTGCCTACAGGCTGAAATTGGGTGTGGTAAGGGAGTCAGATTCACGAGGAAGAGCAGCCTTTGTGGGTGGAGATTTTCTGAAGAAAGATCGACGTCACATATTTTATAAATAAGCATGTTACTTCCTGAGCTGGTTGTTCGCTACTTGAGAGGACCCAGCGCTGTTAAACTTTTTCATATCTGATCAATAAATATTTGAACTTAGATATTTGTATCTTTTGCCTTCCCTCTAAATTATGAACATGCAAATGGACGCCTTAAAGTCCAACAATTGGTGACCGCCGACGTTTTGTGGAGGGAAAGGAGAGAGTGAGAGGAAGGAGGGTTTCACATTGAAGAAACCAGAGTAAGGGAGGGCTCCATTTCAACACAAAAGACCGGTCTTCTAAAATAAAGGTAAGCAGAAACCTGTTATATCAAATTCTGCTATTTGGATATACCAAATAAATTGTGTTGATAAGGAGATCCGAACTGAATTACAAATTTACATTTTTGTAAATTGATCAGAGTGAAAAACTTTTATTTTTATAGATATTAAGAGATTTATTAAAATTGGGTTTGAGGCCCTTAATGTATTAGACATTATAAAGTAATAAGTTTGGGTTTGAGGCCCTCGGGTTAAAGTCCCGTAAAGGTAAATTGTGGTTGGAGTCCATTAATGTATTAGACATTATAAAGTACCAAGTGGGTTAAAGTCCCTCGGATGCAAATTCCGTAAATTCTAATTTTAATCCGGATATTATTTAATCGCTTTCAACTTTCGCTAAAAAGACGGGTCAGTAGTCGCGCGGGTGAAACCCCTGAAAACTACTGGTGTATATATTCTTTTGCTAGATTAGAGTGACGTTTTGTGGTTTTTTGAAATTCTGAATGCTTGTACATTGTGTGAAAATGGCTAAATTTCAGAAAGAATGTGATGAGTATGAGTGTCCACCAGTGTATGTGTAATCGCAAAAGATTGTGAGGCTTAGGATGGTCCGAACAGATCCAAATGCTTTTGTATATATAGAAAAGACAAAAAGAGGTTGCATTAGCGTGGAACATGTTGAGAGAAGAAAACTGTTGGGAGGCAGAGGAGAAAAAGAGAGTTCCTCTCACGCCTATTATTTTTGCCATGGAACATAGACTGGTAAACAAAATTAAGATTGTAAAAGCAGAAGGAAAAAGTGGTTTGGTAAAGGACCAAATGTGACAAGCTTAGAGAAAGAGTTGAGAATTCAGACGAGATTAGCTCTGGTTGCTGCTGCCATGCAGACTATTAAATCAAATAGAAAAGGGGAAGTTTGCAGTGGTGCAGCTGCAAAGCAAAAGGAAGTTAAACAAGGAAACAGTCAGCCAGACTCAAGTGTGACACCTACGGCTCCTCCTCCACTTCCACCCCCAGTGAAATCGATCTACCCCTCCTTGCACACACCTCCTCCTTATGAGAAAGCCAAAGCCCCAATGCAACAGCCTGTTTTTCAAATCAATAGCGGTGAATTGAATGTAGATGTAGATTTTATTTGTGTGAAAATGTAGTGTGTCTGTGATATAATGAGTCTGTTAAAACCATAAATGGGATTAAGCAAAATCTAGCAGAAAGACAGAGGCGAAGCTTTGAAAGAAAAACAACAAATTACAGAAAAGAGTAGAGACCAAGTTATTAAAGGTGGAAATGAAGATGAACAATTAAACAAGGACAGAAAATTGTTAAAAGGTGAATGACACAGATAAATTGTATAAAGGACAAAAGATTTAACAAAATGAAGAGGAGTCTTCATCTGATGGTGGAAGGTGGTCACAAGATAAATTTTATTTTAAATTGAAAGGCAATATTTTGCAATGGGTTAAGTTAAACCTTGAAAGGCTGAAAGCTCTCATCCTTTGACATTCAAGAAAGTGACTAAAAAGCTGGCAAGAAACAGACAATGAAAAACTGTGTGTGACATCAAAGTGTTGGAGTTGCAAAGAGAGGAGTAACTCATAAACTGGACTGAAAGCACATTCTATTTGAATGGGACTATACTTGAACTCAAGCAGTGAAGGGGGCACTGCATATGGTCAGAGACAATTACAAGGATGAAACACCAAAAAGACTGAGTGGAATCCAGAAAGAGACTAACAAAGACAATAATGTTCTTGGAGGCAAGAGAAACTGGACAATACTTCACTGGACACTGAACTTTTTCATCTTCATACGGGCCTTTGAGTGAAAAAGGGGAAAGAGTGAACAGCCGTTCAATGCTTAGTAAAGACCTTGTTACTATAAAGACACAGACAATCTTTATGAGAAAATCAGCTAGACACATTTAAAGGCTGATCAAGAACTTTGTTGTTAGGTGTGACTACCTGTTCTGAAATCAAATCAGACTCCTATTAATCTGACAGGAAGAAATGCATAATTGAATTTAGTATCTACAGAGGAAGTCAGAACTCCACTGATGGTACTGAGCTAAAAAGCAAATATATATGGCATAGAACAGCTATGGCAGAAAGGAAATTAAAATAGATAAAAGAAATAGATTGAAAAGAAAAAAGAACACCATAGAACACTATATAAGGTAAACAAGAAAAGCTGTGAGTATAGAAAATAACTGATTATTGTAACAAACTTTGTATTTAAGGAAATCGCCAGCCCAGACATCATATATGTGCATGAAGGTGTTCACATGGCAGATCTAATCACTGAGGGTGAGCCAAATGATTGGATACCATTGACTGATATAAAAATTGTTATTGTTATATTTAATTGTAATTGTTATACCATTGACTGAAAAAGCAAACAAATTGAGAGATGGTTTGTTCGCGGTACCACTGACAACTACCCCACCGTTAATCACACTGTTTATAGATGGTTGTTGTTTCAGAGCAGCAGATGACACATTGACGGCAGGCTTTGCTGTGGTTGAACAGGTTGAAAATTATTTTGTGACTAGAGTGAGTGGTAAATTGGAGGGTAAGCAGTCAGCACTGAGAGCTGAAATAATAGCTGTTATCAAAGCCTTGCAATACACTGGTGAAGAGAGGGTGATTGTTTATAGTGAATCTGCATATGTGATTGGTGCAGTATGGAACTGCCATATGGCAGATAGGTGGGTTTGAAACCAGGAAAGGCCGGCCTATAGTAAATGCTAGCAAAGCCTGACACATACTACAGGCTGTGAAGGTACCTAATGATGTGGCTGTTGTCAACTACTTAATACACCACTTATATCCCCAACCATGGTTTCCCAAGACAAAGTTAGATCTGACAAAATTGACAAAAACGGACTGGAATTGACATATAGTTTCGGGGCTGCTTATCACCCCAATGTTAAAGCAAAGATGAAACACTGAACCTGACTTTGACATTAAAACTTGACTTGACAAACTATGTGCACAGACAAAAATAACATGGCTTGACGCATTACCAATTGCATTAATGTCTATTCACTTTTCTGTTAACAGGATTTCTGGTTTTACGACCTTTGAATTGCTTACAGGTCGACAGTTTCCAGGCCCAAGGAACGCCTTGGTGTAGGATTTAATCCTGCCACTAACTAATGCTGTTTATTTCTACAAACTAACTGCTATGATTGAAAATTTTTCCTGCCAGGCTACCACACAACGAAATTGTGAGAACGACCCAGCTGTTATAGATGATGTTTGGGTTTCTAATAGACACAGGTGTGGACCTGAGGACTCAGGTCCAAGAGAGGGAGAGTGTTGAAAGTGAAAGTGAATCAGCTGAAATACAGAGAGGACAAACAGGAAGTGGTAACACATCAGTGGTAACACTCGCACAACACCAACAACAAAGTCAACAAACACTTTGTAAAATTGTGCATAAAAAAGGTGACATTTTTTCCAGCCCAGTAACAGAACCCCTAGCACACTGTGTGAGCACAGATTGGGCCTACGGAGCAGGTATAGCCGTACAATTCAAAGCGAAGTACGGTACACAAAAGGTTGTAAGACAGAACAAACACACAGGTGAATGTGCAGTTACCCATGAGGACGACGGCAGATTGATTTTTCATTTAATAATAAAACAAAATTGTACTGATTTACCAACATATGAGAATTTTACCTACAGCCTCAGATGTATGAGAGAGTGGTGTGAGAAAGAAAACATAACAAGTGTATCCACTCCCCGGCTGGGGTGTGGCCTGGATAAATTGGATTTCCACAAAGTGCTGGAAATCCTGACAGAAGGGTTTAGAGACCTGAATATCACAATTGCCATATATTCATTATAACCTGATTGACATTTTAATGCTTAAGAGTTTTAAGTTTTCTATAATTATTACATTTTACATTACTGTTGATTTTCTTAAAGTTTCGTATAATATTATAGTTTACGTTTCCTGTGTGGATTTGAGTCCACAAGAATGAAGTTGTACAGAACCTCGAGGAGCATGAAGAAGAAAATGTGTGACCTCTTTCAGAGGTCAAGAGAGGGAATTGTGGGATTTTTATGTTGTTTTATTAATCAGTATGTCATGTTATAATTGATATGTGCCATTATGCTTTCTGTGCTGAGATATGTGAGTAAATGTCTGTGTGTAAAGTTGAAAGGCTTTTCCAGTTGGGGGTAGGAACAAAGCCCTGAAGAGAAAACACGCAGAACAGATGGTTTCAATAAACAAGTTGTTTGCTTTATAACTATGTTATATTTAGAGAAAGTGAAAATTTGTATGTTTAACTAATGAATGCATTTAACCAATTCATGAACAATGGAGTACTGTTGTGTTGTTGAATAATTATGTTTTACATATTTACTGCCTACATTTCATGCTGATTGCTAAAAGTGTTAAAGTTACAAAGATGTCCAAATAAGGACTGTGGAAATTGATTTTGTTCCATTTTTATATTTCTTTAATTGATCATTTTATTCTATAAACATTGTGTGTTTCATATATGCACTGAGCTATTATGTAGAAATGAGGTGTTTATGTTTGAGAGTGGAGAGTTACCAGTTTTTGTGTGTGTGCTGTAAGGAGGATTAGCGAGGAATTTACGCCTGGTATAGATCAAGATAAGAGAGAGGCCTGAGGGGGAAAGCAAACAGGCAACTATTTCATTAACTAATGCTTTAATATTCACAGGATAAAATGTGCAATGTATTTCTTACTTAATCAGTATTAATCATTGAATAATTGATGTAATAAATATAAGATGTTGTCTTTGATAAATGTGTATTAACCAATGAAATGAAGGTTGCATACAGAATAACCTCATGGGGGCAGGGCAGCTCAACCTTGAAGAAACAGAATCTCCTGTGTGTGTGTGTGTGTGTGTGTGTGTGTGTGTGTGTGTGTGTGTGTGTGTGTGTGTGTATGTGTGTGTGTGTGTGTGTGTGTTTTCTTTCCTAACAGATGGTTTTTAATAATGATTAAAGTGTTTGCTTAGAAGTAGTATTGCAGTAAAAGATTTAATATGTGTTTATTTATCTAAAGAAGTTAATGTGTGCCTTATTCATATAACCAATTTTACAAATAATGAAATGATGTCATGATATTGAAATATGTTTTACATAATAATCACTTTCATCTTACAGCTTATGTTTTTTATAAATGAATGTTTTATTAATGATTTGTTTTTAAGAAAGCATTATAACATGCTATGTGAATTGGAGGAGTACTAGAGAAGAACTGCAGGGCTCCCAGGGATGAGAGGAGAACAGTTTGTTTTTCTTTGTCTATGTGTGTCCATCTTTGCCTACAGGCTGAAATTGGGTGTGGTAAGGGAGTCAGATTCACGAGGAAGAGCAGCCTTTGTGGGTGGAGATTTTCTGAAGAAAGATCGACGTCACATATTTTATAAATAAGCATGTTACTTCCTGAGCTGGTTGTTCGCTACTTGAGAGGACCCAGCGCTGTTAAACTTTTTCATATCTGATCAATAAATATTTGAACTTAGATATTTGTATCTTTTGCCTTCCCTCTAAATTATGAACATGCAAATGGACGCCTTAAAGTCCAACAACTTTTACATTCATGTTTCTTTCTAGAATAATGGATCAACACAGTTGTGGTCTACCAAAAAAAGCTACCAGAAGCTAAAAGTGGCTTTAACTACTATTAGCAAATCGGCCAACTTTCAAACCAGTTCTGAACTGCACGGAAAAGTTAAAGAAATTAAATTCAGTAGGTTACTCACCCCCGATTATTGTTCACATTTGTATTAAGTGTCCCTTTGTTACTGGAAATAAAGTTCAATCAGATCGGCCTATAACAGTAAAACTCGTTACAAACACACGTAGTTATTTGGCGACGACGTGGTTATCAGACGTGCTTAGAGACGATGTGGTTATCAGACGTGCTTAGAGACGACGTGGTTATCAGACGTGCTTAGTGGCGACGTATTTATCAGACGTGTTGTACGGCGACGTACATAGTTTAGACGTACTTAGTACACGTATTTTTTTTTGTAAATTTCGAACATGCGCCGTCGTCACGTCGCCGCCGGTAAACGATTCTTCCATGCACTCGCCGTGACGTCACCGCCGGTCTTACGTCTGCAGTCCCTATCAAATCCATTCAAAACTCCACACGGACTGGCGGCGACGGAAGGTTAGGCTGCTCCTTATCCTTCTCCAGGTTAGGCTTTGAATTGGCAGCATCCACTCGCCATAATAGTTCAGCTTTCACACCCCATACGCGGGCGTCGCGGGCGGACGTATTGAAATTGATAATTTTTTTACTTTGCGTCAGGATAACGTACGTGCGGTTGAACGTCCGGATATTAAATACTATCATCATCTTTACTTACTATTGAGTTCTTAATTCGAGATATAAAACCAAGTTTGAAAAGATGCAAAGAAACAAGTGCTTAATAAAACATTCATGCATTAAGAATGAATATCAACCTACTATTTAAAAAGTTTAGCTTTCATTCACTTTTGAGGGCTGTAAAACCACTAGTAGACACTAGCAAATAATGAAAAATATGTGTGTTTGTTTTTTTATATAGACTATAGATAAACTCTTCACTTTAATATGTTGCCTAATGTTGTGAAAACAAAATAGTGTGACAATAGTCAGTGAAAGCCAAAATCATAAACACATTTTAGGACAGGAATTACAGAATTACTCCTGATGAGATGGCACATGGTGTATCTCCTCCTAGACCTGGATCAGCCCATAAGTGAGCTCCTGTCTATATGGTGCTACTTGATGGCTTCAGATACATGAGATCCCAGAGGTTCTCAGTTGGATTAAGGTCTGGAGAATCTGAAGGCCAGTCAATGGCATCAATGCCTTCATCGTCCAGAAACTGCCTACAGACTCTGGCCAAATGAGGTTGTGCATCATGTATCAGGAGGTCTCTGCACTGCACCAGCATAAGATCTGACAATAGATCTGAAGATTTAATCTCGATATTTCATAGCACGTAGAGGTCTGTGAGACCCTCTGAGAATGGTCCTCCCTAAACCACTCTTGCTGTTGCCTGTCCAATGTATCTGTTTTCAATTGTATTTGCACCAAAATATGTATACAGTTACACTCACTCAGTTTTACAATCACTTGTGCTTCCGTACCGGGGTTGATTGATATTCCCGAAGGTTATCTGACTTGGTTTAAAGCTGTGATGATTTTCTTAATTTTTTGAGCAGTAATATATTTATATATATATATATATATATATAGAGGGTAGTACATGTAATCAGATCCCCAAAATCAAGAACTTGTATTTAAATTACATTACATTTTAAAATATATGTGTATTCTATTAATCTTCACATACTGTATATAAAGCATTGTAAAGTGTCATTGAGTCATTCCCATTATTGATGTTTTCTAACAAAATGTGCTTGCAACGTGGTGTTAACTGTGGTGAAATCTGATCTAAATACATATTTTATGGCTGATATGATGTTTATTTATTTTTGCATACATGTCAAATGCACTTACAAACATGTCTTGTTTAAAATTGCCATATATTTTCTTGCTCTTTGTACTGTGTCAAAATAGTACAATACTATCCTACTTAAATATGTGATATCAAATAAACATAGGTCAAATGTAGATGTAATCAAAAAGTACTCATATTACATTACACAAAATGTGTAATCTAACAGATAAGGTTACTGACTACAAATTTTGGCATGTAGTTTGTAATCAGTAACTGTATCTATACAATATTTCCATTTAAAGTGGAAGATGGTTAAGGTGGTAGTGAAATAGGTAGGTCTAAAACAGAAGAAACCTAAAAAGAAAAAAGGTTGTTATTTAATATTTTTCTGAAGATGTGATGAGTTGATTGGGATGAGGTTAGAAGTGCTGGAAAATATGTAGTGTTTGGTGTGCCTTCCGGAACATATTTGGGGAACATTGACTGTGCCTTTTTGTTTGGTAAAATACAGTAAAAATGTGTACAAATAAGTATGAGAATCATGATTTAAAAGGAGTGCAAAGTGAGTTTAACGTATAGTACAGTAAACCTTTCTTGGATTATTATGAAAATGTATTTGATGCTAACTCTATAGATTAAAAAAACATTTTGGTTCTCATCTCCCCCCTCTTTTTCTTTACGTTCTTTTTGTTTTATTTTCTGTTTTGTTTGGTTCTGTGTGCATTCTTAGTATTTGTATGAACCCTGGATGCAAATCCGTGATGAAAAGGGATATGTGAGATAAGGTATACAAAGTATGTGGTTTATAGATGGGAATGCCTTGTATGACATAAGAGAATGCATCTTTGTTGACTTGTGTTATGTACATTCAAAACAATAAAAACACTTTGAAATAAATAACGTATAGTACAGTAATCAAATTTCTGTTGTGTAGGTCTGCTGTAAAATGTTTGGGTAAGATTTGGTAGGCCTACTTTAAAGTATTTGTATGTCTGTGCATGACCCTTAAACCACAAAGGCTATAAACAAAATGATATTTCCCCTGAATCAAGTTAATAGGGGCCAAGCACCGAGGTGCAAGGACCCTATTGTTCTTCAATGAGTCATTACATCTTTGATGTCTTTCAGGTATGAAGTTTTTCCTCTATTTGGTAAATACACTTTAAATCTAGATATCTTATTGTTTTTAAATGATGATGATGTATGGTTTCAACTATTCTTTTTACTGTTTTTATTTTTATATTAATTAAATTGTGTAAGCTGAACAGCACATTGGTAAACATTGTTGTGTTTAATGGTGCTACAGAAATAAATTGACTTTGAATAGCCACAAGGTGGCGCTGTGATCCACCTTGTTTTGTCAGTGCCAAACAATGGATTATGTAAAAAAATTGCACAATAAATACTTTATGGACAACACATGAGAGAGGCCATACACTGACTTTATGCAAGGCATTTTTTCATTTACATCATGTGACTTAATACGTGAAGAGAATCTGTAAGATTGTACTGTTTATGCCATGTGTTGCTATACTATTGAATAAATTTGCCTTTGGTTAAGATATTTGGATAAAATGAAGATAACACATTTGTTTATCACGGTAAATAGAAAATAATTGCACATTGGTCTAATCAAGAAGATGTCAAGGTAAGAAGATGTTTTTTATTGATTTGCAGAAGTTAATGAAGTCTGTCAGATTTCAAACAAGTTAACGTCGAAGTAATGGTTTCCAGATCTTTTTCATTACTGAAGTAAAAAACTGTACAAGTTGGATATTTTTCTGTTACTGTAATATGGTGCATCGTTTTTTGTCTACAGAAAGTATCAACTTAAACGACACACATATACCCTGCTGAAAAAACCAGCATCAAACCAGCATGGATCAGCATGGGAATTATCCACCAGCATACCAACACAAATAACACAACATATGCTGGTCTTGCTGGTTTGACCAGAATGGGATGCTAGTGCTAATGCTGGTTTAGCTGGTGCAAATGCTTGTGCTGGTTTGATGCTGGTTTAGCTGGTGTTCACTAGCAAACCAGCACCAAAACACAACATATGCTGGTCTTGCTGGTATGCTGTTTTTTCAGCAGGGTACGGTCGGCAGTTCTTAAATTTGGAAAAATAACAACAATTATTTATTAGCAAAAATTAAGCCAAAATGGAAAAGCCAGAAGCATATGGCATGAAGTGCCACCTTTCAAACTAACAAGTGAAACAACCCATTAAAGTGTCAAATGTAAAAAGTGAATTAAATGTAAATGTTGAATTAAAATTGTATTTAGGTTATAGGTGTAATTTTCTCACCTTAAATACAAAATTCTTGAATGCTACCCTGGACTGCAGGACGTGCTGAGTGTTATCTCTCAGAGCCTACAATCATTGGGTGCAGAGCTCAGACAGGCTGCTGCAGATACACACTGTGATCACTTTTACTTTCGACTGGAGAGCATTGTCCATGTTTTGTCAAGATTTGTTGTGTATGGACCACTGCAACACGAAGATGAGATATTTTCCCATTTAAATGATGCGTTACATGAACTACATGTCTTTTCTTTGCCAGTGCAAACTTGTGAAAGGTTTTTCTTTCTCAATGAAGAGCAACTTAAATATTTACTGGACGAACATTTCACTGTAAAAGAAATTGCTGCAATTTATTCTGTAAGTCAACGAACAATCCGGAACAGAATGACCCAGTATCAATTATCTGTGAGGCAGACTTACAGTGACATCTCTGATGAAGACTTAAAAAAGCATTTGGTGGACTTTATTTCCAGTTCTCCTAATTCAGGACAAAAGATGGTCATGGGACATCTTAAAGCCAGAGGTATAAGGTATGTTTCAAACCATATAGAGAATGTAAATTCTTTAGAGATCTCTATTGATCTTGTTTAAAGTTGTACACAATGAAAAAACATGTAACCATTTAGAGAAATGGTTTATGTTCTTTATTTATAATCTTTATTTCATTATGTGTACTGCTATTGCTGATAGATGGCTTTAAATGCCTCCCAGGACATACAGCAACATGCAAAAGCTTATAAATTCAATTTAGAGAAACTGATGGATAATTTAAATGAACACTTTCAAGAATGCATGTTATAATTTTTAGGAAATGAGGCTGTCCTTTACTGACTTTGATATGCAGAGCAATATATTTTAAATAAGAAGAATTTTTATATGTCATTATAACAGTTATATGTCGAAGAGTCCGTGAGGCGATGAGAGCCATTGATCCGGTAGGGACTGTGCTACGGGGACTGGAACTAAATATTGTACCAAGACGACCTTATTCAGTTCCAGCACCTCTCTCCCTCTGGCATATTGATGGCAACCATAAACTCATCCGGTAAGACTTATAAGAGAAGTTATATTATACAGTTTAATGTAGGGGTAGGAAACATCAGTCCTGGAGTGAGGCTGCTCTCAGATTTTAGCTCCAACCTTAATCAAACATAAATGAACAAGCTCATCAGTGTCTTCATCAAGCTACAGACAGTTCCCTTTCAATACGGTTCACTTCGCATTGCGTCAGTTAGCTGACGCTATGGGGGAAACTCCTGTTTACTCCGTGACTGAAGCCTATTGGTTAACGTCTGTACAAAGTACAGACCAATGACGTTTGAACCCGCGCGCGGGAGGAACGCGTCCTTATATAAGCGCGGTTCAATCGTCAGGAGCTCATTATTTTTCTCCTTCAGCGCGAACCTCTCGCTGCTCCGAAGAAAAAGAAGAAGCCTTACCTCGCCGTTGACAAAAGCCCTGCAGCGGAGTCCAGGCCTAGCGTCTTCCCCTGCCGTTTTCCGGCTGAGAACCGAAGATAGCAGAGTCCAGGTCTAGCGTCTTCCCCTGCCGCTTTCCGGCCGAGAACCGAAGATAGCCTTCGCTTGCCGTGGTACGAGCCCTGTGCAGCGGACACACGCCTGACGAGGTCTCCCCTGCGGCCGCCCGGTAAGATCAATATCTTTAATATAAAGCTATACGCTAAAAGAGCAGGCGCTGTTGTAATAGCGTCCAGCACAGCGGCTCGGTGAGCCTCTCTGCTATGAATTTCCTCCGAGCGCGTTACCGGTCTGGCACCTCCCACGCCGGGACCGCGCTTATGCTTTGGTTGTCTTATCCATGTTTCGTGTTCCCCCTGCTGTTCCTCTCTCGCAGGGATGAACACACGGCGAGCCATGAGACTAGATGGATGCATAGACAAGCACACACGGACTGACCCCCCCTGTGTTCTGTCACACCGCAACCGTTGATGCTTACAGAGTCCCTTCGCTCCTCTCACATTCAGTGGCGAGATCTCTGGCACATAATATTAATCCCCCGAGTGCATCGGGTGATACCGTCACGACGCATGGCTGTTCTGTCTGTGTTGCTGCTCCCCTCTGCCGTTCCTCTCTTGTTGAGATGAACAAGCGGGGAACCGTAGACCTGGATAGATGCATACGACAAGCAAACACGGGCGGTCTGCCCCTGTCTCTGTCATAGCACAGCCACTCGTGCTCCACGCTCGCGGAGTCCCTCGCTCCTTTCCCCACAGTGGTGAGGTCTCTTAACGGCTTAGCTAGCACGCGGTATTACGGCTCGCTGCCTCTAAATGCAGCTGTCCAGTGTTCAACGATTACAGAGCTTCATGCCCCTCCCCTCATGGAGCGGCGCGATCTCATTCGTCTGCTCGATAGGGCCGATTCGCCGCTATTGGAGCACCAAGAACACTCATTATAAGAGAGCTTCATGCCCCTCCCCCCCTGGAGCGGCACGATCTCATTCGTCTGCTCGATAAGGCGGACACGCCTCTATTGGAGCGCTAAAACACTTATTATAGAGCTTTACTGGCCTGAGCCGATCTCACTTCAGATAGCTCATTTTTCGTCTGCCTGGTAATTTCTCTCTGGTTTAGACGGAATCAGAGGCAGAACGAATTTGTTTATAATATTCTGAGGCCCGAATACCTCCCTTTATTCAGTCCCGTCCTATATCAGTGCGCTGAATATTGGTACATTCTTATATATATATACCCGGTTTTTCTGCCCTTTTAATAAACGGCAAAACCGCGGGCCTCACGGCAGACTTCCTCTCTGCGATGGGTTCAGTCTGACATTAAACCACCTAGACATACTACCCTGCTCCGTGAGCCGTTCGGTCACCGTCACTACTGAGGCTTGTGCACCTGAACGGCTGAGCTCTGGTCTCCGCAGCACAGCTGCATCAACAGAGAACGAAACTGTCTGGGAAAAAAGGGGTTATGTCGCGCCTCGGCTGGACTGCCCTGAAATGTTTTCTGTGTGCTGTTTATCCAAACATACTGTGTAATACTGTCGGCTATGCGACCTCACTATAGTGGCGAACGGTATTTAATTCCTCTAAAAAGAGTAATTTCCGTGCTTACTATACTGTGTATTGACACCTACGGTTGTACGGTGTCTCTAAACACTTTATCGCCTTACTGACAAGCATTCAGTAATACGCACACACGGCCCGCTGTCCATAATTCTATCGACGCTAGCCGAAAAAAAAAAAAAAAAAAAAAAAAAAAAACCCGGTTTGGCCATATACTGTGTATTGACACCCCACGACTGTACGGTGTCTCTAACACCTTTCTGCCAAATTCGCTCGCAGCCCACCTCAGTTTCTCCGCTACGATGCTGATGGCGCAAACGAGCACGGTCTAACGGCTGTTATTCTCTCTTCCTAGAGGAAGGACAGCCTCAGACTTTCGCATGGCTCCAAGCGTTTGAATCGCGCCCTCTCCGGACGGCCACTCAAAGGCTTACAGCCAAGCGGTTTATGACGTTTTTTCGGCCATATAGCTGATTTATATTAGCGGATCCGAAGACGCTCACACCTCCGCTCCAATACTCGGAGATATTAAGGGTAATATCAACCTCAAGTGAGCTTGCTACCCGCCACAATAAGTTTCAAAGCTTAAAGCGCGCGCACAGTCAGACGCGCGCGGCATCTCGTTTAAGACGGGCACACGTACCCCTCTAACGAGCCTCAGAAAGCTGAATATCGTGGCATTCTGTTCATAAGTCCACTTCAGTTTGACTAAGCAAAGGTCCCGCCCCGAGCTGACGGCCGGGAAGCTTGCTTAAGTTATACACGGCTGCATGAAGTGCTGTCATTACGAGCTAGCCCAGCATTTGCTGTGGGTTGAACACGCTTTACGACGGCAATCAGCCTTCGGCGCGTGGAACGCCGTTTGTCTCATATAAATCACCTTGTACTGTGAATACGGTACATTAAGAGGATGATTTAGCACTGCAGCACTCTCGACCGTGTTATTGTGATAATGCGGTCGGGCAATCTACGGTGGTTTCATTATTTACCGAACCAGACTGAGATCTCGCCCCCTGAACAAGCTGACGAGTCATCTCCTTTATAAACTCATTGCATCGCTTTATAAGCTATGTTCAATCAGAGTGATACGCATCTCATGCTTAAACTACCAATATTAACCCATTACGATGGGCGTGCGGAGATGGCATCCGTGGGACACGACCTACATTACGTGCCTTATGACACATTGACACAAGCTGCTAGGACCCCTTTCACGAGGCGTCCTTATGCAAAGTCTGATCCATTCTGTCTAGTGACATTTGAAAGTCAAAAACCCCCGCGAATCGCCGGTGGAACACTTTTCTCCTCACTACAGAGGCACGGCGGCTCTCTCCCCTACCTATATCTATGTGGCCGTGATAACAGCGAACCACGCTTTTACGACCGACCATTCATTTAATTCACAAGCCTGTCATCTCTCAGATGCGGACGGCGGCGGTAACAGCGAACCATGCTTTTACGGCTGGCCATTCACTTTATTCATAAGCCTGTCATTTCTCAGATGCGGACGGTGCCCGAGGCACAGCGCTCTGGAACTGTCCAAGGTCCTGTATGACACATACGTCTGACGTACATCAGACGATCAGCTGTTCATCTGCGTCACAGATCACTCACTAGAGCACCTGTCAATACAGGCTATTTATGGATCGTTGACGTTATCACCTCCCGTGACAATTATGCTCACTTGTCTTAGAGCATGGGCATGGTCTTAGAGGTTTCTCATTTGACAATTGTGACACGGCCGGCTGGTCCCCGCCGTCCACGTTGTCAGTTTACAGCTTCGACATCCCTGCTTCGCGCACTACTGAGGTTTGTTGCATTAAAGGTGCGCCCATTAGCTCACCTGTATGCACGATATGGTTTTTAATTATATGCGTCCACCGTGCGCTTAGAGAAGCTCACATGTACACGCTATAACATTTTGGTATACAATAAGATGCGCTTGGGAAAGCTCACCTGTATACACAGCTGTGTTATGCTTTGTGACACATACATTGTTGTTCATCTGTGTACGTTCACGGTGCGTTGGGTGCCCACCGTTACGTTCATCAATCGTATCTGTACACATTCACGGCGCGTTCTGTGCACTGATTTATCTATACGCATTCACGGTGCACTGAAGAGTTCACCCGTGTGCGCACAATTTATTATCAGAACACATGACGGCGCGTTCGAGAATCTTGCCGGCCTGTGCATTATAACACTCTGATTCATCTATATGCATTCACGATGTATTCAAGTGTTCACCTGTGCCCGTGCAATTTATAGTCAATACACATTTACGGCGCGCTTGGAAAGCTCACCGATCTGTGCACTATAATACTACCTATATGCATCCCGATGCGCTCGAGGGTGCACCTGGGTTCACACTATTGTGGTATCTGTATAATCCCACGCTACGAACCGTTCTGCCGCATATTATAGTCAGATCGACCGTTCGTGAGCTTCGCAGATCACTCACTACGTATGTCTGTTGCTAACAGTGGTTATTTAGATGGATCGTTGAAACCATCGCACTGGCTCACGCCCCTCTATGAGCTATGTCCTATATAGAGCCCACTCTGTGCGAGTTTGGCTTCTTCATGAACTTGGTCTACAGGGGTATCTATATCTTTATTTGATATCTGCTACGCGGCCGGCTGGTCTTCGCCGTCTACGTTGTCAGATTGTACAGCTTAGACGTCCCTGCCCTACGAGCGCAGGTTCTCTCGGCTCAATCGTGCACGCTCATGCGTTTTATGTGTACACCACGGTGCGCTCAGCGAGCTCACCAACGTGACTCTGAATTTACTTATCTCGCACAGCCGCGGCGCGCTCGGTACCTCGCCGTCTTGTGCTATGTTATGTGCCCCCGGTGCGTTTAAAACCCCACCGTGTGCGCGTCAACAATTTATATGGTGCTTACACATTTGCTTTTAAAGCTGTGAATATGCCGGGTATAGGGCCACACGCAGTGTCTCTCCGGTAAGGCACTTCAGTACGTTGTGTATGCACGGCGTGATGGGATTACGTTCCCCCATAGCGTCAGCTAACTGACGCAATGCGAAGTGAACCGTATTGAAAGGGAACGCTTAGGTTACTCACGTAACCCCGGTTCCCTGAAATAACGGGAACGAAGCATTGCGTCTCTTGCCGTGCTACAAACGTCTACGCAGCGAGTGTTATTCGGCTGCGCGCTTCAGTCGAATATAATGAGCTCCTGACGATTGAACCGCGCTTATATAAGGACGCGTTCCTCCCGCGCGCGGGTTCAAACGTCATTGGTCTGTACTTTGTACAGACGTTAACCAATAGGCTTCAGTCACGGAGTAAACAGGAGTTTCCCCCATAGCGTCAGCTAACTGACGCAATGCTTCGTTCCCGTTATTTCAGGGAACCGGGGTTACGTGAGTAACCTAAGCGTTAGTTTTTTCCAAGGTTGGTGCTAAAATCTGCCGTGGCACTCCAGGACTGACATTGCCTACCACTGGTTTAATGTTTTATAATTGTAATAAGTAACTTTGTTATAGTCAATTTTCTTTATAACCCAGACAAAAAAGAGCTGACTATAAATTCTTCTGTCTTGTATTTCCCTGCAAAGTAAAAGAAGAGTCATTTATTATATTTTTTGCCAAGCATGTTATTTTACTTTTTCCCTACACACCACAAGAGAAATGGCTGGCCACTTGTGTGTGTGTGTGTGTGTGTGTGTGTGTGTGCGTGTGTGCGCGTGTGCGTGCGCGTAGGCTTTAGAATATATGAGGGTTTTTTATTACCTTCTCCCTGTCCAAAAGCAGGGACTGTTCATATGCAGAATCTTGCTCTGCAATCAGTCTCCTCCTTTCCTCTAAACTTTCCTATTAATATTTAATTAATTCATAAACAACAAGGCAGCATCAAATGTACATAACCAAATGCACAGCACAACCACACTTAACAAGCCAAAACTGCTAGTTCAAATAACACCGTTAAATCTGTTATTGTGACTGAATAACTTTTTGCTCCAGCAAAGTAATGTATTCTTAGAAAGATAAATATGTTATTGGCGTTCCTACAGAAGTGAAATACATTGTCATTTGAAAGTGTCTGTAAGGTTGCAATACTTTCTGTCTCTGTGCTTTTATAGTTGATTTTTCTATACCAGGCTTGTGCACAATTCAGAATTTCAGAATTGGCCTCCATTCAATTCATGAATTGAATTTGAATTGATTTGACTCCGCCCTACAGGAAGTTGAATTTAAATTGGAATGACAGGAAGTGGAATTAAATTCATGGCAATTCAAAGAAATTCCACAGTCACACAACAGAAAGAATCTCACATACATGCAGTGTTAGGAAAGTTACTTTGGAAAATAGTTTGGCAACCATTTTAAATGCTTGGTTAAAGTAAAGCATTCTGGGAAATGAAGTTAAGTAGTTCAAACTAATATAATTTATAGTATATGTAATGCTGTAATGCAAGCTTCATTTTTAACACTTCACTTACTGTATAATATGTATATGGATTTCTTTTAATTTCTATTGAATTGCAATTCTGCTTCCTTTAATTCAAATTAGAATTGTAATTCAAGATCCTTTTTTCTGACATCAATTCAAATTCAAGAATTGAATTGGAATTCAGGAGTTATTCTCAATTCAATTTTGAATTGTGCACAAGCCTGTTCTACACATAGCAGGTGTAGTAAATATTTATCAAACAATTTTTAATCATGTTTTTTTGTGTGCTCCCACAACACTGTTTTCTTACGGACGGAAATTTAAAAAGAAGCCGTACATTATAGACGGTTTCATCGGACACACTTGTTGTGGTTACGTGTCTGGTCGGAAGTTTACTCTTCTCTGTTTGTTTAATGGTCTGAATAGTGTCTAAACTGAACTCTTGATACACTTTAGCTGTTATTTGAACTAAGGTATATTATGTGTTACTTATTTTCAAAAATAAACTAGTCGTTTATTATGTTGTTACTGCTGAAACCATCTATAGAGCATTAACTTTATACATTGTTTTCAATGGTGATGAAATAACAAAAAATTATTCTTACCATTTCATTGTGAGCATCATCATGATGACCTATTGAAGATAACTTCAATCTTAACGCCCTCTGTAATCAACAAATAGGTCGGAAAGCGGCAAGTATTCTCGCTTCTCCGGGACACATTTTAGCAGGGGAATTTTCTCTGTTGCCTTCTGGGCGTTGTTGTGCGCTTCCTGTATGTAAAACAAATCGCTATCATAAATCTTTTATTCCTTATGCTATCAAAATCTTAAATTCTATGTAGTGCTTCTTGGGGTTTTTATTTATTATTTAAACAAGTGCATGTGTAGATTAAAGACTGTATGTTGTGAATGTGTATGTTGTATGTTATGTGTACATGTATGATGTATGTTATGAATGTATACAGAATTTGCTGCTCTTAACTAATTGCCCCATGTGGGATTAATAAAGTTGATAACTAACTAACTAAGATGATTCACTTTCATTGTTGACCTACATTAAAAGGCAGACACACAAACATGCAACTGTAATAACCACATTTAATATAACTTTGGTCTAAGGTTTAGTAAACTTTGAGGTCTTTGTCTATTTTTAAACTAAAAACAAGCAGCCAATCATAATTTTAAAAACTATGACTCATTAAAAAAGATGGTCAGAAGCAAGCAGTTGTGATGGTAAGTACACACACATTGACTATGGATTTCCCTATGGAAATACAAGTTTAATAGCATTTTCATCATTGGCATGACGGCTTTCTGATAGATTATCACTGTCAGTGATTACCTTTTTTTATGATTTAAAAAAGGTTAGTGGCAAGCACTTTATATGCGAAGAGAAAGATAAACATGAGATATGCATTTTCCCTCAAACAATGAAATCAATAAAGATGTTGTTAATGTTCTTACCACTTTCCCAACACCATCAGCATCATTTAAATCACCTTCATTGATGACCTACACATGAACAGGCAGACAAACAAAAATTTACCAGCTGTAATAACTCCACTGCAGAGTATACAAGAAACATAAGTGATGCACCACATGTATCAAAATACTGTAATGTGTTGAGAATGAATAATACCGATCAAGAGTCTAATTCATGTTCTTACATCAATTTTTGTAAAAGCACATGATTGACAAGTTCACCATAGTAGTACTTTTATTGTGAGCATACATTACCTGTCTGTTTAAATAGGAATTTAGTGGCTTTAAATGGTTATAACTTTAAAATACATTTCACAAATAATTAACTGAATTCATGGTTCAATATTTTTCCTCACCATTTCGTCATCTGATGTTCTGGAGTCAGTGTGAGTGGATTCCTTAAATTTGTAAACATACCAAAGATGTCAATCCAAATTGCATTATCAATGTCTTTTGATTGATCAGTATGCACAGTTCATACATTACTTATAATTAGTTACTTACCACTGAAACGGTTTCACCTTCAGTGTTGTTACAAGGCTGCAGTTAAATGTTATAAAACAATACATTATATGAAAAAAATGGAAATAGAATTTTAGTTTAACATAACCTCAGAGAGCTTACACTTGGTCAGAGGTACAGGGCTGACCTCGTCAGCACTCCACTGCTTCGTATTTCTTTGGGTGTCCTCTCGGTCAGTGGAATCACCACATGGTGTCTGTTAACTTTGCACAAGTCAAAGGACTTGTTTCTTAGTTGGGGATATTTCTCCGGTAAAAATGTTTTAAACTGGTCCTCATTCAGGTTTCGAGGGACCAGAACAGTTTTAACAGGATCAGCTGCGAATAAAACATTATCACATTAATAAATTATTAAGAAAAGGACTGATACAGTATGTAATTAAAGTTTCTTTTTTTAAGTACCATTACAAACAGTTAACCATAGTGTAAAGATCACTGTTAGACTCAAGCTTGGCAAAGGGATAACTTGTCTGGTTTACAGTTAGATAAACAGTGCATTTCTAGATTATAATGTTTTTACAAAACAAATGTAGATTTGAGTGGGGGTAAAGGAATATTAAGAATGTGTTCTTAAACAACCTTGTCATTCTCTTAAACCAAATTCGAGTAGTAAGGTGACAATACTAGATTGGGTTAGACTACAGGAATGTGCCATCTAGAGTTTCATGCCAGAACTGTCTCTGTCATTTCTAGATTACATTGAAGGCAACTAATATTCTGCATCAAGTTGGATACTGCATTTGTATAATTTTCACAATTACTGTAGATATGAATTTCCAGTGTTTTTATTTTCAAGGTTCTTAATACTGTCAAAAGAAAATGTTGTGAACCAGTAAGTTTCTACTGTTTTTGTTTATATAATAATACCTGCTCAATGTCAAACTGAGTTAAAGTGAGCAATAGAACTCTACAGGGAGTTTAAATGTGCATCTTAACACATTTATTATTTTCTTTTGTAATAAACTCTGCTTATTTTTATAATAAAATGACTTCCTCTCCTCCTTGCTATTCTTCCCTTCTGACATCCAGGACTGCAGAGTAGTTAGGGCCCGAGCACCGAAGTGCCAGGACCCTATTGTTTTTTTTTAAGGTGTTATTATTATCTCTTGTAATTTGGATAGTATAATCTATTAGATGAATGTAGTATTTTCTTATTTTACCCTTGTTATTGTTGGAGACAAGCATGCATTCGTGCATTAGCGACATGCGCATGCTGTACATCGCAGACCCGTCTGCATGCCTGTAATTAACAAAAGTACAATGTCATATTTTTACACATTTACAAGGACACAATATAACCTTCAATTACTTATGTCTTGCACAAACTCTTAAGTAATGTTACACAAACAGAATGCGTATTTTTAAGACTTAAAGCGCGGGACGGTCCTGTGATGAAGGTCTAAAACAAAAGAAAACAATATTTGTATATTATGTACATTATAATGTAAGCATTAGTGCTGCTTTTGTTAACATAAACAACTACAGAATTTATGTCACACAGGAACTGCATTTCCAAGACTAAGGACACTGATGTTATATTTTATGTACAACCAATTTCAATTTATCAGTTTACTACCTTTTACATTTATGGTTAATCCACCAGTATATGACAGGTGGTACATTTGTTAAGCCCTAAATTTTCAATATTCCAAAGATTTATTTCAATTTTGAATATTCAACACAGTTCCCTCGGTCTGTACATTTGTACAACGTTAGTCGTTAAATGCAATTGCCCGACAAAGTTTAGATCCAAACTTTATACAAAACACTGAAACAAGCTAATCAATATATTCAGGACTTCTAGGCGACAGGCAGATGAGCTATTTCATCAGGATTGGACCTAAGCTATGCAGCATTGCGACACTCTGGGACCTAAGTTGCCAATATCTAAGGGACATAAACCCTATCCCTGAGGGACATAACAGAAATGTCTGCATTTTTCAAACAGCATTTTAACAATATTAACTGATTGGTGACTGACCTTTCATGTTCGGCTAAATGCTGAACCAGACGGTGAATAGAGACTTCCAGTCCACACCTTCTACATTGCTCTTTTCCATGGTCCTCATCCTACAAACAGTAATGCACTTGTCAATGTTTGGTTCACAGCTACATGCATCCATTAGCATCTCTATAAGAACATGAAATCAATAAACTATACTAATTCTGTGCCAATTCTGTCTTCCCACTTTGACTAATGACACATTTCCAAGTAATTTGGAGAGGGCCCTGAAAAGCATCTACTGCTTTATCTGACATTTATTTATTTATCAAAAACAAAAACACACAGCTAATTTATTTTATTATTGGTCAATTTCTTACTGCCTTACTGAGGTCCTCCTCTGGAGCCATCAAGGTGAGGTCACACTGAAGAGGAACAACATAGGCAACTGCCCTGTTGAGTCCACTATCTTCTTTCAAGTACAAAACTGTGTACTGGTCAAGGCCTTTCAGAATAATTTTTATTTAGACCAAGATGTGCTTTAATGTGTACCTTTCTTTTTTTTGGTGTCCACCATGATATTTTATGGGGATTTCAGTGGTCCTTATTAAGTGCCAGTTAGATTAAACCGGTTTCATTAGGTACCTTTGATAGGAATACGAATGGCCAGTACAAACTGAAACTCATATAATCAGTCCTTGCACTTTATTTTTCTCATTTTGCTAAGAATTATCTGAGCTGAGCATTATCCTACGATAATGGTACCTAATGAAACCGTCAAATCTGTAACTGCAGTTTCAGCTTCCCGCCTTGACCTTTGCTCCTAATTTTTGCATTTGAAAGTTCAGATGCGAGCCGCCCCCTAATGGCAGGAAAAATCACAAAAGGATCTAACAAATGGACATACGATTTTAAGGTAAAACCCTAAATCAATCAATCTTTCTTTTTTTCTATAATTGTCATTTTACTATAGTATATGTTTACTGTAGTATGTCTATATTTTATTATGTGTGTCCTTCATGATATGTTTTCCTGCTTTTCTAACGTTAACGTTAAAGGTGCAGTGTGTAAAATTGATAAGGATCTCTTGACAGAAATGCAGTATAATATACATAAATATATTATCAGCGATTTATAAAAACCTTACATCATGAACTGTTAGGTGTTTATTACCTAAGAATGGGACGTATTTAACTACATACATCGCGGGTCTCCTTACATGGAAGTCGCCATTTTGTGCCGCCATGTTTTTTACTGTTGCCCTAAACGTACAAACTGCGTTTTGGCACTACAGTATTTTGTCTTAAACAACAACATGTTTGTCCTGTGGCAGCTACCGTAGCTTCTCTATGCGTTTCGATAAACAGTGGACGGAGCTGTTGGTCGCAATTCACAATCTCACTGCTAGATGCCACTAAAATCTACACACTGCACCTTTAACTTACCTCATCTGCGACATAAAATTTTGTTGTACCAATGCGGGTAAACGAACTAATTCACAGGTCTCATACATTTGAATAATAAATAAATAAAAAGGATTGCGCTCTGTAATATATTGTGAAAAGTTATGAAAAGTGCCACATACCTTTCATTTGTCGAAGACATTGTTTGATCACCTTAAACTAAAGATATGGTTTGTGAGTCTCTTCTGTCCGATCAAAACTGTTCTCAAGCCAGGGTTTTATATATCAAGCTCAGAGAAAACTGGGGTAATCAAAGTTTTACGCAAGTTAGTATAAAATTTGATACATTTTTTAAAAACACAATAATCTATTCTTATTTGTTATTCAAAATAAAGTCCTTGAAATATCAATTTATATTACTTTTTATGTTCACCATAGCTGATAATTATAAATCAGTTAATGCATAGTAGGCTTTAATACCTTACTTACAGTCCATCACGTCTTGCACTAAAATGCAATCTGGGTTAAATTCCGCGCTCTTTTAGAAGCAAAGTCGTGCCCTTTTTTGTGATTGGCCAAAAATGATTGACGTTATCGTGTCGTGTCAAAGTAGAAGTATCCCTCATCTTGGATGCCCCAGGACTGCGCTACGCAGCCGAGTGTGAAAACCACGTGGATTTAAATTCCCGAAAATTGAATAACCTTTCGTTGTTGTAATGTATTAGTGTAGCTGATGCTTGTGTTTACACAACAATAAATATGTTTTCATAATCATGCACAGTCAGCCGTTACAATATGGCATACAACCTAACTTACTTAAACAGCTAATGCACCATCTAGTTATTTATGTCTATGGTTCCAGACCCAAAAGATTTGGGATATTTCCCACATAAAGCTAGAAATTATTTTTGGAACAATTCAAGGCTAAAACATCACTTTCATATATATATATATATACAGGGCCTGAAGTTAACTTTTTTGACCACCAGCCACTGTGGCAGGTGGATTTAGAAATCCACCTGCCACAGAGACTTTTTACCAGCCAGTTTATTTTTTTGCCTGAATAGTGAATGATAACACTGTCTTTATTGTATGAATTAAATGTAAAAAAAATTTTTGGAGCTACAAAAGTGAATTTCTCTTTGTCTTATGTTGTTTGATTAACATTAATGACACAGACTTAAGTAGGTTAATAGAGGTTACTGTCTCTTTAAGACCAGCACAGACTGGTTTTTGACTCTCTAATACATACACTTAAGACATAAAGAAATGTTTTATTAGAAAAAGAATACTGTTGAGATCATTTTGTTTATATGTGCCCTGTCAAGAGCAAAAAGATTTTATGTACGCTTGCTTTAAGGAACGCGTCTCTCCGATGTGCCCTATTGAGTCCCCTTAAACCCGCGCACGCATACAGAGACGGAGGGGGCACAAACTGCGCACATAAACGCCGCACATACTGTACGTTGTTTTTCATTACTCTATTCGCAAAATGTATGTTAATGTACTACAGTATAAGGCGTAGTAGCGCAACTCTCTCTAAAGTTTACACATCAAGAGTTCTGATCCATCACAGCAGCACTACTGTACACATCTGTGCAACTGTGATTATACTGTAGCCTATGTCAGCATTGCATTCTCATCCCATCTCACCAACAGTTTAATACTTACTCGCACATCCAAACGTAGTCAGAGAAGTGCCTCATCTTCTTTCCAATCGCATGAACGTTGCGAAACAGCAGTCACATCCTCTCAATGAATCACTCAATTTGCATCAGTAATATGCGCTGGTTGATAAGAAATGAGCGGGTGCCGCCTGTTACGAGTCATTCAAAAATATTTTAATGATATTCAGGCCGCGGTCAGTCGGTCGAGTTTAAAAACTATTTTGAACAATTGCGGACGCGTTAGTTGAAAATGTCGGTCGGGAGTGGGTTGTTTATACAATGACCCGCATATCACTGATTCGCATTGGCTACCCGCCAATGTGGCTGGTAGATTGACAGTGTTACCCGCCAATTGCAAAATCCACCCGCATTTGGCGCGTGGTCGGGTGTTAATTTCATGCCCTGTATATATATATATATATATATATATATATATATATATATATATATATATTCACTTTTACTCTTTACTTCTTTTTTATTTATTATTATAAAAATATACTCTTGCAATAGCATTATGAATTCTACAATTCTAACTTTATCCTTTCATACTCTTGTTTTCCATATTTATGTAATTATATACACACACACGCACGCACGCACACACACACACACACACACACACACATTGTGGTTTCCATGTTTTTTTGAAGTGCGTTGTAGATGCAAACACTTTGGAAAAACTGGATCTTCATGTGTGTGTATGTCTTGTATGTGGTTCAGAATTGAAGTCCATTTGGCAACTCTCTCTTGGCCTAAGGAAGGAGAGGCTGCTGTCCAGTATATGTGGTTTTTTATACTAGGCACCCATTTCTGAAGTTTCTCACAGTCTTTGCTCTGAGAAATCTTCAGTATTTTCTTGGACAGTCCTAAAAATAACAACAAGAAGTGCTTCAGACATACACATAGATATAGTATGTATTGAATGGCAAAATAAATAAAAAGAACAGTTTTTGCTAAAGTAGTCCATACAATGAGGGATGTTTATTTAGAAATAACCAGTCAATGATCCTATGAAATTCATGAACCACATACATCCCATACCTTTTTCTATGTGCCATACATCATAATAGTGTGTAATGTTCGCCTCTCGCAGGAATTTTTGGACTTGAGGATGCCGGTCTGTTACTATGCTGTCAAATGTGACAGCATGTGCCCTTAACATGTCAAGGCTCCTCTTCAGACCTTCTTTCTCCATGTTATTGCTTCCTCCGACTTCATTACTCTAAGGACAAAAGAAAGTATACATGAGCATGGTTGACCTGTCTTGTTATTTTTCATCGCTTGACTTATACACCAATCAGCCATAACATTATGACCACCTGCTTAGTATTGTGTAGGTCTCCGTTTCCACCAAAACAGCCCTGACTCCTCAAGGCATGGACTCCACTTTACCTTTCTATAACAATCAGCATTCACTTTTCAAGCTATTTCAGCAACATTAGCTCATCTGTCGGAATGGACAACATGGGCCAGCCTTCACTCCTAACGCGCATCCATGACCCTTGTCTGCCCATGACCCTGTCGCCGGTTCACCACTTTTCCTTCATTGGACCACGTTTCATAGGTACTGACTGATGTACCAGTAACAGGGTCATGGGTGGCAAAGGGTCACTGATGCAAGTGGGGAGCGATGGCTGGACCGTGTTGTCCAATCCAAAAGATGAGCTAATCTAACTGAAAAAGTGAATGCTGTGTTAGAAAGGTCTAGTGGTGTCTATGCCTTGACTGGTCAGGGCAGTTTTGGTGGCAAAACAGGGACCTACACGATATTACACAGGTGGTCGTAATGTTATGACTGATCTGTGTATATTATGCGGCTGGTAAAGGAAGAGTTCACCCAAAAATGAAAATTCTGTCATAATTTCCTTACTCTCATGTTGTTACAAACCCGCATTAATCTGTTCGTCCACCCCATTCACTTCTATTGTAGGAAAAAAGAATACTAAACTAAATGGAACTAAATGGGGTACACAAACGGTTTGGTTACAAACACTAGTCAAAATATATTCATTTGTGTTCATCAGAACAAATAGATTTATACAGGTTTGTAAGAACATGAGAGTGAGTAAATGATGACATTTTTAATTTGTGGGTGAACTATCCTTTTAAACAGGTTTCACCAGGATGAGAATTTTCCATTAATTTACATTACTAAATTAGTTTTAAACAGTCTATGTTATTACACTCACCTGAACAAGTTGCAAATCAATAATAGTGCTAGTCTTTAGGTCCATCACCGTGTAACTGCCAAACTTTGCAGAATGTCCTTTAAAGATAAACATACTTTAATTGGTTTTACAATTCATGTGTCATTTCATGATGTCTTGCCTTCATAGCAATCTCTATTATAAGACATGTGGTCAGGGTTACCTGGTGAGTCAGCCCTCATGTCACCTCCTAGGACAATGTTCTGCTGTTGACTGAGCTGCTGCAACATACCATCCTGTGCTGTCTTCCAGCTATGTACAATTGCAGGCTCAATGTACATCCTGGCATGTCTTCGGAAAGTGTCATAGTGGGGCATTTTCAGTTGCATTGCCCGGAAGATCTGATTCAGAAAGAGAGGAGTCTTTTATTTATTTTGTCTTCAGACTCAGTACGTTCATTTTCATCCATGCATGTAGTTCGTAATGTTAAAAATCAAAGTATATTATTTGCTATACAGGAAAATCATTATCACACACCTTTTCAAGTTTGAAGAAAGATGCACCAGTGGCATATACTGCAACAGACAGCTGGATATTACCTACAGGAGTGCTTCCAATAACTGGCTGGCTATTCCATTTCCTAGAAAACTCACAGTCTGGGCACTGCTGTAACACAGAGAGGAATGTGCCAACCCTTCTTGTCTGCACATCCGAAACCCGCTGACATATAGGGCACTTCTCAAAGAGCTCCAGCAGACAGTTTTCATACACAATGTATGTTGCTGTCTTATGAGCCGGCTTGGAAGAATCCAATCTATTTAGATAATAAAGAATTATTAGAATAGCAGCCAACTTCCACACTACAACATTCTAAATTGTTGTTTTACCAAATACAATACACTCACGTCACATCCGCAGGCTCTGTCAAAGATGAAATAGAGTCTGCAGGATCATATGTAGAATCCAGTGGTTCTTCAATGGTGTGCCTTCCAAAGGGTCCTGCTGCTGCTGCTCCTCCTCCTCCTCCAGCTCCAAGCGAGGTCTCTTACTAACCCTCTTTATTGGTGTTGAGGACATCAGCGGATATGCAGTGTGAACACCAACGTCAGGGCAGAACTGTGTCTGTATGCCTAAAGTAAAATAATACTAGACATTTAAATACAAATAAATAATGTGACAAAAATATAAGTGATAATTCACCCAAAAATGAAAATTCTGTCATTTTCTCACTGTCATGTTGTTACAGACCTGTATAAAGATAGTTTTAGGAATGTTTGTAACCAAAACATGAGCCCCATTCACTTCCATAGAATTTTTTATACTATGGAAGTGAATGGGGCTCATGATTGCTTTGTTTACAAACATTCCTCAAAACATCTTTAAGCATGTTCACAGAACAAATAAATTTATACAGGTCTGTAACAACATGAGAGTGAGAAAATGATGACAGAATTTTCATTTCTGGTGAAATATCCCTTTAATACCACTTACAATTTAGAAAATTCACACGAACAGGAATAAAACGTAACTGGGTCACCAAACCTTTGCTCTGGTAGTGAGGTTGTAGAGTTGTTATTAGGGACTTTAAGCAACAGCTGGGAATGGAACGGCTACGGCGACCGGAAGTAAGCTGTCAGACCACCGTAGCCAAGAACGTAAAAATCACTAAGCAAACGTAAACAGGACAGCGCAACGCGGTATTAATTCATTTATTAAGATGCAAAAATATGTCATTTAAAAAAGCAAGAGAAGAAGGATTGCTGGCATTAAATGACAATATTTTGTCAGAACAAGAGTTTTTTACTATTGTATGATGTAAATAAGTCTAAAAACCTAGATTTAAGCAATACTGAAAATGTTGAATACTTAAAAATCATTAAAATAAGCTTAAATTTAAAACATTCGAACACATATTATATAAAATACTGGTAAAATCATAAACTGATGCAATTACAATGTCATATGCCATAAAACATAATATTTATGTACAAAATCTCTCACGTTGTAGCGACTACGGCAAATCAGCTGTTCTCCCGTAGTAGACCATTACAGTAGAACGTCGCAAAGTAGCAGTTAAATTCGCGCATGCGCAATACAACGCCAGAATGCCGTTGCCGTTCCACCAGAGGCGGTTGCTTAAAGTCCCTATTGACAGCTGAGTGCTAACTGTTCTAACAGGTGGTGTGTCTGTCTGGCAGGCCACATGACGCACCTTGGCCAATTCTTCACATGTGAACGCCTTCACATGAGAAGTAATTACAATTAGTAATACATATATGTATTGTTTTTTAATAAAGTATTGCAAAGGACAACTCACTCAATGCGTTCTTATATATGTTTTACCCAGAAAAGCTACCCAATTCAAAATTTTATATTTAGTTGTATAATTCCCAAGAATATAACAGCCATAACACTGCTTACATCCAGCACTGTAATATCATACTAATGCACATATTAACAGAAACACATACATAGAGACAAACTACAAGTAACTGTTTGCAAATAACAGATAAGAGCACATAAAACATGTTTGCACGTAACGTTTACTGAGTTTGCTCCCTTCACAATCATATGTTATTATCTAGGGCTGGGCAAAAAGTCACCTGCGATTCTTATGCGTGTTTGATCAGTAAAGCCGGATTCGGTGGTTAGTATTAAATCGGCATCACCTGATTTCAGATGGAGCTGCAATTACTACACAGAACCATGTTTCACAGAGAATCTAGGCAAAATCGCTTTCATAATCGAGGAAAATCGACTCCGATAATCTATGCGACTTTGCCTAGATCCTCTGTAAACTACGGCTCAGTGTAGTAAATGCCGCTCCATCTGAAAGCATGTGATTGCGATTTACTTCTAAACACCGAACCGGCTTTACTGATGAAACAAGCATGAGAATCGCAGGCGACTTTTTTGCCCTAACCCTCATACGCCGGTCTTTGGTATTATACTGTTATGTCAATTAATACTGTTTATAGTAGCAACTGCCAAACACTTTATCCAAATAATCAATAAAGCACATGTAGTGAAAACATTCCCTCGTCAATAAAGACTAAACGCTGCTACCTCAGATATCGGCATTTGTTAGTTTAACCAAAAGAAACATGTAACAAAAAGAACAACTTACATTTTCTAGATGAATTGATGGCACAGCTCCGACTTTTAAATATAGCCTTGCTGCGAGTCCAGCTTCAAATTGGCCCAGGTTGATGAAGCAGTCCGGCGTGAAGTGTTTGGCGCACACACAAGCACATTTTTCCCCAATGTTTCAGGAATATTTCCTTTGTATATAAACTCGACCCATTTTGACTTAACGTCATCTGAGGATGGTAGTCGATGAAGCGACGCATTTGAGCCACTGCATCCAAACACGGAGCACGTCGCACGCCACGATCTCTTCATTGTTTGTTGCAAACACTAACTGTACCTTCATTAGCTTGGCTATGCCACCTGCGTTAAAACGTAAGGCGGGGGCGCGGTCTGCACTCATATCAGGGACTCCAAATATGGCTCGGGGTGGTTTTATTCAAATAGGTAGTTGCCTACGTAGGTACCAACACGATTTTGAAACAGCTTGCTGAATGGCACATTTTCAGACTCGGAAAGCATATAAGACACTGTCTGCGTGTTTTATTTTCAGCTTTACGGAGTTGGCAGACATGGCAAGGACATAACTACATGCATAAAAAGCTAAAAAAAGTGCAATTTTCATCCGATGACCCCTTTAAATTGCATGGAAAACACAAGCTGTACTCCTATTTTTCCAAAGCACTTTGTGCTTATCTGATGCCTATCATTGCTAAGCCATTGAGGGGAGGAGGTACCTATTATCAAATGATATATGCATTATATGCACTGAAAATACTTTGCAGTAACTCTGATAATAGATTTTTTTTCTGTTGTTGTCATCTGTGTTTCCAACTTCACTGAGCGTGTCTATATTTGTCACATGAGCTGTCAGATCATATGCACATTGCAATGTTAGATTCAAATAACATCATCATATACATTAAACAATTGTTAAAAAATATGTTTGGAATCTTCGTGTTTCAAATCAGTTTGCCTAACTGTAAAAAAGGGTTGTGTCTTTGTTTTGTGGCTATGTACAGTTTTACTATCAATATTTCAAAGAAATTCTTATTTAGTATAATTTTGTGCATCTTTTTCTTTGTTAGCATATGGGTACATGATTAACATGTATATTATCAATACATATTTATGTGTTCTAGGTGAATGCATTTAACATAACACATTCATGTATGTGCTAAAGGATAAAATAAGGTTCCAGCTGTAGATGTTACTGATTAGAATCTTTGTGTGTTCCTTTTTCTTTTTTTAATTGATACTTAGATTTTTATGTTGCAGATGGAGATGCAGCTGTGGAGGTGGATGGTGGAGAAAAAATCTCAGTTACTCTGCAGGATGTGCTCGTGTTTGCTTCAGGGGCATCTGCCATACCTATATTTGGATTTAAAGAAAATCCAAACATTACATTTCTTCATGAAGAGGTAGATGGTAAGCTGCGGATGTTCCCTGAAGCAATCACGTGCTCCCTGAAGCAATCACGTGCACCATCACTTTGAAATTGCCCGTTGGACAAGAATTCGAAGAGTTCTGTCATTTCATGACATCGGGAATTGTTCAGGCACCAACATTTGGGGTGGCTTAAAATCCCACTCCCCTTTCCATAGTTGACAATTTTTTATGTATTTCTTTGTGATTGTCTAGGTTAAAATTGTGAGAAGCCCCTGTCTGCAGCCTGCAGATTTGGGCGGGTATGCACCTGGGACGGGGCTGCACATGCAGGCCCGCCCACACTGCTTCTCATTGGTTAGTGGCGTGAAGTAATGACGTCGATTATAGCAAGTTTTCATTTCCGATGTTTATCGCTGCATGGTGAGTACAAGCTACTGTTTTTTTTCTATTTTATTTACAATTTTTAATTTTGAAGTGGCGTTTAGTGTGATGTTAAAATAACTAGGACCGCGCGTGTGTGTGTGCGCGCGTGTGTGCGCGCATGCGGTTTGGTGGGATTATGATTAAAACAAAGCAAAACTGAACCAAAAGAACAAATATAGGATTTAAGAGTTAATAGTAACAACAACAAAGTTATATTTTAGGACTTTTTTCTATGATTACATTTTTAAATGTAAACTATTTTGATATGTTATTGATAAGTATACATTTATTTATTGATCAGGAAATCATTTCAGTATTCACTGAGCTTTCTGACAGTAGGGACCTTTGATTTTACAGAGGTTAGTGAAATAGCCTATACAATATAAACCCCCCATATAATTAAAAGTAAACTAACTTAGTATTCATTTTTAACTTGGCCTGTCATGCATCAGTGTCTGCTGCTTTTGGAGAATTCCCCCTTTGATGTTTGTTTGTTTTCTCTACCTATCTGTCTTTTTTTTTAATACATACTGTTCATTGAAGCTTCAATTACCAAATGCTTAAATTTAGCATTTTAAAATAAATGTTTTTAACCATAGATAAATTCATTACATGTATCAATCTAAACAAGTGGATTTCAATTATGGTCCTAAGGGATGTCATTAAGAACAAACTGTTTTTATGAGACTTTATATTTTAAACTTTTGAAGGTCAGAGATGCTGAAAGAGCAACTCCAGTAAAAGAGGAGCGTAGAGAGCAGGTGTTGGTTCCCATTTCAAATCTTGAACCTAAATAACAGGGGTTTGAAAATGATGCTACTCTTGTTCTTACTCTCCAATTTAGAGGTGATGAAATCCCCCGGCCTGTGGATTACTTGACCAAGGTAAGTGCATTATAAACTCCTGTCAATTTTTCAGTTACACTTTTAATAAGTTGTATGTAAAGTTACATTTTGGACTGACTGTTTGCTACTTTAAACAGATGCCACCTGACCTTACATCCTCTGGCAGATCCTGATGGGAGTCGTTACAAAGAGGACAATATGGCTTTATGGTGACTTTCACTGACATGCAAGGTTTTCAGAGACGTTTTCAGCAAGCCCAAGTTCAGAGAAAAGGTCCCCTTTTGTATGTCCATACAGTAATTTTTTTAAATCTAAATTGTGAGTACTTTAAAAGATACTTGAGAAAGTCTGTCTGTCTGTCTGTCTGTCCATCTATTTCTGTTTGTTTGTTTGTGCAATCTATCTATCTGTCTGTTCTTCCTATCTATCTGTCTGTCTATCTATCTCTACCTATCTGTCATGTCTATCCGTCCATCTGTCTGTTTGTCTGTGTCTGATAGACTGTATTGCCTTCAAAACTTTCAGCTTGAAAACTACTTTGATCTGCAAACTGAAATTCTTCAAACTTCTATTTCAAACTTTTAGGATAGGCTTTCTCAAGTCAAATTTAAGCTTGTGTTGCTTGTGTTAACAAACTTTTTTAACTGGTTTATGTTGTTCATAAACAAAAAGTAAGTCTCTTAGGTACTTTACAGACAAAGCCAATAACACTCAAGCATATTTTGTCTAACATTTTCCTGTAATATGTGTAACATATACATAAAAAAATTCCTTGCATGACTCTTTACTATGTTAATGCCTATTTCCATTTGCCAATTTCTTCAAAATGATTCATTATTGTTTGTTCTGTATTTTATCTAAATTAGGTGTTGTGAACTGGTGTGCATTTTCCAGACAATATGGGCAAGAGCTCCGGGTGCCTTACTCGTTGACTTTGAAATATACAAGGACTGCCCACCTGGATATGTAGGTGATGGCAGAAGGGGAGTCCTGAATGGGTTTTATTCCGACAAGGAGGTTCAGGGCTATTGCCCGGTTGATTGTTTTTTCAATGATGGAGGGGAACTTCAGGCTGTGGAGATTGTGTGTGTACGGTTAATGTACGTGATTATCTGTATGTGTGTATTATGTCTTTTAAACAATTATTTTTGTTTTGAAATAAAAGTTATCACTGGTATGGGTTTGGGTTTTTTTTTGGATAGCATTCATACTATGGGATACAGAGATTGACAATGTACTGTATGTAGTTTAACTTCATACTACTTTATAGGCATAAATGTTTAGTAATAGCCTATATTAAGCACAAAAATAAACAAGAACTATTAGAGGAATGATTAAAATACGAAATATATAAGGTGCCATTAATGTTTACGGTAATTTTGTAATTTACACAATGAAGTGCAACATAATGTGAAAAACTTTTAAAATCTACACAGATATTACACAATACTCTGAAATTCCTTAAAAGTTCACATTAGATCAGGCATAATTGAAACTATATGCTCTACTCCATTATTACTTAATACTTTTCTTTAATAATAAATCGTTTTATTAAAGTATTATTTCATAATGTCAGCACGATGTGGCGCACGTTTTAAAGATCGCACAGTTTTCAACCGCATTTCCCGTTTACCGTGGCGTCGACGTAATTACTGTGCTACTAACCAATGATACGCGTTATGGGAGGGGCTGCGCGTTCAGGTCCTCCCTAGGGTCATCCACGCCCCGATCTGCAAGCTGCAGTCAGGTGTACTTGAAAATTGTTGTATTGTACATTTTTATAAACATTTTTTTGTGTGTGTTTTGAGTTCTGTTTGTGTATCAATATGCATGGTTTGTGCAATATAAAAACTTTTTTTGTATAATATCAATGTCTGTGAGTGTGTTTTCTTCTGAAAGCAGGATGACTTATGTTATATACATTGTTAACAGGAATAGGATCCTCATGGATGCCAAGACCACGATCATGCAGACGTAAACTGAACATTTAATATTATATTATTTATAAGTTGCAACATGCTGAAACTTTAAATTATACTTGTTATTGATTTATTAATTTTAACTACACAGGTTATTTCAGTCCCTAGTGGCTATTGCCACAAGCATCTATTTGCTAAAACTTGTCATTACAGATAGTTTAACTTTATTTCTTTCAAGCAGACTATGGGCATAATCACCAGCATGTTTTTTTTCTTTTAAATCGACCACTCTTTCTATAGTAGTATGAAGTTTATAAGTATAAAAAATACATTTAAAAAAAGAAAAATATACAGTAGTCAGAGGGTGAAGAAAGGGAAAATATAATTTTGCAGATAGTTTTACTTTATTTCTTTCCAGCACAGGACATGATCAAACATCATATGACCTCAGATTTTAAACAAACAATTCAGTTATTTAGAAAAACGTCAGTCTTTTGACAGGACTTGATTCTCTACTCTTTTTTTCCTCTAAAGAATACCTCAAGTCACATCTTCAATTAAGTAAAATCTCTTCTGGATATTACATCTGCCAAAACTCTATTATTTCATGGAAAGTTCATACAAGCAACAGTAATATCACTATGTTTTACACAGCTAACACTGTTTTGTGACTACTCAAAATGCTGTATAAAAAAACAATGCCTAATAAAAAACTGACATCTAATGATGTGTAATATTAATGGCTTTCCATTATGAGAACGAGTTCAGTCATTTGTTAAATCAAATGTATTTGGCGAGTAGACTTTAAATCTAGGTATCTAAATGCTGATGATGTATGGTTTCAGCATTTGTTTTTATTTTTATATACATTTTTTTGTGTTAGCTGTAGCTACAGCATATTGGTCAACATTTATTGTGTTTAATGGTGCTACAGAAATAAATTCACATTGAATAGCCAAAAGGTGGCGCTGTAATCAACATTGTTTTTTGCCGTGTCAGTGTCAAACAATGCATTATGTAGAAAATTGCACAATAAATACTTTTTGGACAACTCATAACTGAGGAAATGTTTGCAATGTTGAAGTGTTTACATCGTGACTTAAAGTGCCCGTATTATGAAAAACTCACTTTTTCTGGGTTTTGAGGTGTTCATTTGTGTTTCTGATGTTCCCACACGCATACAAACTTGGAAAAAAATCCATCCATGCTGTTTTGAGTGAGATACAGGTTTCTGAATGTCCTCTGCCTTGAGTCTCAGATTGCGCCAGTTAAAACTCAGCTCTGTTGTGACATAACAAACCGTTTCGTCACATTCAGTTTGAATTTTCCCGCCCACCACCCCACTCGCAGGTCTCCACCCACCAGGTAGCTAGAGAGCACAGAGCAGTCACTTTGCTGATATCCTCTATACTGTTATCATGTCTCACTGAAATAACAGTGCTATTTGGAAATTATGGATTATACTCCCACCCAGGCACGTGCAGAGGGGGGGGCGGCGGGTGCCCAAGCACCTGCCCCTTTACTCCTGGATGACCAAAGTGCACTTTTTGTCAAGGCATTTTTTTGTAATTAAATGCCCTTTTGTGAAGGCCTGCCCAATCTAACTATTAGTAAAATTTATAAAAAATAATTTAGCCGCAAATAAAATTAGTCACATGATGACGTATTGACCTTTTATTGGACAATCTCTTTAGGGAAAGCTCACAGCGCTAGCAGCGCCCACAAGTGCACGACACGGTGCGCAGTACAGGGAGGATCCCCCTCGAGCCGGCGTTGAACCGAAGCGGTATGCTTGTTATATTATTATTATTTTACAAGAACAACGTGAGGAGAGCATGCACAGCTTTTGTTTATTGCTGTCTGTGTGTATTAACATCTCTAGAACGTTAGATGCAAACAGGGCTCTCAAGTCTCACGCATTTCAGCCTTCACACGCCACACCTTGTATTTCTCACGCTGAAAATAAAACATTCTTCCCATATAAAAACAATGAATGAGGCAAAGGCAGGGACGTTCTCTGCCGGGAGTTCATACAGGTAGTTGTCTCGAGTTTTTATGTGTGCTCAACTCCACGCAGCAATGCAAGAACCGAAACGCATATGACATCAAAGTACCGCGAGAAATATTCGGGAAATCATACGGAGGAGTTTGATTTCAAATCGCTCTCGCGCTGTTCTAATGTCATCCACTTGTCACGCGGAGTTTGTTGGAAGAGCAAGATCCGATGAATACGGTAAAAAAAACTCTTAATTTTTGTATCACATTGAATTTACGATTCCTGGACTCGCCTTTGATAAAAGACAATGTGAGCTGATGTTGGGTAATATAGCCATACTCGTGCTAAATTATTAACTCAGTCAAAAACTCCCAGCTTTGCAACCAGTTTTAGTTTACCTGAAAATAAAGAAAGTACTAGAGGCTTCATGAAATGAATGAAAGGAGAGATGAATGTCATTATTTTATTCCCCTGTCATCAAGGCATCAAAGTGTGCAAAAAAACAACAAAAACACGATTCAAAACTAAAATATGTAGGCTACTCTCTTTGTATACAAATTTCGAACAGGATTAGAATAGAATAGAATTATATTTTAAATATGACAACAAAAACACAAGCCTGTAAATGTAATAATATCTTAATGTCACAATGCAATATATAATATCATATAATTTCAAAACTGCATATACTGTGTTGACACACACAAACACTAAACGAAATGCACTGTAAGTCGTTTTGGATAAAAGCTGCTGCCAAATGCATAAATATATAGATATAAAACTCAGTCTATATAGATTTTTCTCTCTCACTCTATTTGCAAGGAAAATAAAGAAAAACGTTAGACTTATCATCTTTCTATTCTGTATTACTTTATTATTTGTTTCAGTTGTGTGCTTGCGTGTCGGCGAGCAAAGTGCCCTTTTTATTCTTTGAGCATCTGCCCCTCCAATGGTCTCTGCACGGCCCTGCTCCCACCTACTTTTAAAAACAAAGTTTTAACGCGTGGTTATTGGAACCCGGAGTAATCTTATATACAGTGTGTTACGACGCAAACAGTCCTCAGATTGTAGGCGATAAGACCTTCATGCGAAATCTGATGTAAACAACAGACTATGTATCTATATTTCACGGATTATAAGCATTTGTGGACAAAAATGGTAATTGGATGTATTTTATTGGACTTTCATGGATCATTCACACATCTGAAACAGACTGGATTCGATTCGCGATCGCGTTGTTTCATCACAAAAGGTAAGAAGTCACGCTGTATTTTGCATGTTGTCATCTTCTGTCACAAAATACTACATTTATGATGCTAGAGCTAAAAGCTTTTTGCCAAACTAACCGAGACCGTACGCCCCGGCTTTTCTGACGAGGCGAGCCTCTAATAACTAGTGATGGGCGATACCAGTTATTTTCTTGTCGATCCGATACCAAGTATTTTAAGCCAAGTATCACCGATACCAATACCGATTCCGATACTTCTATGAACTATTTTTATGTATATATTAAAGTTTATTAAAGTGATTTTATGGGGTCTTTTGATAGCCATCATTATTAATATCAAATAAAATAGACATGACAACTTTTTGCACTGAACACTATTACAAGATTTCTTCCCTTTACAGTATACGTTTTGATAATAAAACAAGTGAATGCTGACATTAACATTTTCCTCTTGAGCCTATTTTTTTTTTTTGACTGATAAACTCTACTGCTTTTAAAAATAAATTAAAACCCTGATAAAAGGGATGCACTGAAAATCAAACCAGGGATGACTGTGAGGCAGATGACTGTGAGGCTGCACTTAGTCGTGATCTGTATGCTTTGTCATATTTGTGGTATTACCACAGTTGTGTTTTTTGTTGTTGACAAATGTCACACGAGGCTTCGCATTATTAACTGACCACAACAATGCACTTAAACCCCTTTTTTTTTATCTGCCTGCGCTTACTGAGTGTGCTGCTGGTAGTGACTGAGCGAATGAACGCTGTAATACTGATACAGCGGAAGGAGCTGGGACTGAATGAGCGAACGCATGATACAGCGGAAGAAGATATAGTTCCCACTGACGTTACAATTTAAGTGTATTTATAGCGTCCAACTATTACTTAAAAATCTAAAATCACTTGTTAAAAAACAAACAAACATATAGAATCGATACTTGTACTTGAGAATCGATCCTTTTGATACAAAGGCAGGATCGGAAATATCGATACTTTAGGATCGATCCGCCCATCACTACTAATAACTTTACGGTCCGCATAGAAATATACACGGTCCGGACCTCCCGCTAGCTTCTAGCAATTAGCACGCGGTCCACAAGCAGTATACATCCCCCGCCGGGTCTTAATTTCTGTAATTTGCGAAAATAATGCGCTTTAAAATGTTTTATAATGGGAATATGTTAGCATTGTCCAGGGAAAACGAGTTTATTGTTGTGACTGCTAACGTAACATCACAATTTACTCATTGTGTGTCATGAGTTTCTTCACCTGTAGTGTACTTATTAGTGATACTTTTCTGCATGATTTGTCTGTTGGCAACATAAACCGTTAAACTTAATAATATATAAAATAATAACACCGTATGGTCTGTACTGCTCACGATACCACTGAGCACGCGCACGGGGACATGACGTTAGTAGTGGGGCGTGATCAAAGGAGCAGCAGCTCATAAATATGTAAGACTAGCTCAAAACGGCACAATCTGAACTGCCCTGAAACAGAGGCTACTAGAGATGGGTAACAATCTTTTCCTACAAGCTATTTCGAGCAAACAACTTTTGAAACATGCTTTATGGAACTCATACACCTATATAACTTGTGTAAAAGCAGTCATAAGATGGGCACTTTAATACGTGAAGCGAATCTGTAAGTTTGTACTGTTTATGCTATGTGCTACACTATTGAATAAATGTGCCTTTGGGTAAGATATTTCTCAACTGATTATTTTAACTTATTTGTCATTAAAAGTGTAACAGCTTTTAACATGTAATTATAATAAAAAAATTGGCCCGGACGTACGTAGCTTCACACGTACGTAGTATCACACGTTCATTGATCACGACGTCTGCTCACGGAAAAGGACGCGACCATCGGCACGACTGATTGCTAAGTTTGCAAAGCAGATGCATAAGCCACACCTCATAGCAGAGAGGCTGCACAGTTTGACCAGCAGGCTGCGGGAACCGGCCGCACATCAAACCGACAGACGGTGTTGCTAATATAACTCCCAATGTATAACTATTATCAGACCGGCCAACCGGGAAAGTCCCGACTCTCCCGACTGACACTCCGCTACTGGCTGTGGGGAAATGTGTGCGTTTTGATCGATGTTCGAGGCTCTTACCCGCACGACCAGATGTGACGACGTGACGCCTCACTCAGCTTCCAGGATTTGAGTCATGCTGCCTGAATTCGTTTGTGCTGAAGTTCGCATACACCCTATGGTCCCCCTCAAACCAGCACGCACGAGTATGTTAATTGTTTGTTTACTTTCTACACGAAGATATGCTAACACTATCTAGCTTTCTGCCTATCTCTCTATACTAGCCCATCTATCTATCTATCTATCTGTTTGTCTGTCTGTCTGTCTGTCTGTCTGTCTGTCTGTCTGTCTATCTGTCGTTCTGTCTATCTAGTCTATCTATCTAGTCTATCTATATCTATGTATTTATCTATAATTTGCATTGATATAATCTGAATATTGTACATTACTCATCTCTCTAGTCACTCTCAATGCTCTTAAGGCAAATTCTCTCCCCAGCTTGACGTCATGCAGTGCGTTGAGGGGGAAAGGAGAATCCTTGCAAACCGCTGTACTTTTTCGTTTTGTATTCCGTTTTGTGATAACCAACAACATCAAATACAATGGATAACAATTTAAATGTTTATTATCAACAAGCAAATTGCCCGAATTCATGGAAAAATTTTACCTGCAAAACGCCCTTTAAATAAAAAATAAACATTTTGTTTATGTAACCTTTCAATCCTTCTTTATATAAGAAATCTCCAAGGCACTCGAATAATGTAGAAATTGTTAAAAGCCTTTATTTCACATGGCTTAATCTTTAAAAACAGGTGACAAATACACCTCATTTCATTCCTTCTTGTTTGTTGCTTGATAAGAATTAAACAAAATCGGAAATCGGTATCAGAATCTGCAAATTTGCTTACAAAAATCTGTAAAAAACCGGCCATGAAAAATCATAATCGTGCATGCCTAATTCAGTAGTGAGGAAATTTCACATATGGACCTATTGCACAGCTGGCAACCTATCAGTGTACCACGCTTAGATTCACTGAGCTTCTGGGAATTACCCATTCTTTCACAAATGTTTGTAAAAGCTGTCTGCATGCTTAGGTGATTGATTTTATACACCTGAGGCCATGGAAGTGATTTGGAGGGGTGTCCCAAAACTTTTGGAAATGTAGTGTACGTATAAAGGATAAAAATATATAGCCATGTTACTCATCGCATTACAATATGATAACTGGATAACACTGGATATAACTTATTGTTTGTATTATATAGTTTAAAGGTGACAGATAATGGAAAAGTTTTTACGTTGTCTTAGTTGAATAACGGTAACTTTAAATTCACCAATGGGCACAAAGTATCTAGTTTTAGATCTTTTTTGCAAATATTTCATGCCCAGAGTGCCTAAAGTGAAAAAGCAGTTTTTCCCAGATCTGTGCAAACTCAAGGTATACAAGGTATAAACCAAACACTTGGAGGAGCATTGCTGGTAATTTACAGAGCAAAGACAAAGAAGAGTACTGAGATAAGCTGGAAGTTTACCTAACACTGGTTTATAAATAAAAATGTAGCAGTGCTGTTTTCTAGATATAGCTAATGATGTCGAACCCACCATCTCATATCAAATGCAATCATGAGTATGGGACTTTGCATTTGTAATAAAGTGAAGTGAAGCATGCTATACCAAATCAAGTCATGTTAAAACAGAAGAGGCTGCATGCATGTATAATACATCACGATAATCAAGCAGAGTTAAAAAAAGGTAGCTTCTACTAGTTTATTTTTGGTCTTTAAGGTGAAATTAGATATAGTTCTAAAATAAAAGCCAAGCTAATCTTTCCAGATTAGATTAGCAATATGTACAACCCCAAATCAGAAAAAGTTGGGACACTGTAGAAATTGTGAGTAAAAAAGTAATGGAATAATTTACAAATCTCATAAACTTATATTTTATTCACAATAGAATATAGATAACATATCAAATGTTGAAAGTGATACATTTTGAAATGTCATGCCAAATATTGGCTCATTTTGGATTTCATGAGAGCTACACATTCAAAAAAAAGTTGGGACAGGTAGCAATAAGAGGCCAGAAAAGTTAAATGTACATATAAGGAACAGCTGGAGGAGGACCAATGTTTAGGAATAGGAATGTTGTCCCATTCTTGTCTAATACAGACTTCTAGTTGCTCAACTGTCTTAGGTCTTCTTTGTAGGATCTTCCTTCTTTAAGATGCACCAAATGTTTTCTGTGGGTGACAGATCTGGACTGCAGGCTGGCCGTTTCAGTACTCAGATCCTTCCTTTACGCAGCCATGATGTTGTAATTGATGCAGTATATGGTCTGGCATTGTTATGTTGGAAAATGCAAGGTCTTCCCTGAAAGAGACGAATGGGATCATATGTATCTAGAACTTGGATAAACCTTTCAGAATTGATGGTGCCTTTCCAGATGTGTAAGCTGCCCATGCCACACGCACTCATGCAACCCCAAACCATCAGAGATGCAGGTTTCTGAAGTGGGCGCTAATAACAACTTGGGATGTCATTGTTCTCTTTAGTCCGGATGAAATGGCGTCCCAGTTTTCCAAAAAGAACTTCAAATTTTGATTCGTCTGACCACAGAACAGTTTTTCACTTTGCCAAAGTCCATTTTAAATGAGCCTTGCCCAGAGAAAATGCCTGCGCCTCTTGATCATGTATAGATATGGCTTCTTTATTGACCTATAGAGTTTTAGCCGGCAACGGTGAATGACACGGTGGATTGTGTTCACTAAAAATGTTTTCTGGAAGTTTCCTGAGCCCATGTTGTGATTTCCATTCCAGTAGCATTCCTGTATGTGATGCAGTCCTGTCTAAGAGCCGGAAGATCAGGGGCATCAAGTATGGTTTTTCAGGCTTGACACTTACACACAGAGATTGTTCCAGATTCTGAAAACCTTTGAATGATATTATGCACTGTAGATGATGATAACTTCAAACTCTTTGCAATTTTTCTCTGAGAAACTCAGAAAACTATTTTTCGCCGCAGCATTGGGGGAATTGGTGATTCTCTGTCCATCTTGACCTCTTACCCCGGATTTCCACCGACTGCGGAACGTCTGCGGATCCGCTGTGGAACGGCGGCGGAGTCAATCGGTTTCCATTCAAGTCAATGTGTGTATTTCCACTGACTGCGCTCCGAATACGTCACAGCTCCGGCCATCCGCAGCCCTCCGGCACAAATACGCAGAGCTTCTATTTCTGACGGATGCCAGACAGCTCCGCAAGGCGGAGCCATGACTTTATCGCGTGATCATACCTGAATACGCGAGAACTCGTGTTTTTTTATTAAATCTTTGCCATACAAACATTACAAACACACACAAATAAAGTCATTAATACAGAAACAACAAATAATAGACAAGAACAGAGCCAGGGGGAGTTTCAAATAAATACATTAAAGATAGAGCATAAATAAATGTTTTAGCAGCCTTCTTATTTTTTGAATATTGGATGGATATGATGTACCATTTGTCTACGCGAGATCGCCTATTGTGATCTGGGCTGGTTTGTAAAAACATCATAATTCAACGGAATAATGGGCAGAGACAGAACTAGGTATCGCGCGATCATCACGTGAATTCGCGAGACCTCATGGATCCTCGTCACTTCAGCACGCAGCCGCTCTGCAACAAAAACGGAACTGGTGGGTATTGGCGGACGGCGGAGTGCGGAGCCGTAACGCAGCGGAGCTGATCTGCAGCCGCTCCGCAGTCGGTGGAAATCCGGGGTTAGAGACACTGCCACTCTAAAAGGCTCTTTTTATACCCAATCATGTTGCCAATTGACCTAATAAGTTGCAAATTGGTCCCTCAACTGTTCCTTAAATGTATATTTAAATTTTCTGGCCTCTTATTGCTACCTGTCCCAACTTTTTTTGAATGTGTAGCTCTCATGAAATCCAAAATGAGCCAATATTTGGCATGACATTTCAAAATATCTCACTTTCAACATTTGATACGTTATCTATATTCTACTGTGAATAAAACATAAGTTTATGAGATTTGTAAATTATTCCATTACTTTTTTACTCACAATTTCTACAATGTCCCAACTTTTTCTGATTTGGGGTTGTACATTAAACAAAAAAATAGCCTCAATCCAAATGCCCAAGTACTTATGAAAAGATACTTTTTCAATAACTTTATCATTAGATGTAAAAAATAATCAGAAATTATCAAGTACTTGAGCATGAGCTTTGAAAAAACCATAACCTTGGTTTTCTGTAAATTTAAAACTCATTTTAAACTAACCAGAACATCTTCCAATGACTGAAATGCAAACTGGAGCTCCGAAACCAGAACTGCTAAATTTGCTGAACAGTAAATCATAATTCACTGAATAAACGCCTTAGATAGATCCACAAATTAGGCTGCACAGTGCTGTTTTTTATTCAGGGCACCAACAATATTATTATTTAACACTACAGTTATAGCAGTAATGATACTATGACCAGATCTAAAACCAGATTGAAAATTAATTATTCTGCTTGGATATTATTTTTGTATTGTATTTTGTTTTGAGGTTTGGAATTATATAAGCGTTTGCTTTGTCCACCTCCTTTTCAAACCATGCACTTGACGTATACAATATGTTTGTTATGTTGCCTGTTATGTTGTTTTGTGAGAAAATTTTGAATGCAGGTTTGAAATAAATTAATAAACCAAACTAAACTAAAAGAGTTAAAAAATATATTATTAAAATGAATGCAGTTTTAACTGTGAATTTACCTGAGATTCAAGAATCTTAGTAAAAATTGAAAGTTTGGAGATGGGAGAATAGTTTTTCATGTCTAAGGGATCACCACCTTTAAATAATGGGATATTCAGGTAGGCTAGAAGCTACAAGAGTCGCTGAAATGGCATTTATCACAATGTATAATCATATTCATTGATTTAACTATAAACATAAAAAGGAAATTATCTGCTAAGATAGTCACAACCAATAATAATGATGATAATAATATTTACTATTATTAATGGCAAAATCATGTGGGCACAGATATGGGGTTTAATAGTAAAAGTCCTGGGGCCTCATTTATCAAGCGTTCGTATGCACAGAAGTGTGCGTAGGAACAGTTTTACACAAAGTGTGGAATTTATCAAATTGCACTTATACGTAGAAATATGTGTAAATAGGCCCGCAGTGGTTTACATATGCAACGTGAGTGCAGCAGCCAGCCAGTGTATCATTTGCAGAATGAAACTGAATTTAAAACAACGGAGGAAATTCCTTGACCCGCCACAACAACAATGGCCTTATTTACGTGAGTTTTTTAAGTCTTTGAATAAAAGAACGAGTCCTTCTTCTTCTCTGCCTGCCTTGAAACTGTGGTATTTCTTTTAACAAGAATACTCCTTCAAATCTAAGGAAACGCGTAGAGGTAAGGCAATTTTATTCTGGTTATATTTTTAAATGAGCAATCTTGACAGTAGCTTGCAGAAAACTGTTTCATTGTGTAATTAAAATATATACGACGTTATCATGAATGAATTTTAAGCAAGTTAGCTATGCAGGCTGGAGCTATTTTTAGCCGTATACTTAGCTGTTTCACTTAAGTTCATTGTATTTTAAGCTCAGTGCTCTGTTATTGTGAAATGACAATCAATCGCTATCAACACTGTTGTAACAAATAAATGACATTTTGACTAGCAATGCAGTGTATGATGCTTGAACAGGCAGGTGGATTGGAGTGGTCCTTAAAACTAAGATTGATATTTTCAAAAGTTTTGCTTCCATAATATATTAATACATTTATTTATATATTACAATATACATATGACATGCTAAAGCACATGAAATGTTTGTTAAATTATATTCTGTAAGGCTTATTGTATTTGTCAAAGGAAGGGAGACATGTTTTGAATGTTTTCTTTTGCAGAGAAAGAATGGTAGCCAACATTTAAAGGCTCTCTAAGCGAATCTGCGAGACGTTAGTTATTGTTGACGTTTGAAACTGTTTTCAAACAGACGGAGCGTAGCTAACTCCTCCCCCCTCCCTTCCGTGCTTTCATGAACGCGCCCAACCCCCAACCCCAAATCCTTTTTGTCGTTTATTGGCTGGAATACTTTGTTTTGTTTTGTGATGCTAGGTTTGGCCATTTGTTGATATTGCCGTTTGTGAAGCCTGGGCTGTCTACAGAGATCGCGTTTTTTTACAGTTTGATCAGCGGACAGGCAGCAAGCAGATAGTGAGGAGATGTTTCCGGTATGTAACAAAAAATGTTTTATGGTCTAAAACGCTTCAATTCGCTTAGAGCACCTTTAAAAGGTATGCTACTGTAACATCATCAAGGAAAAGAAACCTGGAAAGTGAGGAGGCTCCATCAACCTCCAGATAGTAAAAGAAAACTCCTATGAACCTGTGCTTATTTCAAGTTTTTACTACACTTAAACTGTTAAATTATTTAACAAATAAATCTTGAAATGAGACTTACTGCTCTCAAATCTGGTTATTTCATTTGGTGCTAAAGGAATTTTTTGGCTTTAAGGTTTTAGGCTTATGATAATTTTAATAGACATCAGTGTCTGAATAATTAATGTCCTTCTATTAATAGATTAGTGAGCCAAAAGAGTTTTTTTTTTACATAATTTGAGTTTCGTGACAATATGATACAGACATAATAAATCACAGTACTTTTGTACTTAAGTACATTTTGAGGCAGATACTTTTGTACTTTTACTCAAGTAAAAATTTTAAGCAAGTACTTTTACTTGAGTAATATTTTACCCTGGGTATCTTTACTTTTACTCAAGGAGATGATTTGTGAAATTCGTCCACCACTGGTAAATATACGCACACCTTGGAGTATGCATACGCAGAGCATCTAGTGGTAGAATAGCGATACTACACAGGACCGTCCATCCCCAGCGTTAAAAGAACACTTTGTCTATTTATTATCCACTCCCAGGTGTTAAAAATGATTACTGTTAATAAAGTAACTGCAAATCAGTGTTGAAGTAAATTAATGAAATTAGTGTCTAACCCTATGTAAGAAAGCTCCGTCAAATGCTTGACACAGTGCAATGGCTTAACTTGCATTATTGAAAGACTTGGCAAATAATCCATTCCGCCGGGAGCGCGTTTTCAAAGATCACGCCGATGATGCTGGTTATGCGGCTGTCCAAGTTCTGTCATTGTCTGTCCTCCTACAGTTGCACTGATTTCACGTGTGCTGTGACGCGGTTTTTTTTTTGCTGATAATTTAATGTCAAACCACTTTTTATTCCTAGAAGTGTTCTCATACCCAATGGAATTAAACTCACTGGTAACATGTTCCCATGCAGATTTGTTTTACAGGTTGTGGTTAGGAGACGCATGTTGTTCCAAATAAAGTGGGTACTGAACCATCTTTCATTGCCAAACGTCTAAATCCCTCGGTTAAAAAATAATTTTAACCACTGATTCTTCACAGCCAGACACGTTTAGTATATCACTCCTTGAAAAAGTCTCCTTTGGCAGTGAAAACAACACAAGCTGAAAACACAGCGTGAGCTGATGTTTACCCACACAGTAACTAGCTGTGGGCGGGTCATAGTTTTCGTTTCTCCCGGGCAAGGCTGTAGGCGGAGATAGGATCTCATGTGACGTGGATGCGTTCGTGTGACGTGGATAAAGACAGGCAGGAGATTCAATCCATATAACGACTCGTTTCAGCGATTCAGAGTCGACTCCCTGCTTAAGAAGCCAATAACTTTATTAATCGTGTACTTTTTGGTTCAACTACTTTACACGTTGTTTACATTGACGGACAGCTACACGACACACTGCAATAAAGGTAGTGCCGATTTTGGATCTGTGTGGCTCTTTAAAGTATCTGATATATACTGTACTTAAGTATCAAAAGTAATTTTCTGATATTTAATGTACTTAAGTATTTGAAGTAAAAGTAAAAAGTTTTTTTTTAAAGCAAGCGGTTAACTTTGATTGTTAACTTTATTGTGGCTTTCTTATAGTAAAGCATATTCAGGGTTCCCATTATCTTCTTAATCTCAATCATCAAGTAAAAATCTGTCTTTTCCAGGACTTTTCAGGCACAATTCTCTTAAGTTCAAAGAGCAAACAGCATATTTTTAGACCTGACATCAAATAAAAAAGCAGAAATCTCACTTTTGTATGAACTTCAGGTAAAAATGAAAAATAAATAATAACTTATTTCTTTCAAAACATGAGCATATTTTTGAAAAAAGTGGAGTACTCCTTTAAGTTAGCTGCTCTACTTAGAAAAAAATCCCAACTCGTTGTGTAGCAATGAAAGCACTGTGACTTTGATCAACAATGCAACACTGTAAAAAAAAAAACGTTTTTTTACAGGTAATATTCTGTATATTTTTACAGAATTTTCCAATTTTTTCATTAAACAGTAAAATGCTTTTGTTTTACAGATATTTTCTGTTATTTAAAGATTTACCATTAAAATGACAGTATTTCCTTGTAATTAACAATCACATCAAAATTATGTTTTTTAAAGGCAATTCATACTATTTTTACAGATCAAAAATGTATTGCCGTTAATTTTCACAAACATTTGCCGTTAATTTTCACAGACATTTGCCGTTAATTTTCAGACATTTGCCGTTAATTTCCACAGAAATTTGCCGTTAATTTCCACAGACATTTGCCGTTAATTTTTACAGACATTTGCCGTTAATATTCAGACATTTGCCGTTAATTTCCACAGACATTTGCCGTTAATTTTCAGAGAAATTTGCCGTTAATTTCCAGACATTTGCCGTTAATTTCCACAGACATTTGCCGTTAATTTCCACAGACATTTGCCGTTAATTTTTACAGACATTTGCCGTTAATTTTCAGACATTTGCCGTTAATTTCCACAGACATTTGCCGTTAATTTTCACAGAAATTTGCCGTTCATTTTTACAGATTAAAAAATTATTTTTACAGAAAATTTCTGTAAATGTTTTATTGATTATTTTTCTGTAGAAATGTAAGTAAAATTACATAAATCAGTAAATTTATAGTGTTTTAAATGTATCCCTCTTCAGCATTGAAACTTTTAGGGTTTTGCTCTTGCTGCAAAGTAAGACCACATCCACTGTTAACTCACATTCCACCTCAATCTCTAACTGGTGAACATTGTTCAGCAATACTACAACATGACTTCATCAAATCCACTTCTTTGGTTTTGTGCTGCTTGTAGCTATACAACTTGACTAAGAAATGTTTTTGGAGCTGCAACTTGTGTCATGGTAGCCTACACTGTAAAAAAAAAATACTGTAATTTTTTTTAACTGCTGTAAATCATTTCATGTAATGTAAACTAAAACACTTAAAATAACAGAAAATCACAGATGTAGCCAAATGCATTTATTGTTCAATAGTCCAAAACTTTCCAATGCATTAAGATAATAAGTATTAGTTTCCAAAACTCTCCAATACAATGCAGATCACAAAATAAGGCTTTAGCCTTGGAAATACAACAACGAATACCACTAAGCACTGCAGCATTTAATTAACCACAAAGGAACACATTACTACATAGTGACCAAACTTCAGTCATAAATTTACAGTTTAAACAAACACACAAGAAATAGTTTTAACTGTGCCTACCTTTAAATTGCTTATCTATGAAGATAAACTTTTAAATTAAACACAAACTTGAAAATCTTGTCAGAGTCTCTTCTTCAATTCCATTGGAATTAACTGGCAAGCCATTTAAAGTCCATTAGTTTTCGTAGCAGTGTTCATACATTTGGGTTCATTCCATGCCTTTATTTGTCTCACATTCCAGCAGCAAATTTTTGATCCAGTTTCCGGACTGATGCCCACAACTTCTCTGTTAAAAAAAACAATAACCAGAAGATCTTATTATAAAAAATCAGCATATACTAAAACAATAAAATAAAAATTTGCTAGAAAAAGATTTTAAAGTTTTAGTTCTGCCAAACATAAAAACTGTCCAGGGCAGTTCCTTTAATTCATACTGGGTTTATAACAATGCAGTATGGGTTGAAATTAGAAAATTATTCACAAATAGATAAACATTTACTGGTGAACTTGATGCACAGTACAAATGTATTTTACCATCCACGAACAAATGTCTTAAATTTGAATATATACAATTCAGAATTTAAATTAATGTGTATTGATTTATACAAATGGAGACATGTATGTGAATAAAAATGCAAAAAATGAGATGTGCATTTGTGGTTCAGGTGACACGCCTGCATTTATCCCGTTCTGTTTATTTGGATTTTGAGACTCATTTCCCCATGTAAAGCATTATATGAGCCAAATATAAACAACTATCGATGAATAAACCAAACAAATGCATTTCATTTTTGTGTCCGTAAAATTCAATATTCAAATGAATGTGCATAGATTTGTACAAACAGAGACATTTGTGAATTTCAGTGATTAAATTTTGTATCATTATATCACAATTTGTGCATGCAAAAATGCTGATGTGCATTTGTGAATCAGGTGATACATGTAAATTCACATGTTTGGTTCATTCAAATTTTGCGACTTTTGTTGCGTGGTTTGTATTTAACCAAACAGGATGAATGCATGTACATCGCCTAATTCACAAATGCACATTGATGTTTTTGCATACACAAATTGTAATAAACTAATAAAAAATATAATCACTGAAATTCACAAATATCCCAATTTGTGCATGCAAAAACAAAACCACTAATGTGCATTTGTGAACCAGGCAATGCATGTGCATTCATCCTGTTTGATGCACATAATTAAATTCCAACACAAAATGAAACGCATTTGTTTGGTTCATTCATTGATAGTTGTTTGTATTTGGCTCATAAAATGCTTTAAACGGCAAAATGGAAATCTCAAAATCCAAATGAACAGAACGGGATAAATGCAGGCGTGTCACCTGATCCACAAATGCACATCTCCTTTTTTGCATGGGCAAATTAGGATATATATAAATACATAACAAAAAAAATTAACATTTTTATTCACATACATGTCTCCATTTGTACAAATCAATACACATTCATTTAAATTCTGCATTTCATATATTTAAATCTTATGGCATTTGTTTGTGCATGGTAAAATACAGTTGTAACGTGCATCAAGTTCGCCGAGAAATGTCCATGTATTTGTTATTTTGACTAATTTCAACCCATAAAGCAGTGGTTGTAGTGTTATAGTTATTAGTATCTGCTCTAGAGTTTGCACTTTTATCATAAACCCTTTTGATGCGTGTTCAGCAGGCACTCATTTTGACAATACACATGATGCACATGGTTCACATGACGCAACAAACACATATTTTGAATTTGCTCCCCTGAAAAAAGAAGTCACTAACTAAAAAACTTAACCTAGAAGTCAAAAAAACTTGCAAGTATACAATAGATATTTGTTAAGAGTTTATGCTCTGAATTACCTCTGAATAAACTCAAGTGTGCATGCAGCTTGATTCTGATATGTGTCTGATATGCCCCAAATGCCTCTAAACATGGGCCCAGGACAACCTTCTCTTCAGATGACAACAACATCCATTTGCTTGAGGTCATCAATTCACCTATATAAATTAAACTTGGATTAATAATGGTTGTGACAGTATGGTTCATGGCATGCACTGCAAAGAAGAGCTTAGTATTTCTGTCTTTTTTCCAGTCTAAATATATTCAAATTCTTAAATCAAGATGCAGAATATAAGATAAGAAAAATGACAAGAAATTTTGTCTAGCTTCAATCTAAATTAAGTGAATAAAAAATAATTTAAAATGATCTTTTTTGGATTATTCGACTATACGAAGAGTAAATTTACTTATTTACTTGAGCTCTTTATTGCAGTGTATGTACCTTGTGTAAACAACAACAAAAAAACAGATAACACTAGAAAAAAATTAATCATTACAAAAGAAAACAAAAAATAGTTTGTATTCATTGTATCCAAATTACCTTGGATGATCAGTGAGTGTAGATGAATCCGATAATCCTCATTCCATGTAAGCTGCAGTTGCTGCTACCTAAAAAAAATTAAACTATATTTCATATAAACAGGACATAAAAAAAACTAAATATGGCAGCTTCAATTAGAAGGGACTAAGTATTCTTTTTCTTATTTTGGAAGTGAATGGGGCTCATTAAAGATTGGGTTACAAACATTCCTCAAAATATCTTCCTCCGTGTTTGAGATGTCATGAATATGAAGTGAAATGCATTTAACATACTATAATCTTGTATTACAAAATGAATTTAAGTAAAGCTGTACTCATCTTTCATACAAAGATGGGTTCAAATGTATTACAAGTGGTACCTAAATACATTTTTAAATTAGATTTTAGCATATTTCATATGTACTAAGGAACAAAAAATGTAGGCTATATTAAGTACAAAATTAGTACATGAAAATAGAGCACTTTGAGTAGATTATAGAATTGTACTTGTCATTGATCAAGGTACTTGACTTCATGAGGCGAGGCGCTGCAAGAAACGACATATGGATGACATCAGAGTAACGCGAGAGCGATTTGAAATCAGCCTCTTCCGCAACATTTCTCGCGGTACTCTGATGTCATCTTTGTCAGTTCTTGCGGCGCTGCGTAAAGTTGAGTACACAAAAAACCTCGAAGCAGGACAATTTATCTATTACTTCTCAGCCTGAGAAATACAAGGTTTGGCGTGTGAGCGTGTGAACTGACTGAAATGCGTGTGTATCACGGTGAATGCGTGAGACTTGACTTGAGAGCCCTGTCTTCCAGCATGCCATGTGCAACAAACTAACACGCGCATATTACATCAAATTATATGCTATAGACTCGCCCAATAAATTCAGCAAAGAAACTAACGCTAATACCCAACTCTGATGAACGTCTTGTGTTTGCAATGTGACAAAATAAAAATATTACTTACACGATTGAAGAATTATCAGATGCAACAACTTCTTTCCACTCCGTAGACACCTGTCTGCGCATACTCGCAATGCGCATGTGCACCGCGCGCAAATTTGCTGATGACGTCGTGACATCACACGTACTGCGCTATGCACATGTTGTCTAAATGTGTTTCTTATCAAATATTTTTGACAAAGATTTGTACATTAAAAGAATCTACATGCATGTTTATAATTCATTTAATAGGCTGCATTTATTGCAGTTATTGTAAAGTGCCAAAGCTTTTATTTCCAAACTAGTACCACAGCTGACATTTTCAATAAATACATAAAATAAAATAATAAGTGTCATTACATGTTGTCCTGTAGCATTTACATATTAGCCTATTTTAAAAATACAATATTGCAGACATACTGTAAAATTTGCATTTAGCATGCTCCCACAATTCATTGCAAACTACAGCAATGTAATTTTCAAATTATATAGGAGAGAGAGAGAGAGAGAGAGAAAGAAAACAGGGCTTAAGACAAATTTGATACAAGATCCACAACAACCATTATTAAAAAGTCAGCCTCTCTCACACCCCATTTGCATTCAAACAAAGCAACATTATCTGTGTATTTGTAATATGTAAACTCAATGGACACTCACGATTCTATTAAAGACTTAGACCTAGTCCACACGGACCCGAGTATTTTTAAAGCCGTGTCATTTTTAAACGTGGTTCGGCCGTTTGTCCACGCAAAAATTCAGTATCAGGGCACTAAAACCAAACATTTTTGAAAATCCCTGCCAGGGTAAGGATTTTAAGAAAACGATGGATGCAGTAAAACCAGGGTTTTTGCCCTGCGACGTCAGAGTGTGCACCGTTATCTGCTGTATTTGACATCAGAGGTTATATTGTTGCCTACTGGTGTGGCATGCTCTTGACAGTGCTTGATAGCGTGTTTTTGCTTTTTCATGTGGACAGAGATTTCTTTTAAACTGAGCATGTGTGAACAGGATTTGTTTGGAGGAAAAACTCAGGTTAGAAATACCCATGTCTATGTGGACTAGGCCTTATTTTCCTGCATTTTTGCACTGGCGGGATTTCAAAATGGCAAACTTAGGCCTTGTTCACACGGACACGGGTATTTTTATAACCGTGACTTTTTTACACCTTTCATCCACACAGACACGCAGTATCACGTCACTAAAACTGAACATTTTTGAAAACCCCTGCCAGGGTGTGTATTTTAAGAAACGCCGAGTGCAGTGTTGTTGTGTAGACAGTAAAACCGCCTTGCAACGTCACTTGTGTTAGGCTTCTGATTGGCCACGGTGGCTTTATGATTTGAGTAATATCACCGCCTGCCAGTGTGGCATGCTCTTGACAGCGTGTAATTTCGTGTTGTTCCATGTTCATGTAGGCAGAGATTTCTTTAAGCGAGCATGTGTGGAGGGGATTTTCTTTAAACCGCAGCAGGAAAAACTCCAGTTATAAAAATACCCATGTCTGTGTGGACTAGGCCTTAGCTTGGCCAATAAAAAATTACAAGAATCATTGTTGTTGCCATGAACTTTTATATTTATATCCTAATATAAACTAAGGTATTGTTATATGAAAACCCCAATTTTGTGATCAACTTTCAAGTATTACAAATAAAGGAAGTCTTGGACATTCAAAAAACATATGAAAAACATCATAAGCATTACAGGACAGAACAATCTTATTAAACTTTGATACCGAGCTATTTGAGGCTATAATACAACTCTACACTGAAGATCTCCACAGGAGGTTTACACAATACTCTCCATGATGGATGTACTTCTTCACAAATAGAGATTTTATCCCTTCATTTAGTATCTGTTTTTCCTTGCAAATGTCCAACATGCACAGATTTTACACACAAACGTTTTTCTTTGCCACATTATGAAAAACCAAATCCCTGTCAACAATGCAGTCTGGTTTATATTACAACTCATCCATTTTTAGGGGTCACCTTCAGCTCAGGCAAGTTCTGGGGTGTAAAACCATCTACCAGGGCTGAGTTCATACAGGACATTAATGCATGGCGCAAAGCATCCCTAATACACTTAATTATCCTGCCCACAGTTCTCAGAGATTTTAATTTAACCTGTGCAGCAAGTGATTACACAGTTTGTGTAATCATAATCATAAACACACAATAATCATAAAGCACAAGTAATTTTTACAGTTTACCACACTTTTGTTATTTTTCAGGCTGTTTACCTAGTGACTAATAAAAAGTCTCATACATGAAATTATCTTGTATGAAATTGATTTGTCCATGTTGAAAAATAGGGTGGATGATGTAATGAAGAATAGGGTCAACAGTCATAGGCTACAGGAGAAACCCCAACAGAACCTTTGTATATATATATATATATATATATATATATATATATATAGACCATTTCACAAGATGTAAACAACACTGGTCCAGAAGCACTTCCTGTTTCCGTTTTTTAACACTAGATAAACGTTGGGATAAAATAAACCAACAGAACATATAAACCTGAATTAACTGAAGTTAAACAAACATCTTAAAGATAATAATACATGTGAAATAAAAAAATAACTCACAAACTGTAACAGGAAGTGTTTCAGGACCAGTGTTGTTTACATCATTTGAACTGGTCTATATATGTATGTATATATGTATATATATATATATATATATATATATATATATGTATGTATGTATGTATGTATGTATGTATGTATGTGTGTGTATATATATGTGATTGTAACTTTTGTTGCCTTTTCAGACTTTGTTTTGACAAAGATCAAAAAATTTCCACAGAATAATAAAAATAACATTATTCTAATTTCAACTCCATACAACTAACATTCACAATTTTATTCAACAGCACACTTTATGCATCTCTTGTTTGTGTGTGTATGTGTGCGACACAGATTCAAATTTGCCGCCAATTCCCGCCCACAACGTCGAATGTGTCGTAGGTCGTAACAGTCGAATGAGCAGCAATGATTTGGTCACGTGTTTTAGAAGTTTGAATTCACAAACGGATGTCATGCGACTCCTCAACGGGTTTGCGCGGATATCTTCGATTCACTGCTTTAGGTGAGCCATCCTCGGATATCATGGAGCTGCATTTGCATTTTGGAATAAGGAATATGTTTTCTCCTGCGTTTCGAACGAAGGTAAGAGTGTTTTCAGTTCAATATAAAAAGTATGCATTTGTAACTGGTGTGAATTATTTGAATCGGTTTTTTTCCCTATATTGTATTATTTTCTTGAATTTACTGGTTATACTCCGTTTTATAATTAAAATGGGTTAATGAACCTCAAACAATTTTGTTCATATCATTGTTCACAAGGAAGAGAATATAACGTTGAATTAAGGGAACTTTTCTTCGGGTCTTCGTTTAGGGTGGGAACGTCATCGGATCGGTGCAACATCTCCCGGGTTTCTCCATGTACAACGTGTGATGGTGCTTTTCTCGTAGACGTTTCTCTGGTATGCTGAGTTTTATCGTTCAAATGCATATTTTTGCTCAAGGGCTCAACAGCATTTGATCGTGTTGGTTGTGATGAAGTGTTGAAGTTTTTAAGTGTAAGCACATTATGAATTTCATAATCTTATAAGAATCATGTTACGCTCTGTGTCTTCAGGACAGACAGTGAGAGAGAAGCCGTTGATCCACTGATGATGTTGGTCTGTTTACAGGTATGTTGTTTGTTTAATTATTTTTCATGAAAGAAAATAGATCTGATTAACTGTTAATAAACATGCATTGTACATCGTGTTTTAAGAATCCATTTGAATGATATTTTGTGCTGTGCGTGACGCACGTGGTCAGGCCTGCACATGATGTAGGTAGGTGCTAAATGTAGTAAATGTTTCATTTGGATGTTTCTCATGTCATTGTAGTTGTTTCATTAGAAGGTTAAATCATAAGAATATGAATTAATAACATATTTCAATGTAATCTAGTATATTTAATGTTGCTATATAACGTTACTTATAATACACTATTAGACTGCATTAAAGGAGACCTTTGGTCAATTTTAACATTTTAGCTTTGTTGTTTGTAAATGGAGTGCTGTCAGTACAGAGAACAATTAATACAATTGTTGTTGGCTACACTGTGTTATCCTCTTTTAAAATTTGCACCCAGTTGACTAAAATGGGCCCAGTTATGTTCTTTAAGCCTCTTTAACACCCTGAAAATGTTATCACAAGTGCCCAGCAATGTAAAGTGTTTTCTTCTGAGTGAACACTGTAAATATGACTGCGGTATATGTGAAAGGTATGCATAAAAATGATGTTAATTCAGCCAGCTCGCATACCTCGGTTTACTTCCCGTTTTCCAGTGTAGTCCACATTAATCGATTGTTGAATTCGAATGATCCAATATGTCAAAAAAAAAATTTATTCCACAAAAAAGCTATTGCCGTGGTTATGTCTATAGTAATGAATATGTAGCAAGTAAAATAGGCCGTAACTTATGGACATACATAACCACTGCAAATTGTTTTTTTGTGGATTGCATGAGTCGACAACTGATAATTTTTATGCATATCTTAGCAGAATAAATCCCTTTACATTGCTGGGCACTTGTAATGACATTTCAACGGTGTTAAGAAGCTAAAAGCACATTTACAACAGGGCTGCATTCAGCCCCAACAAAACGTTGCACCCTGCAACACCCTGTTCTAATGACGCAAGAGTTGCAACTTCGGTAGCTGAGAAGGTCATTCCTTATGTCTTTTTAAATGTTATTTTTTAAATCCATTGTACGAGCTGTCTCTTTAGTATCGCGTGTTTGCTGCAGTTATGACACACCCACCAAACAAGAGAAAATGTATCTCAAACCGCGTTGCATACCGGTGCACACCGTTTTCAGGAAATATGTTGTTCAACCCGGAAACTGTAGCTAAACGTTGCACACTGTTTTAAACTTGAACGTGCCCCAGGCCCTGTTTCAGTAAACAGGGGGCATATTCTAAAAAGGAGTTTGATAACACTGTAAGCAACAGCGATTGTTTTCATTGTTCTCGGTACGGACAGCACTCCACATCTGCAAACAACAGAGCTAAATGTTAAAATTGACTGGAGTTCTTCTTTAATACGAATGTTAATGTGATGTTTTATAAGGAAGATAAGAGATGTATATATTGTATTCCGTTTTCTTTACTTGCATGCATTTCATTATTATTTTTTATTGTCTAAGTTAATATCAGTTTACCTGGGCAAGGCTGACGAGTGCATGCACGTTGCTTCTCTAGTGGATGTTTCTTAGAGGCTGTTTACACTTGGCATTAACATGCGTTTTCGTTGATCGGATCACAAGTGGACGACGTTAATGCCAGGTGTAAACGGTGTTCAAAACGTTTTGAGCTCGTCCACTTTCGACCACTTTCAACCACATCCAGAGGTAGTCGGAACCACTTTCGATCGGATCTCTTTGGAGTTGCGGAACGCACATGTGGTTGAATGTGTTCGAACAGCCACACGCGACCGCCTTCTCTCTGCCCATTTATCTAATCTAATATACTAAACACAAGTTTTACGTCTTTTTTTTTTTTACTTCTGGCGTGAACATACGGTGAACAGCTCTATTTTTAGCCTTTCATTGATACAACTTAAGGGGGTGATCTCCGTAGTTTCGTTTTGAAAGCGTGTGAAAGTTGCGCGATCCCATTTCATCAATTGCGCTGAAAATTCAGAGAAAGCTCTAACATATACAAAACACTGTGCAGCATGTTTAATTAAACACAAGCAGCGGACTCCGACATAATATTAGTTTGCGTCCATATAAACTCATAATTACTCCCGCTCGGGTTTGAATGACAGCAGAGACACTCGCCCACAGTCTCACAGACCATCCCCTCACAGTATTCAGGACAGAAGCGGTCGAAAGTGGACAAAAGAGACGGATTTAAATACCAGGTGTAAACGTAATGTGTTTCTCTCGTGAAGTGAAATACGTTTTTTGGGCACACGTGAATGGGTGTTTTTGCTACTGCTTTATAATCAGTGAGGCACAAAGCAAATCTTGAAACAGCGTGAAACTATATTTGTGCAATGTGCGCATGTCAAATGATCAAATCTGAGGTAAATCTTGTGTCATATAAACACGCACATCATTCCGATCACATTAAGTGTTCATGTAAACACTATGATAGGAGGCTAAATGTGTCCATGTAAACGTAGCTACTGTTAAGTGATCCTGTGGTCAAATAATTATAATATTTTGTATCATTAAAGTAAACTTTTTTTTTCTTTAAATCAAATGATATATTCACCACAGTATTGTGGTCAAACCTTAATATCAATCATAATAACAGGTTAAGTGTTTCCTCCATTAATGAGTTTGGAAATTTTAAAGAATGCTTAAAGGAATAGTCTACTCATTTTCAATATTAAACTATGTTATTACCTTAACTAAGAATTGTTGATACATCCCTCTATCATCTGTGTGTGTGCACGTAAGCGCTGGGGCGCGCTGCGACACTTTGATAGCATTTAGCTTAGCCCCATTTATCCAAAGGTACCATTTAGAGATAAAGTTAGAAGTGACCAAACACATCAACGTTTTTCCTATTTAAGATGAGTAGTTTTAGAGCAAGTTTGGTGGTACAAAATAAAACGTAGCGCTTTTCTAAGCAGATTTAAAAGAGGAACTATATTTTATGGCGTAATAGCACTTTTGGGAGTGCTCTGGCTCCAAACCAGCACCAGCTCTCCCTTGGTGGAAAAGGGGTATCAATGCTTCCTCCATGATGAGTCTGGAAATTAAAAAAATGCATAAAGGGACACTCCACTTTTTTGAAAATATGCTAATTTTCCAGCTCCCCTAGAGTTAAACGCTCTGGGTCTGGCTGTACCACTTTTAGGATAGCTTAGCATAATCCATTTAATCTGATTACACCATTAGCATCGCGCTAAAAAAATTAGAGTTTCGATATTTTTCCTATTCTAAGCTTGACTCTTCTGTAAGTTACGTTGTGTAGGTTACTAAGACCAATGGAAAATTAATAGTTGCTTTTTTAAGGCTGATATGGTTAGGACTATACTCTCATTCTGGTGTAATAATCAAGGATTTTGCACTAATTTCGGGCACTGCGTAATATCACTGCTGCAGCCATGTTACGGCAGCAAAGTCGTTGATTATTACACGAGAATGAGAGTATAGTGCTAGCCACATCTGCCTAGAAAATCACAACTTAATTTTCTGTTGGTCTTAGTACACGATGTAACTACAGAAGTCAAGTTTTACATAGGAAAAATATTTGAACTCTTTGTTTTTTTTAAACATGCATTGCTAATGGACTAATCAGATTCAATGGATTGTTAAGCTATGCTAAAAGTGGTAAAGCCAGACCCGGAAATCGGCTGAATGGATTCCAAAACGGTAAGAATCAAATGTTTAAAGGAACAGTATGTAGGATTGTGGCTAAAACTGGTATTGCAATCACAAAACTTGTGGCTAAAACTGGTACTGCAATCACCCAACTGGTGGCCAATACACAAAATGACAACATAAACATCAGTTGAGGGCTGCAACTGCACTTTTTAAACGACAATATCCTGGCCAGACCACTGTTATAAGTGATGTAAGTATTTGAAATGAAAATGATTTCTAAATGTCTAGTGACATATCAGGGCCATTTTATGATTAATTGATATAAATTTCTTACATACTGTTCCTTTAACTCTAGGGGAACCGGAAAATGAGCATATTTTTTAAAAAAGTGGAGTGTCCCTTTAAACTAATCCATTACACTTTAAAGGTGCACTATGCAAGAGTTATTCATAGTTAATCCTAAACCTAAATGTTAATAATTTTTTTTAAATATTTCCTCCTTTTGTGATTTCAGATTATAGAAAAACCTGTGCTTGTGGATCTACATCGGATGACCATGGCAACCCAGGTGTGGAAATATTTGACTGTTTTTAATCTGAAATCTGTGTAATCTAAGATGGACAATTCTTCTGACACCATATGAATGCATACTGTCGTCTGGCAGAAGCTAGATCATTTAGATTATAAAGTTATATGTTTTTACACATGCATCTATTTGCTTCAGAAGGCCTTTATTAAAGGATTAGTTCACCTCAAAATGAACATTTCCTGATCATTAAAGGAATAGTCTACTCATTTTCAATATTAAACTATGTTATTACCTTAACTAAGAATTGTTGATACATCCCTCTATCATCTGTGTGCGTGCACGTAAGCGCTGGAGCGCGCTGCTACCCTTCGATAGCATTTAGCTTAGCCCCATTCATTCAATGGTACCAATCAGAGATAAAGTTAGAAGTGACCAAACACATCAACGTTTTTCCTATTTAAGACGAGTAGTTATACGACCAAGTTTGGTGGTACAAAATAAAAAGTAGCGCTTTTCTAAGCGGATTTAAAAGAGGAACTATATTTTATGGCGTAATAGCACTTTTGGGAGTACTTCGACTTGCCTGAAAAGTCCGCTCCACTTCTCACTCTCATAATGGGAGAGGGAGGGTGTTACTGCGCAGAGTCGAAGTACTCCCAAAAGTGCTATTACGCCATAAAATATAGTTCCTCTTTTAAATCCACTTAGAAAAGCGCTACATTTTATTTTGTACCAACAAACTTGCTTGTATAACTACTCGTCTTAAATAGGAAAAACGTTGATGTGTTTGGTCACTTCTAACTTTATCTCTAAATGGTACCATTGAATGAATGGGGCTAAGCTAAATGCTATCAAAGTGTCGCAGCGCGCTCCAGCACTTACGTGCACGCACACGGATGATAGAGGGATGATTCAACAATTCTTAGTTAAGGTAATAACATAGTTTAATATTGAAAATGAGTAGACTATTCCTTTAACTCACCAATGCCATCCAAGATGTCCATGTCTTTTCTTTCTTTAGTGTAAAAGAAGTTAAGTTTGAGGAAAACATTTCAGGATTTTTCAACACAATGGACCTCAATAGCAAATTAATGCAGTTTCAAGGGGCTGTACACGTCACAATCCCAGCTGAGGAATAGGATCTTCTTTAGTCATTTTCTAAAAAAACCCACAAAAACCTTTATAAACTTTTTTTTATCACAATTGTTCAGCTTGTGCTGGTCTGCGATGCGCCAGGCATAACGTCATCACGTTGGAATTGTCACCCGTCATGTCATTTATCTAATATATTTATCTGTGTACTCCATTTAAAAAGTCAGGGAAGGGCAGCAAATTCCATCTAATTTTCCCTCCAATTTCAACATCTTTGTTTTTTATTTTATTATTATTTAAAATGTTTCCAACGTGATGACGGAATGTACTGGTCTTCAATGTGCCAGGCAAGATGACCATTTGTGGTTAAAAAGTATATAAATGTTTATTATTATTATTATTATTATTATTATTATTATTATTTTAGAAAATGATAGATCGTTTCAGATACTGTAAGACCCTATTTCTCAGGTGCGACTGTGCACAGCCCATGAAACTGCATTGATTTGGACTTCAACATTTTGGTTGCAATTAAAGTCCATTGAGTGGAGAAAAGTCCTGAAATGTTTTCCTCAATGAAATGTTTTTATTTTGCCAGTAAAAATTTTTATTTGACACAATTATTTTATTAATTATCATAATGTAGCTATTTTTCATACTTTGCTTGTATTTCTACTGTCCAATTAACATTACATTTTTGTTTACAATTCACTTAAATGACTGTTCTGTTTTAAAGGAGGTACCCTTTACATTTTTATAGTTTTTATTTTACTGCAAGAAATAACATTTCTTAGTTACTATGCATGAGATTAGCTATATTTTAAAACAAAATTATTGTTGGTAGACATGGCTGTTTTATATAACGACAACTAAATACCTTAATTTCCAGATTATGTATGTAGCTTTTGAGGTATTTTAACATACTATGATTATTTTTCTATTGTCCAATAATTCTGTTAAAATATATTTCTGTAATATTTTAGTCTTTGATTTTATGTACTTATTGGGTTTTATACATTGTTCTTAGTTGTTTTGTAAAGATAAGCTATATTTAAGAGTAAACTGTTTTTTTACAATGTATTTTCACATACTTATTACGCTTTTATACACGTCTTTTAAATAAAATGACTAAAAAAAACCATACCTTTACAGAGATTAACCTGAAAAGTAGTTGTTTTTCGTGCATTTTCACATACTTGCTACGTTTTTACACGGGTCTTTTTAATTATTTTACAAAGATAAACTGTATTTAAAAAAATATTACTGTATAAATACAGAGAACTTAATAAAGTAACTATTAAAAGCCGTACATTTACAGAGATTAACCTGAAAAGTAGATGGTTTTCATGTATTTTCACATACTTATTACGTTTTTTTACTGTTTTTTTTAGTTATTTTAAAAGGATTTTACTATATAAATACAGAACAATTAAATAAAATAACTAATAAAAGCTGTATATTTACAGGGATTGACCTGAAAAGTAGTTGTATTTCATGTATTTTCACATATTTAATACGTTTTTATACAGGTGTTTTTTTGTTATTTTACAAAGATAAACTGTATTTTAAAATAATATTACTGTATAAGTACAGAGCAATTTAATAAAATAACTAATAAAAGCCGTATATTTACAGGGATTGACCTGAAAAGTAGTTGTATTTCATGTATTTTCACATAATTTATCTGTTTTTCTACAGTTTTATAACAATTATTAACAGTAATATTCTGTAATTTAATGAATTAGGACTGTAAAAGATTATCTGTTTTTTTACGGTTTTTGTATGTAATTTTGAAAAACATTTTTTTACCGTAATTTGACGGAATTTCTCTGGCAACTTTGCTGCCAGAGATTTACCGTTTTTTTACGGATTTTTTTTTACAGCGTACTTCATGTATTTTCACATACTTAATACGTTTTTATACAGGTGTTTTTTTGTTATTTTACAAAGATAAACTGTATTTTAAAATAATATTACTGTATAAGTACAGAGCAATTTAATAAAATAACTAATAAAAGCCGTATATTTACAGGGATTGACCTGAAAAGTAGTTGTATTTCATGTATTTTCACATAATTTATCTGTTTTTTCACAGTTTTATAACAATTATTAACAGTAATATTCTGTAATTTAATGAATTAGGACTGTAAAAGATTATCTGTTTTTTTACGGTTTTTGTATGTAATTTTGAAAAACATTTTTTTACCGTAATTTGACGGAATTTCTCTGGCAACTTTGCTGCCAGAGATTTACCGTTTTTTTACAGATTTTTTTTTTACAGTGAAGCATACATTCACAATGTATAACATTAGCACAACATTATCCTATAACCACTGAGTTTTGAGTTAATTAACATAAAAGGAAATCTCAAGTTGACAAAACGTATGATGCTTTTGAAGACGTGAATACAGTCCTTAACACTTTCTTTCTAACCTGCCACTGATTAACATAGCACTTTTTAAAAAATATTTCTCAATCTAACGTTAGCCTACCGGAGGGAATATTCGGCCGGCAGTTATGCTATAACATTACCATAAACAGTTAAGCGTGTTTCAGTTGAGAGTTCTCTGTGAATTAAATAAATCCATGGGAAAATCAGCGGTGTAACGTTAACGTTTATTAAACCATCACATTAGACAGCTAATTATCTAATACGGCTTATGATAACTAATGTTGAATCACATTGACATTGGCTTTACTTAATAACTATTATTTTAACGTACCTTGATGTGATTCTTCAGGTTGAACGGGGAGTTTTTAAATGACAAAATGTAAGTGATTTTCGGTAGGAATAAGAGGCACTTTATTCGGTAATCGGGAATTTTTAATTCCAATGTACAAAAACATTTCTTACAAATACGTCCACGGGTGTATAACGTTAGCTTTCTCACCCTGTTTATCGTCGGGGTGGTCGATTACGATAACGGGAGGTCCTCCAGTAGGTGCTTTCATTGCAGTTACAGTTGTGCTTCCTCATCCTTTGGCAACACTACACTACAATAGAGTGTACGTGAAATAGAGTGTGCGGAGCGTGCGTAATGCAATCTAGAAGCACTGATTCGCCAAAACCTCGCCTATTGAGGTCGCACACATTTCTTCTGATTTTATTTCATAGTAACGAGTAACGAATATGCTCAGTGGAAATATATCGGAGTAAAAGTATACATTTTATCTAGAAAATGTAGTGGAGTAAAAGTGAAAGTTGACATAAATTTAAATAGTGAAGTAAAGTACAGATACGTGAAATTTCTACTTAAGTACAGTAACGAAGTATTTTTACTTCGTTACATTACAACACTGATGGGATTTATCATCAAGGATTACTTACTGATGTGCGTACGAACCACGTGCGCACGTTTGATAAATCCCGATTTTTTTTGTACTTAGGCACATTCTAAATTTCATTCGTAGGTACAAATATAGAGCATTTTCTACGCAATGTTGATAAATGAGGCCCCTGGTGCCTCATTTATAAAGTGTGCGTACGCACAAAACGGGGCTAAAAACCGCGGTCAAGCCAGCCGTGGTTTGAAAAAACACGGTCAAACCAGCCGCGATTCAGATTCTGATGCGCACCTACTGTGTTGTTTACGGTAATTTCTACACCCGTAGCGTTTGAAGATTTGTTGTACCTACTTCTGTCATGACCGGGAAACTGGAATCAGGAGTGAGGACGCAAGTGCAAAGTTCTGGTTGACTAAATAACATTTAATAAAAATAGACAAGAAACAAAACACGAGAAATAAACATGTCAGGTAAGTAAACACAGGAACACTAAAACTGAGAAAAGGTACACACAAGGAATCAGAGACAATGAACCGGCAGAGAGTATGGCAGAGACAAGGGTATATATACACACACACACACATAATAGACAACAGGTGAAACAAGACAGGCAATCAATGAGTAAGTGTCCAGGTGATAAGAATCAGAACAGACACAAAACATGACACGGACTAACCGTGACAGTACCCCCCCTCAAGGAGTGGCTTCCAGACACTACCACCCAAACATGAACATAAACAAAAGTCCAGGAGGATGAGTCTGGGGGGAGGGAAGGAGGGCTTGAAGACCACGGCTTAGCCGGCGGAACAGGGAGCCGGAGTGAAGCCGGCTGGGCAGGGAGCCGGAGTGAAGCCGGCAGGGCAGGGAGCCGGAGTGAAGCCGGCAGGGCAGGGAGCCGGAGTGAAGCCGGCAGGGCAGGGAGCCGGAGTGAAGCCGGCAGGGCAGGGAGCCGGAGTGAAGCCGGCAGGGCAGGGAGCCGGAGTGAAGCCGGCAGGGCAGGGAGCCGGAGTGAAGCCGGCAGGGCAGGGAGCCGGAAAGACCGGAGCGGCCATCTCGGGAACCGAGGCAGACGACTCGACCCTCCTGGGAAACGACGGAGATCCGATCCCCCTGGAAGTCGACTCACACCATCTCGGGGAAACGGGCTTACACACGGTGGCGACCACCCCGGGGAAATAATCGGGCGTGGCATCCGTTCCGAGCCCCGAATCGAGCACGGCAGAGGACCTCCCAGGAACCAGACCAGACGACTCGACCAGCAGGGGAACCACATGAATCGATTCGGTACTCACAGGAACAGGCTTGTGTGTCGCGGCGACCATCCCGGGGAATGAATCGGGCGTGGCGACCGCTAGCTTGAGCCCGTCCTGGAGTTCCGAGCGTTCCCTCACAGTCAGCTCCAAGGGGCATCGGGGTTTGGCAGCTTGCAGGACCCGATGTCCACTACTCCCCCTCAAAAAAATATTAGGGGAAGCACTCCGTGAACTTGCTGCGTCCTTGAATGGCCGGTTCATTCTGTCATGACCGGGAAACTGGAATCAGGAGTGAGGACGCAAGTGCAAAGTTCTGGTTGACTAAATAACATTTAATAAAAATAGACAAGAAACAAAACACGAGAAATAAACATGTCAGGTAAGTAAACACAGGAACACTAAAACTGAGAAAAGGTACACACAAGGAATCAGAGACAATGAACCGGCAGAGAGTATGGCAGAGACAAGGGTATATATACACACACACACTAATAGACAACAGGTGAAACAAGACAGGCAATCAATGAGTAAGTGTCCAGGTGATAAGAATCAGAACAGACACAAAACATGACACGGACTAACCGTGACAACTTCACCTATAAGCGTTGTCATTCATGTTGTTTATTATATCTTGCGCCTGTAATATCCAAGAACGTGTCCGTCTTTGTGAATTAATGATGAGTGTTGCTGTGTACTTTCTGCCAACTGCTCTGGGCGTCTCTGTATCTCTCTCTCTCTCTCTCTTTGTGTGCATGTGTTCAGTACTTACATGGATGGGTTAAAATCATGTCACACTTTTACTAATTGTTTGTTAAATTGTCTGTTTTTTATTAATTTGACACTATTATTATATAAAATATTTTTCCTGTAGATCACATATGGTTCGTCTCCTTTATATTACCCTACATGGAAACTTAGTAAATTCAAATAAAATTATTTTTACTAATATAATGAAATACCCGCAAGTATTTAACATTCCTATTTCTGTGCTAAAGTGTACATGTTTTACAATACAAATATAAAAGAGTACATTTACAAAGTGTACTTAAATTAAGTGTAAATTCCCCCTGCAAAACAAACATAAGTGACATATTTATTATTAGAAAAAATGAACGGTCATATCCTGCAGGGGGCGTCTTATATACACAGTTAAAATGGACATATATTACAGCAGCATTACACAGGAGTAATCAATTTTTACTTTTAATGCCTATAGAAATTGCATTTTTTTACAAGTAGAAAAATGGACGGCCATATCATGTAGGGCAGGGCTTGACATTAACTTTTTGAGGAACTTGTCCTTCAGACAAGTAAGTTTGTGTTTCACTTGTCCATGCACAAAAGTCACTTGTCCGGGTAAAGATTTATAATATAATGTGTTTTTTGTGTTTTGCTAAAAAGTGGCGGAGTCAGGGATTTTTCATTGGGGTGGCCAGACAGAGGCTAGCAGTTACTGGGTGGCACATAAAATCTCTATCATCCAACCTTAAAATAAGTATTATAGGTGCGTTAATCAGAATAATGTATAACATACAATTGCTATAATACTTTAATTTTAATTCAAATGAATTGAGATTAACAATTTATAGTCATAATTCAACATCATGTTTTTTTTTAACTATTTAATTAAATAAACTTTTGAAGTCCCATTGCTGAAAAATCTATAGAGACCAGAAAATCACGTGAATTTTGTAGGCCACTGAAATGTATTTTACTAAGATTCATTTGGCTGCTTCTTGCTACTCTTTCTGAAGAAGGATGCTATATCTGCTGCCTTTCTCTTTATTTTTCCCACATTTCAATAATTGTCTGACATTAACACAGTCTGACATTAACACTATTTTTCAATCACTCCGCAAAGAGACTTAAATTACTCAGCTGATTTTTGATATACAGATATGATTTATACATAATTTAAAACGTTAAAGTGTCTAGTTTTTTTCTGTCCACTCCCAATAAAAACAGAATGTTGTACTTTTCGCAAAATTAAGAAAATAAACATAATGCGCATTTTGTTCTTTCTCCCTCAGTGAAGTCCTTTCAGAAACGCGTCAGAAAAATTAACTGTAACTTAACGAAAACTTGTTGTAGAAACACAAGATAAATGTCTACATAATGCTTGGAATGTCTACTTTTAAATGATTTAAGTGAAATCGAAAACAGATATTGTCATTCGGTGTAAACTGCATGAGAAGGAGGATAGGTAGCGTCTTTCTTCTGTTACCTCATTATCTCTAATGAGATGAGATCGCCACACCCCCGCGCCATTGAAGTGAACGAGCAGAGACATCCATATGCATAACTCGTGCCTCCTGCAGTCAATGGATACGCAATCCACAATCCAGTCTCTCCATTCCTTGTATTTCCATCCGATTGCACCAAACATGACATCGAAATCCTTATTTACTTGCGTATGTGTGTCAGTATCTCCAGACGCAAGTGTTTTCTTTGTTCTTCCATCAAACAGTTCACGCGATTGGAACGCACATACACAAACGCGCGAGTCAGGAAACTCGACGCGCTTTTTGGTATTCTTATAAAATATGTGATTACAAACAGTACAATCCTTATTTAGTTGCGTCTAAGCGCATATCTCCGCACAGCAAGTTTATTAAACACAGGATCACTCGCATGTGCACACATTCACTGCTTTCATGATCAACACGTGAGGTAATGGCGGCGGTTGTAAACAAACATTGATACGTTTACCACGCGTGTCCCTTGTTGTGTTTCTACTATAATGATTACAAAACACAAATAAAAGTCCAGACAACGATAGGCAGTTGTTCTTTTGAGCTTTTTACTGCACAAAAGTAAACCTCTCGCTGGCCAACCAAACACTAACCCTGTGTTGAAGTGTGTTCATTTTACGATGGCCAAACAGTATCTTTACCATGATTAGGCTACTATGGTTTTTGTTGCAGCAACCAATTTGCTGTGGACTCAGTGGAGTTTAACTTGAGCTTTACGCACACAAAATCAGTCTTGTATAAACACGTTGATAATTTATTGAAAGATGAAACATTACATACTTGATGAAATGATGAGCCAACCACGGGTGCTAGCGTGTGTGAGTGTGGTAAAAACTGTTTGCGTTCCCTCCACCGAGTCTTCCTCATGTGATTGAAACACCTGTTTAAAAACCCTTTGTGCACATACTGCCCCCCACTGGTGACAGCCCAAAATACATGCATAATACATAATAATGGCTCCTACACACCGGCCCCATAATTGTTGGTGTGTAACTACAATTATCTCTTAAATTAATCAAAGGAGCCAAACAAGATGTGTATGTGCAATTTACCTTGAAATTAGTCCTTTTTATCCTCCAATAACAGACAAATTTTAGAAACAGGCCTATCCAATAATCCTGTTTTTGTCTTCAGCCGTACAGAACGAACCAGTCCTCGATGGTCAGAATATGTTTGAATGATCCTGCCTAACGACCAGGAACCACGTGGAGCACTTGGATCCATTATGATGATTACATCACCAACAGCAAAGTTTCTCTGTGGTTTCATCCATTTTTGTTGTTCTTGAAGCAGTGGAAGATACTCTCTTATCCATCTTTTCCCAAAAATATCAGACAAATATTGGACTTGTCGCCATCTACGTCTGATACACAAATCACTTTTCTCAAAAAGTCCTGGTGGAAGAAGTGGTTTTGATCTTAGCTGCAGAATATGATTAGGCGTGAGAGCTTCTAAGTCGTTTGGATCATCAGAGAGCTTTGTAATGGGGCGGTCATTAAGGATAGCTTCAGCTTCACAAAGAATTGTATGAAAGCTCTCATCATCCAAGGACTGTTGTCGAAGAGTGGAATACAACACTTTCTTTACAAGGCGAATTAGCCTCTCCCACACTCCTCCATGATGTGATGCAGCAGGGGAATTAAAGGTCCATTTTATTTCTTCTGAAAGGAAAGTACGCTGAATTTTGTCATGATCCAAAGTTCTCAAAGCATTCCTAAGTTCTCTTTCTGCTCCAACAAAATTTGTACCGTTATCAGATCTTAAATGCAGTACTTGTCCACGACGGCACATGAAACGGCGAATACAATTAATGCAGGAATCTGTATCCAGAGAATAGGCTACTTCAAGATGTATTGCTCGACTGGTCATACAGGTAAATAAAACTCCATACCTTTTTACAATACTACGACCTCTTTTCACATCAACAGGTCCAAAGTAGTCTACACCAGTATTAGAAAAAGGAGGCAAGTCCGGTATGATCCTTTCCCTTGGCAGATCAGACATCTTTTGTTCCCCAATTCTTCCTTGAAAACGTCGGCATGTGACACATTCAGATATTACCTTTCTACAAGCAGAGTTTGCATTAAGAATCCAATACTTTCTTCGGTTACACTTTATTTTGATAGTCCACTTTAGACATTCAACTAACTATAAATAACTTTGCAACTACATGTCAACTAACTTTCAATAATTTGCAACTATACGTCAACTAACTGACATTAGAGTATTAGTAGACTGTAAGGGTTGGGGTTAGGGAAGAGGTTTGGGTTAGTGGAATAAGTTGACATGCACCTGCAAAGATACTTATAGTCAGTTGAATATCTGTTGTGAAATCATCTCAATAAACTGTTAGTAGATATTAAGCAAACAGTCTACTAATTCTCTAAAGATTGGTACTTGATAAGTAGTTGCAAAGTTACTTATAGTTAGTAAAATGTCTAAAGTGGACTATCGAAATAAAGTGTTACCCTTTCTTCGTAATGTTGACAACATGTGGTTTCTTCCAGCATTACCCAGTTGTTTATGAACATTTTCCAAAATAAGTTTGGATACATGATGTACCTTTGGCAGAAAAAGAGGGTGTTTTGTCTCCTCAGGCATTGTAGCTTTGCAAAGTCTTCCGCCCACTCTCAGTAAACCATCCATAAATACTGGATCAAGCTTGTAGATGTTACTACTCCTTCGAACTACTGAAGTCCCACTTTGCAAGGAAGAAATTTCCTGTTTGAATGCTTCCTGTTGACAAAATCCAATAATTGCCATTTCTGCTTGAGAAAGATCTTCTGGTGTTAAACTCTGACCACAAAGACCAGTTCGGAACCTTTCCATTTCCTCTTTAACTTTGTCTTGGTTTACAGCAGAATCTTTTGTTCCAAAGGTAAATGAGGACTGAATCATTTTTTTGTGTTGTGTGAGCTTCAAAAGAATTTCTTTGTACTTTAGAATCCATGCCTCTGCACTCTTCAATTTCTTCCAATCAGAAAAGTAGTTCAGGAATCGATCAGTAGTGTTGTCAGAATCTTTGGAAATGGCAGCAACTACCAGTGTGTCCTTTTTCACCTCTGGATCATCTATTAATGATCGGTGGAAAGAAGATTGTGGCCATTCTTCAAAAGCGTCCAACAGAAATTCTGGACCCTGTATCCATCTCTTGGCTTTCAGGAAGTTTTCAATGGACATTCCCCTAGAGGCATCATCAGCAGGATTCAGCTTAGTTCCAATGTGTCTCCATTGCACAACATCTGTTGCATCCCTGATGACTGTCACTCTATTTGCCACAAATGTGTGAAATCTCTTGGCATTATTGGCAATGTACTTCAATACAGTTTGGCTGTCTGTCCAAAACACTGACTTGTCTAAATCCAGTTGAAGTTCTTTCTTGAGCATCTTGTCAATTCTGACTGCTAAGACAGCAGCTGTAAGTTCCATTCTTGGTATAGTTATTTGTTTTAGAGGAGCAACTCTGGATTTTCCAAGCATAAAAGAGAGTTTCACATTTTTGTATTCATCTTCCAGACGCAGGTAGGAAACTGTTCCATATCCACATTGGCTTGCATCTGAAAAGTGATGCAGTTGAGCATTCTTGACTTCTCCAAAATCCTTTGGCTTGATACATCTGTCAATTTTCACCATAGATAACTTACGGAGATCATGCAGCCACTCTGACCATTGACGTGAAAAAGACTGTGGCATTTCATCATCCCATCCAATGCTTCTTTTGCACAATTCCTGCAACAACAGCTTAGAAGGCAGTATTAGCGGTGCAAGAAATCCCAAAGGATCATAAATAGAACTGGTAATTGATAAAATGCCTCGTCTTGTATGTGGTCTTTCACTCACTGCAATCTTGAAAACAAATCCATCAGACTCAACACACCAATGCAACCCAAGTGCTCTTTCTACAGGCAGATTATCTTTATCCAGATTGAGATCCTTGGTTGATTTTGACAGATGTTCCTCTGGAATACTTGCTAATACCATACGGCTATTACTCATCCATTTGGATAGCTGGAATCCTCCTCAGGAACAGACTGTAGATAAATCTTTAACCATTTGAAGTGTCTCCTCTTCAGTGGGAACAGATATTAAACAATCATCCACATAGAAGTTATGCAGAATGCCATTCAAAACTTTGTATGAAAAACAAGTTTTGTAATCTTCAGCAAGTTTCCTCAAAGCAAAATTACTACAGCTTGGGGATGAAATGGCTCCAAACAGATGAACTTTCATTCTGTACTCCATCGGGCTTTGTGTGGTATCACCTTCAGGCCACCATAGAAAAAGAAGAAAATCCACATGTTTCTGCGATACTTTGACCTGGTGGAACATAGCCTGAATGTCTGCCATCAAAGTCACATGCTCTTGCCTGAACCTGGTCAACACACCCAACAATGTATTGGTAAGATTTGGTCCTTGCAACAATTGTGAATTTAGGGAACCTCCTTTGAAAACTGCGCTACAGTCAAATACAACTCTGATGGTCTTCTTTTTAGGATGGTATACCCCATGATGTGGGATATACCACACCTTTCCATCATCCTGATGTAACTGTTCTTGTGGCACTGCTTCAGCATAACCCTTGTCAATAACATCAGTAAGAAATGCAGTGTACTCACTTTGAAACTCCTGATTCCTATTGAACTTCCTTTTCAAGCTCATTAAACGTTGTTCAACAATGGATCTGTTATTAGGCATGATGACATCCTACTTCCTAAAGGGTAGATCAATACAATAATGACCATTTTCAGTGCAAATCGACTGATTCATTATCTCCATAAATCGTTGATCTTCTCCAGACATTTCAAAATCATCATCCAAAGCTTTCTCATTAAAATCATGATTGTACTGAGCCACTAATAACTCTTCTAGTTTGGCAACAGAGATCCTGTTAGCAGTGAAAGATTGAAAGCCAGTCCTTCGTCTATCATCTGCCTTTTTTACAAAACCATTAATGACCCACCCCAATAGGGTCTTAACAGCATAGGGTCCTTCACCTTCGCTATTAATGATCTCCCATGGTTCCAACAGCTTTGGAGCATTTGTACCAATCAACAATTCAACTTCAGCATCCAGTTTGGGAATCTTGACAGCATCCAAATATGCCCATTTCTTAAGATCTTCTTGGCCAAGCACATTTTTTTTACTAACAGGTAATGACTTTTGAGTAAAGACTTCTGGCAAATCCATGAATCTATCCTCAGACAATCCTGAAATCTCCAATCCAGCGATCACAGATGTATTTATCACATTTTCATGTCCCATTGTTCGAAGCAGTATACCCTTCTTTGTGCCAGACATTTTCAACCTTTGCATAAGCCCTTCTGTGCAAAAGGTGGCAGTACTCCCTGGATCCAAGAAAGCATATGTTGTTATTGTAAAGTCTCCAAGCTTAGACTTAACCTGAACTGGTACAATGGACAATGAACAATCTTGTTCTCCGGCCCCAGTATGAGCATAAGTTTGTAAACTAACAAGAGCATTACTCACTTGTTTTTCCTCAGAGTATTTATCCTTAGCTGAGATGTGTAGTATAGTAGGATGTCTCTGACTACATAGACTACAAGTCTGACGACTTGTGCAATCCTTGCTAACATGTCCAGATTTCAGACAAGCAAAGCAAATTCCATGATTTCTCAAAAAGTCAATCCTTTGTCTATGAGTCATTTTTTGAATCTGAGAACATTTTCCAAAACATGATTTTCTTTGCATGCATAGCAGCAAGATGAAGAGCCGTGTTGTGATGAATAAACTTTAGACTGAACTCCTTCAGCAGCATTGACAACAGCCACTGTAGCTGAGCTTCGGCCTTTTCCACTGTAAGGTACAGATTTGATTTTGGCTTTATGAGATACAGATGGTTGTGTATCTTTAATATCTCCAAAGAGAGGATCTGTGAGAATCTTAACTTGATGTTCAATAAAATTCACCAGGTCTGTAAACTTAACTCTACAACAATGTTGTTCTTGTAATTCACAAGCAATGGTTCTCCATTTTTCCCTGAGTCGGTAAGGCAATTTTAACATGATGTTTTTAAGGTTTGATGAAACATTAATCTCATCCATATATTGCATGTCTACCATCACATTGCAGTACCCTCTCAGAAATAAAGCATATGCTTGCAAACCATAAATGTCATCAGGCTTTATTGTAGGCCAGTTCAAAGCCTTTTCCATGTAGGCTGCTGTGATTTTCAACTCATGACCAAAGTGTTCCTTTAGCAAATTCTTGGCTTTAACAAATCCTTGTTGTGCTGACATATGCTGGCAGCTTCTAACCAGCTCCCTTGGTTGTCCTCTAGTGTACTGTTCGAGATAATACAAACAATCACGTGGATTTGTGATCTTTCTTTCAATGCCATGCTCAAATGCTTGAATAAATGCAGCAAACTGTAATGGATCTCCATCAAATATTGGAATTACTCGTGCAGGTAAAGAAGTTGAGTCCTTTTGATGAACAAGTTGAGCTGTTATATTTGCCTGTTGCTGCATGATGTTGTACAAGATATTTTGACCTGTATCATTTTGTGGCTGATGAGATTGTGGAGAACAAACTTGTGGTTGAGAATGAGAAATTGGATTATTATGTATAGCAGCTGTGCCATCTTGTATGTTTGTAGCTTGCTGTATGATAAAATTGTGCATTGCAACTTGAGAAGACGTTTCAGGCAATGCTACTTGAGAGTGTTGATTTAACAAGTGAGATTTTTTAGATTGTGAATCATTTGAAGGCCCCTTTAATCTGCTTCCAACATCACTGGACTTTAAAACTGCAAGTTTTGCATCATTGGCTGCTATTTTTGCATCCATCATTAATTGTTCCTTTTGCCTTTTAAGTCTTTCTCTTTGAATGTTAAGTTGTTCTTCCTACTCCTCCAAAGCATGTCTCCTTTCCATTGCAGCAGCATGTTGTAGTAATGCAGCCTTGTCTGCCATAGCCTTAATCCGTGCAGAAGAAGTTGAACTTGAAGTACTGGTTGAACCCTTTGATGATTTGCTGTGATGTGATTGTTTTGTAGACACATTTGAAATACTATCATCAGGTCCTATTTCACTACTGGTTGTAGATAAAGCATCACATGCTGGTTTTAATGATGTTTTGGTGTCGTTCAACCATTCTTTGATATCGTTGTAAAAGGTTAGATATTCAGCCATCTTAGAATTAAACCATTTGGTTTGTTTGTCAAACTCATCCTGTGGCATCGGCATTTCCACAACTGAATTATGTAATTCCACAGCCTCTTTGCAATTCTTGTCAAAGCCTTTAATTTGCTTTTCCACATTTGTTATGGTTTCACTTGTTACTTTGAGAGAAATAAGATCATTCACCTTGTGTTTAATTTTGCTTATTTGGTTCAACTTCAGTTTTCTAGCCCTTTGCAGTCAACTTTCTCATTCGTTTTTGCAACACATTTTCATCAACAACAGCTTCATCATTTGCATTTGCAACTTGCTCTGTAACAGCACTTATATCATCAACATCGGCAGCCATTTCAACGTCCAATTTTTCCTTTTCGTCCACAACTAACACCACATCCATCTCATAATATCAACACAGCAGGTCTCAGGTTTGAATCAAACTTCACTTCTTTCCAATGAAGCCTTTAAACAAATAAACAGCACCCACCGGCTTTCCTTGTGTCTGTTCTGTGTTCGCGTCGTAAAGTAAACTTCCTCAGAGCGAGCAGGATCCCTCTTATCCTTGATCACCTGTTTGCCGTTTATACGGAAATCCACTCCAATAGCGTTCCCGTAGCGTCCATACATGCGCCGCTCAACCATCCAGCAGAAACTCAGTTTTTACTTTTGTTGCAGCAACCAATTTGCTGTGGACTCAGTGGAGTTTAACTTGAGCTTTACGCACACAAAATCAGTCTTGTATAAACACGTTGATAATTTATTGAAAGATGAAACATTACATACTTGATGAAATGATGAGCCAACCACGGGTGCTAGCGTGTGTGAGTGTGGTAAAAACTGTTTGCGTTCCCTCCACCGAGTCTTCCTCATGTGATTGAAACACCTGTTTAAAAACCCTTTGTGCACATACTGCCCCCCACTGGTGACAGCCCAAAATACATGCACAATACATAATAATGGCTCCTACAGTTTTTAAAAGGTAACTTTTACTTGTGAAATTAGTAGAAAATAATAGAAATATATATACATAATGTGTGTGTGTATTTACATTATATTGAAAAGTAAACCTTATCATGGTTTTACTACAGAGAAAGTTACATTCCTCTTGAACATCCCCACAAGGCTCATTATTCAACTCTTTTGTTCCTCAGCTGTCAATCACTGATTATTCAGGAGCTTTCCCGCCTCCACGCATACAGCCTTTCCCAAGCAAAAGTGTCTTAGAAATTGTAAATCAATGTATTGCTTTAGGTGATTGAGTAGGCCATATGATTTTCACATCATTTTGAAGAAAAAACTCTAGACTACTAGATCCTAGTTTGAAAAGTCTTGGAAAAACATTTTTAGAATGAGTTTTGTGGACTTATATCAGTGACTTAAAAATTTTGCTTTTTCAAAAACCACGCATAAACATTTTTCTCTCAAAATTACAAACATGTACATACATGTTGATTATATGATATTGTAGCCCAGTTTGTGATGAACACAGTGTTATGAGACTTTTGCCATTAATATGTTTTAAGCAACTAAAAAATACGGTGGCCCTGAGGTGCAATTTTATTTACAAGATTTAAAACAAATTTACACGTTTTTTAACAAATTTACAAGTTTTTTAACAAATTTACAAGGTTTTTTTTAACAAATTTACAACTTTTTAAATAAATGTACAAGTTTTTCAACAAATTTACAATGAGTGAACACATTTACAAGTTTAACAAATTTACAAGTGTTTAAACAAATTTACAATGAGTGAATAAATGTACAAGTTTTTTTAAACAAATTTACAATGAGCAAACAAAATGACAAGTTTTTTTAACAAATTTACAATTTTTTAAATAAATGTACAAGTTTTTCAACAAATTTACAAGTGTTTAAACAAATTTACAATGAGCGAACAAAATTACATGTTGTAAAACAAATTTACGTTTATTACGGAAAGGGTAGGTACAATACGCTGACGTCACGCATCCGAGACTCCGGTCACGTGGGAAGAAACCCGGAAGTATTGCCGTGAATCACATGAGAGTTGCAAATGCGATGTTGTGTATTAGGCTGTACATCATATTAACGTAAAGAGAGTGATAATATATATCCTTTCATCTATTCCCGAGTGACTCAAAGGGATATTGGACCTTATTTTCAGGTAAGTGAAATAGTTTTAGTTAGCTAACGCTAGCTTTCCAAGTTGCACACGTTTCGGATGGCAGTTATCAAAATAATTCACTGACTTTCTCATTAGATTACAGACAACACGAGAGGGTGCTCCAAACTTTTTAATCAGGACTGCATTGTTTGTTCGCTCCCGGGGTTACATAGACTGAAAAGGGGAAGCGTGACGAGTTTGTTTACATGGTGCTGTAAACTCCAACTACAGGAGGACACTTCAGAGGAATCACAGGGATAACATGGTGTGATTTTTTTTGTCAAAACCAGAACTGACTTCCGAATCCACCTGGAACGCATTTACTTTGATGGAGACAAATGGAAGTCAGTAAAAATTAAGTTGGACTTGTTTTTTTAACTAATGGCTGCCCAACAGCTTATAAAGCCAGGAACAACACACACACACACACACACACACACACACACACACTTCTAACAAACATGTAACGCACACATTAGAGACGTGTTAAGTAAATAACTGTACATTATTAGAACAACTATTTTACATTAAAGAAACTGCATTTCACTCATTGTTCAAAATATAGTTTTATTTATAAATGAAGTATGAAAAAAATATATATGTACATTTTTAGAACCAATCATATTTACATTAAAAGCCAATGGGTACTAATACACTTTTTTACACAGGGCCATGTAGTTTAGATTTTTTTTCCCTTAATAATAAAAGCCTTCATTTAAAAACTGCATGATGTGTTCACTTGTGTTATCTTCTTTGACTAATATTTACATTTGTTTGATGATCTGAAACATAAAAGTGTGACATAAATATGCAATAACATGAGAAATCTGGATGGGGCTAACACTTTTTCACACCACTGTTTATAAATTTGTTCCAATGTATATTTTCTATTTACTGTACAAATTGTAATAGTAAAGCAAAGTAAAAACATTTAAATGAAAAAAGTCTGTTTTTGGGATTAAAGGAATTTTTCACCCAATATATAGATGCATTTGCTTTTTCATTGGAACAGATTTGGAGAAATTCAGCATTACATTGCTTACAATTGGATCCTCTGCAGTGAATGGGTGCCGTGAGAATGAGAGTCCAAACTTTGCACCTCTTGTGAAGTGAAAAGATGTTTGGACATTAGCCCATGTTATGCATATTCGACTGACTGTTGCCTTGGACAGATTAAAAGTCCTGTTTTTCCTGTGTTTTTAAACTATGATTGTGTTTATGGTGTGCAATATAGCGTGTGTTCATGTTTTGTGTGTAAAAAAACACAGTATTTTTCACATAATTACTTATCTCTATAGCACTGTTTTCACTGTCCTAAAATCGGGCAGATTTCTTCCTTGTTCTATGAAGTCCCTCCTTCAGAAATATATATCGAGTTTTGATTGTGTAGTAGTTTGTTTAGTGTGTTGTGATTTAACAGCAACTTAACTTAGCAGAGCCATTTGAGCTTTGCTTGCGACTGACGTATTCCTGTGGGTGAGAGTTAGTAAAAAAAAACTCTTCTTTGGATGTCATTCAATCGGGAAGTAGAGGGCTGTAGTCCAAACCGTCCGTTTGCTGTATGCTTTAAAAGGGAAATTCTATTAAAGAAAATATATCGCTTGGCATTGAATTTTGAGCTTTATAATTTACAGGTATTATTTATGCTCTAACAGCAACATTACACACTAACTAAAGTTTAAAAAATGGGATCAGGAAAAACGGGACCTTTAAACCTTACAGCTAAATCTGCGGAAAGAAGCCCCTGCCTCATACAGCAGAGAAACTAGAAAAACTGATCCAGGACAAAAATGTTGCGAGCATGATGTTGTGCTCTTCCATAATAGGAGATGTTTCCAGGTAATCATGGTCTTGCAATGCCCCCAAACCACTGTTAGATCTGTGTATTGAGAAAGAGGAGAAAATTGCATGTAAAAAAAGAAAGATCAAGGAGGTCATAAGATTTATTTACAAGTTTTAATTTTCATCAATGAATTGCTTAATTTTTTTCTCACTCTTCTCTTGTGTTCTGATCAGGAAAAAAATGGTGGTCCTCCTCTTCTTCCTTTAGTGTTTCAACATCACAGACACTGGAAATTAACATAATCATGATTTCAGTCTTGGCTATCTATCTATCTATCTGACATAAATGTCAGTTTGCTTAGGCACCATTCGAGTATTTGTAATATGATAAAACATTACAGTACTATCACATTTAGAGAGGATTAAATGAAAATATAATTCATAGTATAAATTTTGGTAATTTTAACAAATCGTCTCATTACATAAAATCTTAATCTTTTAAAGATTATTCAGATTATATCATCGAACAAGTTAACGCACCCTTGATTCCTCTGAAGTGTCCTCCTGGGTTGGAGTTTACAGCACCATGTAAACAAACTCGTCACGCTTCCCCGTTTCAGTCTATGTAACCCCGGGAGCGAACAAACAATGCAGTCCTGATTAAAAAGTTTGGAGCACCCTCTCATGTTGTCTGTAATCTAATGAGAAAGTCAGTGAATTATTTTGATAACTGCCATCCGAAACGTGTGCAACTTGGAAAGCTAGCGTTAGCTAACTAAAGCTATTTCACTTACCTGAAAATAAGGTCCAATATCCCTTTGAGTCACTCGGGAATAGATGAAAGGATATATATATTATCACTCTCTTTACGTTAATATGATGTACAGCCTAATACACAACATCGCATTTGCAACTCTCATGTGATTCACGGCGATACTTCCGGGTTTCTTCCCACGTGACCGGAGTCCCGGATGCGTGACGTCAGCGTATTGTACCTACCCTTTCCGTAATAAACGTAAATTTGTTTTACAACATGTAATTTTGTTCGCTCATTGTAAATTTGTTTAAACACATGTAAATTTGTTGAAAAACTTGTACATTTATTTAAAAAATTGTAAATTTGTTAAAAAAAAACTTGTAAATTTGTTAAAAAAAAACTTGTAAATTTGTTAAAAAACTTGTAAATTTGTTTAAAATCTTGTAAATAAAATTGCACCTCAGGGCCACTGTAAAAAAAGCACAAATGTCAGTGCATGTCAAAACTTCCCCAGGGCCCTAAAAACCCCTTAGACCCCAGAGGGTTAAAACACTAAAGCAAAACATTAAAACATTACCATGTTTAAAAAACTTATTTGGGTAAATGTATCTAGATTATCCTTTATATATAATAAAATCAATTATTAAACCAAGCATTTACGCTGTAATGTTTGTGTGGGATTTTTAATGTACAGTGACGAACTCTGTCAGATGGTGCACAAACATAGGCGCGCTGAAAGAGAGATTCTCATTATAAAACAGATTCTTCAACAAGATTTTAAGCCCATTATGTGTTTTTACAGAACTTAAGAAGAGATAAAATACAGACTAAAATCAGCTTTTTTGACACACAGTGATGAAAATGCGGTTGAAGTGGTTGCCATTTATACTCATGCCGGAGCCTGAAGAAACAGCACTCTCCACTCCATTCCATGCCGTCCCGCGACTCCCTCCCCTCCGTGTTCGTCGATCAGGTTTAATGCATGCGCAGCGTGTTTAGTAACAATAACAGTAACAATAACATGTAAACGTGTGTGTGTGTGTGAGTGTGTGTCGGCACGCAACGCTCTCTGTTCAATATTCCGCTCGTTGTTTGCGCTGCACATTCTGCTTTGTTCGTTAACGGCACATAACGTTAAGTAACATTGTTTGAAATTTAACTCGTCCAGTCGGACAACTAATTTTCTCTTACACTTGTCCTACAAAAAAATCCACTGGTCATATCCTGTAGGGGGCGTCCCATACTACATAAACAGTTAAAATGGACCAATATTACAGCAGCATAACTAAGAAATAAGCAATTATTTTTTAACTTTTAATGCCTTTAGAAATTGCATTTTTTACTAGTAGAAAAAATGGACGGTCATATCCTGTAGGGGGCATCCTACAGTATACTACATACACAGTTAAAATGGACCTATATTACAGCATAGTTTTGGAGAAACAGTTGGTTTTATTTTTTAAATGACCATAGAAATTACATTTCTTATAAGTAGAACAAATGGACGGTCATATCCTGTAGGGGGTTTCCTATACTACATACACAGTTAAAATGGACCAATAGTACAGCATAGTTTTGGAGAAACAGTTGATTTTCTTCTTTAAATGACCATAGAAATGACATTTCCAATGCATTTACAAAGTGTACTTAAATTAAGTGTATATTCCCTTTGCAAAACAAACATAAGTGACATATTTTAATATTAGAAAAAATGAATGGTCATATCCTGTAGGGGGCGCCCTGCAGTTGTTGGTCGTTCTGCCTTTGAAGTCTAGACATGCCAAATTTAAGTTACATGGAATAATAAGAAGAAGCTTTTTGATTTCCTGATAATGCTGCAAACACACCAATAATAGTTCATACCAGGATAGGATTTGTTCCCGAAGTCTTGGTCTCCAAAGTTTTTGTTTTATCTTCTGAGGTTGAGCATTCTTCCCCTACGTCCTAAACAAGCCACATTAAATTACAATAAGATGTGTTTCTAAAATTCCTGTGCACGAAAATAACCCTTCTCTATTATCTGGATTATGGTCACAAAATGTACATAAATAACTTCCTACCTTTAAACCTTCAGCAGATGTTTGTAGCAGTGGTTCTGCTTTATTGGTCTTACTTTTTGGCTACATTAAAAACAACAGCAACAACACCATACATAACAAACATAAAAGTAAAAATGTTTTCTGTAATTTTCCCGGACAGGGTTTATATTAATCCAGGACTAAGCTTAAAATAGTTTTTTACAAACACACCTTACAAAAAACATTAATGGTGTGCATGTTAAGACAAAACAAGGGCACTGATGTATGTTAAGATAATTGCAGTGCCAGCTGTTTTCATTTAAAACAGCTTAAACGTGCATTTAAGTCTTGGACTAGACTTAAGCTCTGTGCGGAAAACCACCCCAATAGTTATAAGAGTTTTATAGAATACCGTTTTGGCTGTCTTGAATGGGAACAGCTTTTTGAGTGGTGATACATAGATTCCTTTCCTGTTACGGTACATTCACACGGGGCGTAAGCGTTAACGCTTAACGGAAGGCTTGTCTGAAGCGTGGCCAACAGCCAATCACTGTGGCCGCAACACAAGCTCCGGTCTTCCATAACCGTAATTGGCTGGCTCTGCCTAGGTTATTTGCATAAGGCGATATGATTGGCTGACGCACGCGGTGCCGCTTGAAAAGTTGAGAAATGTTCAACTTCTGCCGCGAGCAACCGCACTGACGAGGCGCCGACGGATCCACAATTCAGTTCGCCAACACTTGACGTCTCCCATTAAAAGTGAATGGGAAGCGTCAACGCTTACGCCCCGTGTGAATGCGCCGTTAGGCTTTCTTTGTCTCCACTGCTCAACATTTACTCTGTGTCTTAAAATATTATTAGAAATTTTTTTTTTAAATTTAAGTGGATGAAAGTAATAATATTACTGAGAAACATTTGCAGACATTGTTTTCCTTGCGGAGTCAGAGAATTCCTTTAGTTGAGCGTTATGTGACTTCTTATAAATTTCAACGAAGTCGTCAAGTCTTGTCAGACGACGTCTTTGAAATCTAATTTTTTTTTAGATCCCATTGACTTTTTTCCATTATTCCCTGTGTTTTATTGTCCCCTGTGTAGTTCTGTTAAATCACAAAAAAATTCAACGTTTTTAAAGTTATCTCTTGCCAACAGTAACAAATGTAATGTACTACACGCCATGTATGTATAAAGTATTATCAGACACCTACCTGTGTGCTCAACTGGCTGCAACACATAAACTTTCTGGACAAAACATTGTAGGCTGGTCCTTTTCCATGGCGGGAGAGATCACCTATGCAGTACTAAACAATTAAAGTAATATTAAAAAATATTTAAAGGTGATTTGCTCAGTATTTAGATTTTAGTTGTATCTCGACTTTACCGACATAACAATTTAAATCTACCATCTGTGACATGATATAACTCAATCACACAATACTTTGCTTACCTAGCATGAGACCAGACCATAGGTGCTTGTGGTAGGAAATATTTCCCTTGTGAAAAAAAAGTGTGCTTAAGTGTATTGAAAGCATACTTTTTGTGTGCTTAAAATAATAAAAATATACTTTTTGAGAAGTGCATTTGCTGATAATATAATATAATTAAAATTAAAGACAACTTAAGTGTACTTAAAGAGAATGCACTTTAATGCCAGTATTTATTAATAGATTTAAGTGCACTTTTTAAAAATGCACTTTGTAATAATATGTTATTAATTATAACTTTAAAAAAGTACACTTTCTTCACAATATTTATAAACACATTTTAGTGCACTTTTAAAAATGCACTTTGTAATAATGTCTAATTAAGCTTAACTTAAAGTAAGTACACTTTCATCATAATATTTATAAACACACTTAAGTGCACTTTTTACAAATGTACTTTGTAATTATATTTTATTAATTTTAACTTATACTAAGTACACTTTCATCACAATATTTATAAACACATTTTAGTGTACTTTTAAAAATGCACTTTGTAATAATGTCTAATTAAGCTTAACTTAAAGTAAGTACACTTTCATCACAATATTTATAAACACATTTTAATGCACTTATAAAAATGCACTTTGTAATAATGTCTAATTAAGCTTAACTTAAAGTAAGTACACTTTCATCACAATATTTCTTAACACACTTAAGTACGCATTTTACAAATGCACTTTGTATTAATGTCTAATTAAGTTTTACTTAAAGAAGGTACACTTTCATCATAATATTTATAAACACACTTAAATGCACTTTTTAATAATGTCAAACTAAATGTTACTTAAAGAAAGTATAGTTTTATGACAATATATGCACTTTGTTATAATGTCTAATTAAGTTTTACTTGAAGTACACTTTCATGACAATTTAAATGCACTTTTTAAAAATGTTTACTTAAGTTTTTCTTAAACATACATTTTAAACCATTATAATTTTATAGTGTGTATTGACAAATATACTAAAATAATAATTTTAATAGAAAACATGGAAAATAATAAATTTTTATTTCAAATAAAGTGTGTTGTCCAAAATTATTTTGTTACTGTATTTCAAATGTGTTAAGTCAATGTTGTTCTAAGTCCATTAAACCCACATTTAATTGCATTAATTGCGAGCAAAGTTAAACAAATCTAAACAAAATTAATTTACATTTAAATTCAGTTAAAATACATTTAATTTAAATTAGATGAGACTATAAAAATTATTGTCTTTTAGGTGAATGAGTCAAATTTTGTGAACTCACAGAGTCTAACAACACAATGTGTTGTATATCTGTAAACAAAATCATTTCTAAATCACAAAGCACACGGCATAGTTGGTTGATATGTAATTTTTTTTAATGATCTCAGTACTTACATGTGTTATCATACACTTATTCCTTTATTATTTACAATGAGTATATACAGCACAATTTTACAAAGGATTATTATAACATTTCTATTCAGTCAAAGAAACTATTTAGCTTGTCAAGTCTTCATTCTCACAAAAAGCATTTTTCTGATGGTGTAATTTAAATCTAGTTGTATGGTATTTTCACCCAATTCAGCTATACTCTACAAACCCTTCAGTCCCTTTCTACATTATTTGGGAGAGGTATAACAAATGTGCAGTCCTGTATTTTTACCATTACACATTTTCTTTTAAATGAGTCAGTGTTCACAGCATACACATGACAGTTTTCAGACACCTCATACACAAACTTGGATGAGATGTTCAATTGAATGTCCCTACACAATGGTCTTCTTGACTTTACAAGATTCTGCACAACTACACAGCATTTTTTTCCACCATCACTGTCTGAAGCACTGGTGACAGTTTCGTAAGAAACTAAGCTCAAGACTTTACAAAATGTTCCATCTTTTAATTCTGCAATAGAATTATTTCTTTTCTTTAATCTGCTGTTAGCTTCTGCATGATACAGTGCCTCACCAATTATGAAACGAGTGTAGGATTTACAGTTACACACTATACCACCATTCAATTCTTCTATGGCAAAGACGTGTGATGGACTTACAGTTTCAGAATGAGGACCAAACACAGTGACATTTCCAGTCAGATTTTTCGCTTTACAACTCAAGGAATTACTATTTAGAAGTTGGGAGAAGAGGTCTTTTAGATTATCATCTGTATTGACTAAACATTTTTCCACCCTTTTTCGCAGACTCTTCCATCTAAGGAATGTCTTCACCATTTGAACAGGGACATGAGTAGTCCCATGGAAGTACTTTAATAAAGTACCATTGAAAGACTCAAATGAAAATGTTGATGTTGCCCACAAGGGACCCCAGTTCTTAACACTGGCTGCAAGGTGTGTCAACAGGTGTACATTGAATGACACATTCTTAATACCATACAGCACCTCAAACTGAATAACAAACTTCTTCAGTGCTATTTCTGCTACACTGACTTCACAAAGTTTCACCTGCTGTTGAAGAAGTATATGCAAAGCAAAAACTAAAAGAAACAGGTGGTTCCAAAACTTCTTCTTTAGAACACCATTTAGAATAGGCAAAGAATAAAAAAGAAGAAATGACCGCCATTCTGATGCTTTCCAGTATTTCCTGTCTTGTAGTGACCTGGGTGTTCTTGTTATCTCTACCGGGGGTTTTATAGCCAGCAGTTCTTGGTCAATAATGTCTGCTTTCGTGCCTATGTACCACTCTTTGTTGTGATTATTGGAGTCCAGCCACAGAGTTGCTAGTTGTCGAGTGACACCAAGACAAACACTGTGCTGATATTCTGGTACAAAACCATTAATTATCTGAAACTTTTCTAGTCTCATCAATTCTGTTGGGCCTTTTACACCCTTGACTGGCAGTTGTACGGTAGCTGCCATAGCATGGTTGTAATGTTCTGTTTCAGATCGGAGAAGAGGCTCTGGTCTTCTGTATGGATAAGGACCTCCACCTATATGATAGCAGAAATCACACCCATATTGTCCATTGAATTGTTTTGTGTTTCTTAGGAGTGGGCGGGCAACTGAGTCAGAGCTACAAATTAGTGCATACACCTTAGAAATATGCTCTACATTTTGTGAATCTTTCCAAATGAACCCTTCCCTCTCAAGAGAACACAGCTCATTCACAAAAGGGGTTAGCAGAACAGACATGATTGGTTTCTTTTCACCAAACCAAATACATGGCAAACAGATGTTGTTTTTTCTGTCCGCTGGCCCTAGTTCTATTACCTGACATTGAACAGGCCACACCTGGTAATTTGAGCTTCTGAAAATGGGAATTCCATCACAATTCCACAGTAAGCTTATGTCACAATCACCTAATTGCCCATTTTCTCTCAATTTTCTATATTCAGCTCCACACTGTATGTCATTTATTACATCTTTCTCAGCTGTAGTGTGCCTTGACAAAGTTAAACTTGGATTTTCAAGAATGTCTTTGAGCTGTGATGACAAGCTCAATACTAGAAAAAATGAGCCATTTTTCAGATTAGCATCTGCATCAAATGCTGCCTTACAGACAACACAATGCATCAGGCTTTTCTCTCTTGTTCCTAAGTAGTTACAACATGACACACAGTAAAAATGAGGTTCATAATGACCAAACTCACCATATGATTTGTTAAACAAGTATACAGTTTCCGGTACCAATCCTGGAAAATGTTCATTAAAAATTTTCAGAAGATGTTCTAAGGCAACTCCTGTTAGATTATGTCGTAACACATATGACATCAACAGCAGCAAACTCTGGCCTTTGGTAAGAGATGATCCAGGATACAGCAACTCATCACTGTTATACGGCTCCTAAAAAGGACATGCACAGATTTTTAGGTATTTATTTTTTCACGTTTATATTAATAGCATACCTTACATTAGTAAAATAATTTTATGTAAATTTTCTTATAAAAAAAATCAATGTATATATATATATATATATATATATATATATATATATATATATAAAACGGTTAGTTCCAATCCTTGATTCTGATTGGTCAATAGGTATGCTTTATTCACAATAAAACACTGCTATGACCGCTTCACCCAACGGTTCTATTTAATATCACTGCGCCCTTAGCAACACCCTTAGCAACACATAAACATATAATGAGACAAAGTCTGAGAACAGTTAGTTGTTTTTATTCGAGCTTTCATGTTGTTGTTCGCAGTCAGGGACTATTTTTTCTAGCGGAAGGAATGCTTTTATTGATTTAACTTCATGAAAGTTGCACTAATTTTTTTTAACTTTAATATTGTGTACCGTTTTATAAAAGCAATATTGAATAAGGTACTCGAGGCAAGTGCTGTATCGTGCCGTATACAGCACAGCCTCTTGTACCTTATTGCTTAAGTATATGTGTGTGTGTGTGTGTGTGTGTGTGTGTGTGTGTGCGCGCGCGCGCGCGTGTGTTATTGTTTTTTTTTCTGGCAGATTTTCATGCTTAATTTGATCTGCTGTGGGGCAGAATGGTTTGTTGATTTGATTCATAGTTACAGGAATTATGGATTTGATCAAACAATACCTTAAAATAGCCAATAAGACATTTCCAGAATATGATTTAACTTTAGTGGGGGTTTTTTGACAGTGTCTCTATAATCAATGCATTTACCTGTGATTTGCTGCTTTGAAACTCTACAACTCTATCTGGAAGTCTCTGGGTGGCATCAGACAGGGTCTCCTCATAGTGACGCTTAGTTAAGGTTGTCTGTATGATAAAAAAACACAAATTAAACAAATGTCTATTATATTTTTGAATTAACATAAAAACACACATTAATGGCAGTCTGGTGGTCACTGTTGATTTGTAGTAAACCGTATGACTGTTTAGGTATTTCAGTACATTAAAGGAACGTTACAAAAGGACTTTAAACCAAAATAATAACTCAGGAGTTGCCACTGAAGACATTCACAGAATTTACAGTTTCAAGAAAACATATGTATGCGAACTTACACACACATGTTGGTTCACTATATAACATCTACCAGTAAAGGTACCCATAATGGATACTTGCAAAACACTATTTAATTAAAATCCTGTTTTGGTTGATTTAGAAGCCTTTTTACATGCTTATGACCAGTAATATGCGCTCAGAATATTGTTTATCATCATACTTCTCTATATATGTAAAGACATTTGTCCCTCAAAAGTGTAGTGACACAAATACAAACACACAAATGGCAATCATGTCACAATACCTGCAATGTGCTGCTGTTACTATTCTATTGTGTTTTGTCAATAATTCACAACTTTAAACATGCATTGATGGGTATTTGTGTCACTGTAAACCGATGTGGTCCGTCACATGTGTGTAATAGTACCTGTGATGTGTTGCTTTCCAACGGCTCGGGTTGCTCATTCATAGGATCAATCTGGGAGAAATTCTCCTCGTAGCTTGCATCAAGTAAGGTTGTCTGTATTATCGTATATTTTGAAAAATATATAAAATTAGCAATGTATAAATTTGGCAAAGTTTATACAATTAGATTTTTGTTGATATTTCACAACTTTGAACATGCTTTGATATTGATATAATTGTAAACTGATGTGGTCCATCACATGTGTGTAATAGTACCTGTGATGTGTTGCTTTCCAACGGCTCGGGTTGCTCATTCATAGGATCAATCTGGGAGAAATTCTCCTCGTAGCTTGCATCAAGTAAGGTTGTCTATATTATCGTATATTTTGAAAAATATATAAAATTAGCAATGTATAAATTTGGCAAAGTTTATACAATTAGATTTTTGTTGATATTTCACAACTTTGAACATGCTTTGATATTGATATAATTGTAAACTGATGTGGTCCATCACATGTGTGTAATAGTACCTGTGATGTGTTGCTTTCCAACGCCTCGGGTTGCTCATTCATAGGATCAATCTGGGAGAAATTCTCCTCGTAGCTTGCATCAAGTAAGGTTGTCTATATTATCGTATATTTTGAAAAATATATAAAATTAGCAATGTATAGATTTGGCAAAGTTTATACAATTAGATTTTTGTTGATATTTCACAACTTTGAACATGTTTTGATATTGATATCATTGTAAATTGATGTGGCCCATAACATGTGTGTAATATTACCTGTGATGTGTTACTTTCCAATGGCTCGGGTTGCTCATGCATAGGATCAATCTGAGGGAAATTCTCCTCGTAGCTTGCATCAAGTAAGGTTGCCTGTATGATCGTATATATGAAAATGTCAATAATGGTGTCCACTCTGATAATATATACTTGTGTTTTTCTTATGTGGTCTTCTGCAATGAGGGTAAAAATCCATCCAAAAGATTATACTAAATTGCTTCTGATGTCAACACATCTAACTTCAAAGTTAAACTAAAGATATGGATACCTTTTCAAGACAATAAATGCAAAAGCTCATTCCAAAATCTTACATGGATTACATGTCAAAAGGTGAGACATCTAAGGATATTTAAAATAATTATGTTAAACTACATAAGGGATTTTTAAAATTGGAAGCATAAGTTACTCACCTGTAGCACTGGCTTTCTACATGAGGTAAGGGTAGCCTCATTGTGAAGTGACTGATTTAGGACCTTAGACAAAAATTAAATAACATTATTACATTGTACATCACTATTGAATGTATAAGTTAAATGTAAAACTTATTTGTGTTTATGTACGTGTCTTTAAACTCATTTTGTATCATTTTATAAATGAAAGTAAAATTTTTGCATTGTTTGTGAACCAGCAATAACAGCAAAAGCGGGCATATACATATAAAAAAGAAACAAATTCTTACCTTTGACTGTGTGCAGATAAGGTCTGGACATACAGTATGTTCTCTTTATCTAAGAAATGTTTATAGGTGCTTCTATTTGGAACCTGACATATTAAATGAGATATGTGTCAGTTACATAGCCTCTTTAAATATCATTAATATTAAGTAAAATAAATATTAATAAATATAAATATTATAAATATTAAGGAAACCCATTTAGCTTTATAAAGGTAAAAATAATATAATTAAAATTCATCAACAACATCAATAATAATAATAATAATAATAATAATTACTTGCCTTTTTTTTCCTATACTTGTTTGCCCTTGGTTCAGAGTCATCGTTGCTTATATATGTTTTATACTTCCTTTTTGTACGATTCATGATGACTTCTAACTTAACGATTGGTAAATTCTCCTTAAATATCTCTGCATTGGCCCGAATTTCCCGGTCAAATTTTGAATACAAACAGCCAATGACGTGAAGGCGCATGCGCGATCGCGCGTAATTGGTCCAATTGAGAATCACCATAACAGCTAACCTAACGAGTCGTCGACGAACATCTGTGCAGGACAGTGTGCATTTGCATCCTGGCTGACGCATTAAGGTAAATGTTACTAAAATATTGACATATGTTTTGATAAAACGATGAATGCAAAAGAAGAAAACGTCCGTTCTTCGATTTCTGTTGAGTTGTAACATACATTTATTTGCACTATATTTTTCTTAAACAAGGTAACTTCGACTTGATCAGCAACTTGTGTGACCCTTAAAGGATTGACTGAAGATGAAAACTCGAGGAAAGGAAAGGTCAAACGCTTTAATATTATATTTGTTTATATGGATGCACCCCCTCCCCATTTATCCGTGTAACGTTAATGATTAATGTGTAACGTTAACTGTTTTATGTGAAAAGACTTCAGAACTTGGATAAAAAACATATCCTATTAAAAAGTAACATTACAGTTTAACTAAATTTCAAACGTTTTTATGAGTGCTGAATTTTATTTCTGTTTTAAAATGTGTTACGTTTTTTTCAAAAGTCTATTTCATTGTCTTATAACACATAATATGCATATGACCACCTACTGGCGTATTTATGTAAAAATAAAGAAATGGTCTCTGAACGAATCAGTGAACAAATCTGAACGAATCATTTTGGTGAACGAACTGAAAATGAACGAGTCACTAAGATGAACGAAAATTTCCATCACTAATGCACGACCGCCACCGTTGATCTGAAACATATCGGGTTTAGTATCTTTGGAAAGCTCTGTTTATCCTGCATGACGCTTTGTGATTCAAATATAAACTCTTCCTTTGAATCAGCAACCAATCGTAAAAGTTCAAGGTTGAGTCTAGGGTGAGAGCGCAATATCATTGGCTGTGTTTCAATGCTGTTTTCTCAAAATTACTTTTCTCTCCCACTCTTAACACAAACTCTCCACTTCAGAAGCACTTACATACAGCAAACAAGGAACATAGAAATACGCATGTTAAATGTTATGAAATAAGTGATTACGTAAATGTAAAGTGCACTACTAACTCAGTAATCTGATACTGTGTTCCAGATGTGTGATTTAAATACCCTGTTTAACTTACTTGTTAACTTCTTCTAATTGTAAAGGTTCTCTTTAAAACCTCACGCATGGAAGCCGCTGGATTACGAGCTAATCCAAAGAAATCAGCAAAGGTATGTGCATTTGTGCATAAAGTTAATTTGAAATAAAAACATCCTAAAGCATTCTATTCTAAAGACATCTGGCATTGCCGAATTGTAAAGATTTTGAAATCTAAATTTTTCTTAATTGGTCTTCAGAAACTATTACTAAAAGCAACAACCTTAGAGGTTCACCCTACTAAATAAGTCAGATGTAGGAAAGCTGTTTAATTAGATACATTAAGTGACGTCGCATCTGACGCACAGAAGCCAATGGCACATGTTGCTATGCTTAGTGACACATCTGGAATTCATTGGCATGTGCCACCGACATTTTCGCAACACACTGACATGACACCTGAATAACACTGAGTGAATAACAACCATATGTTGTGACACTTCCACTAGTGACTGACAGACGAGCAGCTTTACTGACAAAATTGTGACACTAGTTCTAAAAAATAGCCTAATTTTGTGATATTTTAAATTAAACGCATTAAAGTCATTAATATTTGTTGTAAACATGTTATCCATTCCACATATGTTACTGTAAAACTTCATTTTAACATGCAGCATCATGTAAAACTAAAGGTTTACTGTGACTCAGTGTCATTGAGATGTCAGTGGCACATGGCAATGAAATCCGGTGTCACTAAGCATAGCAACATGTACCATTGGCTTCTGTGCATCAGTTGCCACATCACTTAATGTTAATACAGCTAGTTGTTACCTATCTAGTCAACTAAAATATAAATAAATCCATCTCTTTTGATTAATAGACAGGCAATATCCATTTATAATCTTTTGTTTGTTTACTAATAGGCTATATATACTTTTTTTGTTTAATATTATTATACTTTTTTTACAGACACTTGAATTGACTGATTCAACTCCAAAGCAACCGCAACAGAGAGATTTAACAAGAGCTGTAATTATTATCATTATTATTATTATTATTATTAATATACTTTATTTAACCAGCTGAATGTAAGAGACTTGTATCACAGGATTATGTCACAATGATAGAGATTAACTGTTTCCATACAATGGCTGTAGATAGTGCTTTAACTTAAAACTTGAAAAGGGTACACAGAGGTGTGACAGCTTTTGCATTTCTGGATGAAGGACATTCTTATATTGATTGTAATCACAAAATTCTTACTTTGTAGTGATAGATTGTCTTGAAATGTTGACCATGACACTGTCCTGTGCTAAGACCCTGACAAAACAGGCAGCCACACACATGGTTGATGCCCTGAAGGAGGACCTGAGAAAACAAAAAGTACCTGATCCTAACACGGCCCCACCACTTTACGAGTCAGACTCAGACTCTGACGCGACAGCCATTGATGCAGAATCCTCTACCATGCTAGCCTGGCTGCCAGCCGATCTTAGCCCCGCCCACAACATTTTGAGAACGGGAAGATCGGTCTGGAGTTTCTTCGTTGAGGAGCTACTATGCTAGACCCAAAGCTGGTCGAACCAATCAAAATGTCAGGGCGGGCTTTATACGATGATGGACAGATGATCAACAGTAACGCAATGAATCACGTCACCAAAGAGCGCGTGTGTTTAATCTGTTTAACGAAATGGCTGCTGCTGTAGAATTCAGATGTGTGGATTCTGACATTGAGTCTGTTCTAAAAGATATCGACAGAGCATTGATTTTAAAAGAGTAACAGAGAATCCTCTTTTAGAATCCTCAAGAAATTGGTATCACAGCGATGCAACTCGGCGTGCATGACAAGATGGATATAATTAGCGGTCGTCGCCAGCTTCTTTTCGGAAGCCCGGAATCGTGGTTGCTGAATAAGTGGAGGGACTTGCTAGGCTCCAATATTTTCAAGCCAACGTAATGGGTATCGTCATGGATGAAGTTCACCTAACGTACAAATGGTAAGAGATAGTCTTACTGTATGACTTGGTAAATACTTAATGTTGTGATATAAACGAAATGTTGTAAACATAGTAGGTGTTGATGTACGTTCGCTAACTCAGACTTAGTATAATCACAATGTTAGTGTCATTGTAGCGAAATAACTAGCAGTTCGGTCAGGCTGCAAAAGACGTAATTTCAACATACTCCGTTGCTCTGATTGGTCATAGGTCTATCCAATTGAGTGCAGAGGCATTTTTCGGTTGAGACACGCCTCATAATTATAGCTCAATGGAGCGGTATCAGACTCAAATTCTGACTAGAATTGAGTATGGCAACGTCAGGCTACTACCATGCAGGAACCACCCAGAAATGTAAGTGTTGCAATAAATAATATAAAAATAATTATTTTATATTAAACACAATGCTGAAATCTCTTTCTCTTACAGCTTGAAACAGAAAGTGAAGATGATAGCTCATCAAAAGAGACACCAAAGCTTGACAATGAAATTCTCAGTGCATTGAAAGGTATTTATGATGAAGTGTAGTTTGTTTTGTAGTTGACAAAGACATAAGTTATATATAATTTTCATTATGTTTGTATCACTAGAGTTGCCAAAGGTGGTAAAAACACTGAAAGATATAGTGGCGACCATGAAGGTGGCTCCAGCCTCATCAAGTGAAGTGCAACATGCAGAAGTCGTATCACCACCAGCAGAAATGGTATAGATACATGCACAGATATGTTTCTCATGTTAAAGGGATACTCCATCGTTTTGTCATACTAAACTTTATTATTACCTTAACTAGGAATAGTTGATACATACCTCTATCATGTTAGTGCGTGCACTTAATCGCCTGTTTTATATAAGGAAAACGTTGATGTGTTTGGTAGGGGTGTGACGAGATCTCGTGCGACGAGATCTCGCGAGATTAAATATGTATTGCGAGATCTCGCGAGATTAAGTGTGTCTCGCGAGATTTCTTGTGTAGGTGAAATTCTGGCCGTTTCTCAAATAAAAGACTGCATCCTTCGGAGGTCGCATTTTTAAACTGCATTTACTTCATAAAGACTGTCTTATTAGAGACTACTAACAATTATAAAGTTTACTAATAATTTAGTTAATCGCAAATTGTTGTAATATGCTCACGACTTGCGAATGTAATGCTCAGTTAATGATCTGAAATAAACCTAAATGACGTATGCAGCCTGCATATGCGACCTCCGGAGGTTGCAGCTTTCTGTTTGACCCTTTTAGGTGCCAGTTACACCAAAAGCGTTTATGGCAGTTGCAGGCGCCTTTTTTAAATGATATTCTATGGGCATGGAGCATTTGCGCGCTGTTTATGCGCGCTGAGCGCCTTGCGGTTTTTCCTTTGAAGGAACGCTGAGAGTGGAGAAGCGCCCGACGTCATTCGCGTCTTTCCATTGTCCACTCGAATGAGGGGAGATGCGGGCCTTACGTTGTGGTGAGGGAAGTTTACAGTTGCTTTGAAGAACCGGACTCCACTCGCTCACTCTCTCCTGCGTGTTTGTGCACCTCTCACCCTCAAACAAGGTCAGAGCAAGCGTCATCTTTTTAAAGTTTCTGCTAATATGACAGTCAACAGCAAAAGAGCGCACGCTTCAATATTTGATTGACAAGACAGCTGACTAGGTGGTTGCCTAGCAACATTAAAAGCCGCGTCGACTCGCACTGCTCTTTTTTAAAAAAGGCAGTGCGTCGCGCCTTGCGTTTCCAAGCGTTTAAAGCGTGGTTGGTGTAATTAGCCTCTTACAGTGCATGCATTATATTCTGTCTTTTACTGCATTTGCTTTTTTGTTTGGGTTTCCAATAATGTTCATTTGGGAGCTCGTATGAAGTCTGAGACGTGTTGTGTTTGTCTGTTGATCAGTGTTAGATGTGAAGTCTCAGCAGATTAAACCATCACAGAGTTTACATGATTTAATGTCTGCATGTTCATTTCTATTGTAAAGAAATGGACGTATATTAAATATTCAAATGGATTTAAACATTGTTTGGCTAAAAAATAAGCGTTTCTCTCCGTCTAAAGTGAAAGTGAAGATAGCGTCCGCGAGACGAGTCAACTATCTCCCCCTGCAGGCATTTGTTATAATATATACATAATGCTTTTTATTTATAGACCACAAATGTAATGTTTTTGTTAATGTAATGTTGTTTAATGTAACTTGGTTTTAATACTTAATTTGAACCAATTATTATTGCATCTTCGTTATTATGTAATTTTAAAGGCTACTGCTCACTTGGGTCTATTATTATTACCCAAAAATAACAAATTACTTCATTATCAGTTAGTAAAATAATTGTTAGGGGCAGTCCTTGATTAGTTAAAACATTTAAAAATAACATGATTTCAGTTTCTTATCCATTTATTTTATCATCGAGGGTTTCTTAAAGTGTAAAAATATCGTCTCGTTCTCGTGAACCCAATCTCGCGTCTCGTCTCGTGGATTAAGTGTCTCGTCACACCCCTAGTGTTTGGTCATTTTTAACTTCATCTCTGTTTGGTACCATTGAATGAACTGGGCTAAGCTAAGTGCTATCAAAGTGTCGCTGCGTGCCACAGCGGTTAAGTGCATGCACTAAGATGATAGAGGTATGTATCAACTCTTCCCTGTTATGGTAATACCATAGTTTAATATGACAAAACGATGGAGTATCCCTTTAACATACTAAACATTAACACATACATACTTTATTCTTAAATGTAAGCAAACTACTAAAATTAAGTACAGTACATTATTGACAATGTTGTAAACAAGATATATAAACTCAGCATAAAAAAGAAGATTAACTTTTTAAATGTCTTTATGTAAGTGTTTATCGGAGTTGGTACAAAGGTCCATCTTACAGGGATAGTTCACCCAAAAATGAAAATGATCCCATGATTTACTCACCTAGGATGGCATGATTAAGTCATCCTAGATGTATATGGCATTCTTCTGTCAGATGAATACAATCGCAGTTATATAAAAAAAATTCTCCTGGCACTTCAAAGGTACAGTATATAGTGAGAATCAATATGTGTATTTTTTGGATGTCTATCAAAGCGCATCTATTCATGATAAAAGTGCACCACAGTGGGTTAATTCAGGCCTTCTGAAGTGAAGCGATGTGTTCGTGTAAGAAAAATATCCATATTTAAAACTTTATATAGTTATTTTAAAATAACAAGCTTCCGGCCATAGACAAGTCGACTTGCAGCAAAAGACTATATGACTTAGATAGTAATTAATCTGAAAGAAGAATGTCATATACACCTAGGATGGGTTCAGGGTGATTAAATCATAGGATACTTTTCATTTTTGAATGAACTATCCCTTTAAGTTATAACCAACATGATCTCACAAAGTTCCGTGGGATGGTCACAGAATTTTTTGCTAATTTTTCCGTGGCATTCTCACGGATTGGTTACTCAACTGCTTTTTCCTATTTTCAAACCATTGTCATTTTGGTTTATGGTTAGATTTGGTGTTTGTGTTAGTATGTCACTTTAATTATTGGTTTATACTATTTTTTTCTGATTTATTCTTTTATATTTTTTAAACTTTAAACCATTGTCACCTGGTGTTACCTTTCGAGTTGGGGTAAGCCTGTCTTTTTATGTAAATCTAGCCCTAAACTGAAGCGAAAATAGTAAGAAAATAGGACAAAACAGTTGAGTTACCAACCTGTGAGAATGCCACGGAAAAGAAAGTATGTGAAAGGGGCCACGGAAAAATGTGGAGATCCGTGAGAATGCCATGGAAAAATGAGCAAAAAATTCTGTGACTATCCCACAGAAATTCGTTAGATCAGGTGTCTTAAAGAGATAGATCACCCCAAAATGGAAGTTCGGTAATGATTTCGTCAGCCTTCAGTTGTTACAAACCTGTATACATTTCTTTATTCTGCCAAACACAAAGGAAGATATGAGTTGTTTGGAACAACATGAGAATAAGGAAATCATTTTAGCAAATTATCCTTAATTTATTGCAGTACCCTGAAAAGGCATTTTTTTTTCTTTTTCAGCGAGTGTATATATAATATAGCCATTGTTAATGTAATTGATGCGCGAACACACACTTCTGACACAATTGTTCTGTTTTTTACTTTTATCTAAATAGATGTCCCTGGGTGAAGGAATCACCATTCCAAAAAAGACATTCGAGAGATTGTCCAAGACCAAAATGTCAGTATTTACCCAGGAGCTGGCTGTTGTCATGTTTGGACACGATGTTCTGGCGACATCAAGTCTAACGGGCAAAAAAACTATGAAAACAGCACTGGACTCCATTAAAGTGAATGCCCTCATTGGTATGTTTGTTGTTTTCTTGATTTAAACATATGGCAGCTACACTGAATAAATGGTACCTAAAAAATATGTGCTTCATGTGACGGTAGTAGGGTTGCTGCGGTGGCAGAATTTTCCCACGGGTTCATCAGCGCGTGACAAACCCGGTGATACCGGTATCACCGTGTGGGAGGGGCTTATAAATGCACATGGAGACCTGCACATTTTACTTTCACTTTTGAATTGTGCAACTGTTCAAATGCAGCGCTTGCGTACACTGCCTTAAATCATGTATGAATTTGCGTGCAATGTGAGTGCAACAGCTGGTTTAATTAAGTGCTTGAGTCAATGTGCGCAGGTAATTCTCACAGAACCCGCCAGTCCCAAGCAGAGCAACCGCCTACTTCTCCATAAAGCACTGCTTGAATGATGGGTTTATTATTTTCTTGATAAAAAAACACAACAAAACGATCTCGCTTTTATTAAACATCATATATGTATATTATAACAAAAACTAGTAAGCACACGGCTTCTGCCATCGTCTGGTCAGTCAGGTAGCCTCGCACACTCTGATAGGAATAAATGAAATCTGACACCTGCTGCTCTGTGACGTGACGCGTTCAGCTCCGCTGAATTCAGGCAGCAGACACATTCAGTTAGTGTTTGCTCTCTCTAACAAAACTAAATGATTCAATTACAAGAAAATATCAAAAAAAACGGTGATGGTGTCGCGGTGGGCAAGCGATCTAACCGGTGAGAGGCTGAAGCACCGGTAATCACCGTTTCAAAGACTATCGCGACAAGCCTAGACGGTAGCATTTAAATAAAAAATTTTTATTTGAATGCAGCATGTTAACTCCTTCACTGACAATATTTTTATTAAAAGTTAAAACCTCCACCTGAATTTGATGATTTTACCCAACTTTCATAACCCCCACAATATTTTTAAAAGTGATTATCATATTCAATAAAATGATTTTATTTTTGTGTTCACAGATGCTGTGATTGCTCGTTTTCAAGGGACCACTCCTTCTCAAGTCAGGGCTGTACTTCGACAGAAGTGCAACAATGAGAGCTATGCCAAAAAAATTCAGGAAAGTGGTAAAGGCGATAAGAATTAAATGACCATTAGACTAAATTAACATACCCTTTGGTAGGTCACTTAAAAGTTCATGCAATTCGTTCTTTGTTGTCTGTTGAAATGTTTAAAAATAATAAAAGCTGTTTTATTGTTACTTTAAGCATTATGGTGTTTGTTTGTTTGTTTGTTTGCAATGCATTAAACTGAAATGAATTCATATTTAATTAAATAGATTTTTTTTTCAGTATTTTTAGAAGCACATAACCATATTTCACATACAATAAAAGTAGTTAAAGTACTACATACTGTAGAAAGATGCATTGAAATCACTTTTAAGTCCAACTGATTGCATTTAATTTTATATATTTTAGTTTATTTTGCAAATATGTATTTGTATTAACATATTTTATTTCAAATTAATTGCTTGTCAGTAGATTGAACAGTGCACTTAAAGTATATTTTAAAAACACTAGAAGCACATATACAATTAGATATAAAGTTGTATTAAAGACCCACTTAATATGTTGAAAAAAAATCACTCTAAATGGCAAATTGGTTTTTATTTCAACTTAATATGTGATACATTTGAAATTAATTACACTTAATGTGCATTTAGTGCGACGGAAACATTGCATTTAATTCACATTTAAGTTTAATGTTAACTGACATTAAAGTGTATTTTAAGTCACATTAATTGCATGTGATTATATTGTGTAGGACACTTTAAGTATACTTAAAAAACACTAGATACAATTATGAAAGTAGATATAAAGTTGTATTAAAGTCCCAATTAAGTTGTTCAAAAAATCACTCTTAATGGCAACTTATTACATTTAATTTCAACTTAATATATGATATATTTTAAATTAATTACACTTAATGTGCATTCAGTGCATTGAAACCATTGCATTTAATTCACAATTAAAATTATTGTTAACTGACATTAAAGTATATTTTAAATCACATTAAATGCATGTGATTATATTGTGTAGTACACTTTAAGTATATTTAAAAAAAATAGAAGCAATTATGAAAGTAGATATAAATTTGTATTAAAGACCCACTTAAGTTGTTCAAAAAAATCATTCTTAATGGCAACTTAATACATTTTATTTCAACTTAATATATGATACATTTAAAATTAATTACACTTAATGTGCATTCAATGCACTGAAAACTAGGGATGCACCGAATCCAGATTTTTTAGGTTCGGCCGAATCCCGAATCCACCGTTTAAGATTCGGCCGAATCCGAAACCGAATACCGAATCCTACTCGCATCCTTATTCCATTAACACAGTAAAACACATTAATGAATTAAACAACGTCCACAATAGTGTATTTTTCATTTTATTTAATTTTAACTGTACATTATGCCAGGATGACAAGTTGGAAAAACTATTTTGACAAATACTATAAGCCTATGCATAATGAAAGCGATACGTTGCGACACGCTCGTTTTTACAATAAGCAAGCAGCTCCGCGCTGAAAACTATATTTAACTTTGAGTGAGAAGCTCCGCTCGTCAATGTCAGGTTTCACACGGCCGTCCAATTACAGTGGAGGAGGGGCGGGAGATTACCACAGCAACCAACCGGCTCACAGCTGAAGCATCACAGCTACCAAGCGCTCGGCTGAAAAACAGCTGGAATTTGGCGTCCTCAAGGCGTTTTCAGCCGTGTTTAAAAGTTTTGGTGTGTCCAGCCTCTAAGGCTCACCGAAAGAAAAAGCTCATCTCCACGTCAGCACCCGATGTGTGTAATCTACGGCCGCGTGACGTCGACCTGCGTAGCGCAAGCCTAGGGTTCGGTTCGGTGGAAAAAAAATCTAGGATTCGGCCGAATCCGAACCCCGTCAAAAAGCCCAGTATTCGGCCGAATCCGAATCCGAATCCTGGATTCGGTGCATCCCTACTGAAAACATTGCATTTAATAAACACTTAAGTTTAATTTAAGTTTAATGTTAACTGACATTAAAGTATATTTTAAATAACATTAATTGCATGTGATTATATTGTGTAGTACACTTTAAGTATATTTTTAAAAACTAGGAGCAATTATCAAAGTAGATATAAAGTTGTAATAAAGTACCAATTAAGTTGTTCCAAAAAATCACTCTTAATGGCAACTTATTACATTTTATTTCAACTTAATATATGATATATTTTAAATTAATTACACTTAATTTGCATTCAGTGCGCCGAAAAGATGACATTTAATTCACACTTAAGTGTATATAAATTAAAGTATATTGTTTATGTAATAAGTACACTTTATAAAAGTACACTTAAGCACACTTTTTTTTCACAAGGGTTTACAAGGCTGGGCATGAATGTTTGTGAATAATATTCATTTGGTTCCCCTTTGTCATGAACCGGGGCATTTGCCACTAAGTCCTTAAAGTGCCTCTGAAATGGTGTGGGACCCAAGTCAATCTGAAAATAAACATATTAATTATGTCAGTTTTTAAAATGATAAATACATTGTTTATGAATATAAACAGACTTAACTAATATGAGGGAACAAGTCACACGCTAAAACATCATCATTATTGCCAAATTATTAAACTATTCTCATGCCAAATTATTTGCTGAGGAAAGGGCTGATTTCATTGTACAGTAAAACCGTACTAGTAAAGCAATGCTAATAAACATTTTGTTTCCACATTGCTAGTCTACAAAAAGTTATGTTCATTTTCTTCATTGATGCTGTGATGGTCATGACCGCTAGATGTATTTACGATATATTAAGGTAACCACCATATGTGTTAACAGTAGTCTACATATATAGGGTGATTACGGTTGCAAGCGCTCAGGAAATTAGGTTGGCAAGTGTGAACCGTAGGGAATAAATAGTGATGACAACGATAAGGTTGGGTAATTTTTTGTTAAATAAAACTATTTAATTGATAGGCAAGCACCAAACAGGATTGTGTGAAGGATGTCAAGTTGAGGAAACAGAAGAGCATGTAATAATGGAGTGTCAGAGACACACATGTACTACATATTAAATGCTACCTTACTAAAAATAAACCAATTTAATAAAAGTTCTAATATGTACCACATACATTAAATTTTGAACGGCACCAGAAAAACACACCTGGAAGTCTTCTTCATCAATGATGCTTTCATTATAGGTACCCATACTGGCCATCTTGCACTGAAGATTGTGGAAGTGTTTTTCCACATTGTCCCCGCTGTTGGGGCTTGAGAACAGAACTGTCATGCTAAGCACGATGTCATCCATCTCTTTCAGTGTGGCAGTGGATGTCAGAAGACCAAAAAGATGCATGGACAGTCTGTAGTGTTTTGGTGAACTGCAAGACATGATGTATGTGTGAATTTAAAGTTATAAAATTTACAATTTTCAAGTCCACATTTCTGAAAAAGTAACCTTTGTTTTTTTTGGTACACTACATGAAATTCCTACATCTAAATAGTTCTTGTGTCAGGCGAGTAACCTATTACTATACCATCCTCACAGATTAAAGTAACAGTAGTATTACATATTTTAAAAAAGCGTACTGTTTCTTGCAAAACACCTTGGCGTTCTTCATAATGTGGCTTAGACAGCGATGGAGAATTGGCATCTGGATGACATCTTTTAACAGTCCAGTAACAATGTCATAGTAGAATTGTATCAAGGCCTCCAGAGGAAGTTTACAGAATGTGTATGCAATGGCTTGCATGAGTACCAGGGACCCATCACACATTATCATCACTGGTCTAATCAGTGAGTTCTTTCCAAACATTCTGTAATAATCTGTTTGAAATGATTCCAGGAAAAACAGCACTGATGCAGTTGTGTGCTGACAGGTGACATAGGTTGCTACTGGGATAGGGGAAGCACCTTTAACAGGATGCCTTACCACCAGCTCATAGACATAGTAAGGTGGTGACGTCCCTTTAGGCTTTTGTAGAATGCTTCCTGTAGCATCCATATACACAATGTCATCTTTGCAACGTCGAAGAAATAGCCTGATCATGCTTTTCGACCACAGCATCACTCCTTTGGGGTGCAACAACATCTTTTGAAGAACTTCATCTTTTGAGTTGATTTTTTCTTCAATAATTTGCTGGAGACTTAAAATTTTGTTTGTGTGCCTGCTACCTTTCTTTCTTGTATTTAATGCAATATTTTTGAGCACTTGAGCTTTGGGTGCGAGATCACGGCAGCCTGATTCAAAGACTTTGCCTTCAATTGAATCTAAGGACTCCAAATGTAAGGATCTTGGAAGCATTGTTTCCAGTTTTTTACCAAGAATGTCTCTCTCATCAGCTCGTACATGTCGTCTTTTTAATTCGTTCATACTAGACCTGTTCGAGTCGTGACTCACTCGGATCTTTAACCCGGATCTTTAAATTAACTCATGAGTCGCAACCCAGTCTCACCCCATTTCGTCAATATTTGACGACACTTGACCATTCGTCAATATGTGACGCGGAGGGTATACCTTTCGCGTCATTTTTTGACGAACTGGGGACTTCAATACTATTACGTCCGTTGCATTCTCTTCTCCTATTTTCTTACCAATTTCGCGTCGGTTTAGGGTTAGATTTACATAATGACATCCCTACCCAAACCTAACTCTAACCCCAACGCCAGGTGACAACTGTTTCTAACCCCAACGCCAGGTGACAACTGTTTAATTTTGCGTACACTGTTTAATTTCGCGTACACGGTTTAATTTTGCGAAATCTAACCCTAAACCGACGCGAAATTGGTAAGAAAATAGGAGAAGAGAATGCAACGGACGTAATAGTATTGAAGTCCCCAGTTCGTCAAAAAATGACGCGAAAGGTATACCCTCCGCGTCACATATTGACGAATGGTCAAGTGTCATCAAATATTGACGAAATGGGGTGAGACTGTGTTATGAGTCGCGAGTCTCAAGTGTCATTAACCCGGATCAGTTGAGTCCTACTACAATTCAATGTAAAACCATAAACAGCGCCACCACACACAAACATTATTGATGAGACTTCGCTCGCACTACAGATCCACTCTTAACCGGCTGATCTGCGCAAGAACTGACCCGAGATTCTCACTCAGAGCCGGAAACATTGCAAACTCGAGAGACCTGCGGATTCCGGCTCTGAGAATCTCGAGTCGCGTGGATCAGCCGGTTACAAGTGGGTCTGTACTGAGTTTCCTTGGCAATTTAGCAATACTGACTCAAGTGACTCAAGTGACTCACACAACCCGGATCACTTTAGTGAGTGACTCACAATAACCCCGATCCTTAAAAGGAATCGAGTTTGCCAGGCCTAGTTCATACTGTGACAAACTTCTTGTCCCTGAAATGTCACAAAGGCTTTCAGGGTATTTTCATCATACACCGTAACTTTGACACGAACAGGGCAATCTGTAAATGTGCAGTAACCAAAATTATGAAATACAGGCCCCCTTCTTTTTGATACTTTTGATTTAACTGTATGCCTTTTAAAGGCAACACTGCAGTATGGGTGAACAGATCGTATTCCTTTGGATATTACATTTGTCCACTGTAGGTCTTTGAACAGGTATCCAACCTGTCCAACCTAGATGGAATCTCAAGCTACAGGGGGTCCCAGAACGCGACGGAGAAGATGTGAGAAACGTGACAATCGACATCCTAAGAAAGATGGTCCCTAGTATCCAGAACAAGTTGGATGATGTAGTTGATGTTGTACACCACCTGGGGCTAAGGAGATCTGACGGAGCACCACGTAACATCATCATGCTTTTTACCATGCGAACCTACAGAGACGTGGTATGGCGGGCTGCAAAAGATTCTCGTTATCTAAAAGAAAACAAGTTTCGGATCAAGGAGGCTCTGATTAAACAAGATGTTGAGGCTAGATCCAAATTATGGCCGTTGGTTAAGAACGCTCGTGAGGAGGGAAAGAAGGTCACATGGAAGGGCCCCCATGCTTTTTTCGCTGGGAAAAAACTTGAACTTTGCACTTGAGATGTACAACAGGCGGTTTTATATTCGCAGTTTACGTCTATGGAGCAACATTTCTTGAATTTAACTTGAGAAGTGCAGTTTCTCAAGTTTTGCTGTCTGCACCCGTATTCTCTTCACGAGTTGCACTTGATGAGTCTTTTGTTTACAAACAATACCAAAGAGCAAGTGAACGTTTAATTTCTGCTCTGGATTTTTATTTTATTTTATTTAGAATAATTTCTTCTTTACAGACTACCTTCATGGAGCATCTGAAGTCGAACTTGACTCTTGAACTGTGCATGAACAAACAATCTTTAATTACAAACTGATTCATGAGCAACATGAACATTTTATACTCTGTTGTGGTTCCTTCATAAGAAGTAAGTTATGCCCTCCCATACAGTTGCACTTTTGCCTAAGTTATAGGGTATGTGTTAGCTCAAACTACCTCTTTGTCAAAACTTTTTTTTACAGCGGTAAGTTTATAACCTTTGAGTTCTTGTTAGTGTTCTTATTCAATTACTCTTTCCTGTTATTTTCTTTCTTTCGTTTCTTTCTTTAATGCAAATGCAAGACTTTGAGTTTAACTCTTTAAGTATTATATCGTTAAACACTCGTGGCTTGAGAGATCTCACTAAAAGAAAAGCCTTATTCTTATACTGTAGAAGAATGAATGCTGACTTAATATTCTTACAAGAAACTCATTCATGTGAGGGTGATGTTCGTTTTTGGAAATCACAGTGGGGTGACAAGACTTACTTTAGTCACGGATCTAACCACTCTGCTGGGGTTCTCATTTTGATTAACAAATTTAAAGGAGATATTGTTGAATCGTTGATTTCTACCGAAGGAAGATGGGTTATTATTGTCACCAAGCTTGATAATGCTACTTTTATAATATGTAATATATATGGCCACAACTTAAAATCTGCCAACAAGTCTCTTATTTTCTTAATACAGAGAAATATTGAAGCTTTAAAAAACAAATATCAACATGCTTTTATCATTATTGCTGGAGATTTTAATGATGTATTAGATAATTCAGCTGATAGATTTCCTCCAAAGATGGGCCTCACTAGTAATATTATTGGTACTTTGTGTGATTATTTTCATATTGCAGATGCGTGGCGCTTTTTTCACCCTGACGTAAAAGAATATACTTGGAGTAATAATTTGTTGTCCTCTAAATCTAGGATAGACTTTTTTTTTTTTTCTCAACAGTTACTGCAATACGTGTTTGATGTCAGTCACCAGTATGCTCCGTTCTCTGACCACTTAGTAATTAAGCTGATTTTACAGACTAAACACAGGGAGAGTAATATCCGTGGATACTGGAAATTGAATAATAATATGCTAAAAGATAAGATTTTTAATGATCAAATCAAAGGATTAGTTAAAGGTATTTTTTCAAACAATGAATTTGAGTCTCATGGTGCTAGATGGGAATATTTTAAATATAAAGTAAGATTACTAGCTATAAAAAGATCTTAAACCTTAAAATTGGTTAATGCTGATAGAGAAGCCAACTTGCTAATTAAAATTAATACCTTAATTAAAAAAGAGAATCTTTCTGTTACAGAAATTAGTCAGTTAAAAACTTTTTAAAAAAGCAATTGGAATTAGATCATATATACTTAGATATAGTTAAAGGTGCCTTCGTTAGATCCAGAGCGAGGTGGATTGAGGAAGAAGAGAAAAATTCAAGCTTCTTTTTCTCACTTGAGAAAAGAAATTTTAGAAGGAAAAGCATCTCTGCATTACAAATTAACAATTCAGTTTCTAAAAACCCAGAAGAAATTGAGAAATGTGTTACTCATTTTTACAAGAACCTGTACTCCCCTAATTTAGAGGCAAACCAAAGTACGTCTTACTTGGAACAGATTAAGAACTATATACCTCAAATAAGTGATGAATTTAAATCTTCGTGTGAGGCTCCTGTTTCCTTAAATGAAATGAGAGATGCAATAAAATCAATGAAAAAAGGGAAATCGCCTGGCTCAGATGGCCTTACTTTAGAATTTTGTATACAATTTTGGGATTTTTTAGAACATTCTTTTTTCTTAATGCTTCAAGAATGTATAAAAAATGGTACAATGACTCCTACTATGAAACAAGGGGTAATATCTCTCATTCCCAAACCAGACAAAGATGTAACTATAATTGATAACTGGCGCCCTATCACTCTTCTCAATTTTGATTATAAATTAATTGCTTCCATATTTGCCAAGAGATTAAAACAACATATACATCATATAATTAACGAAACACAGACTGGATTAATGAAAGGTCGTCATATCAGCTGTAATACTCGACTCTTCTTGGATCTTATTGATTATTGAGATGAAATCAATTCTGATGCAGTTATTTTATTTCTAGATTTTTATAAAGCCTTCGACACTGTAAAGCACCAATTCCTTTTAAACTCTTTAGAGGCTTTTGGCTTTCCCTGGAAAATCATAAATATTGTTAAAATGTTGTACAAAGAAATAGATAGCTGTATAATTTTAAATTCATGTACATCACCAAGGTTTCCTATTCTTCGCGGAATACGTCAAGGTTGCCCTTTGAGCCTCTTTTTATTTTTATTTGTTGTAGAAACATTATCCATAGATATTTTGCATAATAATAACTTTGCTGGCCTATCTTTAACAGAGAGATTCGAATTTCACAATTAGCAGATGATACCACTCTATTCTTGAAAGATAAAGAGCAAGTTTCTCCAATCTTATCTACATTCAATGCTTTCTCGAATGCCTCTGGGCTCAAACTTAATTTACGTAAATGTGAAATTATTTGATTATTTGACACTGTAGAAACTGAAATTGAAAATATTCCAATTAAAACCCTTCCCTGTCTTTGGCTGTAGATAATCACACCTCCAAAAATATAGATAAGGTTTTTCTTGATTTTATTTGGAGCAATAAATCGCACAAATTAAAGAAATATGTTTTAGCAAACAAAAGGAGTGATGGGGGTCTTGAAGTGTTGAATTTTGAGGATACTAACAATACATTTAAAATTAATTGGTTAAAAAGATGTTTGCTTGGGTCAGATTCTTTGTGGTATTTTTTTCCTAATAATATTTTTGAGAAGGTGGGTGGCCTTTCTTTTTTGATGAAATGCAATTACTCAACTGGTAAATTACCTATTAAACTGGCTAGATTCCATCAACAAGCCTTGTTAGCCTGGAAACTGGTTTACAACCACAACTCCCCCCCCCCCCACAAAACAGTATTATGGAATAATTTGGATATTAAAATTAGAAATAGATCAATCTTCTTTGATAAATGGTTTAACAGAAACATACTTTTTGTTGCTGCTATTCAACCCTGATGGTGATCTGTTATCTTATGAATGCTTTATGAATATTCATCAATTTCCTGTTCCGTTTAAAGAATTTAAATCTGTTATAAAGGCGATTCCCGATGGATTAATATGTCTAATGAAAGCTTCCCTTACCCATGAGTCATGCAAAAAACAACTTTCACAGTTATGTTTGGGTGGTGTTTCAATTTCAAGCAAAGATTGTAATAATTCATTTATTCGTCATCTTTCTCAATCTCGCAACTCAATTTCTCCAAGAGGGAACATTTTTTGGGGTTCTAAAATTGATTACATTGAATGGAAAAAAACATGGTTATTACCATATAAATACTGTATACCGAATAAAATGAAAGAAGTGCACTTTAAAATTTTACACAATATATACCCATGTAATGCCTCTTTATCTAAATTTTGTGATTTAGCTGATGTATGTACCTTCTGTAAAAAAGAAAGTGAAGATATTTGCCATTTATTTTTCTCGTGCAATGTTTCAACACTTTTTTGAAAAGATTTGAGTGTGTATTGTTTTTCTAAAATTAATATGAATTGTAATTTGCACATTAAGGATGTGGTTTGTTTTTTTGAACATCAAAACAAATCTTTAGAATCAACTGTTAACTTTCTTATCCTTGTGGCAAAATTCTATTTTCACAAACAAAGATTTCTTAAGAAAATACCTACCTTTATAGAATTCTTGTGTGAAGTAGAACATTTAATTAAATCACTTAGATTAATTGATAACAAAAAATGTATTTCTTTTTTGAAGAAATATGATGAGATCTTTCATGTACCGTAATTAATAGCCTAAAAGGTGTAAGATTAAAATTGAAGGAACTTATACCTTGGTCACAACTTGTCACAACCCCCTGTGCAAAGACTATTGTTACAGCTGTTTATTCAGTGCAGTGGGGGTTAAAGGTGTGGTCTTCTGATTGGTCAGTTTGAATGTATTATGTTGGGTTTGGTCAAGTACAGTGGGGGTTAAAGGTGATCTTCTGATTGGTCAAGTTGAATGTATCAAGTTAGGTTTAGTCACATGGTCAAGAGATAGAGGATAAAGGGCGATTTATAGTCGTGCGTAGGTCCTGACGCGCACCTCACAAAATTTCTAACAGCGCGTCGGCTCTACGCGGACCGCAAGCTCTGTGATTGGTCCACCAGAACCCCTCCCGTCAGGTAAAAAAACTGCGTCATAGGTATTTCCGTTTGAGACGGTGAAAACAAGGATGAGCCAAGTTGAGGAGTGATTTAACTCAAACTGCAACATAAGTCGCTGTTTATTTACTTCCATCATTGCTGGTCTTCTCAAATTATACACAACAAGTTGCTATTTCTTCTTCGTTTGTGGGTTAACTTGCTTAGCTTCTTCTTCTGTGACGACTTCTGCTGCTATTGTGGTTACACGCGTGATTACTGCCAACTAGCGGTTTCGCGTGTGTTTGCACGTCGACGCGGACGGCGACGCACAAGTATAAATGAAAACCGACGCGGAACCTACGCCGTCGCTGCTACGCCGTAGGACCTACGCACGACTATAAATCACCCTTAAAGGTCAATGTTTTTATGAGCTCTGGGCTTTTTGCTTTGGCTTTTTGGCTTTTGCATTGGTCTTTTCCCTTTTCTTTTTTCTTCACTGGGGTTCAGGCCATTAGGCCTAGGTTCCAGTTCTCTTTCTTCTAAACTTTCTTTCTTTCTCTGTTCTCTATCTTATCAAGTAATATCTCACATACATTGGAAACAGTCAATTGTTTGTATTATTTACCATTTCATGCATTTATAGTGTAACCATTTCAACTGTAACTTTAAGTCAGTACTGTAATTAAACCTTTTCATTTACAAATCTGTTGTTTAGTTTTGATTTAGTGTTAACACTTAAATGCTCCATATTGCAATACAATATATTCGTACTCTAGCAATGCTCTCAGATTGTGTCAGAAACCCGGGAACGATTGCAGTTTTGTTCCCCTTCCGAAACCTGAGATCCCTTACAAAGGTTTTTTTTTCTCCTTTCTTCTCTTCTATTTGTTCAGATGATTATGAATGTATTGTTAATACATTTTGTGTTATACGCTAACTTGTATTTCATACATGACATTTCTGAATTAAAATTTTTTTTTAGTTCAACAGCAGTTACTTTGGGTGATGGTGAATATGCCTCCAACACATCCCTGCTCTCAAACTCATCTTCACTTTGAGAAGTGGTCACATGACTGCCCAAGGTCTTGGAAGTAAAGAGAAAATAGAAAGGCAATACAATTATTAGGGCACATATCCTAACTATCAGATAAATGTCACAGGTCGGAGAAGCGGACCGCCCCTGTCGCGGGTCACGCTCCTCCTATTTCCACCCCGAGGAGGTCCCAAAACACCCCAAAGAATTTAAATTTAACAACTTTTATTTAAGGATTAAAATTATAGATAGGGGGAGTTAAATACTTAAAATAACCACAGCTCAGTCCTCGGGCCTTCATAGCGGGGGGGGGGGGGGGTTAGGAGGCTCTGGGCCCTTAGCTGTGGACAAAGGCAAGTATTACACAAGACTGGGACTATAACTTTTCTTCTCAGGTTCGTGCTCAAGGGAATCCTAGTTGCAATTTCCTCCAACCCACACTCCACCGACCTCAACAGCTGGGGTCTTCCTCACGACTCCTCTGGCCTCGAAGTGGCTCCTGTCAACACGAGCACAGCACAACACTGCAAGCTGAGGTGTACACACACAATGAAGACACGGACTCACCCACGGCACTACACACACCTTTAGTGAACTACGGACTAAGCCAGAACTCGACCCGGGCCTCCCGTGCAGTTGGTTGGGTAGTTTTGTTTCTCGGTGGAGGGGAGGAAGTGCATAGGAGATGGACGCAGGACTCCCCCTTGTGGTATTTACTGGTGCTCCACCGGCTCGCCCACGCTTCCCTTTCCAGTGGGGCCGCAAACCTACGTGATAAACTCACAGCACACGAACAGGTGATATACTTTAGATTCACAATACGTAACACAGACTTTAATGCCACTCACTTGCGTCGTATACTTCCATTGTTGTTCCCCGGCTCGCCCACGCTTCCCTTTCCGGTGGGGCCGCAACGCTACGTGGTACTCACAGCACACGAACAAGTAATACACTTTAGATTCACAACACGTAACACAGACTTTAGTATCACTCACATGCGTCTTGTACTTCCAGTACGGTTCCCCGGCTCGCCCACGCTTCCCTTTCCAGTGGGGCCGCAACGCTACGTGATGAACTCACAACACAAGAGCAGGTCATACACTTTGCTTGATTCTTCCCAAATATTTAGTTCGTTTACTCACACTCCCGGAGGCTTCTCTACTTTTCCCGATCCTGTTCACAGCTGGAGTAATGCTGTTTAATGGTCTTCGCCGTCCGCTGCGGTAAGTGCTTTCCAAGTCCTCTACTCCACGAAGACGTATTGTGTCGTTTCATCCACATCATAACAGCAACTGTCCTCAGCTTACTCGACCCAGTGACTCGCTTTAGCGATGCTTTCTTGACCCAGTTAATCCAACTCCGATTCTTCTGTTCACCAGATTCGCCAGGCCTCCGTGGCAACAACAACACGGCAACACAGCGCGTTTTCCGTGGTGCTCTGCTATATTATATAGCCACAACTCCTTCCTTTCGCCTCTCTTGGGCCCGCACTCTTTCCGTTTGCTTCTAAAGCGATCCCCGGATCAACGGCGCCCTCGGCGCTTCGCCGGAAGTGTAGGTTTGTGTTCCACCTTTGGCGGAGCGGAGCTCGCCCCGGAAATCAACCTCCTCCTTGTGTTGCTGCAGGTCTATTTATACTTCCCGTCTTCATTTCCTCTTCCAATCATACATCGCCAACATTAATTCTCCTCACCTGTGGCTCCTAAGGCTCTAATTGTGTTGCCACAGCAACCAGTAAGTACTGGTGTTTACAATTAAGGAGGTGGGCTGAAACCATCTTCGGGCGGAACCAATCTCCGCCACTTTTGGTTCCGCCCTATACTAGTCACCCTGTGACATAAAGGTTTGGTTTAAATGAAGTGGTATGTCATTTCAATAGATTAAATGTAGTACAACAGCAGTTACTTTGGGTGATGGTGAATCTGCCTCCAAAGGTGCTATTCCACCCGTATCAGCATCCTTTTTTGTTGTTTTAACTGGACTCCTTATTGAAGGCTTTTTTAAACAGAAAAGAAACAAGCAAGTTACTTTATGAAACATTTTCATGAAGAAAATGATAACCATTTGTCACTATTAATCCATTACATAAATACAGAGTCTGTGTTTTAAGACTTCGTTTTACATGATCATAATAGACTAATATTAAAAAATAATTTTAATAATTGTACATGTTACTTAGCAATAAAAATCCTGTCAAAATGTCACACTTGTCACTGACAGAAGACTACGGAGACAGATGTATAAAATATAACAGTGTTTATTGAATGATAGAGGTAATATGCAGAGTGGTGATGAATGTAGATCTTCAGATGGGAAACACAGACACACAGACACACTGGGGAAGAGGGAATCCACACGATGATGACGATGATGATGGAGCTCAATAGAAGTTCTGTAAAGACACATAGGTTAGAGAGTCTGGTATTCACATGGACAGTAGCGTACGTGTGACAAGACCGGACGATGACTGTGTGTTTGTGAGTGGAATATAAAGGGAAGGTTTGATGAGAGGTGACAGGTGCAGCTGATTAGTATTCTGGTGATTGTGATCTGTGCTGATGAGGGGTGTGTGTGGAAGGACCTGGCAAATCCGTGACAACACTTTAGACAAACTAGTTTTTAACCACTCTTTAAAGGCTACGACACGTAGTGTTTACATTGTATTTTTTTAGTCCGATTATAAAATTTCTGCTTAAACATTTCAGAAAAAAATAAGCGTTTAATGTTAACAGGATTTTTTGTTAATTACATTATAGTAACAATATTACCTTCAAGTAGTCCAAAAAGATGTTCCTTAATCTAACCCTGTTCGAGAGTGAGTTTGGAATCTGCAACGATACGCAAAGTATTCCCCAAGTGCAGACCCGTCGCCAGACCTCAGTCTTAAGGGGGGCATATGAAATGCATGGGAGGGCACACTTATTATTAGCCTACAGTACGTATACTTATAATAATATATACTCTATTCGCGCAGCACGTAATCATCACGTTAAACATAACCATCAGCGATATGACCAGATAGCCTATAGCCTACACCACAGTACATATAGAAGCAATTTTATGAATATCCATAAATCTAGAGGCATCTCTCAAACATTGCATTTTAAAGCAGTCAACAGAGGGATATGCATTGCCATGAGACACGTGCGCGCGCACACACAGACGCACGCACACACACAGACTTTGAACCTACGGTAATTGAGTGGAGGCAGCGCTGTCGTCTCTCCCTTCCCTCCTCTCAGTACAGCGGCAGGCGGCGTTTCTCCGATCAGAACCTCCTCATTAATAAAGTGTCCACTCGGAATTAAACTTGTGAGTGAGGTCCTTTTCAAAAGCAAGCTGAATCACCGCAGTGAACACGTCCATATCTTCTGAATGTAGTAGTCTTTTAGTCCCGGGGTCAGGCTCCACGGAGCTGGCATCAGGCTCAGGCTGTCGTCCAGGGTCTCCTTCTCCAACATCAGGCGTCGATGTCGTTTCAATTTTAGAGTCTGTTGGTGGGCTTTTTAACCATTTGCGGATAATATCCATCTTAAAGCAGTATAGCTAAACGAAAACTCATCTAGTTTAAAAAAGTGTGCTAACTGTTGAGCGGCTACACTGACGTAGGCTACGTCACGTACGTGTCGTACATAGCCTCGTGATAGGCTGTTGCAGTGTAGCTAGATTCCCATCAATCAAACAAAATCACACCATTGTTTTTTATATTTTTAATGTTTTAATTATAAAGAATACAACATTAATGCAACACAAAATTAGCAACTATGATCATTTAACATTACAGTATTTTTTTAAATACTGGGGGGGGCACAAGCGTCTTTGAGGGCGGGCCCGGCCCCCTATGGCCCGCCCATAGCGACGGGTGTGCCCAAGTGCCACCAGAATGATAAGCGGTTTCATCCGTCGCTTGGCCTTGTTGTAGAGACTTCTCTATATCTTGTAAAGTGACAGTTTTTTTACGACTCTGTGTACAAGAAGAAATTTATATTCCCTTAGTTTTGGAAAATATAATAATAATAATAATTGGAAGATGTAATAATTTTTATCAATTGTCTATTTATCAAATTGATTGCAACGTACCTTCCCAAAAACGGAAAAAGAAAAACTTCTGAAATACACAATATAATAAAATATTTGTTGTAAGAGTAAAAAAAACGGATTATCCAGTTGAACAAACACTTATTACATTTCAATTAAAACAAATGAATTATAATTAAAGTTCAACTCACCTTTCTTTCTGTCGACTCATGATGTTGTTTTGATCGGGTACGACTCCAATGCATACATTACTGCGCAATCCACGCCCCAACACCTAAATTTATCTATATATCTTTGTCAAATATTTCTCAGAAGCTATGTTTCAAAGTTATGCTAATTAATTGAACAACACAATAAGTATTTTCAAATTATTCACCTTATTCCGCCACGCCCCTTTTCAATTCTTCGCTCTTCCGCATTTTGTCAACCGACTTCCGCTGCTAATATGGCACAGTGCATTTGGTAGCTAGTTTGGTGGTTAGAAGACTGTTTGTAGTTCACTATAACTTTAGCGAAATGACAAATATCGCAACTGCTGTAAATGTTTTGAATTAGGAGCACGGAGAAAACTTGATACGACGCTCGGATAGTCTTATAATGTCCCATCAATCGTCTCGTGGTTAGACGATATGAAGCGGCCGCGGCAAGTAACCTATGGGACATATTTTATTACCTCATCGTGTCAGAAGGAGTTGATGGAGCAGCATTATTAAAGTAATTATGCTTACCAATATTTACAGTGATTTCGTCTTTTTTAAAGCAAATGTGCACCTTAGCCATTCCAATAACTATTTCGTTTGTATTTGGTAATGTACCATGATAGAATTCATTTGCAAACTTGCCAACACTTATTTCTTCAAATCAGGAGACTTAAATCCTTTTACGTGGAATCTACAAAGCTCACATATGGTTTAAGAAATTCCTTACAGATAATATCTGATCACACTGTAAAGGTTTATGTAACTGCATGACAGGTAACATCTGATCACATTGTAAAGATTTAATATAACTGCACAATATCTGATCACATTGTAAAGGTTTAATATAACTGCACAACATCTGATCACATTGTAAAGGTTTAATATAAATGCACAACATCTGATCACATTGTAAAGGTTTAATATAACTGCATGGCAGGTAATATCTGATCACATTATAAAGGTTTAATATAAATGCACAACAGATCACATTGTAAATGTTTAATATCACTGCATGACATCTGATCACATACTGTATGAAGGTTTAATGTAACTTTACAACAGGTAAAATCAGGTGACATTGTAAAGGTTTATAAAAATAACTATGGACTAATAAACAGCTAACTTTTCAGCAAGACCACCCTGCAATGAATTAAGACGCAGCTTTATCAGAGTCATCAGGAGCTGATCCCAAGTGTTTATCTGGAAGCTGTTGGTGTATGTAATGGTGACGTGCTTAGCGACTGTGTAATGCATGCAATATCAACCCTGTGTAAAGCTGACAAAGATGGTTGTTTCTCAGCAGAGATATGTACATTTGTGCCAGCTCAACACATGAAGCAGAAGCATTGAAGCAGTTTTTTGGACAGGGTTTACAGGACTAGGCCTTAATTATATTAGGACAATTTAGTTTTTACAAACAAACCACATCTTGTGACAAAACAATGGCACTCATATATGTTGAGGTATGTCAGTACAAGGTGTTTTTAAATTATCGTAGCTCAAATAAGCATTTTAGCCTAGGACCAGCATAAGCCCTGTCCGGGAAACCGCAAGGTTGTTTTCCCATATCAGATGTAGGTTGCTTCAGGTTGAGTTGTGATTTTAAAGTGTAGTTGTGTTCAGAGACGGATTGATCCTCCCATTGTGTTTCTGCATCACAGTTTAGGAACATGTTGATTGTATCATCCTCACAGTTGTACATTGCATCACTAAACATCAATGCATCTGTGAAAATAATATAACCATAAATATTTTTATGTTAGTATTTAAAAGAAACTTGCATCATGAGAATTAATATATAAATGACATCCATACTTAAACAGAACAGTGTGTGAGAGAGAGATGCATTAAAAAGAGACAGTAACGTTATACACACAACCTCTAACTTCAGTGTTAAATAATTTGTCGTTTAATAGGTCATTATCATCAATATCTGAATGAAAAATGAACTGACCTCCTAGCATCTGAAATCTCTGTAACTTGTATGAATCACTTGAGCTACTGTAAGAATGTAATGTACTATAATATTATAATATTGTCTTATCTTAAATATAAAAATATAGGTGGGCAATGAAAATTATTCAAAATAACTGCATTTTATAAACTAACGTTACTGATCTTAAGTTTATTCGTAGAACGGACATCACAAATCTAACGTTAGGTGAAAGAGCACATTTAGCTAAGATAGCTTACCTGAAACTGACCACCTTTTAAACGCCTGGCGTGGTTTAAAGTTACCGGAACATCGTAGTCGAACCATTACTTGGGATTTATGTGGTCCTCAGTCGGCTCCCCGTCCGTTAAAATTGGTAAGAAACAAACATAAAGGCGCTTGAGTGAGCTTTTGAAGTTAAACGCGTCGCCTTCAGCCACTGCCTCAGCTGCTCATCATATGCAGCCGGAAGTACGTTGACAAAATGAGCGCAATGGCGCCGCCCTTGTTGTCGTGGAAAATAAGGTGAATAGGCAATAAATAACCGTGATCTTTTCTTTCTGCGTGCACCGTCTCGTTATCATGCGCTGATGACGGAGTGATTCATCCAATCAGGACGCTGTGCGCATAGACTAAAGCAGAGTGCCTAAAACCCCCTTAGCTGTTATAAAATGCACTGGTAACCCAACGCTTCAAGGGGTTTATTGCGTTTATAAAACGGTTACTTCATATGCATAACTTTAGCGGGATTTTATAAAATAAAACACAAATAAGTTGTAATTATATTAGTACAAATATTACTCTTCCGCCAAACAAAGTAGTTCCTCGAATCAAGTGTGACTGAAACAGAGCGCAGTTCCCAACCAACAGAGATGCAGCAAAGACACAATGAAAATATGATTTAAGACTGTGGTGTTTATTTTATAAATCACCATTTATCTAATTTATACATTAACATTTATATTGTGCAACTGTTGAAGTGATCAAATTGGAAGCATGCTGAACTCTTTCCCCGTCAGCGTTTTTTTTAAGTTGCCACCCGGTTTTAGTTTAATGCCTTGCAGAAAAATTATCTTCTTTAAATAAACATAAAATATAAAATGAAAGAACAGACCATCCGCTTTCAAAAAAAAATAAAAAAATAAATAAACGTTTCATTCATCCTACCTTCATTTGTTCTCTTATCACCTCTCAAATTTTTAGCTAAAAGCGGAGATAATTCCATATTTTTGAAGAACTTTAGTAAGAGATCAGATTCAAAGCCATCAAAACTTACACGCTGTGTTTTCAGTGTTGAGTGAATGCGTCAGTGTTTAAGTTGGGTAAGATCGCCACCCAGTGGATAATAGCGGACGTATGAACTTGAGTTATAAACTCTTCAGACAACGTTTTCTCTTTATCGACGAGATGACTCAACAATATTTATTGACTGTTATCTGGATATCGCCATTAATTGTGCAATTGTAGACAAATTAAAAATATGATTATAGACTGTGGTGTTTATTTTCATAAATCAGTACGCAGCTACAGTGGCGCAGTGATACTTATGTAATGTGGTCTGAACCGTGAGGTTACCAGTGTATTTTATCACGGCTTAGAACGCATTTCAACCAATCAGAATGAAGAACCAGAACTGCCCGTTTTATAATATAGAATAACGGCCTGCCTCAAAGGTGCGCACACGAGCCGATCACGCAGAACAACTGCCAATGAGAACTCATCATCGGCTTGATGATGATGTCATAAACTTTTTAGGAGTGTTTGTAATTTGAGTGTAATAAAAAAGTTTTTTTACTGTTACTTTTGAATTATTTCCGAATTTGTGTGTTTAATTGTTAAAATTGGCAAAACGTAGAAAGTAGTATTTAGCTTCCACTACACTGAAAAGAAAAGTAAGTCTCAATGAAAACAATTTTTCTGCTATTATCCACTAGGTGGTTAGAAAAAAATTGTTATTGACTTTGTAGTGTATTTGAATTTGTACTTCGTTTATCACAATATGTGCATAATATGTACATAATATGTACAAAAAGTATGCAGTCTGTAAGTACAAATGAGATGTGTCAGAGATCATGGTTCACCCTTAAGTTAAATATTTTATTGGTAAAACTTTACAATAAGGTTGTACTAGTAAACAATTAGTTAACGCTTTCCCTGCCAGAATTTCTGGAAAAAGTTGCCAGCCAGCACCAGCATTTTTTATGATTTTCAAAAATGTTATTGTATTAATATGATTGAATAGGTCCACTCACATGGCAAAGTAATTTACTACTAAATGTTGTTACTTGTTCAAGTTATGTTACAGTTGAAAAGATAAATCCAAGGCAGGGATCACAGGGAATGAGTCTTTAATGAAAAAAAGGTAACAAAGGCAGTCTGGAGATATCACTCAGCACTGGAATGTAACAAAAGGATGCTTGACTCCCAATCCGGGAAAACGAAGGAGATATTCCCTGGAGCTGGCCCGAGGCGCAGCAGTTGACAAATCAGGTACGGAGAAAAACTCCTCAGCCCTCACACACGGCTGAACATCAAACGAGATTGTGGAGATACTGGACAGGACAGACAAGACAAGGTGAGCTTAATCCAATACACGACACGACATGACATGACAGAGTAAAGCTGCAGAGCATACAGAGAACATGTGTAATTTCAATAATCCGACAAAGATACTGCCAAAACAGCCACTAGATAAATGCTAAGGGCAGAGTGGGAACAGGTGTCACAGCAATCAGCGCGAGCGCAGATTGTAACGACAGACAGGTGAGAGGGGAGAGAGAGAGGGAGAGAGAGAGAGAAAGCGTGTGTATGTGACTAAATGAGTGTATGTGCATGTGTATGTGTGTGTGTGACAAAAAGGCAGACAGAGAAAACCAGATTCATGACAGTACCCCACCTCCAACGAGCGCCTCTAGGCGCTCGCGGAAGGGGGCTGACGGGACCGATAGAAGTCATCAATAAGCGATCGATCCAGGACGTCCCGGGCAGGAATCCACCGCCTCTCCTCTGGACCGTAGCCCTCCCAGTCAACCAAAAACTGGTGGCCACGGCCCCGAGGACGAACCTCGAGAAGTCTCCGAACTCTGTAAATAGAGTCCCCCTCATCAAGGGGAGGAGGGGGAAGGGGGGGACGAGTGGGCACATGAATGACCGGTTTAATACACGAAACGTGAAAGACTGGATGAACGCGGCGTAGCCGACCGAATAGTTTGAGTTTAACAGCGACAGGACTAATGACTTTGACAATGGAGAATGGACCAACAAAACGGGGCAATAGTTTGCGAGACGTCTCCTGAATAGGGAGATTTCGGGTGGACAACCAAACCCTCTGACCGCAGACATATCTAGGGGACCGAATTCTGCGGCGGTTGGCAGCTCGACGTGTGCGTTCTCTAGTCTGACACAACTTGGATCTCACCCTCCTCCAGGTATGCTTACATCGCTTAATAAACGCTTCGACAGACGGGACCGAGACTAGAGACTCCTGAGCAGAAAAAATAGGCGGTTGGTAACCGAGACAACCCTCAAACGGAGAGAAACCGGTAGCGGACGAAGGGAGAGAATTATGTGCATATTCAGCCCATGACAGCTGATCACACCATGACGCAGGACTAGAGGCGGTAAGACTACGCAACATGCGACCCAAAATCTGATTTGTCCGTTCGGCCTGACCATTGGTCTGAGGATGGAATCCTGACGACAGACTGGGGGAAGCCCCAATCTGGCGACAGAACTCCCTCCAAAACTGAGAGGCAAACTGCGGACCTCTATCAGACACAATGTCCAAGGGGAGACCGTGGATCTTAAAAACGTGATCCACCATAATCTGAGCTGTCTCCTTAGCAGATGGTAATTTAGGAAGCGGAATAAAATGGGCAGCCTTAGAAAAACGGTCCACGACGGTAAGAATGACCGTGTTCCCAGCTGAGATAGGGAGACCGGTAACAAAGTCCATGGCAATATGAGACCAAGGACGTGTGGGAATGGGAAGAGGTCTGAGAAGGCCCGCCGGAGGGTTATTACTGGACTTAGTCTGAGCACAAATAGAGCAAGCAGCGACAAACCGCCGAACGTCACGCTCACGAGTGGGCCACCAAAATCTCTGACGGATCGCGGCTAATGTACCTCTGACCCCCGGGTGAGCGACCAATTTAGACGTATGACCCCAACGAAGGACAGACGGACGGACGGACTCGGGTACATATAAAGTTCCCTCAGGAGAGGGAAGGGGTCTCCTAATCTGAGAAAGCGCTCGCTTAACCGTCCGCTCCACCCCCCAGACAGCTGCCCCGACCACACAGTGTTGAGGTAAGATCCCCTCATGGGTCGGGACTCCCTCTGGGGGGTCGAACTGCCGGGAAAGCGCGTCGGGCTTCTGATTCTTCGAACCGGGTCTAAAAGAAATTGAAAAATCAAACCGGTCAAAAAACAAAGCCCAGCGAGCCTGACGAGCGCTCAAACGCTTAGCCGAACGAATATACTCCAAGTTGCGATGATCCGTCCAGACAATGAATGGAACACTGGCTCCTTCGAGCCAATGTCGCCATTCACCGAGCGCGAGACGGATCGCCAAAAGCTCTCGGTTACCAACGTCATAGTTGCATTGCGCAGGAGAAAGACGGTGTGAATAAAAAGCGCAAGGATGAATGCGATCATCCTGGGAGGAGCGCTGCGATAAGATCGCTCCGACTCCAATATTAGAGGCATCGACCTCCACAATAAATTGACGCGTAGGATCAGGCGTGATCAGAATAGGTGCGGAGGAAAAAAGTCTCTTTAGATGGTCGAACGCAAATTGAGCAGCCTCGGTCCAAGAAAATCGGGTCTTGGATGAGGTGAGGGCAGTGAGGGGGGCGGCAACCTGACTAAAACCCTGAATAAAGCGCCGGTAAAAATTAGCAAAACCCAGAAATCTCTGAAGCGCGACTCGAGACTCGGGAACCGGCCAATTTAGAACCGCCTGGACCTTATCAGGATCCATACGAATCCCCTCTGCAGAGACCACCGAACCGAGAAACGTGACTGATTGAGCGTGAAAGACACATTTCTCAGCCTTAACAAAAAGGCGATTCTCTAACAAGCGTTGTAAAACCCGGCGAACGTGTTGTACGTGTACCTGGGGAGACGGTGAGAAAATAAGAATGTCATCAATATACACGAAAACAAAGACGTTCAGCATGTCTCTCAGGACGTCGTTAACTAAAGCCTGAAAGACGGACGGAGCGTTTACGAGACCGAACGGTAGGACCCGGTATTCGAAGTGACCGATAGGGGTATTAAAAGCGGTCTTCCACTCGTCCCCCTCTCTAATGCGCACTAGATAGTAGGCGTTACGCAAATCCAACTTAGTGAAAATCTTTGCGCCCTGTAAGATCTCGAAGGCTGATGACATAAGAGGTAAAGGATAGCGATTCTTCACCGTTATCTCGTTCAGCCCTCGATAATCGATACACGGACGCAAAGACCCATCCTTCTTCTTGACAAAAAAGAAACCAGCGCCAGCGGGAGACGAAGACGGAACAATAATCCCTGCGTCAAGAGACTCTGTGATGTATCTCTCCAGAGCCTCTCGTTCGGGCGCTGAAAGAGAATAAAGTCTACCGCGAGGGGGCGTGGTGTTAGGATGGAGATCAATGGCACAATCGTAAGGACGGTGAGGCGGTAGAGAAACTGCCCGGGAACGGCTGAAGACAGATCGCAGATCATGGTACTCCTTCGGTACCCCAGACAAATCACCTGGTTCCTCCTGGAAAACAGAAACAGAGGTCACGGGAGACACAGCAGACACTAAACAATTAGCATGACAAGACAATTTCCATGAATGAACCCCTCCCTTAACCCAGTCAATCTGAGGATTATGAAGAACAAGCCAAGGGTGTCCTAACACAATGGGGGTAAAGGGAGATTGAAAAATAAAAAAAAGAAATAGTCTCTAGATGATTACCGGAAACAGTCAGACTAACCGGACATGTAGAACGGTGAACAGTGGTGAGCTCTCTGCCATCCAGAGCAAAGACGGAGGTGGGTTGAGGCAACTCGACCAATGGAATCTTGTTCCGACGGGCCCACCCCTCATCGACGAAATTGCCCTCGGCTCCCGAGTCAATGAGAGCAAGACCAGCGGCAGAGTGCCCCAACCAGCGGAGATTAGCAGGAATCATAGTCCGGGACCGGGGAGAGGAGGAGATGACAGACGCGCTCACCAGTACTCCTCCGTCTACTGGCGAGCCCTGGCTTTTAAAGGGCAGTTGGAGGCGAAATGACCAGCGGTGCCACAATAGAGACAAAGGCGGTTAATGATTCGACGTTGACGCTCCTCCGAAGAGATGCGAACGCTGCCCAACTGCATGGGCTCGGCTTCAGCCGAGTGACGGGAAGGGATAGCTGAAGAAAAAGAGTCAACGACAGCGCTGGGAGTGCGAGCTCGTCTTCTCTGCTCGAAACACCGATCCAGACGGATAGCCAAGTCAATCAATGGGTCGAGCTCAGCAGGAGCGCCTCGAGCATAAATCTCCTCTCTGAGCTCCAAACACAGACCCTCCAAAAAACGAGCGACCAGGGCAGGATCGTTCCACCCACTGGTAGAGGCAAGAGTACGAAACTCAATAGCAAAGTCGGCCACAGATCTCCTTCCCTGACGTAGAGTTGCGAGCAGACGAGAAGCCTCACTGCCAAATACAGACCGATCAAAAACCTTGGTCATCTCCTCCTTGAAGAGACTGTACTTGCTACAACATCTGGCGTTAGCCTCCCACACAGAAGTTCCCCACTCGCGTGCCCGACCCTTCAAGAGGGAGAGCACAAAGGCAACACGAGCTCGATCCTCCGCATACGTCTGTGGCTGAAGAGAAAAGACAACCTCGCACTGGATAAGAAAGGCTCTGCACTCAGCGGGCTCACCGGCATAACTGGATGGGTTGTTAACCCTGGGCTCTGCGGGCTGGTGCTGATTGGAAGGCACGGCCGCCTCTTGATGAAGATGGCGTAGGCGAGCAGACAGATCGGCCACCTGAGCAGATAAACTCCCCACAGCCTGATGTGCGGCGGCTAGCTGTTCCTCATGCCTGCCAAGCATGGCCCCCTGCACCTCGACTGCTGAAAACACAGACTTCTCCTCTGCCGCATCCATAATTATGGTCGGATTATTCTGTTACAGTTGAAAAGATAAATCCAAGGCAGGGATCACAGGGAATGAGTCTTTAATGAAAAAAAGGTAACAAAGGCAGTCTGGAGATATCACTCAGCACTGGAATGTAACAAAAGGATGCTTGACTCCCAATCCGGGAAAACGAAGGAGATATTCCCTGGAGCTGGCCCGAGGCGCAGCAGTTGACAAATCAGGTACGGAGAAAAACTCCTCAGCCCTCACACACGGCTGAACATCAAACGAGATTGTGGAGATACTGGACAGGACAGACAAGACAAGGTAAGCTTAATCCAATACACGACACGACATGACATGACAGAGTAAAGCTGCAGAGCATACAGAGAACATGTGTAATTTCAATAATCCGACAAAGATACTGCCAAAACAGCCACTAGATAAATGCTAAGGGCAGAGTGGGAACAGGTGTCACAGCAATCAGCGCGAGCGCAGATTGTAACGACAGACAGGTGAGAGGGGAGAGAGAGAGGGAGAGAGAGAGAGAAAGCGTGTGTATGTGACTAAATGAGTGTATGTGCATGTGTATGTGTGTGTGTGACAAAAAGGCAGACAGAGAAAACCAGATTCATGACAAGTTATTCTTAGCATGCCAAGAGCCTTAAATGTTCCTGAAAAAAATAAAAAAGTTGGATGCCTCAATATTTCTAATATCCTCAATTTAGTATCTCCAATGTCTTGGCTTCATGTTAATCAAGTCTAGGAGGGGTTTTAAAAAGTTCACCGGATGCAACTGTCAAAACAATCCACCTTTGTGACTGACACACTTCCCGGCGCCAGTTGGTGGCGCTATGCCCGGAACTCACAATAGCCACATCAATGTCGTTGGACTCCTTGACCAATAATACACCACGTGTTTTGCCACCATCAGACAATTTATGCCATAAATATAAGACACTTCCTGTTTCTCTGATTTAGCCATAATCGCCTCGCCATGGCCACAGCATTCAAGATATCAAGTGAACCAACTTTTGTACAAGTGTGTACATGTAAATGCATTGTCTGTGCACTAAGATTTTTTATTTATTACAGGGGGCGTACAGAGCCTCATTGCAATGTCTCTGTTCCAGCCTTTGCCCGGTCTTAATGGCCGAAGACTCTGACTTGTGTGCCAATTTTCAAGAGTTTTTTTAATTTTTGAGGGATCCAAAGTGTCCAAAAGTGTTAAAATAATAATAACACAAAAAAGAGGGAAACCAACTGGACAATGACACATCAGGGAACAGGGAATCAAAAGACAAACATGATAAACAATGCATACCGAATGGGCATGTTAACTCGCAATTTCATGGCCTTAAATTCCTATCAGACTGATCTCACAGAAAGTCGTGTTATAGTCAAATTTGATTAATTTATTTATGTCCATGGCACAAAATTCAGGTTTTTACGTTTTTACATTTCCTTTAATTTTCGTGTCATTTTATGTATTGTTTGCTCATAGTTTTTTTCCTATTTTTAAATCATTGTTACTTGGGGTTGGGGCTAGAATCACTTTCTATTAAATTTTTAGACATCCAAACCCCAACTCTAACCCCAACTACAACCCCAACTACAATTGCTTTCTACAACATGTAGAAAGCAATAAATAAAAGTACATCCTAACCCAAACCACAAATCTAACCCCAACCCCAAGCAACAACCATTTAAAAAAAGGGGGAAAAAATGGCAAAACTTTATTTATAGAAATTTGTGCGATTGACACATAAAAAACATTTGTGCTCAAGGCACGTAAAAAAGCTGTTATTGGTGCCATGGACACAAATGAATTAATAAAAAATTTTGTTACTATAACACGACTTGCCGTGAGATCATGTTGATCTAGTCCAGATGAAATACGCCACTTGTGATGCAACCAATAACTCTAAAATGGAAAGAAAGACACGGTGTGTGTTGCCCTTTAAGAAATTTAACTTTTAAATATCTGGTTTATTTTTGTTGATACATATTCTCAGATAAAATTAGAAGTTCATAATTACTTTTTGGTTTATCTACCTCATTTGTAAAAATTAATATTATTTGTTACGTGATGATGTCACTTCCTGTTTAGTCACTTCCTGTCAGTTGTTCCTGGTCCTACTTGAAAACATGAGACAGTCATCGTGTGCTCTCCCTTTCAATCCATTGCATCCACTTTAATACTTCATAGAGGCAATGCCGTAAGTTCATCTATGTGACATTAGACATGTTAAGGATTATATATTTGTAAGGATTTTGTTGAAAAGATGATGTTTGGTATGTTATTAAAAACAAGCTAACATTGGTCCTAATAGCCATTATAGCTGCTACTACAGTGAGAACAGCTGTGATTGTGATTGTTCACATTCTTGAGACATTTATAATTGTATGATTGATCAAGACATGTACATTGAATATTGTTGTATTGTTTTATTACAGTTTTCACCACAACATGTTTATGAAAAGAGAGTGACAGTAAATGATCAATCTTACTACGACTCTGTCTTCATTGGCTGTGGTTTAACTTGGTGTTTAGTCAGAGTTTCAACACACTGCACGAGAACACTATACGGTGCATCCCAATTCAGAGACAGGACCCTAGAAAGACACTTAAAAGGTGGTGTTAGATCAGGTCTCCACACCAGACAAAATAAAAAAAACGATCCAGCCCCGAACGCCAGATCACGTCAGAAAATATACGTTTACTTGTTTAACATGCTTCTATCAGTTTAGAGCAGTGGTCTCAAACTCCCGGCCCGCGGGCCATTTGCGGCCCGCCCTCCCCCTCTCTGCGGCCCGCGGCACCTTTCAACAATATAACATAATCTGGGCCGCAGAAAGATTTTTATTCACTTTGTTTCATATTCATTTAATTTTAAATTTAAACGTTTAAGGGTTCGTTCACATGTCGCGTCTAACAACGCGCGTTAAAACGAGTCAAGGCGTTTCTTACTTTCTAAAGTGCTCGGGAGCGGAAGTTGCGTTCCGTGGCGTGGGTCGCGTCACCCGTTGCTACCCAGCCATAAGCCGCCCGCGCTCCGTGATTGCGAGGATAATGGAATGCTTGATCGGACTTTAATTCCTCATTTGAACCTCGCGTCAATCATATCATTGTCACCATGCGATCAGTTAATCTGGTCGGGACTTTGTAGTGTTTGTCCAGAGAAGATTTGTTACTTCCGGGTGAATATCAGCTGTTACTCAGAGAAGAGCTGCGGTGGGGCTCACATCAACAAGTCACAGCTTCTAATGGAGACACCGCATAATATGAGGCAGAGCCGTAGATGTAATGAAACACATAAACTACAGATAAGAAAAATTGCCATCAAAGTTCCCAGGTTAAAAGAGGAAAGATGAGGAGAAACATACAGAGGATAAAAGTATGTATACTGCTATATATTAATGAAGTATAATATATTATTATGTAGCTTGCTATGCAATTACACCTAGCAGTATTATAATGTTTTTATGTTTAACTAGCTTATGTAACATTGACTACCCATTCAGAAGTTTTAGGATCACTTTTACTTATTCATATTTTTCCACATATAATAGCAAATTTATTAAAACTGTGGAATAACAAAGATGGAGCATAATAAAGTCAATACTATGACTGTAAACAATCCAAAATAAATCAAAACACAAACACTTACTGATGGTAATTTTTTATAATAGTTTATAAATGTATACACACATTTTATTTGTTAGTTTAGTGCAAGGTTTTAATAGGCCTTAGTTATTAAAGAGAAGGTTAAGAAATGATTTACTTATATAAAATAATGTATTTTTAAAAGATAAAAACACTGCTTATATTATACATTAAATAATAGAATTTTAACAGTCAATCATGTGTAACATGTGACGACTCTGAATGATCTATTTATCATGTGACTTGATGTTTCCCAACTGTGATTGGTCATTTGTTTATTTGAAATTGGATGTTGTTTGTAACAATTGCAGTTGCCTGAGGAAGATCGTAAGATCGAAACGTTGCAACGCAACGATTATTAAAAACTTTTTCAGCAAGCAGATAGTGTGCGGGAATTGCCTTTTGTGTATGTTACGAGACTTTGTGTCTTCTTATCCTACGCACCTATCTACTTCAGGTGTGCGACGCTAATTTGTTTGAACAGTCAATTTACAGAAATATAGTACTTTTTTAACCTTAAAATAGCTCTGCGGCCCTCCGATTAAATGTCAATCTCAGAAATGGCCCCAATCCAATTTGAGTTTGAGACCCCTGGTTTAGAGGTTGAACGATCGTTGCTAGAGAAGAACACAATCAAGACATGAGACAAAGGTTTTGATGATAAAATAGAACAATTTTATTGATGAACAGCTTCAGTTGCATATGTCTCAATGTTCAAACCTCATCCAACGAGCATGAATTCAGCATGCCCTGTTATACGAAAACTGCATACTGTAATAGCATCATCCCATAGACCTTGAGCTTCCATAAACATTCTCTTTATCTATCTCTGTTTACACAAACAGAACAGCTCATGAGACTTTACAAATGTGAGACAACTATAAGACTGAACAACAATGAAATTAATAAGACATATGAAACATAGAAATATAATGGATGAATGAATAATATAATAAAATAAAGAAATATAATGAATAAATTAATGAATCAATGAAAAGACCATATAAATGAATAAAATATAGAAATATAATAAATGAATAAATAAATGAATATACAATATAATGATAAAAATAATAATAATGAAATTGATAATAATAAAATAATAATCAAATAAACAATTATATGGATAACTAATGATTATAAAATGATTATGATGATTATGTGAATAAATAATTAAAACTAAACTAAATAACACAAACATTCTGCACGTGAGGATCTAAGGTAGGATCCTTCATTGGAGAATCGTTCTTCAAAGGATGTAGCCTCCTAAGTGAATGAAGCGAAATGAGAAGGTCTAGCCTAGTACTGATGGAGTTGTTTCACCTGCTGCTTCCACCCACCGCACCTGTCAGCGTCAAACAAAAGCAGAGTAATTTCAGACTTTTAAAAATAAATATGGAGCCAGATACTTTTTTAATTCAATTTTAAATAATATGACACATTTACGTAGATTTAACTACCCAACAGTTCAAATTGATTCACATAATTAAAACAACATTTATAATAATAAAAAACAGTATCAATGACTTTTAATCTGCAAAATGGCAAAACCACTGATTTAATACATTTCTGAATGTTAATTTTTAAAATACCCAGACCTCACAGGCGTGCATTTAATCTTGTGATAGCTAAGGCTGTGAAGGATACATATGATGCATTCTTCATTGCAAGGGAAATCAAGGATGCATTTGGATATCACATCTGGAGGCATGTGAAGGAGCCTTAAAATTGGGACAGCCTTCATCGCAAAATGGTGACATCATTGGTCTTCTTACATCCTTTAGAAAATGCAGCCTTTGAATTAGGATGCACCAACAGAACTGTTACCCACATATTGTAACACACAGCAATCCTTGTTGTCCTGACAGAAAAAGCAGTTGTCTTGTTGTTTGATGGACTTACAAATGTCTGGTATATGCAAATTATTGTTATTTTTTGGTAGAAAATTTTCTATAAATCTGTGCACTTTGTATATTTACTTAGAAAGTGCATTTTTGTCTCCATTAAGTTTTAATAACAGAAAGGACAGAACATCTCCTCCTTTGACAGTCATGTTTTTCTGTGTTATTAAGATGAGTGTTGGGTAAGTAACATCTTCAATCGTGTAATTAGATTACTGTACATATTACTCTGTCCAAAAAGTCTAAATCCTAATTAGTAAATCATACAAAGACAGGCGTGAAATGGCTAGAGAGTAATCCCTTAGTTGACTTTTTTGATGAAAAATTTATAAAATTACAGTAACTAGTAACACCCAACACTGATCAAGATGGGTCTCATTTAGCCATCTATCACTGTGTACAGATTTGATGTGCCATTCTGTATACACTCTTTAGGGTCAAATAACATTGCATTTTACTTTGTTCTAATTTAGATAATCAGTTTGATGAGTGTCAGTAGATGTTATAAAAACATCACGACTGAAGCTCTGGATGAGTCCTGAAAGTGTCATTCGGTTCAATCACTGATTCAAAAATTTCATCAAAATGCTTATATATTTTTGTGAAGAAAGTAAGAAACTTGTAAGACATGTAATTTCTATAGCTATTTTAAAGTAAAATATTGCTTATTTCTCTGTTATGCTGCTGTAATATTGACCATTTGGATTGTATATGTAGTATGGGACGCCCCCTACAGGATATGATAGTCCATTTTTTCTACTTGTAAGAAATGTCATTTCTAGACCTATTTAAAGTAGAAAATAACTTATTTCTCAGTAATGGTGCTGTAATATTGGCAGTTCGGACTGTGTATGTAGTATAGGACGCCCCTACAGGATATGACCGTCCATTTTTTCTAGTTGTAAGAAATGTCATTTCTATGGTCATTTAAGGAACAAAATCAACTGTTTCTCCAAAACTATGCTGTAATATAGGTCAATTTTAACTGTGTATGTAGTATAGGACGCCTCCTAGAGTATATGACCGTCCATTTTTTCTACTTGTAAGAAATGTCATTTCTATGGTCATTTAAAGAAGAAAATCAACTGTTTCTCCAAAACTATGCTGTAATATTGGTCCATTTCAAATGTGTATGTAGTATGGGATGCCCCCTACATGGTATGACTGTCTGTTTTTTCTACTTGTAAAAAAATGCAATTTCTATAGGCATTAAAAGTAAAAAAAAAAAGCTTATTTCTCTGTAATGCTGCTGTACTATTGGTCCATTTTAACTGTATATGTAGTATGGGACGCCTCCTACAGGATATGACTGTTCATTTTTTCTACTCATAAGAAATATCATTTCTATAGCTATTTAAAGAAGAAAATAGACAGTTTCTCTAAACCTATGCTGTATTATTGGTTCATTTGAACTGGGTATGTAGTATAGGACGTATAGTAGTTTTTGTTGGGTATATTACTGATCATATACTGTATTAATATTATATTAGGCCTAAGGCCTATTGTTTCTACACAAGGCTATAAGACACCCAGTTAAACTTTCGTTTTATGAGAAAAGGTCGAAACGACCGATAAACAAGAGGACGTCATTTCGATTCTAATTAAGAGAGAGTAATCCGTATCTTAACTCGTAAAAGCTCTCCCCAACAGTATCACTGACTGAACCGAGACATGGTGAATTTTGTTGATAGTGAGCATGCGCAACAAACATACTGGTATTCCAGAGTCACCCATAAAATGAATACCTGAATCAAGAACGGTTTCTATCGGACGCGTCCGACTTGATGAGCCGTTAATACTGCGCATGTGTTACTGAAAAGCACGATACAGCGACTCTCGAGTCAGGAACAGGTTGCTGCATTTATGGAGTCACCAGTTCACTGATTTGAGAACAGTTTCTATCGGACGCGTCCGTAGAACTAAAGAACTGTGGATACTGAGCAGCATGCGTGAGCCAAACAGTACGGACATCAGTGAGTTGCTGTGCTAATACTGTAGCCTACATGAACCAAGATGATTGACAGACATAAAGTAAGTTTATTTAATTTTACCATAAAACTTACGGGAAATATGCATGGTACAGCTAATTATATTAAACACAGTTTTGACTCAAATGTATCTGTTAGGTTTGTGTGTGTGCAGATTATATTTTAAGTTGTTATGAGCTTGATCATGATTTCTGTTAAAAGTTTTTGAATGTGCTTTAGTTGGACAACTAAATAATAATAAATCAACCATACACGACTTTACTTGAATTTTTTTATGTATTTAACCCTCCTGGATGATAGAATTAGATGCGAATGACGTCATTACGTAAAGTACGTTAAAGAACTGGTGAATCAGATTTTTGAACCAGTTCTTTGAAACGAACTGTCCGAAAGAACTGATTCACAAAAAAGAGTCGGACTTCCCATCACTAATTAAAAGTAAAAAAAATTGATTATTTCTCTGTAATGCTGCTGAAATATTGGTCCATTGTAACTGTGTATATAGGGCGCCCCCTACAGGATATGACCATTCATTTTTTCTAATATTAAAGCAACACTATGTAGTTTTTTTACCTTTAAATAATGTCTCTAAAATTATTTCAGTGATAGAACAACTTTTAACTGGACAAATTGTACTGTTGCTGCAACCTGAGCAGCCTCCTAGCTGCTACAAGCACACTCTGAAAGTGGCGGTGGAGGGTAGGAAACACAGCCACGCCCCTCCCCCTGCCTGCAGAAGAGTGTCTGACACCAGGCACTGTTGCGCTTTTCAACCATATGTGGGAGCTGCTAATCATTTTTACATGGAAACTACATAGTGTTGCTTTAAAATATGTCACTTATGTTTGTTTTGCAGAGGGAATTTACACTTAATTTAAGTAGACTTTGTAAATGCACTCTTTTATATTTGTAGTGTACAACATGTACACTTTAGCACAGAAATAGGAATGTTAAATACTTTTTGGTATTTCATTATATATTAGTAAAATTTTCTAAGTTTACATATAAGGTAATATAAAGGAGACGTACCATAGGTGATCTTTAGGAAAAATATTTTATATAATAATAGTGTTAAATAAATAAAAAACAGACAATTTAACAAACAAGTAGTAAAAGTGTGACATAATTTTGTCACATTTAACCATAGACTGTAAAAAAAGATGGACGACGCCTGTTCGCTCTCTTCCATTGGTGAAAAGTGAAGCCGCCAGTGTCCCGACATGGCGCTGACATCTTGGGTCTTGAGTCTGCGCAGTAGTGAAATCAAAACCCCGCCCTCGCTCTCGTAGAATGCGCATATCATACGATATCACAGCTGTCAATCATGACGTGACGCCACAGTTTTTATATTATTAAATAACTAACTAAACACAAACCTATTTTAAAAACAAACATTTGAATTAACATCAGCGTGATAAAAACTACATTAAATGACAGAAACCAGCTTCGGAAAAAAGATAACTGAAGTGTAATTAATTTTTTTAGTTGGTCTCAAGTCCCATTGAATAACATGGGGAGGCGGGGTTTATGACACTGGGACCAGTCACTGGGGGGCGATCGAGACGTTTTGGCTTCACTTTTCAGGGCTTGTGCGGCACGCTTGCATTTAACCCATCCAAGTAAGTAGTGAACACACGCACACAAAAAGAGAGAGGGAGCGAGAGAGAGAGCGAGCGAGCGAGCGAGAGAACGAGCAAGCAAGCGAGAGATACAGAGACGCCCAGAGCAGTTGGCAGAAAGTACACAGCAACACTCATCATTAATTCACAAAGACGGACACGTTCTTGGATATTACAGGCGCAAGAGATAATAAACAACATGAATGACAACGCTTATAGGTGAAGTAGGTACAACAAATCTTCAAACGCTACGTGTATAGAAATTACTGTAAGCAACACAGTAGACGCGCATCAGAATCTAAATCATGGCTGGCTTGACCGTGTTTTTTCAAACCACGGCTGGCTTGACCGCGGTGCAAAATTCATCTTTCTTGTGGAGACTTCGTACACATTTGGCAGCTGAAGAAATTAGTTTCATGCCCGTTAAAAGGTCTGTATCCTCTCCTTCAGGGGCGGATCTACCCATATGCCACCCCAGCGCGGGTATCCTAATATATATAATTTATACCCGAGTAGGCTATTTTAACCAGAAAGGCAATGTAGTTTTTCTCTGCGTGTGTTTGGGGGTGGGAGACACACATCTGACGATGATTGGTGTGTGTGTCTTAGACGGGGTGGGACAACCACATAGCTGATGGTGATTGGCTTAATTTCCATCGTTAGCCAACCAGAGGCAGCAGAGTTCATACACAAGCATGCAGTCAGTCCGAACAGAAAGTCTTTTACAGTGTAAAAAAAAGTCCGCGCAGATTTGCCAACTTGGTGACTTTGTCGCTAGATTAAGAAACTTTTTAGACCCCTTTAGCGACTTTATTAAAAAAGCGACTAGGACAAATCTAGCGATCTTTTCTGGCGTGGTTGGAGACGTTTGGAAACTGCAGTGAAAGGATGCATCGCCCCATCCAAGGCACTCACATGCAGCCCGGTTCTCGCGCTATAGTCCATCCCTTTCGAGCCGCACAAACCCGCAACAACAGAGAGATGACAAGTACAACGATCTCAAAACAAAGGTAGCGGACGCAAGCACAAAGTATAAAAAGCACAAACGTTACTTTTCCATCGTTGAGGTAAAAGGCAAGAATGATTATGAACGTGCAACTTATGCCCATGAAGAAAGAGTCTCTTCACGTCTGTAGCGAGGAATTCTGATCTAATAAACCACCTCACATCATCACATGCTGCCAAAACAAATTCTCTTTAGTGTCTTAAAGTGATTAAGTTGAGCATCACATCAGCAAATCAGAGTACTAAATACGCTCATATTTATAGATAAATGTTGCATCAGGATAAAAATACAAAAATTAAACTGATGTTAAATATTGCACGAGGTAGTTGCTTGGTAGTTAAAACAACTGAACTGCAGGTTTGTGTAAGCAGTAAATATATTTTAAGCAGTTCTTTCTAGAGTTAGCCCGTCATGTCTTAGCTACTGCAGCAATCAAAATATTCCATACGTGCATATGAAATCGCTCGTTATGATATAGTCTGATGTTTTTATTTGTCTTCGTTAAGGAGACAAAACTATTCAGTGTTGTGTATGTTTAGAAAGCTTGAAAGACAACTTAATGCGGCATTTTCCAGGATATTATGAAAAGAAAGGCTGATATCCATTCTTTTTACCAAAAATAATAGAAAAGTCAAATACTATGGGAGTGGAAGGTACAAATAAAACAGAAAAATATGTTGTGGAAGGAAGAGGAGTAGATGAAGTCATGAAGGAAAGAAACATATGGATGGCAAAGAGCTAAAAAGAAGTGAAAAGACATAAATCCATCATGAAGTGAGTAAAAGGATTAAAGAAGAGGGTTATGAGAGAAAGAGATGTTTGCCTTTCAAATATGTTTTACATGAATATAAACTAGGCAATCCTATTTTATTTATATAACTGTCTTTATACCATAATGTTCAACCAGTCAGTGTTTTTAGATATTGATAAGCTGTATGTATTAACTTAGTATTAAGACAAAGGGTGCTACAGAGATGCTAAAGGTAGCTGCTTGGGTACTTACTTATAGGAACATTTGTTGTTGCGTTTATTAATGTTATAAAAATTTGAGGTCCAGTGTTCACCGAAAATAGTATATACAGTATATAATTTCTTGAATCCACGACAACCATGCAAGGACACTTACTTCATTGCCACCCCTTGTAGTTCTCATGCCACCCCCTTGCCACCCCATAAATAATTTTCTAGATCCGCCCCTGCTCTCCTTGCAGCATCTTGTTGGCTGGACTGAGCAGCAAAAGAACCTAGGGCGTTGCAATTAGAGGTTTTGTTAAAGTTTAATAATTTAAAGATATTTCAGAATGCCGTTTGTCATTTTAAATGTATAAAACATAACCACAGGTCTATTCAAAAAAGTTTATTTTATTTTATGTTCTAACTTCTTATAATTAAAATCTGCTAACAGTGAATGCAAAAATATAGAATTATTTACTTGTTTGAGTTTTATTTATGTTTTTATTAGAACAAAATTCTATTATGAATGAACAATATTTTTTGTATTTTATACACTCAAGTTGTTATAATTAATATTTGTTAAAAATGTGGTAATTTTAGAATTGGGCCTAAGCAAATCTCATAAAAGGTAGAATATTTTGATCACGCAAAATACTTAAATTTCTTAAGCCTACCTTGTGAACCAAATGACAGATAAACAAGAAACTTTGATCTGTCACTTCCTTTAGCAGTCCAACTGCATCAATGCGAACCTCAGCTCCATAAGTTCTTGCAGAGCTGACATGCTCAAGCATTGATGTAATGTCCTCGAATGATCTGTGGATGATGGCAACGGATTCCAGGTGACCTGTCCACCTCTTGTCAAGCAAACGTTTGAGTCTCTCTCCTTTATAATGCAGGGCAACCGTCGGCTTACGTAAGAAGTTATAAAGCGTGCTGCATATGCTGAAAAAATCGTTGATGCAAGCCATCAACGATTTTTTCAGCATATGCAGCACGCTTTATAACAGCAGATAGCGCGTGCACAACAACTAATTGCAGCTGATGATTTAAACAGTGTACGTAAGGTATCTCTTGTGAGGTGCAGATGTATGCTGATGATACAGTCATTTATGTTCATGCAAAACTAAAGCCCAAGCTGCTGCTAAACTCAGTGACATAATGATACATGTATGTAAATGGCTTACTTGCTCACAGTTGAATCTCAATATTAAGAAGACAGTTTGTATGTTTTTTAGCAAAAGCAACACGGTCTCTCACAGTGAAAGCAATGTCTGTGTGTCTGGGGATGTCATTCAAACAGTTACACAGTTTAAATATCTAGGCATTATTCTTGACTCTACACTGTCATTTAAACAACAAGTGAGAAAGGTTGTGCAAATAACAAAATATAACCTAGCAAATTTTAGGTATATAAGGAACTGTTTGTCAACACCTGTAGCTAAGCTATACATGAATACTATGATAATTCCACACTTAACATATTGTATGACTAGCTGGACCCAGGTATGTAGCACAACACTAAGGCCAATTTTAACACTTTACAAACAAGCTTTTAAAGTCTTAGATAAAAAAACAAATTTTAACATCACTGTAACATTCTTAACAAATAAAGTCTACTTAGTTGGGAAAATATTTTAAAATATAATGATGCATGCCTCATTTTTAAAATCATTAATGGGAATGCCCCACCTCCACTTTGTACTTTTATAAAGCAAAAGTTAATTGGCAGCAGAACCACAAGGTCTGCCTTAAGAGGGGACTGTGTAGTCCCTCTTAGGTTCAGTTCCTTTGGTCAATTATGTTTTTCTGTTAAGAGTATCTAAATTATGGAACCAATTGCCAGAGGACATTAGAAATTCCACCTCATACCATACATTCAAAAACTATCTTAAGGACTGGCTTCTGTGTACACAAAGATGTGAGCATTTTTCATAACAATTTATATATGCTTGTATTTACATTTTAGCTTTATGTAACCTATGGTATACATACTGTTACGTTCCCCTTAAGTCTAGGGGTCAGGAGGGGAGGTAAAGTAAAAAAAAATAAATGGTGAGAGCACACTTCAATCCTCTGTCCCAGAGTGAAGACAACAACAGGTGGTATAGTAAATGAAAAAGGTTTTATTCAGGATAGAAGGACAACAAAGTTCTAGGGAGCAATGGCTCAGGGGAGAGCAAGGCCCAAAATAACAAACAAAACAACACACTAACTATTTTTGGGAGGAGTCCTTACTAACCTAGGAGAGGTTAAATAAAAATAAACAAACAACAAAAACTTCCCTCAACTCCCTGGCTATACAAAAACAGGGATAAAACAGTATTAAAGAAAATAGGCACTCACCCCCTACAGCTTCCCTTACATGAAACTATGAAACAGGTTAACAAAAGAAAATACCTTCTAAATCCTACCTATGTATGACTGATAGATGGTAATTTTATTAATTTCCCAACAGTTGTACGGCTGTCGGGTTATATGTTTTAGGTTTTATGATTTTATGTTTAATGTAGCCAGTATTATGGCAGTATGTATATTAATTGTTCTGTGATTTAATATGTTTCGTTTTTAGCTATTATGTGCATATAACATCTTGCCAAATGGACTACAGTTAAAAATTAGCCGGCTGGCTAATACTGGCACATTTACAGAAATGTTTATTAATGTGCACTGTCCTTAAATAAATAAACTAAACTAAACTAAACTAAACTGCGGCAACGACGTCACATACGTTAGGCTTGTTCGACTTCGTGCGGCGCTGCAAGAACCGACCGCCGGATAATGTCAAAGTACCTCGTGAATGATCCGAGACGGCACTTTGACGTCATCTGGCTGTCGGTTCTTGCAGCACCGCATGAAATCAATCAAGCTTATAACAACAACTGCACGCGCGAATTTGAGACGTGAGGCTAAACGATTTAAAAGTTAAGAAAGCGCATTCGGAAGAGAGTAGGAAAAGAGAATCTGACCGCGTTAGGAACCGGACAAGAGTCCCACTCGGTCATGTTTTTACTCGTTGGCGTGAGCTAAAAGACAGCACTGGATGCAACAGGGATGCTGATCTGGCGATCTTGTTGATGGACTAGTAAGTAAATCTCTTATTTGTAAACTTGTTTGTGGTCTATGTTGTATGTTGTTGCGCTTGCTTGTAATATGTCATGCGATTATCATGACAACAGTCAATATCTCACATAATTTTCAGGACATAAATAAGCCTAGAGGTTGTAAATAGTGTAAACATGCACAATTTGCGAACTATTATGATAAAATAGCAATGATCATGTATAGTGACATTATAACGAACAATGTTATGAAATAATGCAACGTACACAATTAACTTTGTCATGGCATTTTGTAATGTTTACATTACAATAAAATAACAAAAATGAAATTATAAAGTAGACATAGACTATAGACTGTTTACTTGTGATTTATATGCACTCTACACTTGGAATAAACTTCTGATTATCCTATTACCATCATCTGTAGTTTAGTAGACTATCCAGTAGCCTAATATTTGTATGAAATTGTGAAACATTACCTGGTCATTATCTTCAGAGGTGTTCTATAATGGGAAATTACGACAGTTGCAAGTATTCTCCAGCGACTCTAGGGGTCGCTGTTTGACAAAAACGCCGAAAATGCATAGAGCACCTTTAAGTACACAGTACATCTGTGTATTCATGATGCCGTCTTTAAAATTCAACTCTTCAACACCTGCAGAACTCATGCAAGCCCACAGAAGAGCACTGCCACCACCATGCTTTACTGTTTGTACCTTGCATTCTTTGTTGTACTCCTCACCCTTTTCACACCATAACGTTTGGAACACCTCAGAGCCACAAAGATTAATCTTTGTCTCATTACTCCAAAGTATAGACAGTGAGAGACTCGATAGTCTTTACCTTTCTCAATATGAGCTCTGGCAAAAGGCTTTTTGTGCATTGTCTTTACCAGTGGCTTTCTCTGTGAATGACAGCCATTCATGCCTCTCCTTTGCAATGTACAGTATTGTTCAAAATAATAGCAGTACAATGTGACTAACCAGAATAATCAAGGTTTTTAGTATATTTTTTATTGCTACATGGCAAACAAGTTACCAGTAGGTTCAGTAGATTCTCAGAAAACAAACAAGACCCAGCATTCATGATATGCACGCTCTTAAGGCTGTGCAATTGGGCAATTAGTTGAAAGGGGTGTGTTCAAAAAATAGCAGTGTCTACCTTTGACTGTACAAACTCAAAACTATTTTGTACAAACATTTTTTTTCTGGGATTTAGCAATCCTGTGAATCAAAAAAACTAATATTTAGTTGTATGACCACAGTTTTTTAAAACTGCTTGACATCTGTGTGGCATGGAGTCAACCAACTTGTGGCACCTCTCAGCTGTTATTCCACTCCATGATTCTTTAACAACATTCCACAATTCATTCACATTTCTTGGTTTTGCTTCAGAAACAGCATTTTTGATATCACCCCACAAGTTCTCAATTGGATTAAGGTCTGGAGATTGGGCTGGCCACTCCATAACATTAATTTTGTTGGTTTGGAACCAAGACTTTGCCCGTTTACTAGTGTGTTTTGGGTCATTGTCTTGTTGAAACAACCATTTCAAGGGCATGTCCTCTTCAGCATAGGGCAACATGACCTCTTCAAGTATTTTAACATCTGCAAACTGATCCATGATCCCTGGTATGCGATAAATAGGCCCAACACCATAGTAGGAGAAACATGCCCATATCATGCTCCATGCTTCACTGTCTTCACTGTGTACTGTGGCTTGAATTCAGAGTTTGGGGGTCGTCTCACAAACTGCCTGTGGCCCTTGGACCCAAAAAGAACAATTTTACTCTCATCAGTCCACAAAATGTTCCTCCATTTCTCTTTAGGCCAGTTGATGTGTTCTTTAGCAAATTGTAACCTCTTCTGCACATGCCTTTTTTTTAACAGAGGGACTTTGCGGGGGATTCTTGAAAATAGATTAGCTTCACACAGACGTCTTCTAACTGTCACAGTACTTACAGGTAACTCCAGACTGTCTTTGATCATCCTGGAGGTGATCATTGGCTGAGCCTTTGCCATTCTGGTTATTCTTCTATCCATCTTGATGGTTGTCTTCCGTTTTCTTCCACGTCTCTCTGGTTTTGCTCTCCATTTTAAGGCATTGGAGATCATTTTAGCTGAACAGCCTATCATTTTTTGCACCTCTTTATAGGTTTTCCCCTCTCCAATCAACTTTTTAATCAAAGTACGCTGTTCTTCTGAACAATGTCTTGAACGACCCATTTTCCTCAGCTTTCAAATGCATGTTCAACAAGTGTTGGCTTCATCCTTAAATAGGGGCCACCTGATTCACACCTGTTTCTTCACAAAATTGATGACCTCAGTGATTGAATGCCACACTGCTATTTTTTTGAACACACCCCTTTCAACTAATTCAACTAATTGCCCAATTGCACAGCCTTAAGAGCGTGCATATCATGAATGCTGGGTCTCATTTGTTTTCTGAGAATCTACTGAACCTACTGGTAACTTGTTTGCCACGTAGCAATAAAAAAATATACTAAAAACCTTGATTATTCTGGTTAGTCACATTGTACTGCTATTATTTTGAACAAGACTGTACGTCCGTCGTGTGGTGTCACGGGAAACACCACAGATTGACTTTCTAATGATTTTGCCAACTGTGCTGAACTTGCATGATGATTTTTTCAACATCTCTCATCACAAAACGCTCTTGACGAGGTGTTAACTTCAGTGGACGTCCTGGACATCGCAGAGAGCTTCCCACAAGTCCATTCTTTTTTAATTTGTGGATCCCTTTCGTGACAGTATTCAAACTTATTAGCAATGCTTAACTAATTTTCTTGAAACCTTGACCATTTTGTGCAAAGAAATTCTTTTATTTCTCATGTCTTAAGACATTTCTTTACCATGTAGTGCTATTCTGTCACCATTACATGAGAGTGGAGTTTTTTCTCTTAAAGCAACACTATGTAGTTTTTCAACCTTTAAATAATGTCTCTAAAATTATTTCAGTGATAGAACAACACTTAACTGGACAAATTGTACTGCTGCTGCAACCTGAGCAGCCTCCTAGCTGCTACAAGCACAGTCTGAAAGTCGAGGTGGAGGGTAGAGCACACAGCCCCACCCCTCCCCCTGCCTGCAAAAGAGTGTCTGATACCAGGCACTGTTGCACTTTTCAACCACATGGGGGAGCCGTAAGTCAATTTTACATGGAAACTACATAGTGTTGCTTTAAATACGACTCTCAATTACCAGTATCCTGTGGCCACCTGTGTGATGATTAATTATATTCATAATTTCCTAGTGAATTCCTGTTAATTACACTTTATATAATTTTTTTGCTAACATATTCATCATGGTGTACTAATTTTTGCATCACCTCATTTAATTTAAATTAGTTATTTTTTGTATCATAAAGATGGTCAGTGACTTTGACTCTTTTCTTAATAAAAAATAAATGTTTAATAAAACTGTTTTTTAAAAAAGAGAGGAAATTGGGCTCATATTTACTAACAAATGGAGAAAAATCTTAATTTTCAAAGGGAGTGAACTCATTTATGCTGTGCACTGTATATAACTAAGAGAACCATCATCTGACTGTAACAACACAAACATCATTGAACTTAATTAGTCTCTTTTGCTGGATTATGAATGCAGATCTTCATCCACATGTTTTTGTGTTAACAATCTGGGGTCGACTGACAAACTCTTTATTTTTCAATCACTCCGCAAAGAGACTTAGATAACTCTGCTGATTTTGGACATACAGATATGATTTATACATCATTTAAAACGTTAAAGTGTCTAGTTTTTTTCTGCCAACTCCCAATAAAAACAGAATGTTGTGCTTTTTGCAAAATTAAGAAAATAAACATGATGCGCGTTTTGTTCTCTCTCCTTCAGTGAAGTCCTTTCAGAAACGCGTCAGAAAATTAACTGTAACTTCACAAATACATGTCATAGAAACAAAAGATAAATGTCTACATAATGCTTGGAATGTCAGCTTTTAAATGATGTAAGTGAGATCGAAAACATATATTGTCATTCGGTGTAAACTGTATGAGAAGTAGGAGAGGGACCGTCTCTCTAATGTTACCTGATTATCTGTAATGAGATGAGATCACCACACCCCCGCGCCATTGAAGTGAATGAGCAGAGACATCCATATGCATAACTCGTGCCTCCTGCAGTCAATGGATACGCAATCCACAACCCAGGCTCCCCATTCCTTGTTGTTTCATCCAATTGCACCAAAAAATGACATCTAAATCCTTATTTCCTTGCGTATGTGTGTCAGTATCTCCAGACGCGAGTGTTTTCTTTGTCTTCCGTCAAACAGTTCACGCGATGGGAAACGCACATACACAAACACACGAGTCAGGAAATCGACGCGGTTTTTGGTATTCTTATAAAATACGCGATTGCAAACAGTACAATCCTTATTTAGTTGCGTCTAAGCGTATATATCCGCACAGGACGTTTATTAAACACAGGATCACTCGCATGTGCATACATACTGCTTTCATGATCAACACGTGAGGTAATGGCGGCGGCTGTAAACAAACATTGAAAAGTTTATCACGCTTGTCCCTTGTTGTGTTTCTACTATAATGATTACAAAAACACAAATAAGAGTCCAGACAACGATAGGCAGTTGTTCTTTTGAGCTTTTTACTGCACAAAAGTAAACCTCTCGCTGGCCAACCAAACACAAACCCTGTGTTCACTTTACGATGGCCAAACAGTACCTTTACCATGATTAGGCTACTATGGTTTTTAAAAGGTAACTTATACTTGTGAAATTAATATAATATCAATTGAAATGTGTATTTACATTATATTGAAAAGTAAACCTTATCATGGTTTTACTACAGAGAAAGTTACATTCCTGTTGAACATCCCCACAAGGCTCATTATGTGGCTCATTATTCAACTCTTTTGTCTCTCAGCTGTCAATCACTGATCATTCAGGAGCTTTCCCGCCTCCACGCATACGGCCTTTACCAAGCAAAAGTGTCTTAGAAATTGTAAATAAATATCTTGCTTTATGTGAATGAGTAGGCCATATGATTTTCACATCATTTTGAAGAAAAAACTCTAGACTACTAGATCCTGTTTTGAAAAGTCTTGGGAAAACATGTTTAGAATTAGTTTTGCGGACTTATATCAGTGACTTAAAAATTTTGCTTTTTCAAAAACCACGCATAAACATTTTTCTCTCAAAAATACAAACATGTACATACATGTTGATTATATGATATTGTAGCCCAGTTTGTGATGAATGCAGTGTTATGAGACTTTTGCCATTTATATGTTTTTAAGCAACTGAAAAAAGCACAAATGTCAGTGCATGTCAAAACTTCCCAAGGGCCCTAAAAACCCCTTAGACCCCAGAGGGTTAACAGACGTCTTTCATGTTGATCTCTGATGTCTCACTGCTGCTGTTTGTCCAGTAGGAGGCAGTAAGCTGATATTTTGCTTTATAACTGATGTCTGTTGCTTGATTTGTCATCTGTAGCTCTTGTAGATTATTAATACGATCGAGACTTAATACTATAAAACATTGAAGAGGAAGATCAGACATTAATAAACACTCATCACAGTCAATATCAACAGACATCATGTTTATATTTATCATCTTACATGACTTTCATCATTATGCATTTACACTTATTTACTTAACAGAAGCTTTTATCTAAAGTGACTTACACATGAGAATAATACAAGTAGTACTATCATACCACATTAAATACCAGAGTAAAACAACACTACGGCAGAAGTGTGAGAGTAAAACAATTACATGACAGTCCCTTGTAGTTAATAATTCATGAATTTAATAACAAAACTATATGTAACGTCCTGATAAATATCAGTGGAGAATAGTGTTATTCAATGTGTTCCTATTCCAAAACCTGTTTTATTGTTATTCCTTTTCTTTTGAATGTTCAAATACCATGTATGAATACAGACTATTGAATTGCATTAAGATTTATAATTTAATAAATTTTCTCTGTTCCCATTTAATGATTCACAGATATAAATTCAGTAAAATTAAGAGATATAAATTCAGTAAAATTAACAATAAGGGACAGTCTAACAATGCATTGGTTCAAGATGTGGATTTTGTTTAAATAAGGTTGGAACTGATCTGACGTCAGAGCTTGCGGTAAAGAGAGCTCTCGCGAGGAGAGAGAGAGGAGGAACACAATAGCGCTGCAACGAAATGTAAACATTCGCTTGTTGTTCTGGAAAAAAAAACTTTCCTTGTGTTGTTTTGCGAACTTGATAAGTAAACTGTGTTCAACTTGTAAACCAGTACGTTTTTCAGTGTGGGACTGTGGACTGAGAACAGTAGGTGTGTGTTTAAACTGTGAAGTGAGTTGAACCACAAGAGTTTGCGAGGGTTTTCTTACTCTAACTTGTGCAAGGGGACCGTGACACGCCAACCTGCTTGCCGGATGACAGATATCGTTCGGGAGAGGATCGCAGGACTGTCACCAGATGCTTATCAACACTGCAGAGGGTTCAACGTTGATGTGGAGATAAACGACGCAGTTTGGGTTGCCTTTGGATGCGGTAGGTTTTTGTCTCTTATCTTCACAAGGGAGAACCGATTTCCAGAGCTCCTACGATAAGCGCGCCAACGAACCTATATGCAAGCTTGCTTATAGAACGGTAAAAGTGCACTGATAGGTTTCCAAAAACATTTTTTTACCCGGGGGTTTTATTATTGTTTAGTTTCTCTTTCTTATTTTCCATACCAAATGTTTCATATCCAGTGTTCTATAATACAAGGATAAAGTTAAACTAAATTACTGTGTGTACGTTTTTTATTGCTGGATGTACTTTGCATATGTTTATACTAAGTTTAAAGGTAATAGTGGTGCTATTACACCGTGATTAACCGAGTATTTCCCTGCGCCCTCATTTGAGTGAATACTGTAAGTGAGAATCATAACCCCGGATTTCCACCTACTGCGGAACGGCTGCGGATCCGCTGCGGAACGGCGGTGGAGTCAATCGGTTTCCATTCAAGTCAATGTGTGTATTTCCACTGACTGCGCTCCGAATCCGTCACAGCTCCGGCCATCCGCAGCCCTCCGGCACAAATACGCAAAGCTTCTATTTTTGACTGATGCCGGACAGCTCCGCAGGGCGGAGCCATGACTTTATCGCGTGATCATACCTGAATTCACGAGAACTCGTGTTTTTTTATTAAATCTTTGCCATACAAACATTACAAACACACACACACAAATAAAGTCATTAATACAGAAACAACAAATAATAGACAGGAACAGAGCCAGGGGGAGTTTCAAATAAATACATTAAACCTCACGTAACACACGCTGTTTCTGCATTTCTGATATTAATCTGGAGTACCTATGGAGTAGTATGACATCCTTTATATCTCTGAAGAGTCTTTAGTTTAATCAGATTTATAAAAGAAAGATTAGCTTTACCGAATCTTTCCGATAACGTACGAAAAAATGAAGAAGGAGGAGTTATAACACGGGAGGAGCGAGTACGAGTCATGCAACACTATACAACACTGTTTTAACTTATGATTCACTACATGTTCGTGTCATTTATATAATATACACGCGCCTATTTCCAACATAAGACAGAAGTCTTACTTACCACGTGTAACTCGTCATGAAAATCCACCGCATCAAACACACACGCAAAACTCCGCTGCTAATCCGGATAATAAACTATATCCATTGTTTCCATAAGGCTGGATGTCTTCTCCTTACATCCAAAAACACACTTCTTGTTGTGCCATTGTTGACTTTTGAAATTAAACAAAGCTGAGTGGCGTGATAAGCTGTTAGCAAGCTCTAGCGTCTCCCGCTGACTGACGGCTGGGCGGGGTTTTCCGGGGGAAGTTTTCCGGCGGAAGCCCATATAAAGAAGTGATAGGTATCGAAAACCCCTGAAAGTCAGTTAGAACCGTAATCGAAAAAAATTAGCCGAAACTTGTACGAACCCTGGCGAAGTGCATTCGGCACAGAAATACTCTGAAACACGCCCAACTGCATTTTTGACACTTTGCCTACGTTTAGCATGAGGAAACAACTCTATAACTGTGTTAATAAGTCAGAATGCTTGAAATACCATTAAACCCCACCTTTAAAGATACAGCATATATAAATGTTTTAGCAGCCTTCTTATTTTTTGAATTTTGGATGGATTTGATGTACTGCTCTGTCTATGCGAGATCTCGTGTTGTGATCTGGGCTGGTTTGTAAAAACTTCATAATTCAACTGCATAATGGGCAGAGACAGAACTAGGTATCGCGCGATCTTCACGTGAATTTGCGAGACCTCATGGGTCCTCGTCACTTCAGCACGCAGTCGCTCTGCAACAAAAACGGAACTGGTGGGTATTGGCGGACGGCAGAGGGAGGAGACGTAACGCAGCGGAGCTGATCTGCAGCCGCTCCGCAGTCGGTGGAAATCCAGGGTAACACTACTCTAGACTGTTTATGAGATGTCTCTTTCACCACATTTAGACTGAAACTAATTCTAATGGGCTAATATTAAATTACATTTTGTATCAGATACTCATCTATTACGAGCGGGTGGTGACAAGGGTTACATATAAATCAAACAGTAAATGAATAACTCACTGTAATTTGTGTAGTTTACACTCTGGATCCGTCAGTAGATCCAAGATCAGCTTCACTCCTGAATCTCCTGGATTATTAAACTTCATATTGAGTTGAGTCAGTTGTGATGGGTTTGATCTCAAAGCTGAAGCCAAAGCAACAAAACCTTCATCTCCAATACTGCAGAAGTCCAGACTGAAGAGAGGGAAAAAAACCTCCTTAGAATTATAATTATATGTGTGAGATTATTATGATTAATTGATATACAGTAAAAAAGAGAGATAAAATGAGAGAAAGATTGAAAGCAGGAGCTCAGGGTATTCTCAACACTCATTCGTCTGTTTTATAATAAATATTGGATTTATGTGGTGTTGGATTTCTAACAGTTTTGTGACACAAGTACATTGGATTATAAAACAGATTTGTGTGTTCTGTCTCTCATTGAGAAATAGATGAAGAATTCATAGATGTTTTTTCTCATTTATTCTTTCTCATTATTTAATGTTAATGGTTTAAGGATTTTCTTACTTTAATATCTTGAGTTTACAGTTTGTATTCTTCAATCCATCAGCGAGAAGCTTCACTCCTGAATCCTGCAGATTATTTTCACTCAGGTTCAGTTCTGTCAGACTTGAGGAGTTTGAGATGAGAACTGAACTCAATGATGAACAACTTTTCTCTGTCAGATTACAGCTCCTTAGACTGAGAGAGAAATAAAAAGATAACAGTGTGTTAAACCCATTAGACAGGTCTAGTATACGATCAACCTCAACCATGAAAATGTCCCAAGTTTTTTTTCACGTTTATGAGTCGATATGGATTGGTGGACCCATGGCGATTTTCACATCCCTCTGTAAGACAGTATTCTTTTTTCTCCTATTATTTCTTGATAGATAAAAAGCTTATTCCAGCGACCATCTCCACCCAGTACCTTCCCATAACAGTGTCGGATCATGCCACTGTGATCTTTACTAGGAAACCACTTTAGTCCATACTACGGGATACTCTCAAAGCCTACATAAGGGGTAAAATTATCTCTTTCATGTCACGTACGAATAAATCGCACAGAGAGAAGGAGCTGGAGGAAGGTATTGCAGATCTAGATAACTCACTCTCGTCCGTAAATTCACCAGATTTATATAAATAAAGAATAAGACTCCAAACAGAACTGTCAGGAAAAACTTCGGAGTCAAGTGCAAGTTAACAAAGTTTATTGAGAAAAAATAGAGAATTAGAGAGCTGGAGTGCAAAGTCACTGGTAAGATCCACACACGGCACACACCCTCGACTCACTCTGGATGTAATCACTACTGTGGGAATGATGCACGCCCAACAGTAGGAGAGAGTGAGTCGGCACTACAAGATAGTCCAGTACAGATCTGAAGAGAGAGAGCCACCCAGGCACTCCGTCGAGAACACCAGCACAGTCACCACACGCAACAGAGGGATGAATCACGCCGCCCTGAAGGTGGATGACAGGCGGAGATGGAAGGTGGAAAATCCAATGTTCTCAGACCGGGTAATCCACTGTGGAATCCTGATGTAGATGAAGCCACCCGGAAGTAACTGGTAATCAAAATCAAGGGCTATATGAGACCAGGGGCGGGAGGGCACGGGCAAAGATTTAAGCAGACCAGCGGGGGGTAAATTAGATGCTTTATTACGAGCACAAACCGAACAGGCTAGTACAAACTGTCTGACGTCAGTGGACATAGAAGGCCACCAAAAACGCTGACGGACGGCAGCCAACGTTCTCCGAATACCTGGATGGCCGACAAACTTGGACTCGTGACCCCACCGGATGACATCGGAACGTAACCGCTCAGGAACTTCCCCCTCCCGGCCGGCCTCTCTCACCCGCTGTTCGATTCCCCATACGAGGGCGCCGACCACCCTCCCCTCCGGGAGAATGGTCTCCGCCCTCTCTGAATCGGACTTCTCGAACAGACGGGAGAGAGCATCAGGTTTGGTATTTTTCGAGCCAGGCCGGTACGAGAGGGTGAAGTTGAAACGATCAAAGAAGAGTGCCCAACGAGCCTGCCTAGATGTTAGTCTTCTGGCCGAACGGATATATTCAAGATTTTTATGATCCGTCCAGACCAGAAAGGGCTCCGAGGTTCCCTCCAACCAGTGACGCCATTCACCCAAAGCGAGTCTAACCGCCAACAGCTCCCGATTCCCTATGTCGTAATTACGTTCTGCTGGGTTTAACCGGTGAGAGAAAAAAGCACACGGATGTACTTTCCCATCAATAGACGATCGCTGTGATAAAAGGGCGGGATCGGGAATAGAGAGGACAGGCGCAGAGATGAACCGGGACTTTAACGCATCAAAGGCCTCCTGAGCCTCTCTATTCCAACGGAAACATACGTTAGGTGAAGTGAGAGCAGTAAGAGGCTTAGCGATCTGACCAAAATTTCTGATGAAACGCCGATAAAAATTGGCGAACCCCAGAAATCGCTGAAGCTCCTTCCGAGTGTCGGGTACTGGCCAATCGGCAACCGTCTTAACCTTAGCGGGATCGGGACGAATTTCTCCCTCGGCAATAACAAAACCCAGAAACGAAACCGACTTCCTGTGGAACTCGCACTTCTCCGCCTTAACGAATAGTTGATTCTCTAAAAGCCTTGTAAAACCATGCGAACGTGCTGAGTGTGTATCTGCATGGAGGGAGAAAAGATGAGAATGTCATCGAGATACACAAAGACAAATCTGTTAATCATGTCACCCAGCACTTCATTGACCATGGTCTGGAAGACAGCTGGAGCGTTACAAAGACCGAACGGCAGAACGGAATATTCCCAGTGTCCTGAGGGTGTGTTAAAGGCTGTCTTCCACTCATCGCCCTCTCTAATACGTACCAAGTGATAAGCGTTGCGCAGATCTAGCTTGGTAAATACGCGCGCTCCCTGTAATAACTCGAATGCTGATGACATTAATGGCAAGGGGTACTTATTCTTAACAGTAATGTCATTCAGCCCTCGATAATCAATGCACGGACGAAGAGACCCGTCTTTCTTCTTTACAAAGAAAAATCCAGCACCAGCTGGAGACGAGGAGCGGCGAATGAGACCGGCTTTAAGAGCGTCATTAATGTATTTATCCATAGCCTCTCTTTCTGGTTTAGCTAGGGAAAATATACAACCCTTAGGCGGAGAAGTGTTGGGAAGTAGTTTGATCTCGCAATCATACGACCGATGAGGAGGCAGAGAAGTGGCCCGGGACTTACTGAAAACCTGATACAGATCCGAGTACTCCGCCGGGACCCCTGAGAGATCAATAGCCGGAACCTGCGAGACAGAACAAGAGACAAGAGAAGGAGCAGGACCAAGACAAGAAACATAACACAAAGACTTCCAAGATAACACAACATTGTTCTGCCAATCAACGTGAGGATTATGTTTGGATAACCAGTCATGACCTAAAATGACTGGTGATTGTGAATCCTCTAAGATGTAAAACTCAATTTCCTCACGATGATTGCCAGAAACAAACAAACTCACAGGGGGTGTGCGGTGCGTGATCACAGCCATATGCTGGCCCTTCAATGTCCAGGCAGACAAAGGAGAGGAGAGAGGGATGAATGGGATACCCCAAGACTTGGCCAACCCAGCATCCAAAAGACACGCCTCCGCACCGGAATCCAGCAACGCCTGTGAATGGAAGGAATTAATGATGACAGGAAGTGTTGTGCTGCTTACGGGAGACTTAAATGACGATGCGCCCACCGAGACTCCCAAGTTCATCGGTGGGCGTGAGCTTTTTACTGGACATGTGGCCGCCAGGTGCCCCGGCTTGCCACAATATAAGCAGAGGCCATTAGACAGACGACGATTTCTCTCACCAGCAGAGATACGAAACTTGCCCAGCTGCATAGGCTCCTCGGAGGGCGTCTCTGAAGCGGTCTCCCCTGGTTCCGACATCAGATGGCGAAATGAGCGACGCAGATCTCTCTGCCGATGGCGAGACTCAACCCTCAGAGCCAGATCGATGGCAGCTTCCAGTGACGTGGGTGGCTCCCTCAGTGCAATCTCGTCTTGAATGCCCGGTGTGAGACCCTCGAGAAATTGCGCTCTTAATGCCGCGTCGTTCCAGTTGCAGCAAATAGCGAGAGTCTTAAATCTTATAGCAAAGTCCGTAACGGAGTCATTACGTTGCCGTAATCTCACCAACTCAGCCGCTGCCATGTCCCCCTTGAGTGAGCGATCAAACAATTTTAACATCTCCTCCTCAAGAGCCTCGAATGAAAATGTAAATGTAGCTTTAGCCCCCCAGGCGGCCATACCCCAGTCTCTCGCTCTTCCCGTGAGTAACGTCAGAACATAGGCCACCTTGGAAGTGGATGAAGAAAATCGACAGGGTTGGAGCGCAAAGACGAGAGAGCACTGTTGCAAAAAGGATCTGCAGGTGTTGGGGTCGCCATTGTAGGTGGGGGGTGTTGCCGTGTGTGGCTCCCGTTCAATCGAAACGGCTCCTCCGGATGAGGCTGGAGCTTCATAGTGAGGAGTCACTTGGTCCAAGCGATTGCTGAGCTCCTTAAGTTGCTCAGACAAGACACTGAAATCTCTGGCAGCAGCAGACAATAATGATGAATTTTGATCGATGGCCGCCCCCTGCTGGTGAAGGGCGGTCTGCACCTCCAGACTCTCTAAACTTGCTGACTCCATTAGTGGCGCGCTCATCTGTCAGGAAAAAACTTCAGAGTCAAGTGCAAGTTAACAATATTTATTTAGAAAAATAGAATGAGAGATCTGGAGAGCAAAGTCACTGGTAGATCCACACACGGCGCACACCCGTTGACTCACTCTGGATGATAACACTACTGTGGGAATGAAGCACTCCCACAGTAGGAGAGAGTGAGTCGGCGCTACACGATAATCCAGTACAGATCTGAAGGGAGAGAGAGAGAGCCACCCACGCACTCCGTCGAGAACACCAGCACAGTCACCACACGCAACAGAGGGATGAAACACGCCGCCCTGAAGGTGGATGACAGGCGGAGATGGAAGATGGTAAATCCAAGTTCTCAGACGGGTAATCCACTGTGAAATCCTGATGTAGAAGAGCCACCCGGAAACCACTGGTCACCGCCTAAAAACGAAGCGAACCAGCGGTTCCGAGAAACAACAGTCGTTAGAGTCAATGTAATCCACAATGGTAAAAAGGTGTACTCCACTCACGGGTGATGATGCAAACCGGAGAGAAACAGAGACAGCTGGTATACCGCCTAGAAACGAAGCGAACCAGCTGTACCGAGAGACAAACAAAGTCAATGAGTTCCAGTAATCCACAAGCGAGCGGTCCGGGCGAAGACGAGTCCCCGAACGCCGAAAACCAAACCTGGGGTAATAAGAGGAAGAGACAGAGAGCGACTGACAAGACAAGGCAGGGCAGCAGGATTGTGATAAAACAATGAGCGCGCAACGAAAGACAGGACTACGTGCAATATAAAGGAAAAGGTAAACGAGACACCACCGGTGAACAATTACCGAAACAAGGGGGCGGAGTTAGTGAACACACGAGGAACCGGCACCACAGGTAAACAACACACACACACACAGATCACACAACCATCGATCACCCAGCAGTCATGACAATTGACAGCCAATCAAATCTATCTGAACTTCAAGTGCACGCGCACTTGAAATGAAAGTGGAAAAGGTCAATGTAGAGGTCTATCCACCTGTTTCTCGAACGCAAAAAGTAAGTGATATGACGTATTTCCTTTCCGGTCCGAGACTTCCGTTTCCAGCAGGTAGAAAACAGTGTAGTGGGAGCACGCATAAACCATGATTTAAATAGTTAATATTTACTACACCTGCCGTGTTTGAACCAGTGTGAGGAAAAATTAAGAGGTGGCTTGATATATGAAGATATATTCAATCATTTTGTGTCGTTGATCAGAGGTGAAGGGTCTTCAATGCGCAAATATAAAAGCACAGAGACATACCAGTATCTTTACAATGGGAAAGTCAGTCGAGTGTTTGTACATGGATTTTACAAAGACTTCGTGTTTTTTACTTTTCAGGAGCTGGTTTTAAATGTCACAACTGCCCCTCTGGTGTGAGGTTTTTTTGAACTGCATTTTTTAACGGACTTGTTTATGGCGTTCATGCGGTCCGACACAGTCAGCAGTATCATTCAACACATTGTTAGTTATTTGAACAAACCATAATAAACATATTAAACTACTCGCTGTATTGAGTATTATTTTCGTTTTAAAGTATTTGCTTTTTCATTTAAAACATAACAAAAAACAGCATGGAAACAGAGTGTTAAACATTACAGACAGGCTATTAAAACCGCCAGATCTACATATCTTAGCAAGCTTATAAATGAGAATCATAATAACCCTCGTTTCCTCTTTAGCACAGTTGCGAAACTGACTAGAAACAAAGAACAAACAGAAACCAATAGTAAACTTCAACACAATAGTAACGACTTCATGAACTTCTTTTCTAACAAAATTTCGGCTATTAGGGAAAACATCGTAGCTACCCAGGCAGCCACCACTCTACCCATTAGTTCACTTAACACTAGACTACCATACGAACATCTTTATTCATTTAAACCTACTACAATAGATGAGCTCTCTAAACTAGTCACATCATCCAAATCATCGTCCTGTATATTAGACCCCGTTCCCACAAAACTACTTAAAGAAGTATTCCCTGTAGTGTCAACCCCGGTTCTAAATATCTTTAACTCATCGCTAGAAATAGGATACGTTCCAACAGCTTTCAAACTAGCAGTTATTAAACCGCTGATTAAAAAACCACAGCTTGACCAAGGAGAACTTAATAACTTTAGACCAATCTCAAATCTCCCTTTTCTTTCGAAAATATTAGAAAAGGTAGTGGCAAGCCAGTTACGCACATTTTTGACAAATAATAGTACATATGAAAAGTTCCAATCAGGATTCAGGCCCCACCATAGCACAGAGACAGCGTTGCTTAGAGTTACAAATGACCTCCTATTAACATCCGATCGTGGTGAAATCTCAATTCTTATATTACTAGACCTTAGTGCAGCCTTTGACACAATAGATCACAGAATCCTACTCAATAGACTAGAAAACTATGTTGGTATCAGTGGTCAGGCGCTAGCCTGGTTTAGGTCATATCTAACCAATCGCTATCACTTTGTAAAGTGACAGGCGTGAACGCTGCGGAAGAGACTGGTCCTTATTGAAGTGCTTCCTTCTGTCGACGTATTAGCTTCCAGGATTTCTCCTCCACACCCAGAGACTGTGAGTCAATGCGAGGGTGTGTTGAAGGTACTGAAGAGGATTAAAAAGGTTGGATGGGTTTTGCCCTAAGGACAATTAGTCTGATCTGAACTGAACTTAACTAATTGTGAGTTAATGCTATTTGAACTACTGATGTAAAAATGTCAGATTCTGATGAAAACCCTGCCGATGGGGCTGTTGGGGGTAATGTCATAGACCAACTGAGAGGTCAAATTCAAGAACTAACAGATTGGAGAGATAATACTTTGGCCAATAGGGCCGCCGGGGAGGCCAACCCAACTCGTTCTTACATTTATGTTCCTCGCGAACGTCAGGTTCAGCCTTTTAGCGGGGAGTATAACAAAGATGGCCGCTCTGTAGAAGAGTTCATTGAGGAGGCTGAAAGGGTTTTACGTGCTAGAAACCAGACACAGGAAGAACAATTGGATTTTGTTATCTCACTTTTGAGGGGGCCCGCACTGGAAGAGGTGCGCTTATGCGTGGGAAACCAGTCTAGACGGGTTGAGGATTTGTTTACTTTCCTGCAAGATGCATTTGGGGAGCGACGTAGTGGGACTCAGTTATTGCAAATGTTTTATAACCGCAAACAACTGGACAGTGAAGATCTTCACAGTTTTTCTCATGCTCTGTCTCGCCTTTTAAGCTCTGCCGCAAAGCAGTTGCCAGATGGCTTGGCCAACGACCGGTAGTTTTGCGTGATCAATTTGTGGAGGGTGTGCGAGATACTGCTTTAAAGGGATAGTTCGGCCAAAAACGATATTAAACCCATGATTTACTCACCCCCAAGCTGTCCGAGTTGCATATGTCCATCGTTTTTCAGACAAACACATTTTCGGATATTTTAGAAAATATTTTAGATCTTTCTGTTGATTAAATGTAATGTTACGGGGTCCAGCAATAGTCCACGACCTTCAAGTCCAAAAAAAGTGCGTCCATCCTTCACAAATTAAATCCAAACGGCTCCAGGATGATAAACAAAGGTCTTCTGAGGGTAATCCACACGGTGTTGTTGTAGAAATATCCATATTTAAAATGTTATTAACGTAATTAACTACCTTCCGGTTTCGCCGCCATCTTAGACTCAGGAGAGAGTATTAGCGTAGTGTACGCACTTTTCTTAGTGACGTATGACAAATTCGGAGGGCGGGGGACAGAGCAGCAACAGAGAAACCGCTGTATGCTGCGTAAGCGCTCATCCTGAATGCGGATGACTCTAAGATGGCGGCGAAACCAGAAGGTAGTTAATTACGTTAATAACATTTTAAATATGGATATTTCTACAACAACACCGCGTGGATTACCCTCAGAAGACCTTTGTTTATCATCCTGGAGCCGTTTGGATTTAATTTGTGAAGGATGGACGCACTTTTTTTGGACTTGAAGGTCGTGGACTATTGCTGGACCCCGTAACATTACATTTAATCAACAGAAAGATCTAAAATATTTTCTAAAATATCCGAAAATGTGTTTGTCTGAAAAACGATGGACATATGCAACTCGGACAGCTTGGGGGTGAGTAAATCATGGGTTTAATATCGTTTTTGGCCGAACTATCCCTTTAAGGCAGGAGCTGCGTAAACAAATTAGAGAAAGGCCCCGTTTGACCCTGCTTGAGATTCGAAATGAGGCCATTCTTTGGTCCATGGAAGAGAGCAGACCAACCAGAGTAGCAACTAGTCGACCCGTTCATTCAGAAGTGTTGCAGGGAAAAGACAGTGATTCTGTTGCAACTGGGAATCAAACCTCTGCTGTGTTAAATGATATTTTGCAGGTGATTACCCGACAAGAGAAGCGAATAAGTGAGCAAGATCAGACTATTTCGGAGCTCACTAAGGCAGTCAAGGAGTTGACTGCGCAACGGTCATTGTCTATTTCTCAGAATGTTGTACCTCAGACAAAGTCTCCTCCCAGGTTTACTGAGGAGGGTGAACCTATCTGTTTCAGATGCAATGGGGTTGGGCATATTGGTAGGCGTTGCACCGGGAGACGGGGTGGGAGACCAAAAAGTGCTACCAGAACTACTGAAGGGCAAGAAAAACAAGACCCCTCTGTCGCGCAGAGTCGGGCTGCAATAGGGAAAATTTCTGGTCCGACGCCCAAGGGAACTTGTAAGGACAGGTTTCTTGAACGGGCGGTGGGGACATGCCCCATGGTGGATTTGATGATCAAGGGTGTGCCAGTGTCATGCCTGTTAGACACTGGAAGTCAGGTCAGCACTATTACTGAGGGGTTCTTTCATGAGCATTCATTTGGGGATGAGAGTGATGTGTTGGCTACCTCAAACTGGCTGAAGATCACTGCAGCCAATGGTTTAGAGATCCCCTATTTGGGTTACATGGAGCTGGATGTGGAGGTTATGGGGATGGTCCTGCCCGAGTGTGGGTTTTTGATCATCAAAGAAAATCCTTGTCCAGCCTCCGTGCCTGTGCTTATTGGAATGAATATCATTAGTAAGTGCCGACAAATTGTTCATGCTGAATTCGATACCACGTTGGGGGGTAGCCTTGATTTCAACTGGAGGGTGGCCTTTCAGCAAGCACAGTCAGTTGATGTAGTCGAACGAGTATCGGTTGCTCGGGTCGTGGGTAAGACTCCTACACATGTGCCTGCTTGGTCAGCAACTACCGTCCTAATTAAGAGCAAAGAGTCCTGTAAAAAGGATGGTTCGGCATGGTTAGTAGAATCAGCAAATACACCCTTACCAGATGGATTAGTCGTAGTACCTACCCTGGTCCCAGCAGAAGTACCAGTGTGTCCAGTGAGAATACTTAACCTGTCTCAGGAAGATCTTTGGCTTCAACCTAGAGCCCGGCTGGGTATGTTGTCACCGGTAGATAGTTACAGTGTAGGTTCGTCCTGTGAAGTGAGGTTCCAACGAATCTCTGCAGACACAGAACAGGTAACTATAGGTGTAGATAAGGATTTGAAGCCCCCAACTCAGTCATTCTTGGATCATGTTGACCTGGGCGGCACGTCTGAACAGCAGGTTCGCTTGAAAGCTGTGCTGAGCAAGTATTCAAGTGTATTTGCCATGGAGGATGATGAGTTGGGTTATACAGATAAGGTTCAGCATGAGATACATCTGACTGATGACGTGCCAGTAAGTCAGCCTTAGCGTCGAATTCCACCAAATCAGTATCAGGAGGTTCGAGAGCACATTACTAGACTGTTGAAAAATGGTGTCATTCAAGAGAGCATGAGTGCTTACGCCTCTCCTGTGGTGCTGGTGCGCAAAACTGATGGTTCGCTAAGGTTATGCGTAGATTACCGGAAGCTCAACGCCAAGACAAGGCGTGACGCATTTCCATTACCCAGAATTGACGAGAGCTTCGATGCCCTCAGGGGAGCTCAGTTTTTCTCAACTGTGGACTTGGCGTCAGGGTACCATCAGATTGCTGTGAGTGACAGGGATAGGGCTAAGACGGCATTTACCACGCCCTTTGGTTTATTTGAATACCGAAGGATGCCGTTTGGGGTCTGCAATGGGCTTTCAACTTTTCAACGGCTTATGCAGGCAGTTATGAGCGATCTAATTTTTCAGGTGTTGATCGTGTACTTGGACGACATCTTGTTGTTTTCACAGACATTTGAGGAACACCTAGAGAGGTTAGAGGTGGTACTGAAGCGGTTGTTGGAAACCGGTTTAAAGGTCAAGTTGACAAAGTGCCGTTTCCTCCAAGACTCTGTATGTTTCCTTGGTCACCAGGTGTCAGCGCAGGGGGTTTCTCCTGACCCAGACAAGGTTGCTGCAGTCAGTAACTGGAAGACCCCAGAAACTGTAAAAGAGCTAAGATCGTTTCTCGGGTTTTGCAGCTATTATCGAAAGTTTATCGAAGGCTTCTCGAGGATAGCTGGACCCTTACATGACTTGGTGAATGCTTGCTTGCGTGAGGGGAGGTATGCAAAGGGCAGTCGCTACTTTAGTACTCAGTGGTCTAATGAGTGTGAGCAGGCATTTAATCATTTGAAGGAGAAACTGACAACAGCACCTGTGCTTGGTTTTGCAGACTTCACCTGTCCTTTCATTCTTGAAACCGATGCCAGTCAGAATGGCTTAGGAGCTATTCTTTATCAGAAGCAAGGTGACAAAAAAAGAGTCATTGCATATGCGAGCAGAAGGTTACGCAATGCTGAGCGGAACGATCGCAATTACAGCAGCATGAAGCTCGAACTACTGGCCCTTAAGTGGGCTGTGGTCGAAAAGTTTCGTGGCTACCTACTTGGGTCGTGGTTCGAGGTGATAACGGACAATAATCCGTTATGTCACTTGCAGACTGCTAAGTTAGGAGCGATCGAGCAGAGATGGGTGTCACAGCTCTCTGTGTTTAACTTTGAGGTGAAGTATAGGCCAGGAAGGAATAACGCTGCAGCTGATGCTTTGTCCAGACAGAAGTTTGCAGGGGAGCCTGGCCCTGTTGCTGATTGGGATCAGGGTGTAGCAATCTGTAGTGTAATTAGTCGAGGGACAGCCTTGGACACCGAGCTCGCTTTGAAAGGGCTAGAGTGTGGCAGGTTAAGGCAGATCCGTGCGTTAGAGGCCGGTGAAGAGGCTGTCACCAGTCTCTAAGGGAACACTCATACTTTTCCTGGTTACACTAAAGAGCAGTTAGCCGATTTTCAGAAGAATGACCCGGTTATACAGGAATTCAGAGAGTTTTGGGACAAGGAAAAGAGGCCAGTTCATCTGGAAAGAAAGTCTTTGTCCAAGCCAGTGAAGTGTCTCCTGAAGCAGTGGAGCCTCATAAGAGAGAGGAATGGGTTGCTATATCGAGTTGTAGACAACCTGAATGAAAAAGGCTGTTGGCAGCTGTTGTTGCCAAGTTGTTTGAAGGAACGAGTGTTGCAGAGTGTGCATGATGATTTAGGGCACCAGGGCATTGAACGGACACTGGGTTTGTTGAAACAGAGGTGTTTTTGGTCAGGTATGCATGAGGATGTGGAGGAATGGGTAAAGAAGTGCCAGCGTTGTATTCTGACCAAGATGCCTCAGCCCAAAGTCCGTGCCCCAATGAGAGCATTTCTGGCTTCCAGACCATTGGAAGTGATTGCAGTAGACTTTACGCTTCTAGAGCCAGCTTCCGACGGGCGTGAAAATGTTTTGGTTGTTACCGATGTTTTCACAAAGTTCACACAAGCATTTCCTACAAAGGACCAAAAGGCCGATACCACAGCAAAAATCTTGCTAAGAGAGTGGTTCATGAAGTACGGTGTTCCTGAGAGGTTGCACTCCGATCAGGGTAGAACATTTGAGAGTGAGGTAATCGCGGAGCTGTGCAGGCTTTATGGGGTGAAGAAGACCCGCACGACCCCGTATCGGCCACAAGGAAATGCTCAATGTGAACGGTACAACCGCACACTCCATAATTTGTTACGTACGTTGCCGCCCGAAAAGAAACGCTGTTGGCCGGAGTACTTGCCGGAGTTAGTCCATGCTTATAATGTTACTCCGCACTCTACTACAGGGTTTTCCCCTTACTACCTACTTTTTGGGGTACAGCCATACCTGTAAATTGATGCATTGTTGGGTAGTGAGGAGGTCATTGAGGGGAAGCAAGACTGGTTGTCTATTCATCAAGAGAGACTGAGATTTGCCCATGAGAAGGCAAGGGAGTATTCAGAGGAGAAAGCTCGAGAGAGAGTGACTCGTTTGAATGAAAAGATGTTTTGTCCCCAGGTCAGTGTGGGTGAGTTGGTGTATCTGCGTCAACGGCCTCCAGGCAGGAACAAAATTCAAGATGCCTGGAGCCCGGTCGTGTACCAAGTAGTAGAAATAGTGGGCACAACTTACACTGTTGAGCCACTGGAGGGAGGGCCAGTCAAAAGGGTCCATCGGTCGGAGTTGCGTCCAGGTGCTGTGCCTACCCCTAGACCTAGGGGTAAAAGACTTGAGCCAGATGCGCAGACGGTTACGCAGCCGGGCCGTGTGGATCATAACGAGGTTTCTGAACCAGGTTTTGTGGTTGTAGAGGAGGTTTTGCAACCCTGTGTGAGATTGGGCACAGACAATATAATTGACTCAGAGGTACTAGTTCTTTCGGAGTCTGAAAGTGTCAGCTCTGAAGGTGGCCAGATTCAAATCTCCATAGAAGCTGGTGGAAACTCTGTTGAACATGATATTGTAGTTCTGACTCCAGAGGCCACAGATGAGCATGCACCGTCACAGAAGTTAGATGTTGGGGAAATGTGTGACGCAGCAAAGAGAGAGGTACCAGTTCCTGCTGTGCGTAGAAGTAAGCGAACAACTGCTGGTGTTCACACAAATCCTTTTCATACCCCCAGGTCTGCGTGCCATGCTGTAAGTGTCAGTACAGAGATGATGTCTCAGGTGCTGGCCAGTATTGGCACTGCTTTCTTTGAGAAGGCCTTACAGGGTGCTATGAATGCCTAAACTTATGGGTACGTGAGTCATCGCAGACGCTGACTTAATTGCAGGGGAGGATGTAACCAAGTGGAAAATGGTATTTAACATTTATTTTGCATATATACACCTGTAATTCGTAAAGCTGGCGATAGGGGGCAGTATTCGTGTGTGTGTATGTGTGTGTGGTGCAGACGAGGAAGTGCACATGCACTCTTGTAAATAAACGTTTGTGATACGTGCTCAGCAAGCAGAGCAAGAGAGATGCACTCTCAGAAAGTTGCAATGTTTTAGAACACAATCCTAAGGTAAATGTGATATTTCTTGATAACATTTTATAAAATACTTAAGGGAGATGTGCATTTTATAGTTTCATTTAAAATGGTTGTTTCATTTCATTTTGTGCAATGTTTATGTCCATTTTAAGTCACACCATGCGGTGTAAGCCACTAATTTAGGATGTTATACCAAATGTTATGCATTAAATCTTGTTAATTAGTTCATGTGATTTGAAATGTAACTGTTTGCACAGTTTAGAACATGATGGGAATTGCAACTTTTGTGAAGTGAGTGTGGATGATTTTCTGGAAGCTCATCATACTGTAAGTCAGGGGTCGGCAACAGGCGGCCCGCGGGCCAAAAGTGGCCCGCCAGTAATATTTTCTGGCCCGTCGGATTAATTTGAAATCCTTTTTTTTTTTTTTTATCACACTTTTTTATTTTAAAATAACAGTTTACAAAAATGGCCCCGTGTATCATTCCTTCATTCGTTTTTTCAAATCAAAACCAAAAAAAAGAAAGAAAGAAAAACGACTTGTTTTTCTATTATTTATTTCCTGAACTAAAATCAAACGACTCGTTTTCTGAATGTGCGCTCAGGTCAAAAATAACAAAAATGAATGAAAACGGGTTCGGACAAATTTTAATTGAAAACCTTAGCAGACATATACCAATGAAATAAATTTAAACAGATCAGGTACTAACAGATTACATTTTAATAAGGGTTTTAATAAGGGTTTGAATAGAAACCTTTCCGGTAAGTCTCATTCGCTTACAGTCCGACTTTTGAACTTTTTTCATTATTATTTATTCGCGTATAACACACTGACAAATAATATGTATTACCTGATAAAAAAATATTTGCGTCGTGGACAAGTTGCCACCGGCTCGCAAGAATGTCCTGAAAAAAATGCGTATAGTTTAATCTTAACCGGCCGCTCTTTCTCGTTCTCTTTCTCTACCAGCGCATCCGCGATCATAACTGTCATTAGATTTTGAACATACTTCTAAAACACAATCAATCAAATAATTGCAGAGGTTTGACTTCATGAATCATTTGCAAATTTACCTCGTAAATCATGTCAATGCGTCACGCGTGAAGACGTTAAACTCCGTGACATTGCAAATTACTGAAAAGTAATTGCAGGCATTTAGAAACCACTACACAAAATATGATAAAATAAACTCTTTTACTGCAGTAATATTTTAACTATTACACTTTTAACGTAGATTTTAAAGGAATCTACTGTTCTGTTCTGTTACTTGAACTTGGGGCTCGAGCCCGACCTTAGGTTCGACAGCAAGTCAAGTTCGTTTCCCGTTAATTATTAAGACTAAATGGGCAGGTAAATTCGTTAAAAAATGAAAGTAATCCGCCAAAATATGGTTTTACATGTCTATTAAAATAAAGCCATTATTAATTTTCCTAACGCATAGTTCTTTGATCTTTACCTCCTTTTAAAAATAAATTTGGCAAAGGAGGATTTTCAGCAATTTGTTTGAACAGCAACTCTGCAACCAATGGTTTCGGTTTGAGTGAGAGGCTTTGTCCTATTTAATTTATTATTTATATTTAATTATTTTTTCTGTGACATTTTTTCTCTGCTAACAATACAATGTTAAAATAATATTTATATTGGCACGAACACAATTTTTGTATAACATTTATAATTGTTATAGGCTACTTCATCTCTCTTTTTTCGTTAGAGACATTGAATTTGAGATTCTGGGAACGAGATCTAACGTTAAGTTTTGCGGACCCGTCAGGTCGGGAAATAAAGCGGGTGAACACAGAGTGTATTTTAAGCGGTTTACTGAATAGAACCTTGTCGGAGCTGGACAAAAAGCGGAGACCTCCTTAAACCTTAGGTGTGTATGTGTGTGTCCCGGATAAATATTAATAAAAAAAGGAATACAGTTCAAAAGTCGGACTGTAAGAGTCTTTCATGAGAGCATAAATGCCTGTTACCACTAATAGTACTTGATCTGTTTAAAATGATTTCATTTATATATTATGCCTATAAAGGTGTTAAATAAAAAAATTGTCTAATCCAGTAATTAATTTTTTATCTGAGCACACAATCAGAAAACCCGTGGTGGTTAATTTTTTCATTTTTGTTTTTAATTTAAAAAACGATTGAACGAATGATACACAGACCCATAACCATGTTTTTAGCCATTTTTAATGCCGTCTTTCGTATTTTAAATAGGAAATAAAGACAATGTTTCTTGACAAAAGATCAGATAGCCTATACTAGGCTAATTCAAAATAAGACGTAAGTGTGCCAACAGCAGTTGGCCCGCCATCTACTGGCTAAAAAAAATATTGGCCCGCGGCCAAAGTTACTTGCCGACCCCTGCTGTAAGTGATATACTTTTCTTACTTTCTAGTTGCATTTAGTGGGTAATATTATGTACTCATGTTATTTTGTCTATTTAGTGTATAGTATTTCCACTGCCGTATTTGGGGTATCAAGGTTTATTGTTCTGGAGTATATGTGCATTCTTTTGGCCCGGTAGTCTTTATATTTTGTTTTATTTGTTTTTTTTTTTGCAAATTGGGTCATAGTTTTTGTGTACTGACACATTGAGGTAACAGATTTTGTGCAAATTTCCCATCGTGAAGTACGAGATTTGAAGTGAAGTGTATTCTCAAAATTATTACTCTTTGAGTTATATTTCTGTGTTTTCTTTTTTTGTTTTTGAACCTTTTGTTTTTGTGTGATTTATTTGAAACAAATGTAAATCGGTGCACATACAGTGAAAAAGAGAATAACAAAAAAAGAGTTTTATTTAAAAATCAGAAATTGAATAAACTTATAAAAAGTTAAACCCGTTAATTGTGGTCCTGGTGGTATATTGAAAATCCCTAGCTCACAATAACAAATTATCAAGTTAAAATTTAGTTTATAATTCACCGCTCCTTTAATCAATGATTGTATTTATTGTTTACTGGCAGTGTCTATGAAAGGTTTTACTGGATGGATTTGTAAATACAGATCATGATTGCATGTGCGCCACACATTCAGCTCTTGTGCATTGGGTTAAAACAAATGTTTTGTAAAGATTTACTGCGTTTGTATTAGTTATTATGGCAACCCCTAACTGCACAAATAATGTCGGTCTTCTTGGATTTCATAATAAACATTAAACAGCCAGTCAAAACGGCACACTTGTGTCCTTCGCAATAGACTACCATTAGCTTTACTGGCTCACTGGAAGTCATAAACCGGAAAATTCAAAGATGGCGGCACCCACATTTACGTCAAGAAACAGGTGGATAACATAAAATTACCTCAGGTATCCAGCGCTGATGCATTTGCTGTGAAATTTACTACGTAATGCTCTTTTCCTACTGACTACGCCAAAAGGTAAGATATTAACAGATTACACAAACTAGATTCAGTGTTTAGACTCACACGAAACTCAGCGTGTTAAGGATATCTGCTAGTTACCTGCTGGGTAAGCGGGGACGTGAACGAATTAGCATAAAGATATCGACTTAACCAAACTAGCCTGGCTTATTTTTTAATCGTGATCAGTTCAGTCAGATGAACACAAGATTACTTTTATACTCATACATCAGCAGATCAAACATCACAACACACAAACTTCATATATAGACACTAATGTGATGTTGAATGTTTGATTATTTTATTTATTTTCAGTAACTGCACAACATTGAAGATCCAGATCTGTTGAACACATTACAGATCCCTATCACTTCACTTACTCTAATATCTTGAGTTTACAGTTTGTATTCTTCAGTCCATCAGAGAGAAGCTTCACTCCTGAATCCTGCAGTTCATTGTCACTCAGGTTCACTTCTGTAAGACTTGAGGAGTTTGAGCTGAGAACTGAACTCAATGATGAACAACTTTTCTCTGTCAGATTACACTTCATCAAACTGAGAGAAAAATAACAAAGATTACAGTGTGTTAAACTTTTACTATCACTCACAGTCAGATATAAAGAAAACAAGTGTAAATGAATGTAGAATGAGAATCAGTTGTGTGTGAATGAAGATGAGAAACATCAGATCAGTTTAGTAAGATGAACACAATATGACTTTTACACTCATACATCAGCAGATCAAACATCACAACACACAAACTTATCTATTGACACTAATGTGATGTTGAATTTTTCATTGGCTGATATTCATTCATTACACACAAACTTATATATTTCAAATGCTTATTTCTTTAATTTTGATTATTATAACTGACAACTAAGGAAAATCCCAAATTTAGTATCTCAGAAAATTTGAATATTAAGAGCAATACAAAGAAAGGATTTTTAGAAATCTGGGCCAACTGAAAAGTATGAACATGAAAAGTATGAGCATGTATGTCACAGGTTGGAGCGGACTACCTCTAACATGAGTCACGCCCCTCCCTCAGTTTCCACCCCGAGGAGGTCCCAAAATGCCCCAATGACCACACAGATGAGAAACAGAAGAAAATATAACAATCTTTATTAAAAATTAAAAAGGGAAAGGGGCTTTAACCTCTTGAGCTCTGACCATGCCCTAGGACCCACCGGTGAGGAGGTCATAAAATTATTTTGTAAAAATCTATAAACTGTAAAGCACAAAACTAGTCATATATGGTATTTTTTGAAAGAGTAGAACCTCTGCTTTATTGCAAGTCCCATGATATTTGCTTTAATTTTACATAAAAGAAAATAATAAGGTCTAAATTCGTTCTTTCGCAACCACCCCCCCTTGCGAAAATCATATGAATAATGTTCATATTTCACCGATCTTATACATTACAGTGACATAACCAATAATAATTTTCAAAAGAATCACGAAAACTGAAATGACTTATGTAAACAAGCAAACGTATGCATCATATTTCTGCAAGTCTAACGCCTCCTTTCGATTAAAGCTAAATAACTTTTGCTTAGAAGATGCTATCAACAAAATTATTTTTTCTCCTGTTTATTGCCACCTAGTGGAATCAAAAGAGATTGTCTAAAGCGACATAGACCAAACATGTCCTAAATTACAGATTCTTAAATGAAAACGTAATTAAAAAAATAATAAAAATCTGAGTTTTTGTCAGTGTTTATCACAGTATTGTAAACAAACAAAATAAAAAATATGCAATATTTTACCCATGTTTTCAAATTCAGAGAGGTTTCTGTCAAATGAGACCATTTGTATCAATTTATTGCAAAGTATGCGAGTAGGGCTCTCTTTTAAATTCTGGTATGCCTAATTCTGTAAAAAATTCAAAATATGATGCAGAGCTGAAGAGGTTAAAAGGTAGGTTCTGGAGTTTTTGGATGGCTCTGAGTCGCTTCTGACTCACACGGGGACCACATGTAAATCTTCTGGTCCTGTCCTTTGTTCTCTTTGTCCACACGTGAATTGGGTTGAATATCCTTAACTTTGTCTCCTTCTTCGTGGTTCTTCACAGCCTCCCTGTCTGGACTTAGAGGGACGAAACACAGGTAACTGGGTCAGGTAAGTATACTAGGCTCTGGGCGTACAGGCGAGTATACAGGGAGGTACACTGGGCTCTTGGCTTTGGGCGTACGGGTGAGTATACAGGGAGGTACACTGGGCTCTTGGCTTTAGGCGTACAGGTGAGTATACAGGGAGGTACACTGGGCTCTTGGCTTTGGGCGTACAGGTGAGTATACAGGGAGGTACACTGGGTTCTTGACTTTAGCTGAAATGGAGGCAACTCACAGACCCGTGGATGGGTGGACGTCAGGCTTTAGCTCTTTGAGGCTCAGGCGGCTGGAGAGGACGTATATGCACACAGCGAACTAGACTTCTAGGGTACACTTTGGACGTTGACTTCCAACTCATAGTGGAACAATCCCATGACTACACATAGCCCTTGGCTCAGACCTGCAGACTGGCAGCAGACAAACACACAGATTTCTTTTAACAGTATAATACTCTAGTAGATACTTAGGGAGAGATACAACACCTCTTTGCTTCGGGCGGGGTGGACAGATAGAGGTACAGGAGATCTAGACAGGGGCGGGCATCTGAAAGCACTCAACAGATGTATAATCATACACAAAGGCAGCACTTATGTTCGTTCCACGCAGCAGCCAATTCAAGTTTTTCCTCCTTCAATACTCCACACAACATTCACAGCAAAGGCTTACTTCATATGGTTGCCACACCGCCACCAGGCGGGGGAAAAGGTTAAGGAGTCGCAGTCGGGTTTATATATGTAGAAGGCAGCCGCCTACGTCACCACTCCACTCTTCTATGACAGGGCTCTTTCTTCAGCCTAAGGAGTGATGTCTGACAACACTGACACAGCAGAACACTACAATTTCAGGTGTACACACGTCAAAGGACTCACACCTCACTCCACACACTCACGGTGCATTAAGGTCAGAATCACAACGTTGGGCCGAGGCTATCGTCCTGAATAGTTGAAGGCTGGTGAAGAGGATGACCATATGAGAGCGTCGGGACCACGATCTCCAAAACTCACTCCTTCCTCTTCTTGGTCAGTTCCGGCTCACCCACCGAAATCCTTGTCACAGGTGGGGCCGCTCACACACTGATCGAACACACAAGGGATACACTGGGACACAGTATTAACCGAAATGCCACTGACGAGACAACATTTCCAACGTAGCACACAGTTTCATTGACACATGTTACTTCCCTCTCTTTTCCAGAAGTCTGGTGTATCCGAGGTCGATACCACAACAATTTCTCCCTTCCTTCCTCTTCTCAATGCATTTCGGTGACTTCCCAAAGCACACAATCTCTTTAAGGTAAGTAGCACACGTCAACACAAATACTTCAAAAAGAAGGCATTACCACTTAACTCAGTCTTTCTTCAGCCCAAACCTCTGCTTTAACTTTGCCCAGTCTGCAATATCCGCACTGATACGTCTATCCAAACTCATCAACCACTCCGTCTCACCCACAGCGTTGGTCGGAATCAAACTTCACTTTTGCTGTTCTCTGGATGTCTTATTTATGTGCCTCCTCTTCCCTGAAATGCCCAATCGCCACGCTTATTAAACACACTTGAAGCCATTATCATTTGATTTCAGTTGCCCAGAGTTACCGGAACTGGCCGGGTGTTTCAGTGAAAATGGTCCGGGCGGAACTATTTCCGCCATTTTGGGTTCCGCTGCATAAAGTCACTCTGACATGTACATCACTAAATACTTAGTAGGGGCTCCTTTTGACACAAGGAATACGACAGCTACAACCCATTTATTGACTCCAGCTGCAGTCCACTCTTTGTGAATCCCCCCCCCATTTTTGAATGGGTTTAGTTTCACAATCCTCTCCAGGGTGCGGTTATCCCTATTGCTTGCACACTTTTTTCTACCTTCCTTTTGCCTCCCTGTTAATGTGCTTGGACACAGAGCTCTGTGAATAGCCAACCTCTTTTGCAATATTACAGTTTATATATCAATTATTATTTGTTTATTCATTTGAATGATTTATTAATTGTACATTTTATTAATTTTTTTAATTAATTTTATTAAAGTGTTACAGAAATTTGTAATTCATATTATTCAGTACACACAAACAAATGATTCAGGGTTTGTTCTGTTCACAGTCTCTAATACAGTATGAACAAGCAACTCGAATCAAACTCGTGTACAATTCGACGTACAAATCTTATTAAAGGTAGAAAAGTGATTTAGTTAAGAGCAGTTAGAGATTTTCTCTCAATGCTGTTTGATTAACACGAGTGACAGACAGGAGCAAAATTAGGTAACAATTAGGTAAGACTAAAGTCCGGATCTATACTGTTACACATGCAGTATAGAAAAAAGCTGTTTACTTTCTCTTAAGACCTAAATGGTCCTGCTTATGAGGATACTTGCAAAGACGGAAATTTTGACACACGTGTATTTAAGGCTAATAGAGCGGCAAAAATAGCTTAATGAGAAGCGAATGCGCGGCTTGCACACTCCTCTCAAACAGAAACAGCATGGGCATATAGCACTGTTGTTTGTGTTTCAACGGCTTACAATTACGTGTTTTAAAACTGCGGGGCTTAAATATGTGACCAGGCACGGAAAGTAGGGACACAAGTCAGATCTGGGCATTTTGAGTTATTCACAGATTCTGAAAGTGCAGTTTCTAAGCTTTCCAACGATGTGTAACACATGGAAATCTGATAAGATTTGGAGAAGTTGTGGCCATTTGAATATAGGAACTCAGAAATACTCAAACCGAGAAAATCGAGACGAAAGGGACTCTTCTTTTCAGCTGGGGGAGACAATAGGGCTCATTTACATCTCATTTAGCTAAGCCATGCCCCCTGTAAAACCCTTTTTGAGATGTTCTAGCATCATATGTAGTATTTTATGACCAAATGACAACCTGCAAAAATAAACATGACTCTTTTACCTTTGTGGGGATCACAAGTCGAATCCAGTCTGTTTCAGATTATCCAATGACCATATTTGTCCACAAATGCGTATAATCCGTGAAATATAGATTGTTTACATCAGATTTCGCATGAATGTCTGGTAATACAATATAATATATAATCTGAAGACTATTTAAATCGTAACATGTAAGGGTATATGAGCTTACACTTCGTTAAACACATGAACCCGCCTTCAAAGTTTGTATTTAAAATAGGGAAGTAGTATAATAGATCATCCAAACAGCGCCGTCGAAAACGTGACATCCTTTAGAGAGGTTACCAATGGCTCGCTCGTTCCTCCATCAGCCAATGACTTCATGGAAAATATTGATAGACAAAACATGTAGCCAATTATATGAAGAATACAACGATATCTGTGTAACTTCTGTGTGTTTGGACTCATGCTGCGCTGCAAGAATTGACATACAGATGACGTCAAAGTACCGCGAGAGCGAGTCGAAATTAAACTACTCCGTAAGATTTCTTGAAGAGCTCTCGCGGTACTTTGACGTCATCCGACTGCGGCGCCGCATAAAGTCAGTGACGCGGCTGACGTACGATGCGGCTGACTGTTATTTGTTCCGCCCCAGCTTCTTTTATTTTTCTTTTGTTTTGTGCGCCCGAGCTTTACAGTCTGGGGAGACGCAGGCTATAAGTTTGAAAAAAAAAAAACCTTAGCAAACATGTCTGAGGAACAGGGCAGCGCGTCACTACAGTCACGTGACTTCACGCTCGAGCCGGAAGAGAAGACAATGCTGAATAAAGTCGTAATTCTGCTATTTTTGGACCAAACTGTATTTTCGATGCATCAACACAATCTTACTGACCCACTGATGTCACATGGACTACTTTGATGATGTTTTTATTAACTTTCTGGACATGGAAACCATACATAGATTTTCAATGAAGGGGAAAGCTCTCTGACTAAATCTAATGATAAAACATTTTAAACTGTGTTCCGAAGATGAACGGAGGTCTTCCGAGTTTAGAACGACATAAGGGTGAGTTATTAATTACATTATTTTCATTTTTGGGCGAACTATCCTTATTTAGTAGTCACGCTGTTCCCTTTGTGGGCGGAGGCGAAAACACAAGCTTATACAGTATGTAAATATACACACAGACAATGACGCTGCACGCTAGAATCTCTGGAAAAACAAGCCTATTTTAACTGCAAAATGTACGCTTTTAAATATACAAAAACTGCTATCTCAAACATGGAGAGGCTTCTTCGTGATCTCAACTAACAGATTCTGCAATAAAACGAAAATCACAAATTTCGAAAAAAAAAAACTTTGTTTCTCATTTTCTCGAAACTTGTGCTGCCGACTTGAGTCCCTGGTTTCCGTGACGGGTCACATATGTGTACAAATGTTAAGTTTTTGTGACCACGCGCACAGCAACTCGCCAAATTGGCTAGGGATTTAACATCGTTAAGTTACCACAATAGCTGGACATGATTTTCATATTTTCATTCATTGCGACCCTGTCGCAGACAGTGTTGGGAGTAATGCATTACAAAATATAATATATTACAGTAATATTTTTGTTTTTGCATCCAAACAAGAAAAATCTGCATCCAAACAAGAAAAAAAAACTGCGAGAAAAAATAACGTTCGTATTTCTGTTTCCGGTTGCTGTATGCAGCAATTTTTACTTTAATTTTGTATTTGGACTACGATTTGGACGCGGTGCGCATCAAATATAGACGCGTTTCTTAAAAAGAGCCGAATCTGGGAAGCCGCGGCTGTATAAACATTGACTAAAGTGGTCGCAATCAGGTCCGGTAGTGCCGCACACGCATAAAACTGCGAATGAGAGCACTTAGTAAAAGCAACAGAACGTTTCTATCGGTCTCCCGTGCTGCTTGAACCTCAGAAGTAAAGAGACTTTTAAAAAGCTTGCCAGTAAAATCCATATCACCACCAGCAATGACAAGGTAAGCTAACGTTGCTATGGTTACAGTCCTTATACATAATAGATTGCTATATTCCTATGCTATTTACAGTTTTATTACAAACAGCAACCTAAACTACAACATAACATTAGTGTAGACTTAAACATGGTTATTTAAATAGTACATTTAAACATCACTGTATAAAGTTTTTACCAGCCTTTGTATGGGAACCTATATTCATTGTTTGGCAAAAAGCAGTGTTCCTCTGTTTGTCTGTGTTTTATTAAGCAATTATATGTTAACCTACATGTAATCCTTTTATTGTACTGAAATTAGCTGTATTCCTTGAGGCCTAATCCTCCAGTAGCACTTTTTGATAAGTTGTGTCAACCCAGTGCATGCCAGGATTGTGCTGTGCATCTGAATTAAAAGTGAATTAAAGAATAGAAATGAAAAGAGGTTGCGTGTCTTGCCATGTTATTAGTCTATAGGTTGCATTACAGTGGGCTCTAGCTCTATTGTGTTTGATATGTGTACCATCATTTACCAGACTTTTACCAGATCATTTGTCTATATTTATGATTTTGACAGTGATTGTTACTGTATTTTGCCATAAGTCTTCATTGTGCCTATTTGAAGCTCGAGGGCTAACACATAACTTTTAGATTTATAAGCAGCAATAAACTACATTTTAACATTTTATAATGCCTAGTCATACTTCTGTTATTTTGATGAAAGTTACTTAAAAGTAACGCAAAAGTAGTGTAACTCATTACAGTTCAGAGACAGTAATATTGTAATGTAACTAATTACTTTCAAATTACAGTAATTTGTAATATATAATGTATTACACTTTGAAAGTAACTTTCCCAACACTGGTCGCAGACCCCCCTCACCCCTCATTTAAAAAAAACTCATCGGATCTAGACGAATCACAAAAATGACAAGTTTGCCCCTCTGACTTACTTTAATATCTTGAGTTTACAGTTTGCATTATTCAGTCCATCTGAGAGAAGCTTTACTCCTGAATCCTGCAGATTATTGAGACTCAGGTTCAGTTCTGTCAGACTTGAGGAGTTTGAGATGAGAACTGAACTCAAAAATGAACAACTTTTCTCTGTCAGATTACACTTCATCAGACTGAGAAAAAAAAACAAGTGTGTTAAATTACAACTTCACTCACAGTCAGATAAGAAAACAAATGTAAATGAATGTAGAATGAGAATCAGATGAGTGTGAATGACAAACATCAGTTCAGTCAGATGAACACAAGTTGACACTGGAAACTTCAGTCTTAGACCACAAATAACACAAAGTTTGTAAAGATTTCTTGCATATTCACATATTTTTTACCTTCTGAAGTTTACATTTTCAGGCCCAATTAATATTCATATCACTGTTACATGTCTGTGTATGTGTTCTATGTTCTTTCGTTTTCCCTAGCGATCAGTACCTGTCTATTCCAGTTCCTCGTTCATTGGTCCAGCCTGGGTAATCCCTGCTGACGTCACTTCCTACACATACCAATCCTGTTACACCCTCCACTTTAAAACACTCCTGCCATTTCCTTTGCAAGCCATTTTGCTCTAACGCTAGCATTCTACGTTTTTGTTGCAAGTTTGTTATTCATTTGAGTTATTATTTCTGTACGCTTCTTTTTTTGTTAAATCTGGTTTTCTTTTTACCTGCCCTTGATTATTTTTGTTTGTCAGGTAAATGTTCAGTGTATTCATTATTTTTGCAGAAGTGGACAGGTAAGAAAGTCACGCGACATATTGGAGTAATAAGTGTTAGAGACACTAGGTTAGAAGCAGGTGCCACCCACTGTATGTTTTTTTTTTTAGTATGTATAGATTAGATAGGGCGTCTCTGATGCTGAAGACATTTGTTTCTTTTCTTTTGTAGGTAGTTTATAGGGATTCTACTTAGTTAGTATCTGTTTTATTTTGTCCTTTTGTTTGGCACCGCAACTTTTTCCGTCTGTCTTAGTACATGATGTAACTACAGAAGAGTCACGTTTTAAATAGGAAAAATATCCAAACCCTTTGGTTATTTTTGAGTGCTATGCTAAATGGTCTAATCAGATTCAATAGATTATGCTAAGCAATGCTAAAAGCATACCGCCGGACCCACCAGAGATCCTAAACACTAAATATATACAGGACACATACACTACAGAAACTTACACCAACATAAGAACAGCAACATACTGTTTATCATCTAACATACAAACTCTTCAAAAACTCATCTCTTTTATTTAGTTTAAAGGTTAAATGACTCACTGAGCTTTTCTGGATGCTTTGATCACTGGCAGCAGCCTCTGAAGAGATTCATCTGATTGATCATATTTCTCCAGTATAAACTCATCCAGCTTCTGATCTGAGTTCAGTAACACAAACACCACAGCTGACCACTGAGAGGGAGAGATGTTGACTCTAGACAGACGGCTGTAATCCTCTATGTTCAGATATGTTTGTACCTCGTTCACTAGAGTTTGATCATTTAGTTCATTCAGACAGTGAAACAGATTGATGGATTTCTCTGGAGATTGATTCTCTCTGATCTTCATCTTAATGTACTCAACTATTTCCTGTCTGCTGTCCAGTCTTCTTCCTGTCTGTGTCAGTAGATCTCGTAAGATCATCTGATTGGACTCCAGTGAGAGACCCAGAAGGAATCGGAGGTAAAGGTCCAGGTGTCCGTTCTCACTCTGTAAGGCTTTGTCCACTTCACTCTTCAGTAAATCACTCATAGTTGATCCTGATGTTTCTGGAGAAAACGTAAAAAAGACAAATAAAGCAGCAAGAAACTCCTGAATGCTCAGATGCACAAAGCTGTAGACCTTCCCCAGGTTCAGTCCAAACTCCTCTCTGAAGATCTGAGTACAAACTCCTGAGTACACTGAAGCTTCTCTGACATCAATGTCACACTCTCTCAGATCCTCCTCATAGAAGATAAGATTCCCTTTCTCCAGCTGTTCAAAAGCCAGTTTTCCCAGTGACAGAAGACTCTTGCTAATCTGTTGAAGATCTACATCACATTTCCCATCATACTTCTGACTCTTCAGTTTGGTCTGAAAGATCAGGAAGTGTGTGAACATTTGAGTGAGAGTCTTGGGGATCTCTGCTTGACTCTCTGATTCACTCAACATTCTCTCTAGAACAGTGGCTGTAATCCAACAGAAGACTGGGATGTGACACATGATGTATAAACTCCTGGATGATTTGATGTGTTTGATGATTCTGTTGGACAAGTTCTCATCATTTATTCTCTTAATGAAATACTCGTCCTTCTGAGGATCATTGAATCCTCGTACATCTGTGATCTGGTGGACACAGTCAGGAGGAATCTGATTGGCTGCTGCTGGTCGTGATGTTATCCAGATCAGAGCAGAAGGAAGTAGATTCCCCTTGATGAGGTTTGTCAACAGCACATCCACTGACGCTGTGTGTCTTACATCAAACAAACTCTGATTGTTTGAGAAATCTAGAGGAAGTCGACACTCATCTAGACCATCAAAGATAAACACAACTTTATAGACATCAAAGTCTCTTGATCTCAGTTCTTTTGTATCTATGAAGAACTGATGAAGAAGATCCATCAGACTGATATTTGTGTTCTTTATCAGATTCAGTTCTCTGAATGGAAGTGGAAATATGAAGTGAAGATCCTGATTTGCTTTTCCTTCACTCCAGTTCAGAATGAACTTCTGTACAGAGACGGTTTTTCCAATTCCAGCAACTCCTATAGTCAGAACAGTTCTGATGTGTTTGTCTTGTTCAGGTAAAGGTTTAAAGATGTCATTACATTTGATTGGTGTTTCTTGTGTCTCTGATCTTCTGGATGTTGTCTCAATCTGTCTCACCTCATGTTCATTATTGAGTTCTTCACTCCCTCCCTCTGTGATGTACAGCTCTGTGTAGATCTCATTCACAAGCTTTGAGTTTCTTTGACTTGATACTCCTTCATTTATTCTCTGGAATTTCTCCTTTAGTCTGGATTTGTGTTTTTTCACACATAAAGGTGCAAGTTCTGTTGTGTAAATGAAGAAAAATTGATGTGAATGCATGAAATATGTCAAATAAAAGTAAATGAAGGTAATGTACAGGAATGAGTTCATGACTCTCTTACTGGTCTGTAGTTTATCAGCGAGGTTTGTCTGGTTCATCTTCTTCAGGACGTGCAGTATGATCTTCAGAAGTTTCTCTCTGACTCTGATCTGATCTTCATCCTCCTCATCCTCTCTCTCGGAGCATGCTGGATAATCTGAGCTCAGTAGTTTCTTGAAGATCTTCAGCTCTTTCTTCATCAGAGAGATAGTTTTGTGTTCAAGCTCCTGAAATCAATGTTCAAACACAGTTTTATTCACATGCAAATATTCAACGTGTTGAATGTTTACGATCAGATATCTTGATGTGTGTGGGGAATCCCGAGGACAAACGCGAGCACACTATTGAGATTATCATGTGAAACAAAACCATATCCAAATCAGAAAGCGAGATGAGGGAAAACAGAAGCAGTCATGGCGCAGCACAAAGGCCACTACTCAATCCGTAGGTCGCATTTTCAGGCTGCATATACGCCATCAAGACTGTCTTATTACAGAATATTAACAGTTATAAAATTGACTATTATTCCTAGTTTATCATATATTTTTGTAATATACTTATGACTTGCAAATGTAATGCTCAGTTAACTTGAATAAACCAGGTTTCATGACGTATGCAGCCTGCATATACAACCTCAGCAGGCTAAAGCCTTCGGATTGAGAAACGGCCAAAGTGAAGTTGATGTAGACAGCAGAGATGGAGGATCAGCTTGTTGATTTGTGGCAACAGCACGAATGTTTATACAATGTGTCTTGTAAAAATTATTCAAAGCTCTATCATTTAAATGTCTTCCTGCATATCGTTTGCCATGCTTATTCTGAAGTATCGCGAGATTTTGTGAGATTTCCTGTGTTCACAGTCAAGACTCTGGTTAAAAATATATTTGTGTGTGGTGTGCTGTCTTTGACACATAATGTCACACCACACACTAAAGGAGCAAAAAGATTTTTTTATCCTCATGTTTGTGGTCTATCACATTTTTAAAATCTTATAAGATGTAAAAAATCTTTTGGTGTGTACCCAGCATTAGAGAATTCATTTCAGAATACAATCCACTACGTACACTGCTGCAAAATTCTGGTCTCTTAACTATCCCTAGAATCTCAAAAGTGTCTGAAGGTGGCAGATCCTTTTCCTACTTAGCCCCTAAGCTCTGTAATGATTTGTGCCGTGAAGGTTAACACACCACTGATCTTCTGGCCGTCCTTCAACGTGATGCCGAGCCGATGCCAGACCAACTGGCGGAACCGTTTAATCTCCTCATCCATTTACAATCCATTTACATATATATATATATATATATTTACATATATATATGTCACCACCAGGGGCTGGCTGTTTACTCTAAAGCCACGCCCCTTTGCAACTCCCACCTCGAGGAGGTCCCCAAAGCCAACCCAATGACCAGACAAACACGGGAACAGGTAAGTAAAATTTAAAACAAGCTTTATTTAGTTTAAATATTTAAAAGAACTGGGAATTTGGGGAAAGGGGAAACCAAAACTAATAGGCCCCCTCTTCTCCCTCCAGGGAGACTGCAGCCACGGCAGACAGGCCAAGGGCAGCAAGGGTGCCAACCACCATAAGCTGGGGGAGAACGGGAAACGTCAGACTCCAGCCTGGACCCTGCTAACCGTGGCGTCCTCCTTCTTCCGTCCTGGAGGCAGAATAATTTTGGTGTGACTGGTAAGGAAGATCTCCACTGTCGGTGTACCTTTCCTTGGGCCGGCAGGGGGTCCTCGCCCCACGTGCCTTTACGTTCCCTGTCGTACGTCCGTCCACGTTCTCCTTATGCCCCACAGATAGTCACTGCTACACAAAAGCACTGTTAGCTTACACTTGAGGTGTCTCTCACCGGCTCTGCTGCTTGCAGCTCTCTGAGTGGGTATCACGTTACACAGTCTGTTCTCCAATTGTTTCTCCTTGCTCTCCACAGGCGGCCACTAGGACACAAACGACACTGTTACTTGGACTTCGGGTATTGCTCACCGGTTCTGCTGCTTACAGCTCTCTGGGTAAGTATCACGTTCACAGTTTGCTCTTCAGTGATTCACTCTCGTTCTGCTCTCTCTCCACAGGTGGCCGCTAGAACACAAAGACACTGTTACTGGGACTTCGAGTAATTCTCACCGGCTCTGCTGTTTACAGCTTTCTGGGTAGGTATCACATTCACAGTTTGCTCTTCAATGATTCACTCTCGTTCTGCTCTCTCTCCACAGGTGGCCGCTAGAACACAAAGACACTGTTGCTGAGACTTCGAGTAATTCTCACCGGCTCTGCTGTTTACAGCTTTCTGGGTAGGTATGGTTCTCAGTTTGCTCTTCAATGATTCACTCTCGTTCTGCTCTCTCTCCACAGGTGGCCGCTAGAACACAAAGACACTGTTGCTGAGACTTCGAGTAATTCTCACCGGCTCTGCTGTTTACAGCTTTCTGGGTAGGTATCACGTTCACAGTTTGCTCTTCAATGATTCACTCTCGTTCTGCTCTCTCTCCACAGGTGGCCGCTAGAACACAAAGACACTGTTACTGAGACTTCGAGTATTTCTCACCGGCTCTGCTGTTTACAGCTTTCTGGGTAGGTATCACGTTCACAGTTTGCTCTTCAATGATTCACTCTCGTTCTGCTCTCTCTCCACAGGTGGCCGCTAGAACACAAAGACACTGTTGCTGAGACTTCGAGTATTTCTCACCGGCTCTGCTGTTTACAGCTTTCTGGGTAGGTATCACGTTCACAGTTTGCTCTTCAATGATTCACTCTCGTTCTGCTCTCTCTCCACAGGTGGCCGCTAGAACACAAAGACACTGTTGCTGAGACTTCGAGTAATTCTCACCGGCTCTGCTGTTTACAGCTTTCTGGGTAGGTATGGTTCTCCTCCGTAGGTCAACAGAGGGGCGAAGGTCACACACCACCTCACCGGGTCGAGCGCTGCCCTATCTCCAATGCCCATAGGCCGATCGATTCCTAGACGGGGGCGCCCTTTTCGTAGAGACCACGGGGCGGCGGACCCTTTCGCCTCCAACTCTGCGACGAAAACAGACACAGGTAAGTTCACACCACGAAATGTTTTCCAATGGTTTACTCACGGTCGCGGACAGCTCTTAGTCTGCGTCCCTTCGCACTCCAACAGCACACTACTTATAGTAACAGTGATTTCTGTAGTCGTTGGCCTCTCCGTCCTCTGCCCAGTGGAAGAAAATGGATGATGCGGGGCTTCGTCTACAAGACACACAGCAACCCACAGCAATATACACAGCACCACTCCAAACGTGAAAAGGATTTAATACACAGTCTCACTCACCACACTATAAGTGCACCACAACAAGGGAAGCGCCCGGTGTCCTCCACTGCGCTTGGGCTACGATAAGGCGATGGGAAATACGACCACAATAAGTCTCGTTGCGGTGGCTGTTTGAAGTTATACTTCTAACGGCTCGCCCACCACACTCTTATAGGGGTAGGGCCGCCCTCCTTCTCCTGGAGGTTTCCAATAGTTACACAAGTTAACTTTTGCCAGTTACTCCACACAAAAAGGGTATACTCACGGCGAATAGCCTTTGTTTACGTTGTACCAGAAGGTCAATTTTCTTCCTGCTTTACTCCTTCAATATTGGTTAGAACAAGTTCCTTTTTACCCATAGGATTTTCCTGTTTACTCCAGCAGATCCACAATCAAGACTGCAACGAGAGAGAGAGAGAACCACAGACAGCCACCACGTCCAACAATGAGCACAGCTCCGTTTCCCAGCACACACTAAGCACTCTAACTGTGTTCTAACTGTGCTTTATATACTCCTCTCTGTACTATAATCATCCAATTGCCAGGCGATCTCTTCAACTAGGCACAGCTGTGCCCAATCGGCTGATTACAGCCTCCGTGAATCTGCCGGATGTCCGGTGTTTCCGTTTTCCGGTCTGGACGGAAACATCCGGGCGGAACCAAAACTTCCTCAACTTTTGGTTCCGCCCTGAAAGATCGTCACCCCGTGACATCCTCCCCCGCCAATGCATTCCAGTCCCTGGAATGTCCTTGAGTAGTCCACTCACCGTAACGGGAAGGGGGTCGGCCTCGATTCTCCCGTTGGGAGCGCCTCACAGGGGAGTCAGGTCCGGCGGGCTCGGGCACAACCTCAGGTTGTCTTTGGGCGGCCGGGGTTCAGCTGGCGCTGGTACTGGCTCTGGTTGTCTCTGGGCGGCCGGGGGTTCAACTGGCTCAGGTGCTAGCTCTGGCTCTACTGGGGCGGCCGGGGGTGGTGCTGCCACGGGTAGGCCTGGTACCACAGCCCATCCTTCCATCCAGGGGGCCGTCGGTGCCGGTTCTGCCACTACCTCCTTCGCGACCTCGGGATAATTTGGGCAAGGGCGAATCATGTTTCGGTGCACCACACGTTCCGGGCCGGCCTTTCCTTCCGGCCGGATGGTATACACCGGCTGTCCCGGCCTCTGTTGCCTGCAGACTACGTACGGGGTGGGCTCCCAACGGTCACTCAGCTTTCCTTTGCCTTGCCGCCGATTGTCTCGTACCAAGACTCTCTCTCCTGGTAACAAGGGGGCGTCCCGGGCCGTCCGGTCGTACAGCCGCTTGTTCTTTTCCCCTGTAGCCCGTATCTTCTGGGATACCTGCTCGTAAGCAAAGTGTAGCCGTTGGTGGTGGCGCCCCGCCCATTCCGTCACGCTCCCTTCCTCTTGGCCAGCGGCCACTCCCAAGACCAGGTCCGTGGGCATCCGCACATGTCTGCCGAACATCAGATAAGTGGGGGCATACCCCGTCGTACTATGAACGCTGTTATTATAAGCTTGCAAAAGATTCGGTAGAGCACTCACCCAATCGCTCTGCTTCCGTTGGTCCAGGGTCCCTAGGAGCCCCAACAGGGTCTGATTAAACCTCTCACAACAGCCATTTCCTTGAGGGTGATACGACGTCGTATGGGTCTTCGTGCACCCATACAGCTGGCATAATTCTCGGATCACCTTTGATTCGAAATTTGCCCCTTGGTCTGAGTGCAGGAACTCTGGACATCCAAACGTTTGGAAGACGTGCCGCCATAGAGCCGTTGCGGTGGTGTTTGCCGTCTGATCAAGGGTGGGAACTGCCCATGCGTATTTTGTAAACAGGTCGGTGATTACTAAGATGTTCGGATAGCGGTCCTGTGGCCGGCCCAGTGTCAGGAAATCCATCGCCATGATGTGGAGGGGGGCTTTGGCATGTATGGGCACCATCGGCGCTCGAGCCTCTCGTCGAGATTTAAACAACATACACCTGGGGCAAGCTTGGACCAAGCTGCGTACTGACGCTTCCAGCCCCGGCCAGTAGAAAAACCTGCGCAGCAACGATACTGTCCGTTCCTGTCCCTGGTGCCCCAGCTGATCATGGTAGGCGGACACCAAGGCTGCTGCTTGATCGGCGGGCACCACGATCTGGCGCACCTCTTCGTCCAGCTTCGGGTCACTAACCTTCCGGCAAAGCACCCCTTCCTGTAGTTCCAGCTTGTCCCACTGTCCCAGCAGTCTTTTTCCCGTCTCTGTTTGAGTCAGCCTCTCAGACGCTGTTGGCCGTCGGCCCTGCTCCACCCACATCTTTACCTGACACACATCCTGATCCTGGGCCTGCCTCGTTTTCCACCGACAGGGGTCCCAGCCCCAATTCTCCGGTACCGCCTCCTGCTGGCCTCCGGGGGCCTCCACGGCCCCTATCAGATAGCCCTCCCTCTGGCTTTCTTCTTCCTTGCCTCCCCGGCAACCGGGGTTGTCCGCCTCTGGCAATCGGGACAAGGCGTCCGCGTTCGTGTGTTCTCGCCCAGGCCGATACTGCAGTTGATACTCGAAATTGGCAAGTTGTGCCACCCAGCGCTGCTCCACAGCTCCCAACTTCGCTGTCTGTAAATGTACCAAAGGATTATTGTCTGTAATCACCGTTACCTTAGCACCCCAGAGGTAGTCCTTAAACTTCTCGCTCAGGGCCCACTTCAGGGCCAGCAGTTCCAGTTTAAATGAGCTGTAGTTTGCATCGTTCTTCTCAGCTGGGTGGAGGCTTCGGCTTGCGTAAGCAATCACCCGTTCTGTTCCCGCTTGTCGTTGGGCCAAGACCGCCCCCAACCCCAGGTTGCTAGCGTCTGTATACAAGATAAATGGTTGAGTAAAGTCTGCATAGGCTAAGATAGGAGCCTGTAACAATTCCTGTTTCAATCTCTGAAATGCCCCCTCACAGGACCCATCCCAGTCAATCGGGGGTGATCCCCGTCCCCGGTTCCGCCCTGTACCGACCAGCAGCTGGTTAAGTGGCTTAGCGATCTTGGAAAAATCTTTTATGAACCGTCTGTAGTATCCCACAAACCCCAGAAATGAACGTACTTGCCTCACAGTCTTGGGCGCACTCCAATCTCTTACTGCAGAGACTTTCCCAGGGTCTACAGCCACCCCAGCAGCGCTGACCACGTGACCCAGGAACTGGACCTCTCGCCTCAACAGATGGCATTTATCGGGTTGCAACTTCAGCCCATATTTCTCCATTGCCTGGAAAACCTCTTCGAGGTGCCGGAGGTGGGAATCGAAATCTGGGGAGTACACAATTACATCATCTAGATATACCAAGACTGACTCCATTAACTGACCTCCCAAACAGCGCTGCATCAGACGTTGGAACGTGGCTGGGGCGTTGCAGAGCCCGAAGGGCATCCGTTCCCACTCGAATAGTCCAAACGGGGTCGTGAAAGCGGTCTTCTCCCTATCGGCCTCGGCCACTGGCACCTGCCAATACCCACTGGCCAGATCCAGAGTGGAGTACCATGCAGACCGCGTGAGACCCGCAAGGGAGTCTTCGATCCGGGGTAGGGGAAAAGCGTCTTTCTTAGTCACCAGGTTGAGCTTACGATAGTCCACACAAAACCTCCAAGCTCCCGACTTCTTCTGCACCAGTACGATGGGGGCTGCCCATGGGCTACTGCTTTCTCGGACGATGCCCCGCCCCAGCATGCCCTGCAATAGTGAGCGTACCTCTGTATACAAAGTGGGTGGGATCGGCCGGTACCTCTCCCTGCTGGGTCCTGCATCTCCAGTCGGAATATGATGTTCTACCACCTTAGTGCATCCGTAATCCTCCTCGTGTCTTGCAAACACATGTTGCCATTTCTGAAGGAGGGCTTGGAGTCGTTGTGTCTGCGCCTGTTCCAGCTTTTCCCCTTGCAGGGACTCACCTGCCAGGTGTCTCGGCATGTCCCTCTCCCCGTTGTTTGAGGGGGCTTCCATCTGCGTCAGGGCCACCTCGATGACAGTGGGGCACACCTGACGGAAACTAACATCTCTCTCTTCCCTCACCTGATGGGGTGCAACCCCCGTGAGTCGGGCCAGCCGCTGGTGTCGGTGTAAGTGCACTGGGTAGGGGTGGTCATTTCGAACCTTTACAGGGACCCTCCCCCGGTGGACCGCCGCTAGGCCTCGTGCTACTTCCACTTGGGGGCAATCAGCGTGGGGTTCAACCAATACCCACTCTTCGGGGCCAACTCCTCGGGGGGCCACTCTCACCCACACCATGGCCTCACTCCTAGGGGGGATAGATAAAGCATAGCGACACATCACTCTTCCTACCTCTTCCCGGCTTCTACGGACCTGGGTCATCTGGACCCGACGACAGTCGGCGACCACTCGCTCCCATAGGGGCCTCTCAACAGGGGAGATCCTAGGGCCGGGCCTAGCCCGAAATAACTCCTCCCAACACTCGGAGAGCACATTCATCCCTAGTAGGGCTCGGTGGACTCCCAAACACCTGTCTTCCACGATGATCACCCCTTTTTGGGGAACTAACACCCCGTGCACTTCTAAGTCCGTCAGCCGATAGCCAATGTAAGGAATCTCTAAGCCGTTGGCGCCCCGCAACGTCAGCCAGGGGGCCTCTCCTCCTTGGGTTCTCTGCTTCCCGAATACTTCCTGCGAGAGACTTTCGGCAAACAATGTCACTTGAGAGCCTGTATCTACCAGGCACTGTACCGTCTTGCCACATACCTTCACCTCCGCCATGGGGCTATGCCCCACCATCTGGCCTCTTGAATTATCACGTCTTTCCGGGTCTCCTCGAGGGGTCCCGGCCACACGACCCACTGTGGCCGGTCGTCCTAAAAACCCCCCTCCGATGCCCTGCGAGGCCCACACTGACGGCTATAATGCCCTGGTTCTCCACAACGATTGCAGATTGGCCGCCCTTGGTCATCCCACTCAAAGCGGGGCCGGTTAAAACGGTTTGGGCGCCCCGGTGGCTCTCGGCCCCTCTCAGAGTAGACTCGCTCTCGGGGTGCCGGCCTCGGTTCCTCTTGCGCCCTACCTTGACGAAGTTCTCCCAGAAGAGTCTTAGATAGTTCCGACATCTGCTCTCGGACATCTTTCAACAATTCTACTCTGAGGGCTTGCTTCCAATCTGCGTGTTCAGGTGGTGCTGCGGTGTTCCCACTTACGGCTGCACATACAGGGGTTTCACTTACTTCGACCTCATCACCTTCCAAGGCCAGTGCCTCCTTCTTTAGGTCCTCAAAGGTAAGCCCGGAGTCCCGTCGAAACTGGACCCTCAGACTTTGTCTCACGGGGCCCTCTTTCATCCCCAGGAGGAACTGGTCGCGTAACAAGGTCTCTCCGTCTCCTAGCCCATGGTCTCGTCGGGCCTGCAGGCGAGTGAACTGCTCTCGCAGCCTGAGGGCAAAAGCTCTAATAGGTTGTCGGGGGCCTTGCTTACAATTAAAAAATTGTGAACGGAGGACAGCTACGGGGGTATGGTCGCCATATTGTTCAGTAAGGAACTGGAACACAGTCTGGGCGGTGGCTCGGATTGCTTCGGGGGCGGCTTGTACCTCTCGCCGTGCTTCTCCCTCTAGGGAGTTCAACACAAACTGGAGCCGCTGAGCGGCGCTAAGCCCCTGCAAGTCGGCCAAGTACTCTAATTGGGCCTTCCATTCGGTCAGTCGTACCTCCGACTCTGCTCCTCCATATTTCTGGATCCATGGGCTTCCCATGATAATAGATGTGGCACGGGGTGGGGCTGCAGGCCCCGCGTTGTCAGTCACTGGGTGACCTTGGTTACTCAACTCGAGGTGGGATCCTGCCGACTACGCCAAAATCTGTCACCACCAGGGGCTGGCTGTTTACTCTAAAGCCACGCCCCTTTGCAACTCCCACCTCGAGGAGGTCCCCAAAGCCAACCCAATGACCAGACAAACACGGGAACAGGTAAGTAAAATTTAAAACAAGCTTTATTTAGTTTAAATATTTAAAAGAACTGGGAATTTGGGGAAAGGGGAAACCAAAACTAATAGGCCCCCTCTTCTCCCTCCAGGGAGACTGCAGCCACGGCAGACAGGCCAAGGGCAGCAAGGGTGCCAACCACCATAAGCTGGGGGAGAACGGGAAACGTCAGACTCCAGCCTGGACCCTGCTAACCGTGGCGTCCTCCTTCTTCCGTCCTGGAGGCAGAATAATTTTGGTGTGACTGGTAAGGAAGATCTCCACTGTCGGTGTACCTTTCCTTGGGCCGGCAGGGGGTCCTCGCCCCACGTGCCTTTACGTTCCCTGTCGTACGTCCGTCCACGTTCTCCTTATGCCCCACAGATAGTCACTGCTACACAAAAGCACTGTTAGCTTACACTTGAGGTGTCTCTCACCGGCTCTGCTGCTTGCAGCTCTCTGGGTGGGTATCACGTTACACAGTCTGTTCTCCAATTGTTTCTCCTTGCTCTCCACAGGCGGCCACTAGGACACAAACGACACTGTTACTTGGACTTCGGGTATTGCTCACCAGTTCTGCTGCTTACAGCTCTCTGGGTAAGTATCACGTTCACAGTTTGCTCTTCAGTGATTCACTCTCGTTCTGCTCTCTCTCCACAGGTGGCCGCTAGAACACAAAGACACTGTTACTGGGACTTCGAGTAATTCTCACCGGCTCTGCTGTTTACAGCTTTCTGGGTAGGTATCACATTCACAGTTTGCTCTTCAATGATTCACTCTCGTTCTGCTCTCTCTCCACAGGTGGCCGCTAGAACACAAAGACACTGTTGCTGAGACTTCGAGTAATTCTCACCGGCTCTGCTGTTTACAGCTTTCTGGGTAGGTATGGTTCTCAGTTTGCTCTTCAATGATTCACTCTCGTTCTGCTCTCTCTCCACAGGTGGCCGCTAGAACACAAAGACACTGTTGCTGAGACTTCGAGTAATTCTCACCGGCTCTGCTGTTTACAGCTTTCTGGGTAGGTATCACGTTCACAGTTTGCTCTTCAATGATTCACTCTCGTTCTGCTCTCTCTCCACAGGTGGCCGCTAGAACACAAAGACACTGTTACTGAGACTTCGAGTATTTCTCACCGGCTCTGCTGTTTACAGCTTTCTGGGTAGGTATCACGTTCACAGTTTGCTCTTCAATGATTCACTCTCGTTCTGCTCTCTCTCCACAGGTGGCCGCTAGAACACAAAGACACTGTTGCTGAGACTTCGAGTATTTCTCACCGGCTCTGCTGTTTACAGCTTTCTGGGTAGGTATCACGTTCACAGTTTGCTCTTCAATGATTCACTCTCGTTCTGCTCTCTCTCCACAGGTGGCCGCTAGAACACAAAGACACTGTTGCTGAGACTTCGAGTAATTCTCACCGGCTCTGCTGTTTACAGCTTTCTGGGTAGGTATGGTTCTCCTCCGTAGGTCAACAGAGGGGCGAAGGTCACACACCACCTCACCGGGTCGAGCGCTGCCCTATCTCCAATGCCCATAGGCCGATCGATTCCTAGACGGGGGCGCCCTTTTCGTAGAGACCACGGGGCGGCGGACCCTTTCGCCTCCAACTCTGCGACGAAAACAGACACAGGTAAGTTCACACCACGAAATGTTTTCCAATGGTTTACTCACGGTCGCGGACAGCTCTTAGTCTGCGTCCCTTCGCACTCCAACAGCACACTACTTATAGTAACAGTGATTTCTGTAGTCGTTGGCCTCTCCGTCCTCTGCCCAGTGGAAGAAAATGGATGATGCGGGGCTTCGTCTACAAGACACACAGCAACCCACAGCAATATACACAGCACCACTCCAAACGTGAAAAGGATTTAATACACAGTCTCACTCACCACACTATAAGTGCACCACAACAAGGGAAGCGCCCGGTGTCCTCCACTGCGCTTGGGCTACGATAAGGCGATGGGAAATACGACCACAATAAGTCTCGTTGCGGTGGCTGTTTGAAGTTATACTTCTAACGGCTCGCCCACCACACTCTTATAGGGGTAGGGCCGCCCTCCTTCTCCTGGAGGTTTCCAATAGTTACACAAGTTAACTTTTGCCAGTTACTCCACACAAAAAGGGTATACTCACGGCGAATAGCCTTTGTTTACGTTGTACCAGAAGGTCAATTTTCTTCCTGCTTTACTCCTTCAATATTGGTTAGAACAAGTTCCTTTTTACCCATAGGATTTTCCTGTTTACTCCAGCAGATCCACAATCAAGACTGCAACGAGAGAGAGAGAGAACCACAGACAGCCACCACGTCCAACAATGAGCACAGCTCCGTTTCCCAGCACACACTAAGCACTCTAACTGTGTTCTAACTGTGCTTTATATACTCCTCTCTGTACTATAATCATCCAATTGCCAGGCGATCTCTTCAACTAGGCACAGCTGTGCCCAATCGGCTGATTACAGCCTCCGTGAATCTGCCGGATGTCCGGTGTTTCCGTTTTCCGGTCTGGACGGAAACATCCGGGCGGAACCAAAACTTCCTCAACTTTTGGTTCCGCCCTGAAAGATCGTCACCCCGTGACATATATATTTACATATATATATATATATATACATATATACATATATATATACATATATATATACATATATATATATATATATATATATACATACAGTGCTTTAAGTGGGCCGGAACGCGCCGGTACTCAGTACCGCCACTTCTAAAAATAGCTCTTGAGCGTACCACCACCTCCCTGAGCCCAGAACGTGCTTGTAACGTACCGGAACGCTTATTTGCACATCTGTTTAAATCAGAGGTTTTAATCCTTTTGCTGCGTTGCCGCTTTTCAGAGCACTCTTCACAATGTACACTTCCTAATTCGTCCCACCGAGAGCAGAGACTACATTACCCATACACCCTTGAGTTTACAAGTTAAAAGCGCATGCGTCGCCTTTGCTGTCAGTCAGCCTCAACGTGGTGTGGAGAGGTGTGACTCACCATACCCGTCAAGTATCCCGTTTTGGCCGGGAAAGTCCCGTATTTTACCCTTCTTTCCCGCCGTCCTCCCGTATTAGTATTTTCCCTTAAATCTCCCGTATTTTATCCTCCGTAATTTCGCACACAAAGGTTGTGATCTATAAAAAGATCCTAAAGATCGCTAAAGATCCACTGATTCCGCTCATCCACTTCGTGTTTTCCCGCCCGCTCCACAGCATCTCTGTGTGCACTCTCTGCTGGACGACAGTTTCTGAAGTTCGTTGCATTAACAGGTAGGTAGATTTATTACATTATATCAGCTGTTAAACCGCAGAATTACTCATTTGGAAGTTTGTTTATGTATTTGTAAAATGTAAAAGTGCTAACAACTTAGCAAGCAAACAACAACAAAATATCCACATTCTTACTATTATCGCTTGTCTAATGGATTTAATGTTCCCGATCAGATCTAAGTTAATATAAACACTAAATTTGCAGTTGTTGTTGGCACACTTTGTCGGCAAAAAATACAAAAAACACAAATGCCCTCACAAAATAAAGACAGAGAACGGAAAGGGAGGCTGCTTCTAAAGGCAGTTCAACATTGCAAACATGGATTCAAAGGTTCATCAAGCCAGCAGGTAAATCATATTTAATATTTTTTGTCACACTTTAATTCTTGTTATTATATTTCCCATTATAATCACTTGTCTAAGTTGATGCTAGTAATATAACACATCATATTTTTTAAAACTTTATTAAAACCATACTAATAGTACCACCCCCCTTAGTGCCCTTTTTGGTTTGGGACACTGCCCAACGAAATTTCAATGAATTTGAACGACGCGCACAGTAGTTTTACCACCCGCAAAATGGAAAACAATGGGAAAAAATAAAGTGATGACTTTCTAGTTTTAAATTGCCAGTATTTTGTTATTCTTGAACCCATAGACATGGTCTTCGTGTCATTTTAAAGTTTTAGTTTTTAAGCTCTTTCTATCTGAACAACTAGTTTTAGCATTTGACCATGCTGAAAATTTGACTTATATATCTACCTTTTGCACATTTTATGTATGTTCAATAGCTATTTCTAGCTCAAGCAAATCCACAAACTTATATAAAGATTTATTATTTTTTTACAAGGTCGTCTGTTGACTGCTGAATATAAAACCCCTTCAATATAGAAGTCCAGTCAGCAAAAAAAAAAAAAAGAAAGAAAAATAGAGTACCGGCACTTCTTTTGGGCCACTTAAAGCACTGTGTGTATATTATATATATATATATATATATATATATATATATATATATATATATATATAATGTAAACGGATTGTAAACGGATTGTAAACGGATTGTAAACGGGTTCCGCCAGATTCCTCCTGGCTAAAAATGCGGGAGGTTTTTCTCCTGGGGGGGGTTTCAGCACCCTTTTCTATACGTTACATTATTAATATGCTCGCTTGCTACTTATGTTGTCTGTTGTTTTTTTTTTGTATTTTTCCTTGCTTCTATTAATGTAAAGCTCCTTTGACACAATTACCTATTGTGAAAAGCGCTATATAAATAAAATTGAATTTAATTGAGTTGAAATTATATTAAAAAACAAGACAAAAATACTAAGTAAGACATTCTTTTTTTTGCAGTGTACATTGTGTGTTGCCCTTTCTTACTATGATTTAATTTGCCATCGCATCATTTTGACATTGAAAAGCGCTTTTAGACTGCTCTAGGCAGACCAGATAGAGATAGGCGTTGTACAATATTTACAGTTAGGCATATTAGGCAATTATTTCATGACTTTTATTACACACCACAAGAATCTCAACGGTGGGCACGGCCCTGCATGAGAAAATCGATGTGTGGCGTGAGAGTGTGAGAATGGGGTCAATTGGGTCAATTACGCTAAAATTGAGTCTTATCCTGCACAGGGGTTCTCAAAGTCTAGGACAGCAGGCCTCCCTTTCTACACAATCTACTCATTGGTGCCTCTCCTCAATATGAAGTGCAGAGTTTAAGACAGGGGTCCACAACCTTTTTCCACCGCAGACAAGTTTAAGCTTTAAAAAAAATTGCGGACCGGTGGGGTGAGTGGTCGCTAAGTTGCTGTCTGAACAAAGTGCTGAAAATCCTCCTTTGCGAAATGTATAAAGTTTTAAACAGAATTAAAGATCATAGAACCATGCATTAGGAAAATTAATAACTGCATTATTTATAGTATATTTTCTATAGACGTGTAAAACTATATTTTGGCGGATTGTTTTACTTTCATTGTTTCATGAGCTTGCCTGCTCATTTAGTCTTAATAATTAACGGTAAACAAACTTGGCTTGCTGTATTTGAAGGCAGCTGGAACCTTAAGTTGGTCTCAAGCTCCAAGTTCAATTAACAGAATTGAAAAAAACTGCAGTGAAGGAAACGAGGAGAAGAGATGCCAGAAGAATTGCGGCTGGGCGCGGAGACTTCCGTTAACCATATGATTTTAATGATGATTGACACATGACTAAATGTTTTCTGTTCTGTTCAAACCTAAATAAAAAGTGTACCCATTAAAATATAATTACTGCAGTAAAAGAGTTTATTTTGATCATGGTGCCAAGATCGCTGGATAATTTTTTAGTTGTTTTACAAAAGCCTGCAATTACCTTTCAGTCATTTGCGATGTCACAGAGTTGAACGTCTTCACGTATTCACATGATTTGCCAGGTACATTTGCAAATGTTTCATAAAGTCATACCTCTGCAATTCTTTGATCGATTGTGTTTTAGATGTACTGTATGCTCCAACTCTAATGACAGCAATGTGATCGTCAACGCACTGGTAGAGATAAAGACTGAGTAAAAGAGAGAGCACATCTCAGTCAGCTCTTGCGTAGCCAGACCTTTAAAACTGAAGGTCTGGTGTTTTTCCCTGCTTTCTTTGGCCAGTGCCCGCCCTCAAGGGTGTTTGACCAACATGTCAAACAGCCAATCACAGTTTGTTTCATCTAGGGTCACGTTTCAGGTCTTGGAAGTCTTTCCAAAATTACAGACCGGCGTGCAAGTCGAGAGATGGAAAAAGTAGTAAGTAATTTTTTGTGAACGTTGCAAAAGTCCTAACAATCATCACTCTCTATCAAACAAAACCCCAAGAAAGCGGTAGGAAACATATGCAGCATTCAGCATTCATACGATAATTGCTTATTATTACCCACTTAAACAACTGCTGCTTTTTCTCGATAGAACGACAAAGCTTTGTTTTCCGAGGGACCAAAATATGGTTAATTACAACAAATCAGAAGGTGACTTCGACATTCCCACAGGGTTTACAGTTAAGTGTAAAATACACATCAGAAGTTTAGCCAACAATCTGTGGGCATGACGTCTGAGGCTGAGACTAGCTCTTAAAGGACAAAATACCCGATTAGGCTTTCAATAATATACATTATATTTTATTCAATTCAATTCAATTTTATTTATATAGCGCTTTTCACAAAAGTCAATTGTTTCAAAGCAGCTTTACATAAATAGAAGCAGTGAAAAGCACAGAAAACGACAGATAGCACAACAAAATACATGATAGCATGAGCAGTTAAATTTGCTGCGGCTATGACTCAATATTATAATTGCACGTATTACTAAAGCAACGTATAGAAGAGGAAGCTAGGTAAAGCCCAAAAAGGCTGCCTCCCCGGGGTGAAAAACCCCCTAGGAGAAAAAAAACCCCGGGCTTTTATCCGAGGAAAAATAAGTCCTAGGAGGGAAAAACCCTTGGGAGAACGGAAATGGAGATTTAGCGGAGATTAAGCGGTTCTGCCAGTGATCGTTGGTCAGGTATCAGCTGGGCATAACGTTGAAGGACAGCCAGTAGATCAGAGGTGTGCCGACTTTCACATCTACCGGGACTGGGTCTGTTTGTCTCGTCCTCGGGTCATATGTATTGAAGTGTCACACAGTGATGTGGTTTAACTCAGCTTAGTTCCAGACAGACTAAATATTGCGGCATAATTATGTTATCCACAGTTGAGGATTTAGCAAATTGGGGGCCCAATGCGAGGGTATATATGGTAAATAAGGGTCACCTTCCGATCTTTAAGAGAAAATGAAACCTGACGACCCGTTTGACTAAGGCCTAAAGCCCCACTGTCGTCGTTAATGCAGGTTCAGTGGCAAACGGGTCTATATTGTATACCATTTACAGGACCAGGAGAAAACGCCAAAAACATCGCAACCCGACCATACGTGTTAACCCATTTGACTAAGGCCGGAAGCCCCACTGTCGTCGTTAATGCAGGTTCAGTGGCAAACGGGTCTGTATGGCATACTATTCATAAGACTTACGATAGCGCCAAAATCGCAACCCGACCATACGTGCCAACCCGTTTGACTAAGGCTGGAGGCCCCACTGTCGTCGTTAATGCAGGTTCAGTGGCAAACGGGTCTGTATGGCATACTATTCACAAGACACACGAAAGCGCGAAAAACGCAACCGGACCATACATACCAACCCGTTTGACTAAGGCTGGAGGCCCCACTGTCGTCGTTAATGCAGGTTCAGTGGCAAACGGGTCTGTATGGCATACTATTCATAAGACTTACGATAGCGCCAAAATCGCAACCCGACCATACGTGCCAACCCGTTTGACTAAGGCTGGAGGCCCCACTGTCGTCGTTAATGCAGGTTCAGTGGCAAACGGGTATGTATGGCATACTATTCACAAGACACATGAAAGCGCGAAAAAACGCAACCCGACCATACATACCAACCCGTTTGACTAAGGCTGGAGGCCCCACTGTCGTCGTTAATGCAGGTTCAGTGGCAAACGGGTCTGTATGGCATACTGTTCACAAGACACACGAAAGCACCAAAATTGCAACCCGACCATACGTGCCAAACCGTTTGACTAAGGCCGGAAGCCCCACTGTCATCGTTAATGCAGGTTCAGTGGCAAACGGTGGCAAACTATTTAATGCAATTCATTTTAAGTGTTCATGCAAAAAGGTTTTTATTTATTTATTTGGTTGGTCTGTGTTATGACCGTGAGTGCTTTGTTCCGTGAAAATAACTATTGCGAGTTAAGAACCTTTACTAGACAAATTATGCGAATGCTTTGTTGAAGAGAAAAGTTGTAAGTCTAGATTTAAAATGATCGACTGTGTCTGATTCTCGGACATCGGTTGGTAAATCATTCCAGAGCTTAGGGGCTAAGTAGGAAAAGGATCTTCCACTTTTAGACACTTTTGATAGTCTAGGGATAATCAATAGGCCAGAATTTTGCGACCGTAGTGTGCGTGATGGATTGTATTCTGATAGTAATTCTCTAAGATATGAGGGTGCTAGGCCATTTAAAGCTTTGTAGGTGATTAGTGATATTTTAAATTGGATGCGATATTTAACTGGTAGCCAGTGTAAAGATGCCAGAATTGGGCTTATGTGGTCATACTTCTTAGATCGAGTAAGTACCCTTGCAGAAGCGTTTTGAACTAGCTGAAGCTTGTTGACCTGATTTGAATGGCATCCCCCGAGTAGCGAGTTACAATAGTCTATTCTAGAGGTCATAAAAGCATGAATAAGCTTCTCTGCGTCAGATGTAGACAGTATATGGCGTATTTTTGAGATATTTCTAAGATGGAAGAATGCTGTGCGGCAGACGTTGGCGATATGACTATCAAAGGATAAGTTGCTGTCGAACATCACACCTAAGTTCCTAACCGTGGAAGATGGCACCACAGTACAGCCATCTATGTGCAATTTGTAATCTGACATATTATGTTTGTAGCGATTTGGTTCAATAATAAGTACCTCTGTCTTATTGGAGTTGAGCTTAAGAAAGTTATGTGCCATCCAGTCACTAACATCGCTAATGCAGTCTTTTAGCTTAGAAAACGTGTGTGTTTCGCTGGGATGCGAGGAGATGTAAAGCTGGGTATCATCCGCATAGCAGTGAAAACTTATGTTATGTTTCCTGATAATGTCTCCTAGGGGTAACATGTATAACGAGAACAGGATAGAACCTAAAACTGATCCCTGCGGTACACCGTATTTAACCAGGGAGTGATATGACTCTTCCTCATTTACATAAACAAAGTGATAGCGATTGGTTAGATATGACCTAAACCAGGCTAGCGCCTGACCACTGATACCAACATAGTTTTCTAGTCTATTGAGTAGGATTCTGTGGTCTATTGTGTCAAATGCTGCACTAAGGTCTAGTAATATAAGAATTGAGATTTCACCACGATCCGATGTTAATAGGAGGTCATTTGTAACTCTAAGCAACGCTGTCTCTGTGCTATGGTGGGGCCTGAATCCTGATTGGAACTTTTCATATGTACTATTATTTGTCAAGAATGTGCGTAACTGGCTTGCCACTACCTTTTCCAATATTTTCGAAAGAAAAGGGAGATTTGAGATTGGTCTAAAGTTATTAAGTTCTCCTTGGTCAAGCTGTGGTTTTTTAATCAGCGGTTTAATAACTGCTAGTTTGAAAGCTGTTGGAACGTATCCTATTTCTAGCGATGAGTTAAAGATATTTAGAACCGGGGTTGACACTACAGGGAATACTTCTTTAAGTAGTTTTGTGGGAACGGGGTCTAATATACAGGACGATGATTTGGATGATGTGACTAGTTTAGAGAGCTCATCTATTGTAGTAGGTTTAAATGAATCAAGATGTTCGTATGGTAGTCTAGTGTTAAGTGAACTAATGGGTAGAGTGGTGGCTGCCTGGGTAGCTACGATGTTTTCCCTAATAGCCGAAATTTTGTTAGAAAAGAAGTTCATGAAGTCGTTACTATTGTGTTGAAGTTTACTATTGGTTTCTGTTTGTTCTTTGTTTCTAGTCAGTTTCGCAACTGTGCTAAAGAGGAAACGAGGGTTATTATGATTCTCATTTATAAGCTTGCTAAGATATGTAGATCTGGTTTTAATAGCCTGTCTGTGGTGTTTAACACTCTGTTTCCATGCTGCGCGCCATACTTCTAACTTTGTGCTTCTATAATTTCTTTCCATTTTTCTAGCTGCCTTTTTAAGGGCTGCTGTGTGATGGTCATACCATGGAGCTGGCGGTTTTTCTTTGAATCTCTTTTTTCGAATGGGAGCAACGGCATCCAATGTGTTAGAACAGACATTGTTTAGGTTTTCTATTTCAATATCTAGATCGTCACAGTTATCTGCTACATGTTTCATTTGGGACAGGTCTGGAAGAGTGCTAATAAAGCTATCTTTAGTGGTGGAAATTATTGTTCTTGCTAGTCGGTAGCATGTTGTGGATTGAGTGATCCTATCTAGAAGTACAGTGTATGACACAAGGTAATGGTCAGAAACTGCATCACTCTGAGGTGATATTTCGACGTCATTAATATTGAGTCCGAGTGACAGAATTAAGTCTAATGTGTGATTACGAGTATGCGTTGGCCCTGTCACGTTTTGTCTAATATTGAGAGAATTTAGAACATCTATAAACGCACGTCCTAATGCGTCTTTTGGGTTGTCCACATGGACATTAAAATCACCAACAATAAGAGCTTTATCTACAGTGACTACAAGCTCAGATAGGAAATCTGCTATTTCTTTAAGGAAATCTGCATGGTGGCCCGGTGGTCTATAGATTGTCGCTAAAGCAAAAGAAAGCTGTTTGTGGTTACGATCAGTTATTTCCATATTTAACAACATTACTTCAAATGATTTAAATTTTAGCTCAGATTTTTGGTTTACTTTAAACATTGTGTTGTATATTGTAGCTACACCACCCCCTCTCCCCTTTAATCGAGGTTCGTGTTTATAATAATAGTCTTGTGGGGTGGATTCATTTAAACTAATGTAGTCGTCTGCTTTAAGCCAGGTTTCTGTTAAACAGAGTACATCTAAGTTTTGGTCTGTAATTATTTCATTGACAATAGGTTCTTTATTGGTAAGCGATCTAATGTTAAGAAGGCCGAATTTTAAGATTCGAGATTCATCTGTTAATGTATTGTTTTCTAATTTTATTTGAATCAGATTTGTACCAGATGTAACAAGCGGTGCCCTGTATTTATTTGTTCGGGGAACAGATACAGTTGAAATGTGCTGATATTTCGGTAAGATTGACTCGAGGTGCTGGGATATATCAGGATGTTCTTGTGAGCGGTGGCAACTTGTCCAGGACCCGGTGGGTGGGGACCTCTGGTTTAAGACATTTAACTCTTTCGCCGCCATTGACTAGTTATCTCGTCAATGAATATATTTTGAGTTTAAAAGCAGAAGCTTGGTTCTTTATTGTGATATATAACATGTTCATATATTCATTGCAGAAAATATTCTTAGGGTCATCAAAGTTTGGTGAAAATCACCAAAAATGCGGGCGGTGGCTGGCAACTTTTAAAAAAAAAACCGCTGGCGGTGAAAGAGTTAATATGCAAAGCAAAACGATTTTGATCCCAATTTTAAATAGGAAAACATAACTTTTTGAAATTGTAATACCTCTCCATTAGAGTTAACAGATTTGACAGAATTTAATATTGCTATTAATAAATTCTATCAATCTTCTATTTAGTGAGGTGTATGCAATTGTTTACACTGTTAATGTTTAAGATTTACAATCACATTTATTTACAGTGTACTGTAAATCTGTAAATGTTCTACTCACACTGCAGATTACAGTTACAGCTCTTACAGTGTCTGAATGAACAAACAACAGAAATCAAGATCATATTTTATTCACATGTCTATATGTAACGATTGTGGACATAGGCAGCGGATCCAAGTGCAAGTGACTTTAAAGCAACACCAGTTTTTTTTACCTTAAAATAATGTTTCCAAAAAAGTTTCAGTCGTTCATCCACTCGAAACAGGGTGAACGGCACTTTAACATTCGCTTTGCAGCCCTCTATCGGCCAATACCGCTCTAAAGAAGTTTCCAACCATCGGGTTGCAGTCCTGTAGTTTGAGTGAGAACTACAAAAACTTGCTTTATGGCAGACCTACAATCCAATTAGAGCCAGCTTGGCTGTAGTAGGCTAAATTATTTACGACAGTGGTAATGGACAATTCCGCTACCAACCTGTAGGGGGAGCAAAGAGCAAAAACTCTTTGTTTATGTTATTAAAGCAACACTAAAGTAATACAAAATAGTGACAGTTAGCAGAAATAGAGATCCCAGTCACCCGTACAGACATTATCTGGGTATCCACCAGACTAGACATCAACCGCTTGGTCCTAGCATCAACTGGAGCAGCAGGTGTGGCAGCCATCTTGTGAAGTGGCTCGGGTGTGGCGGCAGCCATCTTGTGAAGTGGTTCAGGTGTGGCGGCAGCCATCTTGTGAAGTGGCTGGGATGTGGTGGCAGCCATCTTGTGGAGTGGCGGCAATGCTTACTGCCCCCGCAAAAATATTTTGGAGCGGTGTCCACCTGTACCCTGCTCACAGTGAGAGAGCACCCGCTCAACAAATAACTGCAAATTAACAAAGTCCAAAAACGCTATATATTTATTTTAATAAGCCGGAAACGTCTCCGCTGTGTCCTGCTGACAGGCGCGGTGTGCGCGTGCAGCAGCTGGCGCAAATTATGGGTCCTCCGAAGGTTAGACCGTCTCATTTCAGTTATCTTCGCGGACTTCTGAGGCTTCCACCTTGAAAGACCGAGTGGTCCCCTTTTAAGGTCGCAGCCCTTGAATTGGGACACAGCTTGTGAAGCTTGCGGCGAGTACTGTGCTTTTTGGTCATATATTGTTTGTATATTTTTTATGTTGGATTTAAATGATACACAAGATTAAAGGAAGATATTTAATCAGAAAACGGAGTACGTGGATTGTTTTGTTGGCCGGACACAGAGCGAGTGGATTGTTTTGTTGGATACGGAGCGAGTGAAACCGAAACTGAAACTAAACGTGCACTCACACATACTATGTGGTTTTAACACGTTTAACTACGAAGGAGGATTAGGGCCAAGCTAAAATAAAAAAATAAAACTTGTGATTAAAGTCATTAAAAAGTGAGAATAAAGTCATTATTTAACGAGATAAAAGTCAGAATAAATATAATTTAAATACACTATATATACTACACACTATAATATATTATTAATAAGCATGTCAGGCAGAAAAGCCCAGAATGTGCTCGTTTTCATTAAAGGAAACAAACGTGCACTTTAGCGGTTTGTGTTCTTATTCTGGGATCTTCTGCTTGCCTGTACACAGACTGTTTTATTAATAAAATGTTTGCTGAATTTAACTGTGTATTCAATGTTGTCTTTTAGGGTTATAAGGGGTCTGCACTTAGTAAAGATTTTGCTTTCATGAGAACAAGCCTAAATTGAAATGTAGCCTACTCGTTGCATTTATCTTCACAAAGTTGCAGAGACTTTCCATTCCTCCCTCGGCCATACGATTAATATCCCTTATCACCTGTGCAATTTCATTTACAGTAGGTGCGCCTTCATGTGCGCAACTTTCCTTACGAGAATCCTTGCCTCAAAAACTGTAATGTGACAAATAGGCACAGACTGGTTTCTGCTTCTAATCTATACACACTTTAGACCAGTAGCGTAACAAGCCAACACCGGGCCCCTAAGCAGGATTATCAAGGAAGGCCCTATACTACAGCACGTGATGACGCAATGTCCACAAGAAGGCTACAATGAATGGGACAGGACAGGATAGAGACATGAGATGATGACTGACAAAATCAGAAATAGCCTACGCGCACCACAACAAAAACATAACATCGGTGACAGCGCACTATAACATATGAAAAAACACTGCTGGTGACAGCACACTATAACATTTTGTTACTCATTGCTATGACTACACACACATACACCTAGGTCTAAATACATATAAAAGATGCTCACTTACATTATAGGCTATAGCGTTACATTATAACCACATTATAATTTGTAGATGTATTTTCCGGGCTTCAGTTCTGGATGACATGATGCACACAGCAGCTCTAAACTTCAGACAAAACACAGCTCAATCATTACGTACGTAGGATTGATCCATACCGTTCAAAATCATTTGTTTACTTACTGCTGCACTTTGTGCTTTGCTTTTGGTGTCTGGTGTAGTGTTTGGGTATTTAAAGCGTTATCGTTTCTTGTTTGTGCTAAGAAACAAAAAGATACAAACCAGCCGATTTCAAACGTGCACAGAAACTCTGGGCTGTGATTGGTTGGGCTCTATCGTTTGCGGTGATTTCATTGGGCGATGGCTTTTTCGACTTCATGCGCCTCAAGAATTGATAGCCGGCCGGGTTACGTCAAACTACCGCGAGAGTGATTCGCGAAACCATACGGAGGAGATTGCTTTTAAATCGCTCTCGCAGAACTTTGACGTCATCCGGCTGCCTATTGAAAACCTGTGAGAAAGCCTGGGAACAGCGGATAGCAACGAATATGTGAGAGGGCCCGCCGACTGTCAATCAAATTCTGTCTGTCGGGCGGGCCCCTGATTGGTCCGGGCCCGTAAGCAACGCTTACCCTGCTTACCGATAGTTACGCCCCTGCTTTAGACATAAACAAATGTTTTTATTAAAAAAGAATACTGTGGAGATCATTTTGTTTGTATGTGACCTGTCAATAACAGAAAGATATTATGTTTGCTTGCTCTATGAAATGCATCTCCATGTGATGTACAAACGGCGGAATAGTCCTCCCAAATAAAAACGTTAAGTTGTTTTTCATTGCTGTAAGGGTTCTGTCCTGTGTTGTATTTTGTTTTGTACTTTAATTTTGACACCCTGTTCTGTTCTGACTTTCATTTTGATATCAGGTCATGCCATGCTTCTCACTCCACTTCCTGTTTGTTTCCATAAAACTGGCCCAAACTCAGATCACGTCGCGAAGTATTGTTAGCCTAGCTACTTGCCAAGCATTCTACCTGTTAGGGCTGTGACGATTAATCGTGCAAATGCACGTTTTCTCAATGAATGAATTTGAATGAATTACGGTGAAAACCGCCACAACCAAAAGCCAGAGGGCGCTCTCGTGCAGAAACACCTTTTGTGCCACAGAAGAAGTATCATTACAAACGCTATTCCAGGAAATGTCTAAGGGATATTTATATCGCTGTTCTTCAGATTGTTTCAGGTATTTTCATGATAATAAAAATATTTTCAATGATTGTGTTTGACGAGTGTTGCTTTTTTAAATTCACATTATAAACGACTCAAACTCATAGTGATTTTAGATTGATAAGGACTTCCTACTGATCACAGAGCCGTAGTACACGCACAAGCTGTGCATGAAACACAAAATCGGAGCCTTGCGATTCAGAATCGATTTCAGGCAGGTCTTTTTAATAGGGGGGGGGGGGGGTGTATCGTCACAGCCCTACTACCTGTTATCCTGTATCCTGTTCTGTGTTTGCCTGTTTTTTTTTATCGTGCCTGTTTATTTGGATATTGTTTGTTTGCTGCCTGCCCTGACCAATTGCCTGATATTTGGATTACTCTTTTGGATTGCCCTATTTGGATGTGTTTGCCTGCCTTTTGTGGATTCTACTAATAAACCTCTTTTGCACATGGATTCTACTCTCCTTTGCTTTGTTTAAAGCAGCCCACGTTACAATTCCTCTATGAGCCAAATGTATTTTAATACATTACAGTTTGAGATACAGTGACACAACTCTCTAAAGTTTACACATCAAGAGTTCTGAATCTGTTGATCTTAAAGGATGATCATGTCTGATTGGAGCTGGACCGGACACATTCAACCGCATTTGGATTGGTGCTTAAAGTAAACTAATCACTTTAGCGCCTTTTTGTGGTTTAATTGTTTAAAATCTCTTGAATGTTAACATTTGCAAACCCTTGAAACACATTCAAATGATAAACTTTCCAAATCTAAATTTGCATATTAATCCATGAATCATGTGCGAGCAGAACCATGGGTCAATTACGATCTGTTGCAGCACTAATAAAAACTCAATATTCCTGTATATGTACTGCATTTAAGTTATATTATTTAACATATAATAATACTTAAAAATATAAACAGTGCTTTCAATCTATTGCATGCATTACTTCATATCTTAAATAACTTTGTCTATTAAAATCTTGCATTAAACTAACAAAATTTAATTCCTGAATACATTTATGAACTATTATAGCCTACTGTTTTGCAGTGTTGGGCAAGTTACTGAAAATTAGTAATTAGTTACAGTTACTAGTTACTTCTTTTAAAAGTAATTGAATTACTCTACCAGTTACTGTATATCAAAAGTAATTAGTTACTAGGGAAAGTAACTTTTAAGTTACTTTTATCTCTGCTTTTTAAATGTAAATATGAACAGTACTGAACAGTCAAACAAAATGATATGGATGGGCTATTTTACATACTGTAGGAGCCTATTTTGCTTTAGATTCAATCTTTGAATATTTTTGTTAGAAATTATCTTAATATGTAAGCTTAGTTTATTTATGTATATCGTTTAGACCATTTAGACAAATATTCTGTATGTTTACATTGAAAATTAAAATGTGTTAAAATTGTGTACTGTGTCTTTAAGAATTTGGAGACAATTGTGTCAACGTGTCATATTTTCTAAAATAAATTATCATTTTTTGATTCCAAATTTATTTTAATAAGCCAGAAACGTCTCCGCTGTGTCCTGCTGACAGGCGTGTTGTACGTGTGCAGCAGCTAACGCAAATTATGGGTCCTCCGAAGGTTAGATCGTCTCATTTCAGTTCTCTTCGTGGACTTCTGAGGCTTCCACCTTGAAAGACTGAGTGCTCACCTTTTAAGGTTGCTTAACAGGGTGCAGCCCTTGAATTGGGACACAGCTTGTGAAGCTTGCGGCGTGTAGTGCGCTGTTTGGTCATATATTGTTTGATATTTAATCAGAAAACGGAGTAAGTGGATTGTTTTGTCAGACGGAAACAGAGCGAGTTTGTTTTGTCGGATACGGAGCGAGTGAAACCGAAAATGAAACTAAATGCGCACTCTCATATTATGGAGTTTTAACACATTTTAACAGTTGTACAGCACAGTGTGAATATTTTGCTGGAAACAACAATCGCGGATCTTTCTCTTTCATGAAGGCCGATGTAAACATCTAAGAATATAACATTTCTCAGATTTTTTGGTTTTGTGGACTGCAAAGATAATTTGGTATGTTGTCCCGTTTAGATTTTTCATGTTCATTCTATACGCACTGTCAGCCATGATGAAGTTTAATGATTCATTGCACCGCCTACCACGGTCCTGTTAGATCAGAAATGTCTTATCTGCAAGTGTTATTTTTTACAAAATAGCGTAACGCGAGTAACGAACTCATTTAAATTTCAGTTATTGTAATTGCGTTACTTGATTTAAAAAAATACTTCGTTATATGCTCGTTACTGCTAAAAGTAGTGGAATTATAGTGTAATGCATTACTCCTATCACTGCTGTTTTGCCACCCAAGAATGTTTTTGTTTTGATTTGTTTGGAATTTTTTGGTTATGTTCCGTCTCTGTTAAAGGTAATTATACTGCTCTATGTGTAACTGCATAGCAAGCAACATAATGCTATATTAGATATACTTCATTATAGGGCTGGACGGTGGGAGTTTGGGGATATGTCGATATGGGTTCCCGACACGATGCGGAATTAGCCAATACCGTTCATATTGATATGGTTAAATGCGACACACGCGTGCAAACACGTGGAGAAGCATGCAGAAACTCTTTGTGGGTGTTTACACTTGGTACTTTCGTCGATCAGATCACAAGTGGACGAGAGAGACACATCACGTTTACACCTGGTATTTAAATCCGTCTCTTTTGTCCACTTTCGACCGCTTCTGTCCTGAATACTGTGAGGGGGTGGTCTGTCGAGATGGTAGGCAAGTCTCTCTGTTGTCATTTAAATGCAAGTGGGAGTAATGATGAGTTTATATTAGGGATGCTCCGATCAGGGTTTTTGCAGGCCGATACCGATCACCGATTTGTTGTCTTCGTGATCAGCCGATACCAATGCCGATACCGATTTTTCAAGCTGATGTGCAAGCTTTTTGATGACTGTTACTGGTAACATTTTTTCTAGATAAAGTAATAACACAGATGTTGCCTTTGTTATATTACTTGCAGTAATTAGGTTTATTATTGTTTTAATAGAGAATCAAAAAATTAGCACAACAAATATTTCTTCTGCAAAGAGAAATTGAATATGCCTTTAAAAAGTCTTATGTCTGTTAAAAGTGATAAAAATAAAACACTTCAAAGTCTAAACTGTATGAATTAAACATACACGCATTCGTATGAAGTATAACAGTTCTTTAGTGAAGAGCAGAAAGTGATTTTATTGAGAGATGAATTAGGATACTGTAGCTTTAAGACGTGAGAGAGATCACTCTGTTCACGTGCACTGATGACTGAGGCTTCTGTGTGTGCATGCGCCGGATGTACACGGACGAGAGCAGCTGTGAGGAAAATGAAAGTTTAAACGCTCAAACTTTAAAACGCATGCAAATAATAAACTTTTGGCATGAGGATGCAATTATCCGCGATAGATGTGTGTTGTATACGCTGTTTGATGGGAATGTGAAGACGCGTCGCGCTGTTGATCAGATCGCGTCCTCATAGAAAATACGCTTATCTCTGCAAACGCAAAGAGAGAAATGCAAATCTTCATGTCACACACGAGCGATGGGTTATAAAAATGCTTGCATTGCGTAAAAATGGTCTCTAACTGCAGCCGCATTCAGGAGCCCTATGTTGACAAAGGTAAACAGAAAGATCGGTTTATGAGATCGGCAAATTTAGCGAGGACCGATCGAGTCATTTAATGACGTTATCGGCCGATATCGATCGGCGGCCGATCGATCGGAGCATCCCTAGTTTATATGGAGGCAAACTAATTATTATGTCGGAGTCTGCTGCTTGTGTTGTAAGTAAACATGCTGCTCAGTGTTTTGTACGTTTATATGTAAGAGCTTTCTCTGAATTTTCAGCGCAATTGATGAAATAAGATCGCGAAACTTTCACACGCTTGCAAAATGAAACTGCGGAGATCAGCTGCTTTAGTTTAATCAATGAAAGGGTAAAAATAGCACTGTTCACCGTGTGTTCGTGCCAGAAGTCAGAAAAGACGTAAAACATTGTGTTCAGTACCTCACATTAGATAAATGGGCGGAGAAAAGGCGGTCGCATGTGGCTGTTCGAACACATTCAACCACATGTGCGTTTACACTACAAAAGCAATCCGATCAAAAGGGTTTTCGACTACCTCTGAATGTGGTTGAAAGTGGTCGAAAGTCGTTGAGCTCAAAACGTTTTGAGTAGGGATGCACCGAATCCAGATTTTTTGGGTTCGGCCGAATACCGAATCCACCGTTTAAGATTCGGCCGAAACCGAATACCGAATCCTACTCGCATCCTTATTCCATTACAGGGCTTGCAAAATTTCAAAATCCCTTGTAGCCCTTCGGGCAGGAACTCTTCAGTTTTTGGTAGCCCGAAATTTTGCCAATACAAAGCCAATAGGGCCTCTAACCACAATGTATAATCTGCTATTCTTGTTATTGTTTTGATGCTGTTGGTTTTTTAACAAACAAAAAAAACTAGATTTCCATGTAAACCAACTGTTCCTGCTCATCCCCACACCAGATATACCCACCATTTAAAAGTGGTTCAGTGGGTCACAAAACTCACAGTTAGGATCATCCAGTTAGAGATTGGATCATTTTTTCGATCAGAAACACAGGGGCTACTGTCGCTTTAAGAGTCACTCTCTTCACTGCCCGTACAATATATAACACTTTAAAGCTTGCTGCGAGAGATTTAATTTTCTTACGTGAGGATAGTAATGACTGACAGGACGAAGTTGGAGGATTTGCACAAAAATCCATGACAAATCATTACGGATTACTTCCTGTACTGCGGCTTCGCCCGATCGCGAAAGTGAAAGTAAAACTCGAGCGCGCGCTGAAACGCTATTTAAATACCCAATGCCTGAATTTCATGCACCACAATTACCCATCCAAATCTGTGAGAGGATACATAAGCAATAAAATATATTTTTTCCTCCCTATAAGTCAAGATAGCTTGACGGGCAGGGCGGGGATGCATTTTGATAGCCCGACTGCAAAGCACAATGAAAGCAATGCGGTGCGATGCGTAAGTTTTTCCAGGTGGGTCCACGAAATGTGAAACGGCTCACCGGAAAAAAAACACTTATCTCTACGTCAGCACCTGATGTGTGTAATCAACGGCCGCGTGACGTCGACCAGCGTAGCGCAAGCTTAGGGTTCGGTTCGGTGGGAAAAAAATCTATGATTCGGCCGAACCCGAACCCCGTCAAAAAAGCCCAGTATTCGGCCGAATCCGAATCCTGGATTCGGTGCATCCCTAGTTTTGAGCACTGTTTACACCTGGCATTAATGTCGTCCACTTGTGATTCGATCAACGAAAACGCATGTTAATGCCAATTGTAAACAGCTTCTTAGTGACGATTGGATGCGCCTCATGAATGTAGACAAAAACTGCGGCTGCATGCACTTGGAGGATTGTAGTTATTGAGTTCAAGACTAGAATAAAATGTCTCCTCAATCTGCTTTTACAGAGAGATCATTGTAATTAAGTTACAGCTGCATCTATGTGCTTCCGTCCCAACAACATGTGTGACGCCCCATCACAACACCTATTTATCTGATACGCTATTGCAGTTATTCGTCATCACTATTACAGCAATATCAGCGTTTATAGAAAAAAGGATGTCATAAATCACTTTGCCCTTGAACAGGCTTCAATTATTGTTAAAAAAAGAGGCATTACAGAGAGCAGAGAATGCGCGATACAATCATGAGGATTATTTTAACATCTGTTAATTTGAAATGCCAGAGGATCAAAAATATGTTTGCCAAGTCTTGTTATTTTTTATTTGCTGAAGTAAATAAAAGGAGTCACTAGGAGAAGTCACACAATACCAGACATTTCAAAACTTCTTGTAAAACTTCTGGAACTTCTTTGTGAAATTACACATCCCAAATTCTCAGCTGTGATGTCCGTGGTGCTGAACTCAAGCACATCAGGTATAAGTAGATCACCCGCACATCATCTGCTTATTTGCATCCCTGAAGTAATTTGTGCTGCTCTTAGTAGATTGCGTTGATCATTATGAAAATCAGCTGTTGCGCCTTTGTTATTTAATTTGCGCTTTTAAGTAAATAACCCACAGATATAACCACTCCCATTAGCAATTTTTTGTAATTGCGCTCTCGTGTTTATTTGCCCTGTTCCGTTAATCTGCCCTAAGTCTCTTATTTGTTATTATTGTTTCAGCTGAGATGAAAGTTAAATTTACTTTCTATTTAGTCTATGTGCTATCTTTGTCTGGATTTTTACAATTATTGAAGTGTTTTGCTTAATAGTGATGTGTCTGAATATGTTTTAAGAGTTACATCACTGGTAAATAAATCATCAAGTGTCCCAATGTAGAGTGAGATAGGGTCCTCACCAGTGCCAAAGCCCATGTACACAATGTACTGATTCACGAACTAGGGATGTAGGGAATTGATTGAGACATGGGGCCTGTGTCAGTCATTGTTTGCTCATAAATGCATGTGTCTCTGTCATGGTAAAGTTCATCAGCTCTCCGGTTTCATTATGTTAGTCAAACAAATCTTTATAATAAAATAAATGAAACTTTATAATGTTTGTGTAATGTTGGGCAGATAGGCAGACTGAAAAACAGACTGAAAAACAGATTCAAATGCAGTAATCATTTATTAAAGTAATCCAGAAGTCAGCAATGAACTTTACCATGAAAGAGACACATAAACGTATAAACAAAAGCAAGCAAAAACTGACACAGGCCAAAGAAACTTGACTGTTTTATTGTCATAACGGCTTTTGTGGCCCAAAATTAACTTCCAGTAGACTTCCACATAGAATCAATAACAACAGAGTCCTTCTAGAGGAGATTATTTCTGATAACAAGCTAAAAAACAGTAAATTACATATTTATCTATATGTTTACACGTCCTTAAATTATTGCCTGGCTGCCAAATCTGCACAAGAACAGACCAGACATTAACTTCAGAGGCAGAGATGGCTAGTCAGACGCACAACCACAGCAACACATATTGTGGCAACAAGATCATAAAAAAGATAACATCCAGCTGAGGCTCGAACTGGCAACAATACAACCAACTGAGCCATAACCCTTTTAAATCCTTATTATTTTGCATTATATCATTTTTATTGAGATTATGTTATGATTTTATAAAGTGTTATGATGTTTATGGTAGTGCAGGAGTTTATATGGATTCATTTACACCTCCTACAAGAAACAAACTAACACAAACAATCCTACCTGAAAAACAGAATCCATCTGCTTCCCTTTGATGAACTTTGATTCATCTGTTGTGTTACTGTAATTTAACAATATGTTATGTATTTACAAGACATTCATGTGTAATACACAACAGTAAACACATAGATGAATGTGTTGTGTATTTGTCATCACCTCACATCTGTACCAGAATCTCCTAAACTGAACTTAAGTGGATTTCCCATTGATCGATCACTCTTCATAGACACACAGCTGGGTTCAGCAGATTCTCTATCAATCAAACTGTAAAATACAGCAGCAATAAACACTTTTAAAAACAAGACGAATAATTAAATCTATTTAGAAATAAAAGATTAGAAAAAAAGAGCTTAAATGAATAAGGATCTCTATTCACCTCAGTTCTGCTACAGATTTATTTTCTCTGAAGCGACTCATTGAGGAAAAAGTCTTTGTGGAAACAAACTGAAGATCAAAAGACTTTGATTCAAACTGCTGAATTGTCCTGAAACACAGAATTTGAACACAGTTCAAGTTTTAATTTTAATGTGAAAGTACTTTTCTTCTTATTTTCTTCAGATACATACAGTATATTGATATTCTCTCACCTCTTGACCGATCGTTTGGCTGAAACATCCCTGAGATTATTTGTGGAGGTCATGACTGTGCACCTGTGAAAATAATATCTGTACATATTTTATACTGTGTTTGTTGTTTAAATTAATCTACAGTTTCAATTGGTAAAATCTGTGAAAAATTGTAGGAGTCACAGGATTGACCAAAGTGCTGTACAACTTAAAAACACAAGTAAGACACATCCATACCAAAAAGCTAAATAACAAATAAAGCAGAATTAAAGTCAAATAAAGAAAACTGATAGAGAAGGAGCAGCTCTAAGGTTTACTGTCAGGCTGTCTCATATGGAAGGTATGTTTGGTCTTTTTTTATTAATTTATTAAATTATAAAATAAACAATTAAATAGCAAAATATGTCCCAAAATAAAAATGAAAACATTAAATTATTTTTTTAATTGAAAAATAAAATTAATTTGATGATTTGACATTTTATTTTTGATATAATCTTGAGGCAAGACTGCCAATATTAAAATAAAAAGGCAAACTTGAAAAGGAATCTGTAAATAAATTTTTATAAAATAAAAAGGCTTTTTATTCATGCCGAAGCAATAATAGGGACAAAATTAAAATGTAAAGTTCAGTTCTAATTTTATGTTCTCTTTTATTTATTGGTTTTCATTTTCGTTTTCATTTTCAACTTGTATGCAAATTAAATGTTAATCAGTGGGTGGGGTTTACTTGCTCAAAAAAGGGGATTGGCTGAAGCAATGTTGCCAACTCAGCGACTGTGTTGCCAACTTAGCTACTGTAATGATACATCTAGCGACGTTTAGACCCATTTAGACAAACCTAGAAACTGTTTGGATGAATTTTAGCTTCACGTCTGTACAGGTACACTACTGTGTTGCTTGTACTGGCCCACGAGTCCCAGGTGGCGCTGTCATGGTGAAATGTGCGTCTCTGTGCATGACAGCGTGTGAATTTTTTGTGTGCATTTGTGGATTTCAATGTGAATCTCCTGTGTGCATTCATGAATCTGGATTTATTGTTTGCATGTGTGAACTACGGTGCACATGCGTGTACATTTGTGGGAGGTTTTGTTACTGTTTTCATTCCATACAAGGCCCCCCTATTGTACCAGATAACTCAGTTTTTAAATGTTTGGTCAAAACATATTTATTATTATTATATTATTATGTTTTTTATTGTGCTACTTAGCTATATTTTTAGTTATAAAGACTTAAATCAAAACAAACCAACTGCAGTTTGATATTAATTGGAATAATAAAGTTTTTTTTTAATTTTTCATAAATCTCAAGTCATCTAGTTTTAGAACCAAACTCTTCATTTGAAGGCCCTCAAGTTCCAACTCACAATTTCTTCCAAATAAAATAAACTAGAGCTTGACATAACTTGACAGATGTGTAGTATTATTTTGGTCCTCTGGTTGAGAAACACTGTTAAGCTGACCGTTTAAAAGCACACAGAGGTTCCTAACACACTTTCACAATGTTATTACATTTAAAGAGCACCTATTATGGGATACACGTTTTTAAACATCCTTTTGTGTGTAAGTGTGCATTAGTACATGCTAACGATATTCAAAAAGTACATACCTCAAAGAAAACGATGACGCGAGTTATCGTCTCTAACGTTCGAGGACTACAAAAAACACTCGGATTGTAGGCAACAGTTTACTTCCTGGGATTAGTGACGTAGATAAGACCAACATTATCATAGTTCAGCCCTCTCTGCTTTGCTTGGGTACGCCCTCAAAGACGAGGGTGGGGAGCGCCGAATCAGAAGAGAGCTAAAATGGCGGAGTTTGGGAGTCCCTGCTTTGACTCTGTTTGCAAACTCTTGTTTCATTGTTTAAGCGATTAAATCTCTCGAGTAGACGCTGTCTCTTTAGATGCGAGGGCAAAATAGCACTTTATGGACTTCCACAGAGGACATCATGTTTAATACGGTTCCGGAAAAATCCAGTCAGAAGTTGTTCACGGAGTTTTCACAATAACTGCTTCTCATGAACCGAAGCTGGATTTGCGCGACGTCTCCTCTTGAAAGTTGGATTACTGTGCACTTCTGGATCACAGGCTGTAAGTATTCACGTTTATTATTTGCCTTTTACTGTACGTTACGTAACCGGTAACCGGAGATTAACATAATGTGCGTGTAGAGCTAAGCTTGCAAGCTAATTGTTTTGTGTTGTAATACTGTATTTCATAAACAACGTACCATATTTACAAACGTGTATGTTGAATTATGCAGACTATCGTTTTTTTTATCGATGTTGGTTTAGACATGTTTACAAACTTGCTAAGTTGCTAAGCTAAATACAAATACAAATGCCAGCTAAACTGTTACCAGTTAAATTTGTTCTCATGATCAAACTCAAGAAACTCTAAGTACAGATGATTTGTTTAAAGTTATATGTATTTTACTGTTGTATTTACTTGAAGCTTTCTTAGATTTTGAAACGAAGTAAACACGTAATGTGTGTTGCTAATGTTGGGCCATGTAATATGTAATACTTTAACGTTTTAATGAATAGTCTAACGAGTTATAGTCGTTGTACTCTATTGTTATAATATGTCTTTTTGACTGAATACATGTTTGTTTTATTTGTCTATATCCTAGATTCGCAGCTGGACACATCCTTCTACACTGTATGCAAACATGCAACATCATTACACACAGTACAAGGAGTCAGACTGGCATATGAGGAGCAAAGGTGTGTAACACATATGATGTATTTAGCTAGTGAAACCACTACCAGTCTTAGATGTATAACTGATGATGATAAAGTTTTTTTTCTCTGCATAATAATAGGAACCCAGGCAGTAGCATCGTTTCACAATGTTTCCATCACCATCATCAGTGGATGCCTTTGCCGTCCGTAGCCTGAGATTTCAGATTTGCAGCAAAAAAAAAAATGATTTTCTCATTTATTGGAATGCTGTGCAGGTATTTAAGTATTTTAGTAACTGTGTTAAATAAAGTAGTATTTACTTTTACAATAAATTAATTGCTTGTTTATATTTTACAGGTATTTGTACCTTGCAGCCATCCAGTACAATGTCACCAAGCCCTAACAAAAGCAGGAGAGGGAAAGTACAAGGCTATGTTCCCAAAACACACAAGTGACATACCGTAAGCAGTAATGTTTTATTTCAAGTACATTCATAATTAAAAACTTAATGTATGAAGCAGGGAAATAAATGATCAAAACAAAAGATTTATTGACTGCAATATTTCTACAGTTATGTGGAGGATGTGATCAGGCTTGTGTTTGATGAGGTATTTGAAGATAAGCTGAAGGAAGCCCTGATTCCAATGGACCTGGCATCACAGTTTGAGAGACCTTCAAAGGAGGACGTGATTGCATGCCATCTTCGTTGAAAGCCAAAATTGTGACCGATCTGATCAGGAAGCTCCAAGCGTATCTGGAGAACAACACACGACAGGATGATAACCTTATAGTGTCGTCTTAAATAGCACCAGCTGACAAAGCTTTGATATGCCATTTATCTGAATAGATAGCTGTAAGAAATGAATTGAACAATTTTTGAAACAAGAGCACAATATGGTTACTAAAGTATGTTTATTTATATATTGTTTAACATTTAAATATATATTTGTAATAAATAAAAAAAAACTTTTGACTGACTATTATATTTTCTTTAAAGTTACATCTTTTGTTCTTTTGGGTACTTTGTTACTATAATGATACTTTAGTGTTATTGGTTTAAAAATGTAATAAAACTTACTCTAGTCCTGCACCTCAAAGGCTTATAGTCGGTACAATAAATGTTCTGTGTGTAGGGATTTAGACAATTTGTGCAAAACCTGGATGATGAATCACCCAGGTAAGAGGCCCTGGAACATGTTGCATTCTCCTTAAAACCTAATAAGTAAAAACATAGCACTTATAAGTAAGCAGTCTTTCATAAAAAAGTTTACCATAGTGAAATAATGTAGAACATTCATTTCAATTAATACTTTCTTTGTGCTACATTTGGTGTTTCCATATAGTTTGCACAGTAATATAGTATGTAACAGTCTTTTATAATAAAGTTTACTATAGTAAAATAATGTTAATAAGTGAAATAGTTTTATAATCATTTCAACAAATACTTTCTATGTGCTACATTTGGTGTTTCCATATAGTTTGAACAGTAATATAGTATGTAAGCGGTCTTTTATAATAAAGTTTACTATAGTAAAATAATGTTAATAAGTGAAATAGTTTTATAATCATTTCAACAAATACTTTCTATGTGCTACATTTGGTGTTTCCATATAGTTTGCACAGTAATATAGTATGTAAGCGGTCTTTTATAATAAAGTTTACTATAGTAAAATAATGTTAACAAATGAAATAGTTTTATAATCATTTCAACAAATACTTTCTATGTGATACATTTGGTGTTTCCATATAGTTTGCAAAGTAATGTAGTACGTTATAATTACCTTTTGGATGTCTTTGCAACACATTTTCGTCTTCGTTTAGCATTCTGGCAGAGCTAAGGACACCTAAAAAAGTTAAATCCAATCGCGTTCATTGACGGAGATCGTTTATATCGTAACGGCCGTCTGAACTCTCTGGATCGAGCTTGAAGTGGTAAGGCAGTACAGACACCATCGTTTATAGAGAAATATAATGCTTGTTTACGTTGCCTGTGACTCTCAGTCAGAACCGGAAAATCCACGCGTAGTCAGGGGCGTAACCTTTCAAACACACGCCGAACCCAGTTGACCAATAACAGTTGAGTAGTCATCTGACCAATCCGAATACACTAGACATTTTGGGAGGCGGAGACAGGAACTAAATCCGAGCGTTTTCCAGACATGCAGAAATCGGTGAGGTATGTAAGCAATTTATAAGACTCACAGTGCATTAGTTCAAGTTTTAATAACATGTATGTACTATGGGATATTACAATAACGTGCTAACGTGCTAATTTATTAGCATAATTGGTGCTCTTTAAAACTTCTTATGGGCCAATGACAATGACCTCAATCTTCAAGTCATTTAAAATCAGCCAACCAATGCTTCACCTTATCAAGACATGTAAAGAGTGAATCACAGACAGTCATATGATTTTGATTTTAAATTGCATTTACAGTAGGTTTAACACACACACACACACACACACACACACACACACACACACACACACACACACACACACACACACACACACATTCTGGTTTCCATGTTTTGTGGGGACATTCCATAGACGTAATGCATTTTATACCATACAAACTCTATATTCTATTCCCCTTACCTGCCCCATTCCCTAACCCCAACCATCACAAAAACTTTTCTTGTACCTTAGATTTTCAATAAACATCATCTTGTTTGATTTATTAGCTTGTTTCCTCATGGGGACATCAAAATGTCCCCACAAGGTCACAAAAACACTGGTATTCCTATCTTTGTGGGGACAATTGGTCCCCACAACGTGATAATTACCAGGTACACACACACACACACACACACACACACACACACACACACACACACACACAGCTCTTAAACAACACATGGTAACACTTTATTTCGATAGTCCACTTTAGACATTTTACTAATAATAAGTTACTTTGCAACTACTTATTAACTACCAATCTTTAGAGAATTAGTAGACTATCTTCTTAATATCTACTAACACTTTATTGTGATGATATCTCAACAGACATTCAACTGTCTATAAGTATCTCTGCAGGTGCATGTCAACTTATTCCACTAACCCAAACCTCTTCCCTAACCCCAACCCTTACAGTCTACTAATACTCTAATGACAGTTAGTTGACGTATAGTTGCAAATTATTGAAAGTTAGTTGACATGTAGTTGCTAAGTTATTTATAGTTAGTTGAATGTCTAAAGTGGACTATCAAAATAAAGTGTAACCCAACACATCAGTCGTTTCTTGATGGATTAAAGAAGCAAAACTACAACCTTTGAATTACAAGTCCAACTCTCTAAATATTAGACCAAAACTGCCCCACAAGACTTAAAAAAGTAGTAAGGTTAAAATAATATTTGTTTTATCTACCAACTATAAACAACTCTAGAGTCACACAAGAATATGTCTGCAATTTTCCTAAAAAAAAATCTAATTTCTATTAACTCATTCCCCACCAGCTATTTTATTAAAGGTTTCCTGCCAGTATTTTTTGTGATTTTCACAAATGTTTCACAAAATACCATCCAGGAAAATTGGGTAAAGGTGCCATCTAGTGGAAATAATTCATCATTGACAGGGAAAAAGTTAAACAAAAAGATGACGTGAACAAACTGGAATTACTGGTTATAAAATCTCCTGACACTGACAAAAAGAAAAACAACACAGATTCAGTTCAACACTGACTTAAAAGATCTACATATGAAACAACAAAACTACTTCACATTTCACTATTGTTTGATTTCTCAGTTTTGGTTTTAACATAGACTTGGATATGTACACAATCATATCAGTTACAATGTGAAAGAGAGACTGAAACTAAAGAGAAAAATAAAACAATGGTTTGTTTCTGACTTGTTTCTGATTTTCAACATGAATCAAATTAAAACACCCGATATTAAACACTGCTTCAAACGTGATTGATGAAAATATTTATATACAATACATTTAGATCACATACACCTATGTGTAAAGTTCATGACTTTCTAATATCAGATGATTTTAAAGTTTCATTTATGTTGTCTTGTGAAATTTCATCTCAGTGTTTGTCAGATCAGTTCAGTTCTTACCTGTGTCCAGATGTTGATCTTCACTTCACTGCTGACTACTCATCTGCTAAAATCATTTACTATATTATATATAACTCTTATTTTTATTACATGTACTTTAGTGGTTTAAGTTTACTCTGCTCAGAAATTTTCTCCTCTGATCTTAAAATGGATCTTCATTAAATAGTTTCACTTTTACCTGAGATTTGTGACATTAGAACGAGACAAACAACATTTAAAGTCACACTACTCATTTACAATCATGACATCATTAAAAGTAAAGACTTAAGACTTAGAGGAAAATGGATCAAACTGGATACTACATATTATTCTGCTTTTTATGAAATTTTGTGTACCGCCCAGGTAGCACACAGGCAAACATGAAGCTCAATACATACAGCAGTCTTATCTTACTTACTTATACTTAAAAACTGTATATACTTAAAAGTAGTAGCATGAGTGCTGTTGTGTTGTTTTATAAGTGATATGTGAAACATAAAGTCTTATGTCATGTTCAGATAATGTTATTATTCGGGATTATTCTGAAACCATAACTTGTAATTTTTATATAATTAAGCAATATCGCCCGAGTAGGAGTGTGATGTAGCTCTATATTATCACGGCTTTGATTAGGCCAGAGGCAGGCCGAGTAGAGGAGGCAATGATAGATCTATATCACACGACTCCAAGAGGAATATTGCTATTATAGAACAGTTCGACGGCACATGATATTTAAAAGCCTCTTTGTTTTGGAACTACTTTCTTCCACCACAAATTTGAAGGCCTGAATAACATGTATCCTTTTCGGATGTTTCTTTTGAATGTCATAATAACTTAATAGAAGGAATATTTGCTTATTGAATAATTGCATTTGCTTAGAAGGATTCGGACAAGACCCAGACGCACCAGCGGACGTCAGTGTTTGCTCACCCCGCAGACCACAGCCGAATCTTGGTTACATCCCTGACAGGGATTCCCTGGCTCTGATGTATCTGTGTTTGATGGTCAAAAATGAGATCAAACCAGCAGTATTTGGTGTCATGAAACTATTACTTGTTTTTTATTCATATTTAGTGTCTTGTGTTGGTATTGTTTTGGTGAGAAGTAAAAGTTAATGAAACTATATTTATATATAGGGCTGGGCGATAATTCAATAACAATACTTTTAACTATATAATTTTACTCAATGGAGCGGTTATGCCAGTTTGATAAGTGATCAATGATGTTTACGCACTGTGTAAAGCTGTGCAGGCATTTTGCAGACTGCACTTTCTGGTGCCACACGTGTTCTTGGTTTACGGTCACAGTTAGACTTGGAGAAGTGAGAAAAATGAGCGCCCGTGAAGAAAATGCAGCACAAAGGACACAAGACATTGTTGACAAGAAAGGTCATTCAACCTCAGTAGTTTGAAGATATTTTGTTTTTCTGACACAAAACAGAGCAACATGCACTGCAAACTGTGCAGACAGCTTGTGTTATCAAAAACAGGTAACACCACAAACCTGTTTCATCATTTAAAACAACGTCACCTTTCACAATATGAAGATGCTAAAAAAATGACAGTCAAACAAGTTCAAACAAGTGTTAGTAAACGTGGACCATCAACAAACACCAGCGCAACTAATGTTACCCAGCAAAGTCTCATGTCCTCATTTTCCAAAGCCATGCCTTACAAAAAAATCAAAAAGACATGGAGACATCACAAAAGCAGTTGCACATTGCATTACAAAAGACACGCTTCCCATTAGCCTTGTCAAAAATGAGGGATTTAAAAATCTTATGCGCTTTCTGAACCCCAGATACGAGCTACCGGGCGAAAAACATTTCTCGCAAACAGCGCTTCCCTGACTGTATACAGAGTGTAGGGAGAGCGGCAGCTGCATAATGTACAATTCTTCGCCAACACTTCGGATATATGATCCAGTCGCAAATCGGAGCCTTATCAGAGGCTTACGACTCATTTTGTAGATGAAGACTGAAATGTTCAAGGCAAATGCCTTCAAACTGCTTACTGTCCTGAAGACCATACAGGTGAAGTAATTGCGTGAGGAATGATTGAAGCACTCGCCTCCTGGGGGCTTAGTGAAAACAGACAAGTGGGTACAGTAAAAGCAGCATCGCTCAACAAATGGACACGGCTTCAATGTTTTGAACATCTACTACACAAAACAGCTAATCATGACAACGAAGATGATACATTTTTTATTAGTCATTTGTTCATAAACGTTAGTGATTACAAGTGCGGAACTGATGCATGATAACAATACTTAAAAATTCATTATTTAGCCTAAATATTTAACTTTTTTGCCGCAATTGACGAGTTATCTCGTCAATTAAGACAAAACATTTGCATGAAAAAACGTGTTCCTGATGAGTGTTTATGTTAATCTGTAATGCCGCATTTATACACTAGATGGTACTCTTACCCAATTTATTAAAAGCAAAAAATTATTTATAAATTTTACACTCTGTATGTTTTGACAATCGTTCTGAATCTGATCTTTAACAAAATTCCTTTACAAAAATGCATTATTTCAGCTTTATGCAAAAAAAAATATTTTTAAAGAGATTATATATATATATTTTTTATTATTTAAGAGTTTATAAGCAAAGAAAAGAAACATAGATAGGATGAAACATTTTTCCCGTTTTGCTTGTTTATTGTTTGTTTTAAAGCAGAGGGTCTATTCTTTCATTTGATATATTTTTAGAAAAAACAAATCCTGGAAGGCATTTTGTGAAACTTTTGTGAAAATCACAAAAAATGCTGGAGGGCAACTTTAAAAAAAAAAGGCTGGCGGGGAATGAGTTAATGTGATAGTAATGTAATAATGCTGATAAAAAACAAATAATCGTAAAATAATCAAATCAATACATTTTATTAGTCTTTATTTCTCAGATATAAATTTGTTATGAACATAGTTCACGTCAAAAGATGGTGACAATGGTGATTGAGCAGCACAAGGCAGGTACTCACTGCTGACAAGAAAACCAAGCACTTGTTGCCCACCTGGCAATGAATCAAAGTCAATAAATTAAGCTTTAAAACCACTTCTTGAGTTCACAGATTCACTGTCTGGTGAATCTTATGTGAGTGTGTCCTACCTTAAGCTTGTGTTGCACCTCTTCAGAACAGAGGTCCTGAAACATTCTGATGATGACACACAGCTCACAAAGGACATAAAGACTGGTCACAAAATATCTCAGTTCAAAGTATGATGATGAGATAACAGACAAATTGCTTGGTATGGCATCCTTGGTCCATCCGCGCTTCAAGACTCAGTATATCAGGCCAGACAAGATTGTGGCAATCAAACCAACTAGCAAGGCATTACTTTTGTATCCCTGCTACCAGCTCCCCTTCAGAGAGGCTTTTTAGCACAAGAGGAAACATTGTGACCTGTCATAGGGCAGCTTTAAAACCTAAGACTGTAGACAGGTTTGTCTTTCTTGCACGTAACTTGTATATGTAGAGTAATGTCTTTGGTTGTTTAAACCTTCAACATTAAATGCTGACCATGGTTAAGTTTGTTCTTTTGTTATTTATTTAATTTATTTTGTCAGACAGCCTAAACATCTTACAAATTGTAAATATAATATAATACTGAAAACGTTTGTTTTGTGTTTTTTTTTTGTTGTTGTTTTTGTACAAATGTGACCAATCACGGAAAGTAGGGACACAAGTCGGATCTGGGGCGTTTTGAGTTATTCACAGATTCTGAAAGTGTAAGTCCAATGATGTGATACACATGGAAATCTGATAATATTTTGAGAAGTTGTGGCCATTTGAAGGTAGGCACTCAAAAAAGCTTAAAGAGGAGAAAACGGCCTCTAAAAGTTTGTGTGCTTTAGAGTGGGGAGATTTACAGGGTGTATGGGTTAGGTCAGAAAGGTCAGGAAAATGTGCCATCAAAAAAAAGTTTGCAAACAGGTAATATATAAATAAATGTCTCTAAGCATCTACCGATAAAACTGTATAGGCAACTCTTATGTACACTGAATAAAAAATTATATAAACTCTCTTATAATGTAAATATGTTCACAATAATTTTTTGTAATGAAAAAGTGCATAATCCTATCATTGTAATTCTAAAATAAGGAAACAACACACAGATAGCTATTAATGTTTATTTATTAAATATTTCAAACAAACATACAATGCTTGAAATAAAAACATCTTATAAAAAGAAATCTGTTTTAATGTAAAAAGAAAGTTTCTTAAAAATGTAGAAAATAAACAACTTTTAATAATAGTTTTTTTTAGGGCTGTCAAAAGATTAGTCGTGATTAATCACATCTAAAATAAAAGTTTGTGTTTACATAACATATGTGTGTGTAGTGTGTATAATTAATATTTATATATAAAAACACACACAGTCATGTATATATTTAAGAAAAATTGGTTATATTTATATATAAAATATTTATATTTCTATATAATATAAATTATATAAATGTTTATACAGTATATAAATGCAAATATTTCTTAAATATACACATGAATGTGTGTGTATTTATATATACATAATAATTATACACATTACACACACATATGTTATGTAAACACAAACTTTTATTTTAGATGTGATTAATCACGATTAATCTTTTGACAGCCCTAGTTTTTTTTGTAAACATGTGAAGCAGCTGACGTACGACGCGGCTGACGTGTTATGTTATCTGGTGCGTTTCAGCTTTTTTTGTGCACCCAAGCTTCGTTAACAGTCTGAGGGAGACGCATGCTGTAAGTTGAAAAAAAAACTTTGCAAACATGTCTGAGGATAACACGTTACTGCAGTCACGTGACTTCACGCGATTCACAACAAAACCGGAAGAGAAGACAATGCTGAATCACGATTTTTGTTATTTTTGGACCAACATGTCTTTTCATTGCTTTAACACATTTTTACTGACCCACGGATGTCACATGGACTACTTGGATAATTTTTTATTACCTTTCTGGACATGGACAGCAGTGTTGGGAACGTTACTTTAAAAAAGTAATTAGTTAACTTAAAGACCGTTTCAGCAGTAACAACATAAACAAGCGGCTGTCGCGGTCCGCACGTAACTTCCGGTAAACTCCGCTAATAATAAATAACAACAAAGTTCTTTAAACGTAGTTTATTTATATAACAAGCAAACAAAACAACACATAGATTACATACGAAACCAAAACATTTGTTATTTTCGATGAGGAATTTGTTCAAGAGATCAGTTTTGCAACTAGTCAGACCATTAAAAAAACGAAACCGGAAGTAAGGTTCGGATCCAGACGTGTATCACGTGCGTCCGATGAAACCGTCTATAGTTACTAATTTCTTTTCACAAATAGTAACTGTGTTAGTAACTGCGTTACATCATTATGAAAGTAACTAATTACCAGGGAAAATAATTATTGCGTTGCTTAAAACAAATCAAATAACTTGGATGCCCCAAATATTAAATATCTTAAATGACTAAAATGGATACGAAAGAGAAAACACTCCTTTTGTGGCAGCATGTGACGATGTGAGGTGATCAAAATGACTTGCCACAGACGTGGAGAGACCTTTTCTTCCTGGGCATAAGTTGCAGATTACACAAACATTTTTACCACGCCAGAAAAGATCGCTAGATTTGTCCTAAGCCCTATTCAGATAGGATTAGTTTTACAGAGGGCCCTCTGAGAAGCAAATGTTTGTTTTTAATTTTGTCCAAATCGGCCATGTCTGTGTTTTTCTCTGACGACCTCCGTAAGAATTCCAGAGCAATGTACCTACTGTTTTTCACTGAACTCAGAGAAATCCTATGAGAAATTGAATCCCGTCCTGATGCAAATGTCTGTTTGCCCTTAATAACTTCTGAAAACGCGGTTCTTATCGTGTTTTGGCCAACGTGATCTGGAATAAGGTCTTACTAACGCGCATATATTGTACTTCCTGAGTCCCATTCATTCAGATATGAACGTTTTTTCCATTCAGCAAAACAAAATAATTAAATCAAGACGAGCTGAATATCAAACACTGTTAAGACTGGCCACTGTAATAAAGGTAAACTCAACCTTATTTTGTTTAACTCCGGAATGGTAATGTTAATTAATTAAGATAATAAATTATTTTGTTATGAATCATTATTTCTTCATTTCTTTGGCTTTATTATAAGCAGGCAGTTATATAATACACATAGGCTACTTTAATAAGAATTTGTATACGTTCTTTTGATTTGTTAAAATTAAATTAATAAATCAAATGTCATGTAATAATTTTACATTTAAAGAGCAAGTGATCTTCTGCAATGCCCAAACGCATGTAACAGACACTCCCATCTCTGGAATAGCCTGAGACTTTTAATCATGTCTGAATCTATACATAACATAACAAACGTCATTTGGAAAACTAATCCTGTCCGAATAATGCTCTAGTCGCTTTTTTCAAATAAAGTCGCTTCAGTGATAGAAAGTTGCTAAATCTAGCGCCAAAGTGACCAAGTTGCTCAGACTTTTTTTACACAGCTCTGAGTCGGACTGTGTGTACTTGTGTGTGAACTCTGCCTCTGGTTGGCTAACGTTGGAAATTAAGCCAACAGGGCTTAAAGTGAAAAAAATCCTGACCTTTCTGTGGCTCAACCAGGACTTTTACCATGCACTTTTTTTCTATAAACCAATTCTATGAGCAACAGCACAGTCATATTTTCAATGCATTAACAACTTATTGTGCCAAAAAACTATGCAAAAACAAGCTCCTGGTTTCAGAAGTTTACTTCTGAAACCAGACCCCGATTTTTGTCATATCCTCTTGCATTTATGTGAGCTGAATTATTATTTTTTTGCAGTCATTTTAGAAATATAAATATCCTTACGTCACTAATACCAGTCTTTGTGGTGCTCTTACATCTAAAAAGTTACTTAGACATTTCTTATGAATGCACTTGTTATTATCGCTGGTCTAGTGGTTAGTGCTGTGCGCAGTGTTACTGCTGGCGATCTGAGTTCGAATCCCTGCTCTGTGAATTGATGTTTTATTCATGACAAACATTTGTAAAGTTCGTTGCCTTTTATGCCAAAGTATTATGCCTAATTTAATTTTTAGCTGAGCTGCTGTCATCTTTTTGTCCATGGGATTGCATATGCAAGAAAATGAATATAATAACGTAATCCTCAGTTTATTTACTTCTGATATTTTTACTGTGATTAAAAATTAAATCTACACATTTACTAGAGTAGCAATTTCCAAAAACAACTCTTTTCTTTAAAATATATGCTCGTAGTTGCTGTACACTTGCAGTTACACTTTCAGTTTTAGTAGTATAAAGGATTAAGACCTCTTTGTCACGTGCTGTTGCCATCCCATACGGAAATCTGATATATGGCAATATATGTAAAACACATATACAGTATATATGTCTATGTATGGACTTTACAGATATACAAAATATATGCCAGATACTTGTACATATATGCAACATATATTTCAAAATATTACAAAAATGGCCGGTTTCATATATGTAACAAATATGTCTCCAAATACACTTATATATGACACATCTATGGATGTAGAATACATGTCCATATAGACAAAATATATATTGCATTGTATGTATTATGCTTTTATATAATTGTATGACATTTTAATATTTGATCATATATGTTCATTACAACTTCATATATAAAAAATATATGTAATCAGGAGGAATTAAGGAAAGCAAGCACAAAGGGAAAACACTTAAAATTTTATTACATATTAAGTGAACATTTACAACACATTACAAACATAAATTACAGTAAAATTACACATGTGTCATTTTTAACAGTAAACGTTTTCTGTAACTGTATTGTATAATGTAAATATTTTGTAATAATGTAATTAATCAAATTAACATTTGGTTTTAGCTGCTGCCACCCTGAGCTCTGCCATTTTGCAGTTTAGAGCAGTTCCAATCTGTCCTGTTGTTGTCCTTGGGTGTTTCATAATGACAGCGTCTGAAAACATACAGAGATAGAAGTTCAATGCACAATCTGTAGTTTAAGGCTTGAATACAAAGTTTAGTTTTTTAGTATAACAGCATCATATAAAAATAGTAAAAACTTTTATGGTGTTCAGTGTCTTTTATCAAATTTGCCATATATGGACAAGACAGACTCTTATTTAAATTGAAAGATAAGAACTTTGTAAAATAAACCTGACTCACCAATAATTGCCTTAACCTTGACCTCATCAAGAGCTCGACGCCTTTCCCCTTTAACAATTTTTGATTCTCCACCTGAGATGTTTGCAAATAAGAGACAAATTTGTTAATAAAAATCAAACAAGTAGCCAAAAGTAAGTCATGGTTTACAGTCATTTTCTCATAGCTAAGGACTGTTGCTTAGCATGACTGCGCACTGTAAATGTTATTTTATACTACTATAATATAAAAACAACTATATTATGTTTGTTTTATAAAATGGTTATATACACAACAAAGAATAATATGGTTACATAGTTTTACTACGGTTTAAACTACAGTTTTACTAAAAATACCATGGCACAGATAATGTGGCAAGACCAAAGTTATACAGCAATACTATGTTATAGACCCCTTAATCACCCACGTCACTGTGACGTCACCGCTCTAGCTAGAGGCAAAAAATAAGTAGCAACTCATGGCCGACGCGCTAAAAATGTGAGTTTTTGACTTTAAAATGTCACCTTGTTGTGTTTTTGGCTGCCTGATTAGAAGGAACAGCACTTTTGGTTCAAAAATAAAGTTTAACCGGATCCCGGCAGACATTTCTTCACAGAAATCAAGAAGACAATTGTGTTTTTTTAGAATATGTTTGTGTCCTCAGGTGTATGTTGTATATGTGAGTGGTCACGAGGGCACTAAAGTATTTAAAGCAACACTATGTAGTTTCCTTGTAAAAATGACTTACAGCTCCCCCATGTGGTTGAAAAGCGCAACAGTGCCTGGTATTAGACACTTTTCTGCAGGCAGGGGGAGGGGCCGGGCTGTGTGCTCTACCCTCCACCGCCACTTTCAGAGTGTGCTTGTAGCAGCTAGGAGGCTGCTCAGGTTGCAGCAACAGTACAATTTGTCCAGTTAAAAGTTGTTCTATCACTGAAATAATTTTAGAGACATTATTTAAAGGTAAAAAAACTACATAGTGTTGCTTTAATATGTAAAACGCGTTTGCGTTAATGATTATGTTTGTCCTCTGTAAGCCACTGTAGTTCTTCTTAGTGTTCATCAGTGTGTGTGAGAGCTGCTTTGACTGTGAGAATGATGCGTCAACAGCAAGTTAATAAACATACTAAAAGATTAATCTCCATCCTCTTCCTTTACCTCCGAATGCATTGCTAGCTGCAAACAGTAGTGTAGCACAACTCAACATGGTTGAATGCAATACGGCGTACAGACTAGACGGAGATGATAGGTTACATAAGACAGTAAGCCTAGACAAAATTACCCAAACCACCTGAAAGTAATTCATATGTTGTCTAGGAAATATCTAAAACCTGGTTAAAATTGCAAGAGTTAATTTACAAAAATACCTGTCACGGTCCCGCAGAATCAGTGACTGTACATATTCGGACTCTTCCAAAACTGCTTCTGCATCCATTTTTAATAAATCCCTCCTAAAACGTGCTATCTTAAGGTTGTCAACATTGCCTCTGCGGCTCTTTTTGCCTCCAGCTAAGCCCCGCCCACACAAATACGTCACAATGTTTACTAGTGCTGTGTTCAAAATATCGATACGACGATACATCGTCATGGACGACTGACGATGCGCGCATCGATACAGCATCTTCCGTATCGATTCGGATGCACTTTTTAAAGTAACGTGACCAATCGCTGCTGATGCGTAATCCATATGGAAAGGACGCATGTGTCCCGCGGAGTACGTAGAGTTAAAGGTAGCGGGGTACCTTTCACTTTACGTGTCTGTCTCGCTGGCGCACGTGCCTGCGAGGCGCGTTCTCTCTCTCCCTCTCTCTCTCTCGCGCGCGCGTATTTAAAATCAATGAGTTCAGTATGAAAGCGCAGATATCTTAGCCTATACTTATTAGTCGCTCTCTTATAAAACAGTACTAACGCATTAGAGAAGAAACACGACAAAGATTTGCATGTGAAAAGTGTACATCTAGAGAAGAGATACAGAGCTATTTCAAACTATAGCTGTCACAGTAATAATCTGATTTCTATTAAATAAAATTAAGTCTGACTGCATGTTTACACATATATTCATAGATATAGAATAATGAAATGAGAGACAAATATAATGCCTAGAGTAAGACAGTTTTTCTTTGTAAAACTGTTTTAAAAATGAACTCTGAGATTTTAAGAGTTTCTATGAGTTACCCCAAAAGCTAATAAATGAATGGCAAAAAGACAAGACTGCTTATTCAATGTACATTAAACAATAATAGTAATAATGTTACTTAATTCTGAACAAAAATGTAATTCAAAATAGTCTTGTATCGTGATGCGCATCGTATCGGGGCCCTTGTATCGGGATACGTATCGTATCGGGAAATTGTTGGCGATACACAGCCCTAATGTTTACCAACTGTAAAAGGGTCTATAAAAACATTTGTGAACCTATGTATATGGCATCTATATTAAACCTGACACATACTGTAACACAAGCCTTCTTCCTTTATTCTAATGCACTTACAACAACAACTTGATAAAAAAAAGATGACAGCTTCCTCTATGTTTAGTTTCTTGTTTAGTTGAGTTACATGCTTGTTGTATAACTAACAAAGTTGGCTAGCATACCTGATGCGTTCAAAAGTTACCGCTACGTGAAAAATAACTCAGACCAGTGGTTCTCAACGTTATTCCTGGAGGCCCACTGCTCTGCACATTTTGTATGTCTCCCTTATTTAACACACTTGATTCAAATCATTAGCTTATTAGCAGAGATCTCCATGAACTGAACTGATTGTGTCAGATGAGAGAGATATACAAAATGTGCAGAGCAGTGGGCCTGTAACGTTGAGAACCACTGTTTCAGACAAACAACCAAATCATAATTCACATTAACAACTTTAAAAACACTAAAACACCAAGATTCCACAGAATATTATGAAACAACAAAACATTATTTTTTGAATATAATATATTTAATATCTATACCATTGCCAGAGCAAGACCGTGTTAAAGTTTGAAATCCAACTTTGATGCTTGTTATCTCAGAATTAAATTTTCCTTTTATACAGACAGGGCCACATTTATATTCTAAAGCACACTGTGCTTACCTCTCAAATTGCTTTCCATTAGTGTATCGATGTCAAAAACTCCCATTAGTAAAATCCGTGCCATGGCAGTTCCAGTGTTGGCTTGGTTTGCTGCTCTCCACACATTTCTTGGGACCTTCACACCTGTCTCAGGATGAATTTCCTCCTATTAAAAATGGTATTAGAAACAAGAAAAAATACTCTTACATCTTTCTAATGATGTATAGGTTTTTAGTATAAAAATACAAAATTAGTATTATAACTATATACTATTTAAAATAAAAACAAATGGGCCATGTGTGACATTAATGCATTAAAATGAACGATTCCCGGTTCCAACACCGGTTCCATATAATAAAAAAATAATGCACAATACTTTAACAATTCCATTTGTGTTTATTAATCACGTCAAAACATTTTAAAAGTAAAGTGAATTAATATTTTTCAGTTCCATTTATTCCTGTTGAAGTAGTCCTCAGAAGATCCTATCTGGTGAAGTGGACATGTTAGGAGTAGTTCACAAACATATGATTTGAGATTTATATATGCTGAAGCAAGTGTTTTGTAATATATCCTGCAAAGGCTGCTGTACAAGTAATAATTTTTGTTAGGGATGGGGCCAATCCGATCCAGTATCGGGACCAATATCTGCGTAATTCACGTATCGGATTTTCCGATCCAACATGCTTAGATATCCAAGCTGTCTGCGCTTTAACGTTGTCTGCTGAAATGACTATGAAAGTGATTCCCGCCGGCAGGCTGCAAACTGGAATGGATTTCCTGAACGGAGGCGCAGCTCAACGAGACACAGTTATGAGACACGCCCTCACGCAGGAAATCCATTCCGCAGTTTGTAGACAGCTGGATAGCGCTGACTGAAGCTAGACAACATGTCCGCTGTGTGGAAATTCTTTACCTTGGAAACACCGCAAAGCAAGACGGCAAAATGCAATGTTTGCAAAGCCGTTATTCAGGAAGCGGAAGCTCCCTCGCGTCGTACAACACAACAAACGCAATCAAACATTTAAAAAAAACACCATGTTAAAGAGCATGAGGATTTTTTAGCCAGTGAGCAGAAAGACAACGGGATTGTGTACTTGATTTTTACTGTTCAGATGCACATCGTTTTATTGAAAGTGTAAAATGTTTACACTTGCACTTTTCATTCCTAAATGTTCAAGACGAAAGTATTTGTAATTTATGAAATGTAATAAATATTGACAATCAATTTGAAACCCTTACAGTTGCATATTTGTTTTCAGAATGGGATTCCCTGTTTTTCCGACTTCCTTTTCTGACCTTAAATTTACCTCAAGTTGCCTTTTGGGACATACATGCAATGCATGCATACATACACATACATATCATACTTGCCTGTTGAGAGGACTTTATTTCAGTATCATATAAAATCAACAATAATGATAATATTAAATGCAGCAAATACAGCGCTGATATCGGAATAGTATCGGTATCGGACGATATCCAAATTCAGGTATCAGGATCGGATCGGAAGTGAAAAAATGTGGATCGGTGCATCCCTGATTTTTGTATGTGCAATGTGCATTGATGCATATGTGACCAGTCACGAAAAGTAGGGACACAAGTCGGATCTGAGGCATTTTGAGTTATTTACAGATTCTGAAAGTGCAGCTTCTAAGCTTTCCAACGATGTGTAACACATGGAAATCTGAGATTTGAAGAAGATTTGGAGAAGTTGTGGCCATTTGAATGTAGGAACTCAGGAAAACTCAAAGCCGAGAAAACAGACTCTGAAAGTTACAATTTTCTCCTGCTGGGAGAGACAATAGGGCTCATTTACATCTCATTTAGCTAAGCCATACCCCCTGTAAAGCCGTTTTGAGATAAAGATGTTCTAGCATCATATTTTGTATTTTATGACTGAAGTACGGATGACAACATGCAAAAATAAACATGACTTTTTACCTTTGTGTTGATCACAAGTCGAATCCAATCTGTTTCAGATGTGTGAATCATCCAATAACCATGTTTGTTCTCAAATGCGTATAATTTGTGAAATATAGATATATAGTCTATTGTTTACATCAGATTTCGCATGAACGTCTTGTAATATTATATAATAATAATAATATAATAATCCGGTAAACACATGAACCCGCCTTTAAAGTTTGTATTTAAAAGTAGGAAGGTAGTAAAATAAATAATCCAAACAGCGCCGTCGAAAACGTGAGGTCCTTTAGGGATGTAATCTCCAACAGCCAATGACTTCATGGGAAATATTGATAGACAAAACATGTAGCCAATTAAATAACAAATTCAACGATCTCTGTGTGACTTTTTGTGTGTGTTTGACTTCATGCTGCGCTGCAAGAACTGACAGACAGATGACGTCAAAGAACCGCAAGCGCGAGTCGAAATTAAACTACTCTGTAAGATTTCTTGAAGAGCTCTCGCGGTACTTTAACGTCATTCGACTGCGGCGCCGCATAAAGTCGAGCAAGCCAGTGACGCACGCGGCTGACGTACGACGCGGCTGACTGTTATTTGTTGCGCCCCAGCTTTTTTTTTGTGTCCCCAAGCTTCGTTTACAGTCTGGGGCGACGCACGCTATAAGTTTGAAAAAAAAACTTAGCAAACATGTCTGAGGAACAGTTCGGCGTGTCAACTGCAGTCACGAGACTTCACGCAGTTCACAACAGAACCTGAAGAGAAGACAATGCTGAATAAAGTCGTAATTCAAAATGAATTTTCGATGCTTCAACACATTCTAACTGACCCACTGATGTCACATGGACTACTTTGATGATGTTTTTATTAACTTTCTGGACATGGAACGTACATAGATTTTCAATGGAGGGACAGAAAGCTCTCGGACTAAATCTAAAACATCTTAAACTGTGTTCTGAAGATGAACGGAGGTCTTCCGAGTTTAGAACGACATAAGGGTGAGTTATTAATGACATTATTTTCATTTTTGGGTGAACTATCCCTATTAAGTAGCCACACTGTTCCCTTTGGGGGCGGGGGCAAAAACAAAACAAACAAAAGCTGCTTTTGCAGTATGTAAATATACACAAGCAATGACGCCACCCGCTGCATGCTAGAATCTCCGGAAAAACAAGCCGTTTCAACCGCAAAATGTACGCTTTGAAAGGCACACAGTATAATTTTTTGGCCACTAGGGGGTGCTACACATGTATTTTTCACGTCTAGCGCCCCTAGACAACAAGCGCCGCAACGCTGTCGCAAAGGAAAAGAAGACAACTCTTTACGTTTTTGATTCAAGAAGTTACATGAAATATACAATCCCCTTCAGGAGAATGAACATTAACAAATAAAAGAAGATAGAAGTCAGAGAGAGAGAGAGAGAGAGAGAGAGAGAGAGAGAGAGAGAGAGGAAAAAATAAAACGCACAAAGTCCGCCTGTGCCTTCCTACCGAGCCCGTAAGGTGACATTGGACTAAAAATATCTAAAGTTTAGTTTGGCGTGCTCGCGTTAAAGTACTGCGTGCTTGCGTGAAACTATTTCAAACGCCAAAAGATCGCATAGCTCACTTTTACAAGCCAGTTGTAACGGTAGTCGCTTGGTTAAAGTTTATATAAAAAATATTGCCTTAAAGAAGAATCGAACCCGGGTCGCTGAGTTGTAGGTCCGTGACACTACCAGTCACTCTCTACACTCTCAACAGCAGCCTTCAGCAAAATTCACGTAAAAAAATTGTGTTCGGCGCCAGACAGGACTTATATATGCAAGCAATATAACATTACTTACTAGTCCAAAAGCATGATGGCCTAGTCAGCATCGGTCAGGAACCCCTTCTCCTCCTTTAGTTCACGCCAGCGAGCGAACGCTGGCCTAATATTGATGGGTTTCTTTTCTTAGCTGCTGCTTTGGCCATTACAAAAACATCAGGAAAATAAATAGTTTAGCTCTCACGTCCGAATTTCAGGAAGTGGAGGAAGTGACTTATGCCGTAAAGCTGATTTTTGTAGTTCTTTTTATGTGCTTGGGTTACTACCCAAAAACCCAACTTTAAAAATACGAGTAAAAGCGATACAGACCCCGTCAGGCTATGATAGACATGTCATTCAACCTATTTTAAGTCGATGTACCATCACAAAGGTCTTGAAAATATATCATGAAGGTTGAAAAACTACAAAGTGTCACTTTAAATATACAAAAACTGCTATCTCAAACATGAAGAGTGTTCTTTGTGATCTCAACTAACAGATTCTGCAAAAAAATGAAAATCACAAATAAAAAAAACTTTTATTTTTTTTATTTTACTTTCTCTTTATCTCTAAAGTTGTGCTGCCGACTTGTGTCACTGCTTTCTGTGACGGGTCACATATAGGCTTATATTTAATGCATACATATATTTAATGCAATCAAACATGCGTGTTCATATGCGCAAATTCTTTTCCGTAGGTGGCTGCTCGTCACAAGTCAAGCAATGCTTAGGTTACTTAGCAACGACAGACGCTTTGGAGCATCCACACACTATAAAGAGGAGGAAAGCGGCGCGATCACATTTTCTGCATGGTTTTAGAAGCGAAATGTGAAGCAACTGAGCATAATGTGCTTGGCCATTTCGGTGGGTGCTCAAGCCCCAAACTTTTGGGGTTATAATAATGTCTGCACTTATGTAAGCAATAAGGTACGAGAGGCTGTGCTGTATCGTGAATAAGTAACGGCTGAAGGGCGTTGTTAGGCACGACGCGAAGCGGAGTGCCTGCAACCCCTTCAGCCGTTACTTATTCACGATACAGCACTTGCCTCGAGTACCTTATTGCTTTTATAAATCGGTTACTACACAATATTAAAGTAAAAAATAATATTAGTGCAACTTTCATGAAGTTAAATCAATAAAAGCATTCCTTCCGCTAGAAAAAATAGTCCCTGACTGCGAACAATAACATGAAAGCTCAAATAAAAAAAACAAACTGTTCTCAAACTTTGTCTCATTATATGTTTATGTGTTGCTAAGGGTGTTGCTAAGGGCGCAGTGATATTAAATAGAACCGTTGGGTGAAGCGGTCATAGCAGTGTTTTATCGTGAATAAAGCACACCTATTGACCAATCAGAATCAAGGATTGGAACTAACCGTTTTATAATATATAATAATCACTGTTATATCAGTTTATAGCGCACTAACTCTTGAGCCTAATGGCCATTTGCATTCATGCGCACTTGAAGAGATCTTGCTTGGTGAGACTGTACTTTATATTTTTTATAGTTTGTGAAGTGCACGCCACCGCGGGTCGCACTGTATCGTCAACATCCCTAGAATCCACACATTTGACTTTTAACACTAAGTATGCAAAGCTTACCTCAGCAGCACGAGTGTTTTCTGTGTAAACAGTGGCTCAATGTAATTAATATTCATGAGGTAAGACATGGCTATTTAAAGTGACCGCTCCCAGCGCTTTGCCTGTGAATCGCATCGGAACCGCTTTTAGAACCGAAACATGTGGTTCCGGTTCCTTTTAAAAAACCAACCCTAGTGTAAATACAACTAAATTAATTTTCTACATAAATATGTCTACAATATAAAATCATAAAATCATCCTCCATAATGTAAAAGAAAATTCTGTGAAAATGTAACTCTTCAATCTTGACTAAGTAAGACTATGGAATGATATTCCGCACAATATTAAAAAGGAATTGCAAATTGTATTTGCAATTGCGTTTCCTACTTGTGGGTGTAAAAACTGTGACTTAATTCAACGCAAATGCAAACTGTTTGCATTTCCGTTTACGCGAACGAATATTTGCCTAATTTCAAATGTAAAATCAAAGTCCATTTGCAATTGAATTTCCTATGTCTTTCGAGTTATGACCCTGCCATATTTCAATCTCAATTGCAATTCATCATTTGCTATTTCACTTCCTCTAGCGTTGCATACTGATCTTGCCAAAACTCAAATGAAATCGCAATCCTCTTTGCATTTGCGTTTCCAATGCCTGTACTTAAACTTGTCAATCACAGTGTTGGGGGTGGGGTTATATTATAGGGCGTGTTTGGAAGTGACGTCACTCACAGTCGACCACGCTTCACTGCGCTTAAATTGCCACTAGGGGAGCACAAGAAAAGCTAAAATGATAACGCAGAAAAATTTTTATACATTAAATTATATATTACCTCAGTTATATTGCAGCAATTATTAACCAGATAAGCACTGTTTCAAAAGTGTGAGTTTTATGAATTAAATGAACGCATCTTCATTAATTGATTATTGACCTTCGATTGATTTTGTCAGTAATAATATGGCAGAATGTTTTGACAATATCTCATGTCAAACGCTATAAGTGTATTATTAGAAGTGTATCATAAGTGTATTATTTTAAACACTTGTGTTTTATTAGAAAATGTATTATTTTATAAATCAGTCAATGAAGTATGCTAAATGATATTTCGATCAGAAAAATAATATATGAACATTTAGCTGACTTATTGACTAAATGTATAAAATTAATGCAGTCTATTATGTATCAAAATATCATATAACCTAAATTTCTTCAAAAGGTTAACAAATATTTTGTAACCTTGGTATTTTTAGTAAAACAATATAAAAATGTTAATCTGTCCGACATAACAAAGAGTGGTCGGTGGCTCAACGGAGTCAGCAACGAGTGACAGCGAGTCCGAAGACAAGCGGTCCCAAAGTTCCCCTTACGAAAATTAACCATGGTTTTATTGTGGTAAAAGTGTAGTAACCATGGTTTTTGGTGTATTGGTTACTATCAGCAAAACCATGGTTTAACTATGATTTTTGAAAACCATGGCTGTCAAAACCATGTTTTTTAAATGTAGTAAATGGTTAATTTTCGTAAGGGTCAGGTTCAGCATGAGATGTTTCTCTTCATTTATCGTCGTGGGGAAACAGTATAAAAGCTGCAAATGCGATCATTCTGGAGAGGGTGAGAGAAATGTATGTGGACTGATGCTCTAGAACCCTGAAGAAAGAATATTTATTGATGGAGAATGCAAGAAGCGGGTGTTTTTTGTTCTCTGTTAAAACGCATTAAGCCAGTCATCCCCGTCCTTCCATAACCAATCACTATTAAAATAAAATGTTATTAGCATGAATTAAAGTAATGTACCCACATTTACTTGATACGTCACTAGCTCATATCATATCTGATTAACACAGAATGTGCTCTTTTTTATTAAAATGCTTTAAAATGGCATCTTTCTTTACTAGCAAGTTAATGCAAGTTTATGCAAGTTAATAAACAGTGCTTAAGCTTATTTGATTAATTGCTGAAATATAACTGAGGTAATATATAAATTTAATGTATAAAATATTTTCTGCGTTATCATTTTAGCTTTTCTTGTACTCCCCCTTGTGGCCGTTTAAGCGCAGTGAAGCGTGGTCGACTGGGAGTGACGTCGCTTCCAAACACGCCCTATAATATAACCCCACCCCCAACACTGTGATTGACAAGTTTAAGTACGGACATTGGAAACGCAAATGCAAAGAGGATTGCGATTTCATTTGAGTTTTGGCAAGATCAGTACGCGACGCTAGAGGAAGTGAAATAGCAAATGATAAATTGCAATTGAGATTAAAATATGGCAGGGTCATAACTCGAAAGACATAGGAAATTCAATTGCAAATGAACTTTGATTTTACATTTGAAATTAGGCATATATTGTACGTTCCCGTAAACGGAAATGCAAACAGTTTGCATTTGCGTTTGAATTAAGTCACAGTTTTTACACCCACAAGTAGGAAACGCAATTGCAAATACAATTTGCAATTCCTTTTTAATATTGTCCAGAATATAATTGTCACGGTCCTGTCAGACATCTGTGCTAGATGTTGGTCTGAGTGCATCTGGCAGGACCGTGATAGTATTATGTTCTGTGTGGGGACATGTGGAATCACATTGTATGCGTGGTTTCCACATGTTCCCGGTGTCTTGTTGCTGTCATGATCTTGCCAGACCTTAGTATAGGTTCAGGTCTGTGTTAGAGAGCAAGATCATGGCAGCATTGTGTTTACTGGGAACACGTGTCACACATACATGATGTGAAACGCACGTGTTCCCACGTAAACACAATGCTGCCATGATCTTGCTCTCTAACACAGACCTGAACCTATACTAAGGTCTGGCAAGATCATGACAGCAACAAGACACCGGGAACATGTGGAAACCACGCATACAATGTGATTCCACACGTCCCCACACAGAACATAATACTATCACGGTCCTGCCAGATGCACTCAGACCAACATCTAGCACAGATGTCTGACAGGACCGTGACAATAATTCCATATAAGACCATGTCAAAGATTAAAATGATGAAAGTGAAACTAATGACTGAACTTAAAAATTACAATATATAATTTTGTCAGATTGTTTAAGATGTAAAACAGGATTTTTGCAGCTTAAAATACATCTGTGTGTTGCAAGGTCAATCAGTCACAATTAAAATGCATACTGTACCAATGAGGAAGGGTTTGAGTCCACAGAGTTTGAGGGAAGTGAGTCCACAGAGCTCCTTCCTTGCTGTAAGGTGTGCAGAGTGTCTTTTATTTCCTGAAGCTGATGGTGTAGTTTAGGGATTTCTGAATATCCAGCACCATATCAAAAATGTGGAGCAGTAAATTGGGGGAAAAGAGAGGTAAGAGAAGAAAATGATTAATTCTATTCACAATTCTATTGCGACCCTAGCTGTAAAAAAAACTAAGCTAGTCTAAAAATCAAGAAAAATAAAACTTTGATTTTAATAATAAATTCCATGTAATCTTTGTAATCCCAATATAAATTATATCAAGGTGTACAATATGTTCTATATTACAATCTTACGTAGTTCACAAAAACAGAATTTGGCTGGGGTTACACTTTGAAGATAACACATCATAATGACTTAATTGCATCTAATTATAATTACAGAGGATCATACCAGTGAAGAGGTGTTTTTTAATTTCTTCAACTTCTTGCCGAAGAAGATGAATTTCATTAACCTCATCAGTATCTCCTTTTCCTTTCTCTTGGATAGCTGCCATAATTTTCTTTTCCTGGCTGTGCCTTGCTTCAGCTGTCTCCTAAAGATTATGAGCATAATAAACAGGAATAATTGACTCTAGGACATTGAATTATTTGTGATTTTTACAAAGTAGAATTTCCATATGTGCCATTTATAATACAGTATGTGGCACTGTCTGTGAAAACCAAGGTAAAGTCTTAAAATCTAATTCTTAGATTAGGAGCATTAAAGTTTGATTTCACCTCTTACTTGTTATTTTAATCTTTGTCATGGCCTTTATCAGCTAATAATAAAGATATCAGTGTTATATTTTTATAGAATATTATTTACATGGTATTGGGCAATTTTATGTAAGAAATAGTTTATGTTAAAAAATTAATTAGCTGAGTTTCCACAGGCAGGGTCACATATTAGAAATATAATTCAACATCAATAAGTCAAGCCTTGTTAACTCACCTTTCTACTAACTTTAGATGTGCTATTAAGAATCGGTGCTTTCACAAGCTCATTTCTCTCAGGAGAGTCGAACCAGAAACGTTTTGGCATTCATTTTCTTTTGGGAGTAATAACTTCACCATCATCATCATCCTCGTCTGGTATACAGTGATTGAGGGTTGTTTCTCTCTCTAAAAATCACAATGAAATTATAAGTTACTGTTTTAAATTTAAAATGGTGCTGCTGAATGATATCCATTCTGCCATTAGACATGTTCAAAATAGCACCGAGGTCTGTACAGAATTAAACTAGTCATATGTCAGGGGTGTCAAACTCATTTTAGGCAGAGGGCCGGATGGTAAATAACACCACGATGTGAGGGCCGGATAATTTTTATAAGCCTTGGTGTACTGATAATTGTGTTAAAATTAACTAAACAAACTAATTAATTAGCAAGAAAACTAGAGAAAAACAGCTCTGGGAAAACTACATTTCATAATTCACACTCATACTTTACATAGTACTTTACACACAAATTTACATCTGTACAAAACCCACTGGCCTTATGAAAAGCCTTAATTTAATTTATTTTGCATTATACCTATAATGCCAAAATTGTTCATAAACTATTCACTTTTCTTTGTAATATATTTGTAATGAGTACAGTCATTTATAAAATAAAAGGGGGGTGGTACTGTTATTATGGTTTTAATAATATAAAGTATTATAAATATGATGTGTTATATTACTAGCATCAACTTAGACAAGTGATTATAATGGGAAATATAATAACAAGAATTAAATTGTAAAAATCTGTTTAATATTCAATATGATTTACCTGCTGGAGTGATGGAGCTTTGAATCCATGTTTGCAATGTTGAACTGCCTTGATAGCCTCCCTTTCCGTTCTTTTATTTTTATTTTGTGAAGGCATTGGTGCTTTTTGTATATTTTCGTCTACAAAGTGTGCCAACAGCACATTTAGTGTTTATATTAAGTTAGATCTGATCGGGAACATTAAATCGATTAGACAAGTATTAACGTTAATAATAATAATGGCTATTTTGTTGTTGTTTGGTTGCTAAGTTGTTAGCACTTTTAGAACACCGACAGCAAATCATTACCGAAAAAAAAATACATAAACAAACTTCCAAATGACGATAAATCTACCCGTTAATGCAACGAGTGAACACAGAAATGCTGCGGAGCGGGCGGGAAAACACGAAGTGGATTAACGGAATCAATGGATCTTTAGCGGAGCGGTAACAATAAAACGGCAGGATTTTTGGGCTCCGTGTATAGTTCATGTTCCGCGTTTTGCTGCTTTCCGCAAGTCTCTCATATCAAAAACGAACTAAACACTAGACATGGGTTTTTAAAATATGCATTTAATATTTAATAAAACTGTATAAATCATCATGTATGTTTGACACCCCTGGCATATGTATACCTTTAAAGTAAACAATTATCGTTACAATAAACAATATTGTGGTAATTTTTAAGCAGTACGTTACTTACCTGCAACCTTTTTAATAGTGGCCATGTAGACTGGGAAGCCACCTTGGGGTCGCTTTCCATTTCCCCATTCGACTGCAAATGTTTCGTCAGATTGAGTCTTACCGTCCAGATAGGAGTTTGCGTCAAAGTTTCGAATTTTTTTTGTTTCAACAATGCTGTACTTTCCAGCATCTTCTCCTCCACACCATTTCACCAAAGCAAACATGTTTTGTATATTGAAAAATACAATTACTCAAATATTAATACAGCGCAATAGTGAGGAGAACAGTATACCGGTACGTGTTGTTACACAGAATAGCAGCAGACTTGTTTGTCTGACCAATGAGAGCGCTGTTCAATGACCGCGCAACAAATTAAAACATAAAAGGGCGGGAGTTGCTATATGGTTACTATGGGTTTTCCATGACTAGAAAGATGCTGCAGTAGAATGTATCGAAAATATCTACAACAAAAACATGGACAAATACCATCACGAACTGAACGTCGTTGGAGAAGGTAAGTTCACTACAGACTTCTTTTAAACGTATTTATCAAAAAATATGAATTAATGTGCTTGCACTAAATGTACAAATGCAACGTTGCTTAATTCTCTTGAGAAACATATGTGATTGTTTGGACATTTTAGCGGCTGCTTTCAAGATCTTTTACAATCTTAAATTATAAATTGTAACATATTTTTACATTAGTCTATTATGTGCAGTATTCATTGTGTGTTATTTTTTTACGTGAGCATTAATTAATTATAATGCCGGCTGGGGGCGCTCTGACAATGTTGTGTTCAGCGATAGGCCAGAGGTTTCATTAAGAAATACTTACCAGAACAGAGGTAGAAAAATTTTAAACAATTGCTTTTATATAAAAAAATATCTTTGCCGGCAAATGACTTAAATTATCCCTGTATAAGTTAAGATACAGAGATGGTTAGAAATAAGATTAAAATTTAAGTTAAATCTAAAAAAACTAGTAGTTGTAATTAGAACATTATATATAATTTAGCATTTTTTATTTTTTACTATTTTAATAATTCAGATTATGAACTTGGTCAGAATTAACTTACTTGTTAACCGAACTCTTTCTGTATTTTAAGAATTGTATTTCTAACATTCATTATATGTATGACTTCATACACATTTAAGTCTTTTTTTTCGTTTTAGATCAAGGGTATGTCCAAGGGATTTATCTGTTACAAAGGTATGCTTTTGGACATGTTTGGAGAATATAAGCAATGTTTATATATAAGTGATATATAAATGTTTTTGGTAAACAAAAAAACTTTATTCAATTGAGGTCTTTGTTTGAATGTTATCGAGGTTTTACATAACATTCCCTGTCTTAGGCATGTGCAGATGTCTGTGATCAAGAGCTGCCTACCTTTCCTTTGTTTTCATCTGCAGCTGCCTCTTCATGTCATGCATCAGAAAAGGTTTGTGTGTGTGCATGTTTAGCTGTATATGTAGATTTCTGTCACAATGTGATAGTTTTTTAATTGTTAAATTAATTATTTTCTAGTCTTTCGGTTTTGCCCATGCATCATCTGGACATGACACAGGAACAGCTACACTATTAAAACAGCAGAACACTACTACAGAGGTCCGTTTTAACTTTGTTTAATTAATGTTATAGACTCAATATATTTATATTTTAAAAAAATTATGATATTGCAGTATAATTATTGACAAGCTTGAATCTTTTTAACATATTGTTGTGTATGTCGTTGTGCCTTTTCCTTTTAGTGTGTCCAATCAACACTGGCAGAAACTGGACATGATATGGGAACAAATGAGCTGTTACACCATAACTTAACTACAGAGGAGGTGTGTTTTTTATCAATGTTACAGATGCACAATTATAAATGTAGTATTTTGTAAATGTATAGTTATATTGACCAAGTTAAAATTTAATTAATATTTGTTTGTGTGTGTGTGTGTGTGTGTGTGTGTGTGTGTGTGTGTGTGTGTGTGTGTGTGTGTGTGTGTCCCTCCCTTTCGTTTTAAGGGCCCCCAATCAACACTGGCAGACACTATGGGAACAATTGAGCTGTCACACCATAACATAACTACACAGGTGTGTGTTTTTTTATCAATATTACAGATGCACAATTATAAATTCTGTATTTTGTAAATGTATAGTTATATGAACCTGATTGATTAATGTTTGTGTGTGTGTGTGTGTGTGTGTGTGTGTGTGTGTGTGTGTGTGTGTGTGTGTGTGTGTGTGTGTGTGTGTGTGTGTGTGTGTGTACCTTTCGTTTTAAGGGCCCCCAATCAACATTGGCAGAAACTGAACATGATATGGGAACAATTGAGCTGTCACACCATAACATAACTACACAGGTGTGTGTTTTTTATCAATATTACAGATGCACAATTATACATTCTGTATTTTGTAAATGTATAGTTATATGAACCTGATTGATTAATGTTTGTGTGTGTGTGTGTGTGTGTGTGTGTGTGTGTGTGTGTGTGTGTGTGTGTGTGTACCTTTCGTTTTAAGGGCCCCCAATCAACATTGGCAGAAACTGAACATGATATGGGAACAACTGAGCTGTCACACCATAACATAACTACACAGGAGGTTTGCTTTTCCCTGTTTGATCAATGTTTCAGATGTCAGTATAGTCAGTATTTTGTAAATGTATGGTTATATTGACTAAATTACTATTTTATTTATGTGTGTGTGTGTGTGTGTGTGTGTGTGTGTGCGCGTGTGTGCGTGTGTGTGTGTGTGTGTGTGTGTGTGTGTGTGTGTGTGTGTGTGTGTGTGTGTGTGTGTGTGTGTGTGTCCTTTTCAATTTAAGGGCCAACAATCAACTTTGGCAGAAACTGAACATGACATAGAATCAACAGTGTTATTACAACACTATAACACTACCTCTGAGGAAGTATGTTTTAACCTTCTATTTGCTCATGACCCAATATTATGATGTATTTTAGTGTAACTTAATAGTGTACAGATGTGGCCTTTAAAAATGCGCGTTTCTGAGAGCAGAATGCCGCGGAGACTTCCGAAATTCTGCGAGATCCCGCAGAAGGGGAGTTCGGTGGGGGACGCAGGAAATATAAAAACCTGTAGAGGGCAGGCGTGTTTCATGTAGGCCATACTGACGACAATGTGTGTGCTCGACTTCATGCTTAGCGTATACTGTATGATATTGAAGTAACATGACACGGATTATCAATGTTTAGGCGATAGACTTTGATGTCATACAAATGCATGCTTTTTGGCAAACATTTTGTTGGCGAAGTTTTCTTTTGCCAGTTACATAAACAGTCACATATTCTTCATAAAAATCGGACTCAAACGCGCATCATTTGTCTTATTTTTTCCGTGTACTTACAGTAGAAGAGACGTGATGTATGATAATCGAGTCTAATAACAAAATAATTCGCGAAGACCTTTGAAGAGACCGAGCGCATTTACGCAATATCATTAACTAGTTTATCTAATTTTACATTTAGTTCATTTTTGCATCTGAACGTTTTAATAGCTTTAACATGTACGGTGCGCTTTTCTGCATTACTGAACAGTAGGCTACTTTTTATATTATCATGTTTCCCTTTACATGGTATGAAACACGATAAAAAGTATGCATTGGTGTTTAATACATTTCACTGAGAATTTGTATAATATGTTATACTTTTGTACTAAGGAAATAAAATCATATTGTGAGTGTAAATATTCATAAATTGGAGGAGTTTCTGAGGTGTTTGTCATCGGCAAAATGTGCAGTTTCTTTGTTGCTGATTAAAAACCGTTGGCTATGTGATTGTTTAAAATTGACATTTTTTCTACTTATTATTAATTTATTTTTTGCCTACATTTACTCAAATAATATCAATGTGAAAATATAAGTAGTTCATACTTCAAGTTAGGCGTAAAACTTACACATTTTTGATGTCAAATAGAAATAATAATAATTTGAAATATGCAATTATTACAGTTTAAAAAACTTAAATATATTACTCTGACCTTTTTAAATATATTGACTAAAATAATCTGTAAATGTAATACTTATATTATTAAGGCGTATACATCAAATAATATATGTACATTTTACACAAAATATCTGTTCTATTTTAAGTAATTTATTTTCCAACTAAAAAAATCGCATAACTGCATTAAGAGATTTTATTAAGTTACTTTAATCATTTATTTTAGAGATATTTACAAAGCCACTGAATCATTTTTAACAGTGTGTACATTATGACCTTACGGTAGACTATTATTAAATGCATATAAATAAAAATATGTAAAACTAAATAAAAAATATATCATACACGGACTGTATGTAAGCATACGTTTTCTTGTTCGGTGCACGTGGGTTTAAATGCCGTTTTTCTAAAGAAGAATTTTAAAACTTTATTGGTGGTAGTTGAGAAGAATTCCTTTTTCCATTTCTAAATCATTTTGAGCGCAATATAAATATATCATATTTTTATTCTTATTATATAAGAATACGCAATTTTTACAACATTTTTAACATATGGAAAATATACGTTATGTTGTGTGAATTTCCTAATTACAAGCTTTTGATGAAATTGCACCAAAACTAAACGTGCATAAAAACATAAAAAAGCAATTTAAATAAGCGAAAAATCTTTTTTATGAGCTCAAAATGTTGAATATAATGTGCTATTGCTGAAAATTGCCCATCTCTAAAGGAGAATATTCATCTTTAAAGTTGAAGAAACAAAAAAGTACTGACAAGCATTCTCAAATATAGCCTATATATTCTGCAAGCACTCAGTTGAGAACAATTCCATTTTCCATTTCTAAATCATTTTGAGCGCAATATAAATGTATCATATTGTTATTCTTATTATATAAGAATACGCAATTTTTACAACATTTTTAAGATATATAAAATATACGTTAAGCGTGTTGTGTGTATTTCCTAATTATAAGCTTTTGATGAAATTGCACCAAAACTAAACGTGCATAAAAACATAAAAAAAATCATTTAAATAAGCGAAAAATCTTTTTTATGAGCTCAAAATGTTGAATATAATGTGCTATTGCTGAAAATTGCCCATCTCTAAAGAAGAATATTCATCTTTAAAGTTAAAGAAACAAAAAAGTACTGATAAGCATTCTCAAATATGTATATTCTGCAAGCACTCATTTATCCATAATGATGTAATTTATTTTTTAATAACATATTGTCGCTGTCGGGCAAAGATACTCTCTGGACACCAAGACCATGTCTATGGGTTCAAGAATAACAAAATATTGGCCATTTGAAACTCGAAAGTCATCACTTTATTTTGTCCCATTGTTTTCCATTTTGCGGGTGATAAAACTCCTGTGCACGTCGTTCAAATTCATTGAAATTTTGTTCACTTGTAGTTTAGCAAGTATGTATAATACAATTTCAATAATGTTTTTACACTGCACATCGTCTGAGGAAATCCGAAGTTGCGTCGAGGGGAACCAAGCTGACAGCCGCGACAGCAGAGATTGTCACGTAGTACCTACAAAAGGGTACCTGCAGCGATATCATTCTGGCTTGGTGGGATGTCAGCCAGCGAGAGTCCTCTGATTCTGGCCTTGTTCTTTTACTCCTCAGAGTCTAAAACCAGGAGGGCATATTAAGTATTCATTGTATTTTCATTTTAACAGAGCAGCTATGGTTGCGCGTTTCACACACCTCTCCAAACCACGTTGTTAACACTATGCTTGTTCGACTTCATGCGGCGCCACAAGAACCGACAGCCGGATGACGTCAGAGTACCGCGAAAATGATTCAAGAAATCATATTTCGCCTCGCTCTCGCGATACTGTGACGTCTTCCGGCTGTCGATTCTCGGGGCGCCGCATGAAGTCGAACAAGCCTATTGACAGCAGCAAAAGCTACGCATGCGCTTTTAACTTGTAAAACTCAAAGGTGTATGGGTAATGTAGTCTCTGCTCTCGGTGGGACGAATTAGGTAGCTTGCATTGTGAAGGGCGCTTTGAAAAGCGGCAGCGCAGCCAAAGGATTAAATTAAGCCTCTGATTTAAACAGATGTGCAAATGAGCGTTCTGGTACGCTAGAAGTACGTTCTGGGCGCAGGGAGAGGTGGTGGTACGCAAGAGCTATATTTGGAAGTGGCGGTACTGAGTACTGGCGCCTACCGGCCCACATTAAAGCACTGGCGGTAGCAAAGGTAGACGGCCCTTTGAAAAGCAAAAGAAAGCTGATAAAAATGAGAAACCCACACTGAAATAAATTGGAGTAGGATTTAGGCTACTTAACAAAATCTAAACATTTTTCACTCAGAAAAGGCTAGTAAATATAAACAAAATTATCAGCAGCTTTAACTTTATTACTTTTTTAATTTTAATTCACTCTTTGTTTCAGCGATGTTTATAAATATACTATATTTTTGCATTTTGATTACAAACTGTTCTACACTGAAAATAAACTAATGTAATCTTCATGATTTAATCACGTAAAACACAAGTCTAAACACAAGCACCACTTTTCTGAATGATGATAATCACAAACATCCCAGAGTTTGTAAACCAATTGTTTGTAAACATATTTAATGCTAACTACTTAAAAATTCAGAAAATATTTTTTACAGTGTATAAATAAAAAGACATGAAGGAAGTTAATTCCAAAATGTAATTAATTGTACATGGTTTAGCTGCTTGTTTTAGCAGCTACCAGTGACACAGAGTCAAGAAATTAAAAACCACCCACCCCTAGGTCTGCCAATTCTTTGCCAACCCCCAATGCTAATCGATCACCTCATCATCAGGGAATCAAAAGAAAACCGGTTTATCCAGTTTTCACCAGCGCGTTGGGTTTTAATTTCAACCCTTGCAGTTTCTTTGTTAAAATGCTATTTAAGCAAATAGGCCTAATACATACGCTGTATGTTATTTTAAATGAATGTTTATAACTTATAAAATTAAGTGGATATCAGGTAACTTAATTTGACATATGTTGATATAACCTAGGCTCTTTTTGTTATGAAACATGTTCAATGGTTACAGTGCCTCATGGTGGGGTTGAACCCCTGGTTCAGTTTACCCCATCTGGTTCACTTTGCCCCACAGCCACCGTTTTGGAAAACTGCCTAGCTTAGTAATTCAGGCTAATCTTTAGCTAAATCATTCACATGGTTTTATACATTAGCCTATCACCAATATGTATGGTATAAATATTTAGACCTGGATAAATCTACTTTGACATAACAGCCATTATACCTGGTATGTATACATTTTACTTTGATAGGATAAAAACTGTTTTTTTTTTTTTTTAAATCATACTTTAATCATAACTCTTTAATTTGTCCTTCTCTTTAACATAGCCAAATATAAATTATGGTTGCTACCTGTATTTGTGGTCACACGGCTACAAATCTGTATGGTTGCCTAGATAAAGGGGGTGGGTCAACTTACCCACTGGCTCACTTTGCCCCACTCTCCCCTACTTGGTATTGAGAAACGGGCATTGTTTATCGAAGCCGGAGCGCGAGCTACAAACTACAGAGCGAGTGCGCGGGTGCACAATGGTGAAAGAGCAACACACGATGTAAATAACTAAACCAGTGCTCGCAGTACAGACACTTTATATTTTAGCGTACTGCGTACCTTCACTTTCTTTTGCGTGCCACCACTTCTCATGTTGCTGGTACTTTGCCTTAAAGAGTCAAAGGGCGTTTCTATGTGGCGCTGCGCAGACAGTTCGGCAACTAAGACATCAAAGTACCGCGAGAGCAAGTCGAAATGTTACAAATGGTCCGACTTTACCTTTGCTCTCGCGGTACTCTGATGTCATACGCCGACCAGTCAGCGCCGCACCATTTAAAGTCGAACACACAAAGCGTCAAGGCAGGGCCGCTGGAAGTCATTTTGAACAGGGGGTGCTGTGAATTTTTTTAACCAAAAAACCTATGAGCCTATAGGCCTATTTAAAATACATTTTAAAAATAAATACATTGAGATTTACTACTTTATTGTCATATACACTTCAGGGCACACAGCCAGGGTCTGAAACACAGACATCATCAGTTCTCAGATGAATATGCGCTATTAATCAGAAGCAAAAATACTTATCCCAGGGGGAATTACTTTCGTTACAATTTACATACAACATATAATATTATAACAACATATAATATTAATTAAACTTCACAGTTTTCAATGTCCATGCGGACGAACATATTTTACTTTCGTTTTTAAGTTAAGATCACACGTCGATTAACAGATGTAAAATATTCTTACATTAACATACCTAGTATATTTTTATATAGATCTTTTTTTACTAAATAGTACTATTACTGTCTTTTTTAAACATATAAATAATTCATAATTTGAACAAAAATAATAATGGGTTTAGTTCTGATATTGTATACTTTTAATAAGAAAAACATGGTGTATAATTACATTTTTAGAATAGGCTTTATATAAGGTTTGTACTGTAAAAATACTTTATTTGTTACAAACAAAAGATAAAGAATTTACAAACGTGTGGAGAGCCATTTCAGCACTTGGACAGCGAAATGTTTTTTTTAAAAGCATTACTTAAAATGTTTTCTCATCTCACCATATCTACAGGTGCAGAGTCATTATATACAATAAATCCGTTGGGTAGCATTTAAAAAAAAACATTTAAAAGTAGATGCATTTGTTTAAAGCAAAGCATTTATTTACTTAGCTACAGATGAAGCAGCTCTTTGCGCCTTCTAACGTCTCATAATTGGTCATCATTTATGTCCAAGAGACTCAATAATAATCTGTTACATTTTAATCCTTTAATTTTTCATATTAAAAAGCGTTTTTGTGCTGCTGCGCATCCATGTAATTTAACCCGCGTTGTCATTCCGTTAATACGCATATTATCAACGCGCTCTTTACTCGAACAGAAAAAACTCGCCTCGCGAATTGCGCCGGTTGTATAGAGATTCCAAAGTCTCTCATGAGCTAGAGGACAAATATCCAGGGAGTTCAGTATTTCTGTGTGGGCATGCATCAGGGAAAGGTGTGTGAGTCTTTTCTGGGTCATGGTGCTGCATACCAATGTCTTCAAAAGATGCAAGGCGGAGAAAGTGCGCTCGGATGAGGCCACGGATAGGCACAGTAATGAAATTAAAATCCAAAATACACGTAATAACCTACGTGTGTCAAAAATAATTTCCTAAAATATTCATAAGTAATATATCAATTGTGCAAAATATTTTAACCTAAAAAAAATATATTTCTCGCCTTCCCGCGACCATGCGTCAAGGTCTGGAGGAAAATGATACCTGCCCGGATCCCACGCACGCATCTGCAGTTATATACATTTTACAAAACCAGTATTCATTAGATTTTAAGAACTTTTTTGCCACTTTTAAAACTGTAAAACTAAATAAAAAAGATATCATATGCCGAATAAGCATGTAAGCATATGTTTTCTTGTTCGCTCCACGCAACACGGGTTTAAACGCCGTTTTTTTTCTAAAGAATAATGTTTACACTTTATTGGTGGTGGTTGAGAATAATTTATATTGCTTGCAGAATAATGTATATTGCATTTTAGCGCAATATAAATGTATCATATTGTTATTCTTAAATTAAAGAATACTAATATATTTTTTACAACATTTTTAACTTTAAAACATACATATAAAGATGCTTTGTACAATAGCTTTGCTTCTGACAACAATTTTCTGTAATAAATCAGTAAATGAATCACAAAATGTGTTGAAAGTGGCGAATAAAATGCTTGTCAATTCAAACAAAGGTGTATAAAACCGCTTTAATTAACAATAACTAAACTGTGCTCTTTTGCATACCTCTACTTTTCTCATGTCTTTCTTTATACCACCTTTATCTTTTTAAAATCTTGCCACTTTTAGAAATAATTTGTTTGCATTTTTTGTATACTGCACACTTTATTTGCATCAACTATACCCATAATAACATTTTCTACGTTTTTCTTTCAATAAGGAAATCTGTTTATTGTTATGAATAACGGCTGAAAGGATTAAAAAAAATCATAACACTGACTGCCTATATGCGCAAGAAAGGTATTATTAAAGTTTTAAATATGTAAAACTAAATAAAGATATCATATGCCCACTGTACAGTATGTAAGCATAGGCCCATGTTTTCTTGTTCGCTCTGCGTGGGTTTAAACGCTATTTTTCTAAAGAATATTTTTTTAACTTTATTGGTGGTGGTTGAGAAGAATTCCTCTTTCCATATGTATAGCATTTTAGCGCAATATACATGTGTCATATTATTGTTCTTAATATATTAAGAACAATAATACTAATATATTTTTACAACATTTTTAACTTTAAAACATGTATTTTTATACCACATGAATCTCTTTAAAATAGTAATACTTTTAGAAAAACGGACATAATTATTAATATTATAAACAAACAATGAAACGGTGTCAAAATTCGACAACACAAATAATTAAGATATTCATTGTAAATAGAGTTAAGGGTATTAGGCTCACACTAAATTCTTTGTTGCACTTAGTATAAATGCCCATTGCACGTACAGTCATCTTAATAAATGTATGCGCTGTTATGCTGGCAAGAAGGGGTTGACGTCACTTTGCTGTTTTAATAGAAATATTAAATATTCAGCAATGCCCTTATTAACTTCTGGAAACAACCGCAATGACAACGCATATAAAAATGTAGTTTTTTATGCGCCACCTGGTGGATTTTCTGTGAAGCGAAACACATTAAGGGAAAAGGGAAAGTAGCCCCCCCGAAAACACTTGCAGAATTCTGCGTGACTCCGCGAGACGATTTGGCGAATGCCGCGGGAGAAAACGCGCGTTTTTAAAGGCCACATCTGTATATTGACAAAATGTATCTTTCCTTTATTTTTCCCAGTCACCATTGGTAAATGACACAGGAACAACTGATCTGTCATTACACCATAACACTTCTACTGAAAAGGTGTGTTTTTATTTACTATACACCTGTTTATTTGAAGGAAAACTTTTTTTTTAAGTTTTTGATATTAACTTTTCACAGGTTCATAGGGTGCATTCTCTGCCATTTCCCCTCTACAATACGTCTACAATTACCAATGAGGTACAACAAACAATGAGTGATGTGGATAAAAAAAGACAACATGAACTTTTACTTATGGCATTAAAACTTAAGCATGGACTTAGTGATGCTGCATTGGAAGACATCCTTAAAATTACAAATGTGATAAGTGAGAGGCATGCTGTGTCTTCTACAAAATATTTGTTTTACAAAAGCTTTGATGACATCAAGAAAAACATCCAATTTCACTATGTATGTCAAAAATGCTCACTAGCTATGAATGTCCAAGGAGACGTTGTCATTTGTGACAGCTGTCAAATTTCCCGTAATGCTAATGATCAAATGAAACTTGGAAATTTCTTTATTGTACTACCTCTTGAAACTCAGCTGAAAGCCTTAATGGAACAATTTAAAGTGGTTGATCTGTTTGGAAACAAAAGTAATCCTCCTCTTGATATCCTTACCGATATTATGGATGGTGAGCTGTACAAGAAATGCCTTGGGAATAATGACAATCAGACTGGGTTTCACTTAAACCTGACATTAACTTTCAGTTGTGATGGTGTACCTGTCTTCAAGAAGTCTTCTTACAGTATCTGGCCTCTTCTCTACACGATCAATGAACTACCTCCTAAATTGAGAGCTAAACATGTAATGTTATCATCATTATGGTTTGGTACCGAAAAGCCAAATTGCAACACATACCTTGCACCCTTTGTTAATGAATGCAATCATTTACATACTACTGGGTTTGACTGGAGTAGTGCAGATGGAATTTGTGGTAGATCAAAGGTGTTTCCTTTGGTTGCGGTTTGTGATTCAGTTGCAAGACCTATGGTCCAAAACCTAAAGCAGTTTAATGGAGAATTTGGCTGTTGTCATTGTTTACAAAAGGGCACTGTGTAGAAAAGGGACAAGGTCATGCCAGAGTATTCCCTTTTGAAACCGATACTGAACTGAGAAGTCACAGTCAGACTTTAAAATATGCCAGTGATGCATTGAGAACCCATTGTCCTGTTAAAGGTGTAAAAGGACCTTCAGTTCTGTCTTTATTGCCATCTTTTGATCTAATTCAAGGCTGTGTACCAGATTATATGCATGCTTGCCTTCTTGGTGTGGCAAGATCAATGACCTCCATGTGGGTTGGTACTGACAACCATGAAAAACCATGGTACATAGGAAAATATGTATCTGAGATTGATGGGAAGCTTATGCAAATTAAGCCCCCATCCTGTGTTTCCAGAGTGCCAAGATCACTGAATGACAGAAAGTATTGGAAAGCTCATGAATGGTACATGTGGCTTCTGTATTACAGCATACCTACACTTAAAGGGATTTTACCCGACAACTACCTCTTACATTGGGCTAAATTTGCCAAAGGTTTGGCATTGCTCTTATCTGAAAGCATTTCATCACAGCAGGTTTCTGAAGCAGAAGTTTTGCTTCGGTCATTTGTGACTGAAATGGAGACTTTGTATGGTTGACCTAACATGTCATATAATGTCCATCTCTCCCTTCATTTGGCACAAAGTGTAAGAGACTGGGGTCCATTATGGGCTCACTCAGCCTTTACGTTTGAGTCATACAATCAAAACATTCTCAAAATGATCAAGAGTACACAAGGTGTACCCTTGCAAATTGCAAAAATCTTTCAGTTGCAGAAAGCTCTTCCTCTGTATGCTAAAAAAACATTAGCTTGTGCTTCGACTGAATGCATTGCAGCATTTGATGATTTGGTAAATCCTACACAAGTGCAGAATGCTATCAAGTGTGATGGGGTCACTACATTGGGAGGAAGTTGTAAGAAAGTAGCACTTCATGAAAATGACTACAGAGCTCTCCACAGTGTAGCAGAGCACATAGACAAAGGACTGTTGGTCAGTTATCGTGACAAAGCAATTGTAAGAAATGAAGTTATTCATTCGTGTCGAAACTCAAAAGAGAGAAAGAGAAATTCACATGTAGTGATGTTGACAGGCAACACTCCCTTTAAGGTTGATACATTTGTTGTGGCAGATCTAGGAAGAGGACAGTGTTGTTATGCTATTGGTCAGTACTTTGAGAAAAAAAGGCACAATTTTTTCTCCTCTTTGACAAACTCACATCATTTTTTTCCTGTGGGAAAAGTGCTTGGGCACCTTTGTGCTGTACCTGCCTCCTCCATCCAGAAAAAATGCTTGTTTATGAACTTGCCAAACCTGCAGGTTAATTACGTTGTAACATTTTTGAATAATTTTGAACTCATAACTTGAATTTAATAGCAACGTTGTTCCAGCTTTAAAGGAACACACCGACATTTTGGGAATTTAACTTATTCACTGTATCCCCCAGAGTTAGATAAGTCCATACATGCCATACATCATCTCCGTGTGTGCTGTAACTCAGCCCCACAGCTTAGCTTAGCACAAAGACTGGAAGTAAATGGCTCCAGCTAGCATACTTCTCCCAATAAGTGACAAAATAATGCAAACATTTTCCTATTTATGCGTTGTGATTTGTATTGTCACACCGTGTACAAATAAAAAGGTCATATGAGACACAGCCATCTTTTAACTGTATACATACTGGGAACTATATTCTCAGAAGGCGAAGCACTGCTACTTGGGCGGAGTGATTTGCACAACTCTGAGCGAACTCTCTGCTCCTCATCAGGGGGCTTCTCAGGTGCTGCGAGCAAATTTCTCCCCCCAAGTAGCAGTGCTTTGCCTTCTGAGAATATAGTTCCCAGTATTTATACTGTTAAAAGATGGCTGTGTCTCATATGACCTTGTTATTTGTACATGGTGTGACTATACAAATCACAACACATAAATAGGAAAATGTTTGTGTTATTATGTCACTTATTGAGAGCAGTATGCTAGCTGGAGCCATTCACTTTCAGTCTTTGTGCTAAGCTAAGCTAGCGGTGGGTGCTTAAGACAGAGTTACAGCACACACGGAGATGAGAAAGGTATATATGGACTTTTCTAACTCTGGGGGATACAGTGAATAAACTAAATTCCCAAAATGTTGGCGTGTTTCTTTAACTGAAGCTTTTTTTAGATGAACTTTGCATGACTGTCTGAGCTATAACATGACTTACATAGCATTTTTTAAATCTTTATTTAATCAATATTATTATTTTGTTTAAAAATGTCTTATTCTTCGGTGTTGTTTGTAAATCTGAGCAGTATGTGCCAAAAATATGAAATTGTATGTATATTTTGAAAGTTTAATGTAGATTTGGCTCTGGTTTTTCCTCTTATTTAGTGCTACAACTTTTACTCAAATGAGCAGTGGTTCAAATGGTATATGAAACAATAAAAATAAAATGATTATATAGTGTCTGGTACAATGATGTATTTTAATAAATAAGTGGTCCACATTCAAATAATCATTTAAATATAAACATACACTGAACAAGTTTGTTTGGAATTACTCAATTTAATCATGTAACTGTAATTGTTTCACAAAATTTAATTGCATTATTTTACCATAAGTAGGCCTATTTCTTAAATTTGAAAGAAAGGTTATGTTGAAACAATTTAATTAAATCGCATGGAACTGTGATTGATAAATGATCAAGTAATTTCAAAGAAACCTTTATTTAAGTGTACTTCAATTTCATGTTTGTACGTATATTTAATCATACATGTTTTAAACAAACAGTTGATTTTGAAATATGTACACACACACACACACACACACACACACACACACACACATACATATCAGTTTATATATATTCATATCTGGCCATATATCAGATTTCTGAATGCCTTGTAATTAAATGCCTATTGACCCCTTCACAGTTCACGTCACAGGCGGTTCCCACTGCGCATGTCGGGGTCAGAAAAGTAATTTCAGCAGATTGAGTTGCGTATTATTCGGTATCGTCAAAAATGCCTAGCACCAGGTCTGCCGTTAAGTTTTTCGGGATTCCTGCAGAATCTCAAAAACTAAAAATACAACATCTGGCTGCAAACAATTAAACGTGCAGACTTGGACAATGCAAAGATCAAAGAGGCTTCTGTTTGTAGTGCTCACTTCATTTCAGGTTAGTCATAATTTTTCAGCCCTGTTAGATTAAACTAGAAAGCCTGGATGGTATGACCAGTTTGACCCCATGCTGCACGCGCACCCGATTGTCATTCAATGTTTACAAACCTTGAATGGGTCTATAGTTGGAGATTTTGTGTCTGTATTGTGTGAATACCAAATATAGTATTTTTAATACAACAATGCAGTGTTTTCTTTGTCATTTTTGACAAATATATCCACAAAGTACCATAACCATATGCCACAGCTTTAAAAATGCGAGACACATGCATGTATGTTTACATACATTTATTAAATATGTGGAAAACAAATATGTATGTCACATATTTATACTTAATGTTGTCCATATATGCGAGAAACCAATACTATACTGTAATATATGCAGATATATGGTATCATACATATTATTGAAACCAAATATTTTCTTCACCTGTTTGGAAACATAAATGTTCATATATGTTGCATGCATATATTGTGTTCTCAGATAAGTCAAATATATGTATAGATATGTGGAAAACAAATATGTATGTCACATATTTATAATTAATGTTGTCCATATATGCGAGAAACCAATACTATACTGTAATATATGCAGATATATGGTACCATATATTGATGAAACCAAATATTTTCTTCACATGTTTGGAAACATAAATGTTCATATATGTTGCATGCATATATTGTGTTCTCAGATAAGTCAAATATATGTATAGATATGTGGAAAAAACAAATATGTATGTCACATATTTATAATTAATGTTGTCCATATATGCGAGCAACCAATACTATACTGTAATATATGCAGATATATGGTATCATATATTGATGAAACAAATATTTTCTTCACATGTTTGGAAACATAAATGTTCATATATGTTGCATGCATATATTGTGTTCTCAGATAAGTCAAATATATGTATAGATATATGTCATGCTATTTAAAATATAAGTACATATATGGCCATATATCAGATTTCCGTATGGGATGGTAAATCGTAATATCGGAGCTCCATTGATGATGGCTTTTCATTGTGGCTGTGCACGCGCTTAACTCAGAGTCAACCTACTCAGAGTCGATTGAACTAACTCAGATCAGCTGTTCTGTAACTGAAAACTCAGAGATTCCTATCCCAGAGTAAGTCAACTCAGAGTTCAAGTTTAAACTCAGAGTTGGTTGAACCTCCTTATTGAAACGGGCCCCAGATGTAATTTCTTCTGGTTTGATAAACTTCATTCTCCATAGTGTGCGTAGCCTACAAACTCACTGCGTACTGGTTCACTTTCTGCACAAGACCCGCCCTCCTCTCTAGCAATTGGCTAAGACAACCTAATATCATGCTCCCATTGTCTGTGACTGCTGATTTGTGAATCAAGGTGGTAGGTTGAAGGGGACGGGTTATTATTACCTGTTCATTAATTCAAATGTAGCCGCGCCATATGCGCGCTTATAATGGAAGTGACGCGCTCGTTTTTTCCGTGCCGAAAGTGCCTCCGAGTGTAATTTGCAAGTTTTGCCTGAACCGGAGTCCGGACCTGCCCGCAAGCCGGAAATCCGGCCCCCAGCTGGAATACTTTAAGCCAGGGGTTCTCAAAGTCCGGACTCCGGTCCGGATCCGGACCCGACGGGAACTTGATCCGGACCCGCGTCCACTTCATAGTACAAGTGCATTAATTTCTATGTGATTGATTAAATGTGTGCATTTGCTACTTTACAAATGCATATTAAACTTGTAAACCATTCGTTTAGTTTTCTTTTCTTTTTAGATTTAAGAGTATTCCTGGGCCGAAAATAAAACAAGTTATTAAAAAATTTCGTCACAAAAGTGTCACGCTGTAGCCATCACACCCAGATATTATGCACAGCTACTTCATGTACTACGGCTTTTGATCATTAAGTCCTTATCAATCTGAAATCACTGTTGGTTTGAGTCGTTTAAAACATGCATTTGAAAAATCAACACTCGTCAAACATAATCTTTATACATATTCTTTATTATCATGAAAATACCTGAAAAGGTTTGAAGAACAGCAATATAAATATATTTTCCTTAAGCTGCGTGTGTCTAGTTCTTCGTCTGCAGCGCATATTAAGTTTCTGCCCGAGAGCGCCCCCTGGCTTTTGGATGTAGCGGTATTTCACTTTAATTCATTGAGAAGCATAGGAAGCATCATCAGCCAATTTATAGGTGCACCCCTTATTTTGGTCAGTGTCTCTGCCTACCAACCACGCTTTTTTTGCCATGGTTTATGCATCTGATGGAAAACAAACAGTGCCATTTCTCTCATTAGGTTGCTCTGTATCTTGCACCTGGTTACTTTTGGCATATTTCTTGTGTTTATGTTTAAAAAATGTTTTTACTTTAAATGCAAAATACACTTGTTATTTTTTTTCCCAAACCATTTGTGTTGATTTGTTATATAAACAAATGATTTACATAAAGTTATTACTATGCTTGACAATTTTTGTAATAACCATTTTTTCCGGACCTATGAAAATGATGAGAATTCAGATTTGGACCTTTGAATGTAAACTTTGAGAACCCCTGCTTTAAGCCCTGAGCCAATCATCATCAGCTATGTGGTTGTTCCACCCCCTCTAACACACACACACACCAATAATCATCAGTTATGTTTCTCCCAACACACACACACACACACACACACACACACACACACACACACACACACACACACACACACACACACACACACACACACACACACACAAGGGAAAAACAGTAGCTGTGTGCCAATTCAAGGGCTGCAACCTTATCCACCTGTTTCTTGAGGTAAATGCAGGGGCCGCCATCTCTGAGCTTTCCGGCTTATGACTTCCGGTGAGCCACTAAAGCTAATGTTAGTCTATTGTGCAGTTTTGACTGGCTGTTTAATGTTTATTATGAAATCCAGGAAGATCGACATAATTTGTGCAGTTAGGGGTTGCCATAATAGCTAATACAAACGCAGTTAATCTCTACAAAACATTTATTTTAACCCCATGCACAAGAGCTGAATGTGTATGTGGCGCACATGCACTCATCTGTATTTACAAATCCATCCAGTAAAATATTTTATGTATATTGTATACTAGTAAACAATAAATACAATAATTGCTTAAAAACAACTAATATTACGCTGATAAAAATGCTGATTAAGCTGATTTATTTATTCTGCTACTATATATTATTACAAAAATGCGATTACAGTACAGAATATATACAACATAATCTGCTTAGTTAATGTTTATAATAGTTCATAATGTGTTTGCGCATACTTTTGTTATGTTCTAAATCAAAAAGCAATTACTTTAAAATTAAGCATATAAGATCATAAGCTAATGTCTCCACCTGCGTAAGCGATGTAATAATATTTTTATAAAATGAAAACAACACTCAATACATGGAGTAGTTTAACATGTTTATTAAGGTTTGTTCAAATAACTTACAATGTGTTGAATGAGAAAGATACTGCTGTCGGACCGCGAGAAGCTTCACGTGTCTCAATAAACAAGTCCATTAAAAAAATGCCGTTTAAAAAAAACTCACAGCAGAGGGACAGATTTTAAATCAGCCCCTGAAAAGTAAAAAACACAAAGTCTTGGTAAAATCCATGTACATGTCACAAGCCGGGGGTGGCCACAAATGTAACTAGGCCACACCCCTGTTTAACTCCCACCTCGAGGAGGTCCCCAAAGCCAACCCAATGACCAAACAACACAAGCGTGAATAAGTATGAAAAATAATCCTTTATTAATTTAAAGGGATAGTTCGGCCAAAAACGATATTAAACCCATGATTTACTCACCCCCAAGCTGTCCGAGTTGCATATGTCCATCGTTTTTCAGACAAACACATTTTCGGATATTTTAGAAAATATTTTATATCTTTCAGTTGATTAAATGTAATGTTACGGGGTCCAGCAATAGTCCACGACCTTCAAGTCCAAAAAAAGTGCGTCCATCCTTCACAAATTAAATCCAAACGGCTCCAGGATGATAAACAAAGGTCTTCTGTGGGTAATCCGTGCGGTGTTGTTGTAGAAATATCCATATTTAAAATGTTATTAACGTTATAAACTACCTTCCGGTAGCGCCGCCATCTTGGAGTGATCCGCATTCAGGATGAGAGCTTACGCAGCGGACAGAGTTTCTCTGCTGCTGCTCTGTGCCCCCGCCCTCCGAATTTGTCATACGTCACTAAGAAAAGTGCGTACACTTACGCTAATACTCTCTCCTGAGTCTAAGATGGCGGCGCTACCGGAAGGTAGTTTATAACGTTAATAACATTTTAAATATGGATATTTCTACAACAACACCGCACGGATTACCCACAGAAGACCTTTGTTTATCATCCTGGAGCCGTTTGGATTTAATTTGTGAAGGATGGACGCACTTTTTTTGGACTTGAAGGTCGTGGACTATTGCTGGACCCCGTAACATTACATTTAATCAACTGAAAGATATAAAATATTTTCTAAAATATCCGAAAATGTGTTTGTCTGAAAAACGATGGACATATGCAACTCGGACAGCTTGGGGGTGAGTAAATCATGGGTTTAATATCGTTTTTGGCCGAACTATCCCTTTAATTAAAATGACTTTTAAAAAGGGCAGGGGAAAGGGGATGTTTAAAACTAAAGGGCGATTTATAGTCGTGCGTAGGTCCTACGGCGTAGCTACGGCGTAGGCTATCCGTAGCCTGTGCGTAGCTCTGCGTAGCCTGACGCGCACCTCACAAAATTTCTAACAGCGCGTCGGCTCTACGCGGACCGTAAGCGCTGTGATTGGTCCACCAGAACCCCTCCCGTCAGGTAAAAACATTGCGTCATAGGTATTTCCGTTTGAGACAGTGAAAACAAAGATGAGCCAAGTTGAGGAGTGATTTAACTCAAGCTGCAACAAAAGTCGCTGTTTATTTACTTCCATCATTGCTGGTCTTCTCAAATTATACACAACAAGTTGCTATTTCTTCTTCGTTTGTGGGTTAGCTTCTTCTTCTGTGACGACTTCTGCTGCTACTGTGGTTACACGCGTGATTACTGCCAACCAGCGGTTTCACGTGTGTTTGCACGTCGACGCGGACGGCGACGCACAAGTTTAAATGAAAACCAACGCGGAACCTACGCAGTCGCTGCTACGCCGTAGGACCTACGCACGACTATAAATCGCCCTTAATACTCCACTTCCGTTCTCCAGGTAGATCGTGGCCCAGATCCAATGGAGAGGGGGAGATCGAAGGGGGTCGGGCCCAGGACTTGCCCGTATTTCCCAAAGGGAGGGGTATGCCTCAGGCTTCTCCGCCTGGCTCGTGAACCCGTGGCGCCCTCCTCTTCCTCCTGGAGGCAGAACAGAATGCAGCAATGAAAGCTGGAACAACAACGTGTGGGTGTCTGGGACGTACTCCTAATCACTGGTATCTCTCTCTCTCCCTTCGCAGGTAGCTGGTGGAACACACAGAGGGGTTATGCACACAACTGGGGGTTTCCCTCACCTCTCCAGCGGACACAACATACAACAAGTATGGTAAGTATGGCCTTCTCTTCCCTCTCTTCCTCTTCACAGGCTCCTGGCTGAGATACACAGAATAGTCAGTTACACAACTGGGGGTTTCTCTCACCTCTCCGGCGGACACAACATACAACAAGTATGGTAAGTATGGCCTCCCTCTCTTCCTCTTCACAGGCTCCTGGAGCGAATATGGTAAGTATGGTCTCCTCTTCTCCTCTTTCTCCGCACAGGCTGCTGGCTAGGACACGCAGAATGGCTGAGTACTCAACTGGGGGTTTCTCTCACCTCTCCAGCGGAACACAACATACAGTAAATATGGTAGGTATACTCTCTCCTTCTTCCCTTCTTCACACAGGCTGAGTAAGTATGGTGGGTGTAATCTCCTCTTCTCTCTTTCTTCACACAGGCTGCTGGCTGAGACACACAGAATGGTTAGCACACAACTGGGGGTTTCTCTCACCTCTCCAGCGGAACACAACATACAGTAAGTATGGTAGGTATAAGCTCCTCTTCTCTCTTTCTTTACACAGGCTGCTGGCCGGGACACACAGAATGGTTAAGTACACAACTGGGGTTTCGCTCACCTCTCCAGCGAACACAACATACCGTAAGTATGGTAGGTATAAGCTCCTCTTCTCTCTTCCTTCACACAGGCTGCTGGCTGAGACACACAGAATGGTTAGTACACAACTGGGGGTTTCTCTCACCTCTCCAGCGAACACAACATACAGTAAGTATGGTAGGTATAAGCTCCTCTTCTCTCTTTCTTTACACAGGCTGCTGGCCAGGACACACAGAATGGTTGAGTACACAACTGGGGGTTCCTCTCACCAATCCAGCGAACACAACATACAGTAAGTATGGCAGGTATGATCTCCTTTTCTCTAGTTCTTTACACAGGCTGCTTGCTGGGACACACAGAATGGTTAAGTACACAACTGGGGGTTTCGCTCACCTCTCCAGAGAACACAACATACAGTAAGTATGGTAGGTATAAGCTCCTCTTCTCTCTTCCTTCACACAGGCTGCTGGCTGAGACACACAGAATGGTTAGCACACAACTGGGGGTTTCTCTCACCTCTCCAGCAAACACAACATACAGTAATTATGGTAGGTATAAGCTCCTCTTCTCTCTTTCTTTACACAGGCTGCTGGCCGGGACACACAGAATGGTTAAGTACACAACTGGGGGTTTCTCTCACCTCTCCAGTGAACACAACAAGCGTTTCCACTCAGGCTCACCTACAGCATAGATTAGGAGAATACAACGACTGACGCCAACAGCCTTTCCGTCTTTCCACAGTTCAGAGGATGGAGGCGGGGGTCTGGCAGACGATACACACGCACAGCAAAAAGAAAGGACACTGCACCACTTCAAGTGAAAGGTTTCACACAATATAGACTCAACCCCACCACACTATAAGTGAGCACTGAGAAACCCCGTCTTCTCCTCCTTCCCGGAATTCGGTATGGCGTTGTTTGTATGACGCAGTCTACATTCTTGGGTGCTATAGTCAACCGAGTTGGATTCCTTCCGGCACTCCCACCACACTGCTCCGTGGTAGGGCCGTCCTGCTTTCACTAAACGCCCTGTCACACAATGGGTTAACAACCAGTGTCCAAAAGTATTTGTTTGTACTCACAATCACTGTACAGTATGCTCCGTTGTCAGCCTCTTCTCCACACACGGGCTCGTATCCACAGCAGCAGACAAGTTGGCGTGTACACACACAACACAATGTTTACCCCAGTAATGTCAGTAGCTTTTGTTTCCTTCGGATCATTTATTACTCACTCTGACGTTGATTTCTCTCTCTCGGTTTCGTTTCAGATTCCAGCAGTATGCTTTCCTTCGTCCCACACAGCCACGCCAGCCCAGCCTGAAGAGTATACAAACACAACAGCAACACCAACACACGCCAACAAAGACTCCAGCAAACGACACTGACTACGTTTTGAGATGATCTCTTTATACTCCCCGGATCTGTTGTTTCCTCCAATCACCAACCGCTACGGTTAATCAGCCGCACCTGCAACGAATTCGCTGATTTTGCGCTGCAGGGTTTACCGGAAGTTCCGGCGTTAGTGATCTTCCGGGCGGAACAAAACTCTCCAACTTTTAGTTCCGCCCTTCAATGATCGTCACCCTGTGACATACAACCACTTGACTGATGTTCCCATTGTATAGATACTGGTATGTGTCTGCATTTATTTGCTCATTGAAGACCCGTCACCTCCGATCAACAACACAAAATGATTAAATATATTTTCATATATCAGACCACTTCTTAATTTCATCCTCACACTGGTTCATACATGGCAGGTGTAGTAAATATTAACTGTTTAAATCATGTTTTATGCGTTCTCCCACTACGCCCCTCTACCGGCTGGCAAAACGGAAGTCTCGGACCGGAGAGGAAATACGCCACGTTCCGCTTTCGAGAAACAGGTGGATAAGCATTAGACTTAAAAGGTGAGCACTCGGTCTTTCAAGGTGGAAGCCTCAGAAGTTCACAAAGAGAACTGAAATGAGATGGTCTAACCTTCGTAGGACCCATAATTGGCATCAACTGCTGCACGCGCCCACCACCCCTGTCAGCAGGACACAGCGGAGATGTTTCAGACTAATTATAATACATATGAAATATGAAAAATATTAATTTATTTTAGAAAATATGACACGTTGATGTAGATTAAACTACTTAACAGTACCCCAAATGAATCAACCTTAGAAATATATGTGACCAGTCACGGAAAGTAGTAACACAAGTCAGATCTGGGGCATTTTGAGTTATTCATAGGTTCTGGAAGTGCAGTTTCTAAGCTTTCCAACGATGTTTAACACATGAAAATCTGATAAGATTTGGAGAAGTTGTGGCCATTTGAATATAACACATTCAAGAAAGAGAATGCTGAGAAATTTGAAAAAGAAGAGTTAACACTTTTCCCGGCATTGAGAGACAATAGGGTTCATTTACATCTCATTTAGCTAAGCCATACCCCCTGTAAAGCCGTTTTCAGTTACAGATGTTCTAGCATCATATGTAGTATTTTATGACAGAAGTCCGGATGAAAAATAAACAGAACTTTTTACCTTTGTGGGGATCACAAGTCAAATCCACTCTGTTTCAAATGTGTGAATCATCCAATGGCCATTTTTGTCCACAAATGCGTATAATCCGTGAAATATAGATGTATAGTCTATTGTTTACATCAGATTTCGCATGACCGTCTGGTAATAGAATATAATATACAATCTGAGGACTATTTACATCATAACATGTAAGGGTATATAAGATTACACTCCGGTAATTTACGTTCCGTTAAACACATGAACCCGCCTTCAAAGTTTGTATTTAAAATAGAGAGGTAGTATAATAGATAATCCAAACAGGTCCGTCGAAAACGTAAAGTCCTTTAGGGATGTAACCAATCGCTCACTAGTTCCTCCATCAGCCAATGACTTCATGGAAAATATTGATAAACAAAATATGTAGCCAATTAGATAATGAGTTCAACGATCTCTGTGTAACTTATGTAGGACTCATGCTGCGCTGCAAGAACTGACAGAGAGATGATGTCACAGTACAGCGAGAGCGAGTCGAAATTAAACTACTCTGTAAGATTTCTAAGAGCTCTCACGGTACTTTGACGTCATCCAACTGTGGCGCCACATAAAGTCAGTGACGTGGCTGGCGTACGATGCGGCTGACTGTTATTTGTTCTGCCCCAGCTTCTTTTATTATTCTTTTGTTTTGTGCGCCCGAGCTTCGTTTACAGTCTGTCGAGACGCACGCTATAAGTTTGAAAAAAAAAACTTAGCAAAACATGTCTGAGGAACAGGGCAGCCGCGTCACTACAAGTCACGTGACTTCACGCTCCAGCCGGAAGAGAAGACAATGCTGAATAAAGTCGTAATTCTTGCTATTTTTGGACCAAAATGTATTTTCGATGCCCACTGATGTCACATGGACTACTTTGATGATGTTTTTATTACCTTTCTGGACATGGAAACCGTACATAGATTTTCAATGGAGGAAACAGAAAGCTCTCGGGCTAAATATAACATTAAAACATCTTAAACTGTGTTCCGAAGATGAATGGAGGTCTTCCGAGTTTAGAACGACATAAGGTTAAGTCATTAATGAAATTATTTTCATTTTTGGGCGAACTATCCTTATTTAGTAGTCACGCTGTTCCCTTTGGGGGCGGAGGCAAAAACACAAGCTTATACAGTATGTAAATATACACACAGACAATGACAACGGAAAAACAAGCCTATTTCAAACCGCAAAATGTACGCTTTTAAATATATAAAAACTGCTATCTCAAACATGGAGAGGCTTCTTCGTGATCTCAACTAAAAGATTCTACAATAAAACAAAAATCACAAATTTTGTAAAAAAACTTTGTTTCTCATTTTCTTGAAACTTGTGCTGCCGACTTGTGTCACTGGTTTCCGTGACGGGTCACATATGCAACATAAAAAGAATAATATTAACACAAAACTTAACTTATAATACTAAAAACGTGACGAGAGAAAATGTTTTCTGATAAATACACTTTTATTTAATAAAGGTTTTAATTGTTTATTTTAGAATATCCACCCATTATATGCAGCTGTTGCAGACGCGCAATGACTCTTGGGTTATCCTCGGTTGTTAAGGATCCATTCGTTTTATCCTTAACAGCGCAGAGAAATAAGGACGCATTTTGAGGCTTCATTCTAAGCATCCTTTGAATTGGGACGGCCTTACTAGCTTCAAGTCGCGCTGCTGTTAGAAAGTCACAGCCTTTTAATTGGGACACAGCCAGTGTCTGGCTGAGAGAGCGAGCCTACATGGGTGAAAATCACTTAATGCGCAGCATTTTAATGTCAGTAATGGTAATGCCGTTATTCCCATCACTGATTGAAGTACATCCTAACCCAAGCCCCAAATCTAACCCCAACCACAAGCGACAGTAATTTGAAAATAGGAAAAAAGAGAAAACAATACATAAAATGACATGAAAAAGAAAGTCGTGCCACGGACAACATATTTATAGAAATATGTACCCAAATAACACAGATTTCCATGAGATCATGTTGGTTATAGCATGTAGTTTTCAGTCCCTATTAAAACATGTTTCATAATTAATAATGCAGGTGACATCAGACATTTCGTGCTGTAATTTGTTTGCAAAAAATGTTATTCTTATTTTAAATTTTGGTCTTCATTTATATTGTAGGGCTATCCAGAGGACCATACAAGCTGTTGGGCATGACGATATCAGTATGCCTTGTCCATGGCGGAATGGGACCCTGTGTGTTGTTCAGACGGCTGTTTTCACAGATCTTAGGGATTCCTGCTCCACCAGTGACCATAGCTGAGGTCTATGACATAGAGCTGCATAACCAGCTGGACAAGGACAATAAATCTGTTTTATTTTTCTCAAAGTAGGCTAATGTCATTAACACCTTAACCGCAAGACTTTTTACGGTTGAGGGGTCTATTGAGTAGATATAGATGGATTGTCGGTAATGGGCATATCAAACCTTTATATAAACAAATTACAAACTGTTGATAACAATTTAATTCTATTTTGCACTTGTTCAGGACAGTCTTGTGTAAAATTAATAACACACCTAATACAATAAAACAAAGCATAAAAACTTTTTTATCTTCTATAATATCAAAATCATTTATTATTGTATATCTGCCATTATGTAGATGTTTTTTGGCATTAGGCTAACACTTTACATTGCCAGCAAGTAAAGGTTATTTCTAATAGAACCTCTTAATAATTTTCAGATCCAAAAGGCAGAAAGTATAGCAGGGGTCCAGACAGCCATGGTGGAGGCTTCAGAAAACCTCAACATGCTTGGTGCATTACAGAATGTTTCTACTTTGGAAGAAAGACATAATCGAATCAACGCACCGCTACTATAATCTAGAGGGAAGGATAGCAATGCCTCTCAAACAGTAAGATTAACTACTTGATCATCTATTTATTATTAATACATATGCTGATGTTAAAATTAACTTATCTCGAAAGATTTTGTAAGGTTTTGTTCTGTGTTTTCTGGTGTTCTGTGTGTTTTTGTTATCAGGACTTTTTTTCTGATACTCTGTTCTGTTCCGGCTTTTATTTTGATATTCATCTTGCCATGTCTCACTTCCCACTTCCTGTCTGTTTTGTATATATCCACTTCCAGTTCACCAGATCGTTGCTGATTAATACTTTGTATGTTTAGCCTACCTGTATTCTGTTTTCTGATTCTGTGCCTGCCTGTTTTTGACCCTAGCTTGTTATTTGGATTTTGTTTGTTTTGCTGCCTGCCCTGAACTTTTGCCTGTCTTTGGATTACGATTGTGGATTTCCCTATTGGATGTGTTTGCTGGCCCTTTTTGGGATTTACTCTAATAAACCTCTTTTCGCACATGGATTCTACTCGCCCTCGCTTTCTTAAAGCACACACCACGTTACAGACTTACACCAATCCATATTTCCACTAGGAAACGTATAAAACACTGAAACATCAACTTATCTTAAAACAGTAATAAATACCATATGTATGGTTTGATGATTGCTCTCAATCTGATCTCTAACCAAGTCCTTTTTAAAAATGCAATTATCTCAGCTTTTTGTACGGTGGCCCATTCAGGCAAGTAACGCAACATTTGAAAAGCAAATGTAAGCTCACAACAAAACGAAATAAAGCCAGAACAAAACGAAATAAAGCAACAACACAACGAAATTAAGCCACAACACAACGAAATAAAGCCACAACACAACGAAATAAAGCCACAACACAACGGAAAGAAGCCACAACGGAAATGCTCCCGACCACTAGGGGTGCTTTCGGCATAAAAATGCATCACGTCAACGCCATATTAGGATATATATATTAGTGTTGTTGTTTTGATTGCTGTCTGTCTGTCTAAAGTTTTATATGCATAAAGTATTTAAATAGTCTTGATGGAGAAAGAAAAATATGTAATGGGATAAACTTAAAGTGTGCTGAACAGGGACAAACCGAATGTCAACAGTAAACGTTATATGGACAAATGAAGACAAAAGCATTGATTCAAATGAGTGGATTTATCCTCACACAATCTCGTTTTGGAATAAGTTCTACATGAATTCAAATGCTGGAAGTTCCTAGACACTGGCAAACAAGTTGCTGAGCATAACATCTGTTAAGGCTCAAGGGCGATTTATAGTCGTGCGTAGGTGCTACGACGTAGCTACGGCGTAGGCTATCTGTAGCCTGTGCGTAGCTCTGCGTAGCCTGACGCGCACCTCACAAAATTCCTAACAGCGCGTCGGACCTACGCGGACCGCAAGCTCTGTGATTGGTCCACCAGAACCCCTCCCGTCAGGTAAAAAAAACTGCGTCATAGGTATTTCCGGTTGAGACGGTGAAAACAAAGATGAGCCAAGTTGAGGAGTGATTTAACTAAAACTGCAACATAAGTCTCTGTTTATTTACTTCCATCATTGCTGGTCTTCTCAAATTATACACAACAAGTTGCTATTTCTTCTTCGTTTGTGGGTTAACTTGCTTAGCTTCTTCTTCTCTGACGACTTCTGCTGCTACTGTGGTTACACGCGTGATTACTGCCAACCAGCGGTTTCGCGTGTGTTTGCACGTCGACGCGGACGGCGACGCACAAGTATAAATGAAAACCGACGCGGAACCTACGCCGTCGCTGCTACGCCGTAGGACCTACGCACGACTATAAATCGCCCTTCAGTGCCCGGTTGCATGAAAGTCCTTAAGCTAAGAAATCCCTTAAATATAAGGTTAAGGGTCCCCTTAATAAAAATTGGGTTGCAAGAAAAACCCTTAAGTGAACCTTAAGGCTGTCAGTAAGTATTTACCCTTGAATGCTAAAGTATTACCTTAACCTCTTGAAAAGCACCCCCATTCTGGCCTGAAACCATGAAAATACCTACTTTCACTAAAAGGGCTGTTTTTACTAAACCATTTATAGTATAAGCATAACTGTGGTATCATTAGATAGAAGACACTTTGAGCTTCGTTTTCCATGTTTCAAAATTATTTTAAGATTAAAAAAAAAAAGTTAGAGAGGCTGAAGTACATTGTAATAAAAATTTTTTTGCATAACATCTTTTTTAACACTAAAAATCTTAATGATAAATATATGTGTGAAACCTATAAATGCAATGAGGCCAAAGCCACAAGTCTAAAGAAGTTATATTTCACGTTTGAAGTCAATAGACCCAAAAATGAGGTTCTTGCAAGAGTTTTTGTAAGACTAGTGCCTTTTCTAAGTGCCAGTCAGCCACAAAATAAAAGTCTTTTGTTTACATGCATACACGTTCGTTCTTTTTATTGTTTATCCTTATATAAGCGTATAAAATGCCGTATCCACACCAGGAAATAAAGCTTCACACAAAGATCGTTGAATTCGTGTTCTAATTGGATACACGTTCTGTCTATCAATATTTTCCATGAAGTCATTGGAGGAACGCGCGAGTCAGATGACGTCACGATATTAGACAGCGCTGTTTGGATATTATGTATTATACTCCCGCCTACTTGTACAATCATGTTCGAGCGCTGGTTTTGAACGCGAGTGTGCTCTCATATACAAGTGTTATGATGTAAATAGTCCTCAGATTGTATATTATAATCTATTACAAGACGTGCATCTGAAATCTGATGTAAACAATGGAAAATATATCCATATTTCACGGATTATACGCATTTGTGGACAAAACTGGTCATTGGATGTACTTTGTTGGAGAGTTTTTATGGGTTATTCACACATCTGAAACAGACTGGATTCGATTCGCGTTCCTTATACCAGCACAAAGGTAAGGAGTCAGTTTATATTATGCATGTTGTTATCTGGACTTCTGTAATAAAATACTATATTTATGATACTAGAGCAATTTTATCTCAAAACGGACACCATACACTGACGCTAAATCCTTAGACCTTTTAAACGATGTATAGTAGTGTTATTATTATTGTTGTTTGTACACAGTAGGCTATTTATATATTGTTAGCAGCATTAAAAAAAACTGACGTCCTTCCGTCCGCGAGCTAGTGCGCGTCGAGAGGTTAAGGGTCTGCTATGCGTTGCTAGAAAGTCCTTAAGTCCCATTTTCCCTTAAAAATTTAAGGGACTATAAGAGGTCCCTTAACGTCACACGCGATGGCTGATTCTATGTTTATTTAAGAAAATGAAGTACCAACGCGCATTTCTAACGTTCGAAATAATCCCTTCGAGAAAAGTGATGCGCATTTATTAGGAGAATAGCGGTTTGATCGTCCGTCAATCTAAAGTGTTTCCAGTTTGAATTACTTTCAGGTTCTATACATGCGGCACTTTACAGTCTGTTATTTGCGATGTTTCATTGTACACAAATATGCCGTCTGTTGAGCTGCATGCGTTGATTTGTTTACGCTGTGAGATTTTGTAACTATAGCAACCGCTTCTCCGCTGCCGTGTTTTGGCAAAGACTACCGTAAAATACTTAGTATAAACACTTAGGTAAGGGTGACAGTTAAGACCTTTGTTGCAACGCTCTTAAATAAATCCCTTACCTCAGGGTTTTTTTCTCCCTCAGGGAAACCCTCACTTAAGGAGTTTCATGCAACCGGGCACAGATATTTAAAGCATGGTCATAATTGCAAAGGTAAGGTGGCAGCTTGTTCCTTTTGTTTTAATTATTAAACCAAACCACACCACACTTTCAGAATAGCTCTGTGAACAGGTTTCCCGGACTGGATTTATCCAAGTTCCAGACTAAAATACATTTGAGCTGCCTTAATTTAAAATCGTTTCAATAGCATATGTCACAACCGGCTCAAGTTATGACAAAAAAGGAGGACACAATGAAACCCAAAATAACATTGAATCTTTTATTTAAGGGAAATAATAATTAAACGGAACTTGCTAAGGCTTTTAACAATTAAAAAAACAAATGTATTGGGAACCACAAAATTAACAAATCAATACTTACAAAATAAAGAAGTAACAAAACCCAAAATAACCAAACGAACAACCCAAACGGAGATCTCTCTCCAAAACAATCAATGCCGATCTTAAATAATGAAACATAACAAGCAACAGGTGCAGATGATGTATCAGTAGCTCCACCCACCGGCCGGCCGCAGCGGGGAAGCCAGAGACCCGTCACACACCCCTCCTAAAAAGAAGAGACCACCAATAATAAATAAAATAACACACAAAAAACAAATCACCCTGTTTCCCAAACAGTATTAGGCCATGTCGGACACCCTCATAAATTCATGCCCTCCGTTCTTCATCACCTCCCAGCAACCTTGGCGCCTAGGAAGCAAAATCTAAGAAAGGGGAAAAAAAAAAGAGAGAGACAAGAATACGGGTGCACCAGCAGAACGTTCATACCGTATAAATACGCGACAGGGCATCAGCAATTAGATTTTCCGAGCCTTTAATGTGGCGAATTTCTAATGAATAAGCCTGGAGAAATAGGCACCACCTCATAAGCCGCTGGTTTGGGCTTTGTAAGGAGCGCAAAAAAGTTAATGGGTTATGGTCAGTATAGACGACCAAAGGACCCTCCGTCGCCCCCACGTACACATCAAAGTGTTGCAATGCCCATATTAAAGCCAGTGCTTCTTTCTCAATTACAGAATAATTTAACTGGTATGAGTTAAATTTCCGGGAAAAGAAAGCCACTGGAAGGTCAATACCTTCCTCGGATTTCTGGATCAAGACTGCACCCGTGCCTATGTTGCTTGCATCTACTTGTAATTGAAAAGGCTGGTCAAATTTCGGAGCCGCCAATACAGGAGCTTCTGTAAGCAACATTTTAATCTTCTCAAAAGCCTCTTGGCAAATATGATTCCAGTGGAACTTTACGGTCCCACGTAATAAATTTGTTAAAGGCGCAGCCACCACAGAGAAATTCCGACAGAAACAACGGTAAAATCCCACCATGCCCAAAAAACGCATTAATTCCTTCTTGGTAGTTGGAGTAGGATAATTATCAATGACGTCTACTTTCCCACGAACCGGCCGCACCTGACCTTGACCCACAATCTTACCAAGGTAGGTAACAGTAGCTTTTGCAAACTCACACTTTGATAGATTTACAGTCAAATTGGCTTCAACAAAGTGATCCAACAAAGCCCGAATATGCTGTAAATGCTCGTCCCATGTGTGGCTGTAAACTACCACATCGTCCAAATATACCGTGCAGCCCTTTAAACCAGAGATGACGCGATTCATTAATCGCTGAAAAGTGGCAGGCGCGTTTCGCAAACCGAAGCTCATTACTTTATAAGTAAATAATCCAGACGGTGTCCCTCGCCCTTTCAGTAAGGGGTACTTGCCAATACCCTTTCAAAAGGTCAAACTTGGTCACAAATTTGGCACTTCCCACCTGATCAATGCAATCCTCAATTCGGGGTAAAGGAAAAGAGTCCGGTTTGGTAACCGCATTTACCTTTCGATAATCCGTACAAAATCGAAAGGAGCCATCAGATTTACTCACCAACAACGACGGGGACGCCCAACTAGAAAATGAGGGTTCGGCAATACCATTTTTAAGCATATAGTCAATTTCAGCTTCCAGATGTTTTTTCTTATTTGCTGAAACACGATAGTAGCGCTGACGAATAGGAATAGAATCCCCGACATCAATATCGTGCTCGATTAAATGAGTACATGATGGAATATCGGAAAACAGCGAGACGTACTCGGTAATTAAATTAATCAAGTCAGTACGTTGCTCATCCACCAAATAATTGAGCCGATCACCTAGCGTTGCAAGAGCCTCTGAATTTTGCAAACGGCCTTGCAAAGCCGAATCACCAGGATAAAACTCATCTTCAGAGGGGGTTACATCAGGTCCAACAATTTGTGTCAAAAGAACAGGTTTTATATCCGACCCCTTTATTTCTTTCATGTCAGTACCATTAATGATTTTATTAACCTCCCTGCAGGCATAATAGGGTTTTAGCAAATTTATATGACACACTCTGGTCTTTTTGTTTCGATCGGGAGTTTCAATCAAATAATTTAGATCTGATATTTGACGGGCAACGGTGTAAGGTCCAACAAATTTAGCCTGAAAAGGCGAACCCACAATAGGCAACAACGCAAGAACTTGATCACCTTGTTGAAACGAACGAACTTCTGTACGGCGATCAAAGAAGCGCTTCATTCGGTCCTGTGCCTTGCCTAAACGCGCTTTTGCTATCTGACCAACCTCAAAAATTCTCCTACGGAAATCGCTAACATAAGTCAGAACATTTTTTGGCGGATCAGATTTTTTCCAGTCATCAGCCAAAACATCCAAGGGACCTCGGATATCATGCCCAAACACAAGCTCTTTAGGACTAAAACCTGTACTCTCTTGTGAAGCCTCACGAGCAGCCATCAGCATCCAGGGTAACCCCGCTTCCCAATCTTTCCCCATCTGAGTGCAGTACGATCGTAGTAAGGACTTCAGTGTTTGGTGAAATCTTTCCAGAGCTCCCTGGCTCTGCACATGGTAAGCACTGGAAAGATTATGTTTAATGTGAAGTTGCTTTAATATTTGACCAAACACATTAGATGTAAAATTACTACCTTGATCTGACTGAATAACCTGTGGTATTCCAAAGACAGAAATAAACTGCGTAAGTGCTTTCAAGACATTTTTCGCAGTAATAGAACGAAGCGGGTAAGCGGATGGATAACGTGTTACCTGGCACATAACTGTGAATAAATACTCGCTGCCTGACTTTGACTTCGGCAAAGGGCCGACACAGTCCACTATCAAATACTCAAAAGGTTGACTTATCACAGGAATTGGATAAAGAGGTGCTGGTTTTATTCCTTGATTAGGTTTTCCCTTAAGTTGGCAAGTATGACATGACTTAATGTAACTAGAAACATCCCGTTTTAATTTTGGCCAAAAGAATCGCTTTAAGAGCAGTTTATAGGTCTTTTTGACACCCAAGTGGCCAGATGTATCATGTGCAGTTTGTAGCACAATGCTCCGAAATTTCTGAGGAACAACAATTTGTACCATAGGGTCTCCGATTGCAAAATCTCCATGTGGTACCCATTTTCGAACCAACACACCGTCATCTAGGTAATAACCAGAAGGAAGATTGGCAATCGCGTCACACGGAACAACCCGATCAAACAGCTCATTTAGGGTCAAATCCAATTTTTGTTCCATCACAAGATCATTTTTCGATACTGACAAAATTGACGGAATTTCCAAAGTACTAATCTCCTTTGGATCAGCTATTTGGTTTTTTGTCATAGCTCGTGTTACGGCACAGGACGGCAAAACTGTGGTGATGACCGAAGAATGATCTTCACTCCCCGATTCGTGAAGAACGGGAGACGGGGTCACCACCAGGTTTGACGAACAATCTTTCCAAACACGGTTTCCTGCCAAATCATTCCCTAGTATAACCTGTATTCCTCCGACTGGCAAACAAGGTTGAACACCAATTTCCACTTCACTCTGAATTAAATCAGACTGCAGGACAATTTGATGGAGGGGAACGGTCATAACATCCATACCGATGCCACGTATCAGCACATTATCTCCTGTATACGAGGTTGATGATAAGGGCAGTACTGACTCTAAAATAAAGGATTCAGATGAACCCGTGTCCCGCAGGATTTTTACAGGCACCTTTTCCTCAGAATCAAGCAAGCTTACATAACCTTCTGTAACAAAGGCATTAAAAGCCAGATCGCAGGGTGAGCAAACGGTTTTCTCATGAGGATTAAATGCCGAAACAGCCAAGGCAACAGATTTCGCAGGTGGAAATTTTGAACTGTTTTTGGATGTTTCTCTCATTTTCAACATCGGACATTCATTTTTCCAATGACCAAATGTATGACAATAATTACATACATTATTTTTATCTTGTCCTCCAACAAATTCACGTTGAAATTTACCAGGCTGTGCCACGGCTCACTACGACTAGTTCCTCCATACATCTTAGCCGACGTCTTATGAATTAACGAAAATTCATCCGCGGCAACAGCTGCTTCATAAGCAGTGAGATTTTTTTGTTCGCTTATGTAAGTCGCTAAACGATCAGAAATACAATTTTTGAATTGTTCAAGCACAATCAAATCTTTTAAGTCGTCTAGTGTTTCAACCTTAGAAGCCGTACACCAGCGATTAAAGTACATCGAAATATCACGTAGAAACTCAGCATGTGTCTGCTTCTCCCCTTTTCTCCAAGACCTGAATTTTTGCCTGTATGCCTCCGGAACTAATTCATAAGATTTTAAAACCGTGGTCTTCACAGTCTGATAATTTGCCGCATCCTCTGTACTAAGAGAGGAGTATGCTTCTTGAGCCCTGCCCGTAAAAATACATTGCAACATCAAAGTGCGTTCGTCATCTGGCCAATTTCTTGCCTCAGCAACACGTTCAAATAATACAAAAAATCGTTCCACATCTTTTTCATCAAAATTTTAGAATCAGTCTCAAATTACTCACAATATCAAATCTACGCAAGTCGTGTTCACTTTCTGACCCATTTGTGCCAGAAATTCTTCCAACTTTAATCAAATCCAAGCGATAACGTTCTAGGTCTATCTGTTGTTGTTGCAACTGAATCTTAGATAATTCGAGACGATTTTGGGCTTCAAATATTTTTTCTTTTGTCGCAGCTTCAATCAACAACAGTTCTTTTTGCTGTTCAAACGTCAACTCAGACGTTTTAGATGTTGCCGCAACAGGTTTTGATTGCGACTTTAATATCTCACGTTCATTCAGCTCGGTTTTTATGACCGTTTTAATTGTATCTTTTAAACGCTTATCTTGGACAGATAACGTAATTTCATAATGATCCGCAGCTTCTAAAAGTTGCTTTTTCGAAAAGTCATCCAAAAGATCATCTGATGGAGTCTTAATAAACTCCTCGACAGACGCCATAACAAAACAAAGTAAGCTTATTTTAATACATAGGTAACAAGATTGAAGCGCAGCTCCCCCTAACTAAATTATAAACTAACTAAACTGAACCCTAGTCTTCATATAGTTACTTGCGGCGGGTATTTACACACTACAAACCAGTGTTTGCAACAACAACCAATTGACTAGTTGCTATTACCAAACACGGACGTGTTCCCGAGCTATTGCTCTAACCGCTTACACCATACAAAAAAAATAAATTAAAATAACAAACCCCCCGTTAAGGATACCCTCTTATTCCTAACTAGGGAAATGCACTTCAAAACTATCACCCATTCAACTTATCAAAATAGCTTACTTACTAAATTCAATTCCGCACAAATGTTTACAACAACAAAAGTAAACGAATAAACCTAATTCACTGCAACCCTCCAAAACTAAAATTTCAACAAATAACCAAATATTATAAATCAGCCAAATTATCAAGAAATTAATCAACTTAAATTCTTACTCAAAACTTAAAAGGACGAGCCCCCAAATTTGTCACAACCGGCTCAAGTTATGACAAAAAAGGAGGACGCAGTGAAACCCAAAATAACATTGAATCTTTTATTTAAGGGAAATAATAATTAAACGGAACTTGCTAAGGCTTTTAACAATTAAAAAAACAAATGTATTGGGAACCACAAAATTAACAAATCAATACTTACAAAATAAAGAAGTAACAAAACCCAAAATAACCAAACGAACAACCCAAACGGAGATCTCTCTCCAAAACAATCAACGCCGATCTTAAATAATGAAACATAACAAGCAACAGGTGCAGATGATGTATCGGTAGCTCCACCCACCGGCCGGCCGCAGCGGGGAAGCCAGAGACCCGTCACACATACATATATTAGTGCCATTGTTTTATTTCAAGTTGCACACTGTAAGGTATTACAGTTTTTTACGATTGTTTACACACTAAAATGTAAATTTCCACACAGTTTGCAAAATTCTACTCCAATGAGCAAAACACCTCCACAGATTTGCACAACATTCCACACAATGTTTGCTTCACCCTTTTTGCAAAACATTACACACAGTGATTTGTAAAACTCCACACACATTTTCACACCTTATACACAGATAAGGATTGTGAAGTTACTTCCTTGTCATTACAAAGCCCTGGATTGCCAATTACAACACCAATGAATGAATTGGATAGTCACATCCACCAAGTATGGAAGCACATATGTGCAACTTTGAAAACGCAGCACTCAGTTGTGCTATAAAAGGCAACTTTAATAAAAATGGAAAGACTAGAAGAAGAAGAAAAAGAAGAAAAGAAAGAAATGTAATCGGACACAGCGCATTCACCAATGAGCCAGGGCAGCGAGGGGGTAACATCGCCCTTTGCGCTGCTATCACACAAAATGGGGACCTCCACCACCATGCAAATATGGGATCCTATAATGCAATCTAGTACTTGCATTTCTTGACAGATTGCACAAGATTGTCACAGGATTAAACCAAGTGGACCAGATGTGGTACATTGTCATTTGGAACATCGGGCTGCTCTGGTCCATGATTGGTTCCATGAGCACCCTGAATTTGAAGTCTTATACCTTCCCCAATACTCCCCCTTCCTGAATCCAATAAAAGAGGTTTTTTCAGCATGGCGGTGGAATATGACCTGCAGCCCTATGACCGTGGAGGAGGCCTGTGATATAAGAAGCAGCTTCTGTGCACGGGGGGATTCGTCACATGAGGCGATTCTTCCAACGGTGCCTTGCCAATGAAGACATAGCTTGTGATGTGGATGAAATCTTATGGCCTGATGCATCCAGACGGAAAGATGATGAATAGTTACAGTATACTTGTTGCTATTACAATAGTTTTTCTTCATAGTCAAAGTGTATGTACTTCATGCATTATTTTTTATTTCTCTATAGATGTTATTTGTTTCAATGATTACTGTTGGTTGATTACTGATTATGGTAAGAAATACTGTAAGTATTGAAATAAATACTTGAAATAATCAGTCTGCAGCATCAGTGTTGTGTAGTGCTTGGTAAGTTTATAGTAGGCATATTTGTGTACTTTCTCCCAATATCTCAAACTAATCATGAAGATCGTTGTGGGTTTGTCACAATTTTTTTTAAATCTAAATTATCCCTTACATAGCAATGTCTGGACAAAAATCTAGCACATGCTATTTCCTATAAAAAAAAAAATTCAAAAATGTTTTTTATTTATCACAGCAGTGTGAAACTGGCTGCAATAGTGTCTGATCATTGAGGACTGTGTTGGTTAAATGAAAACTAATAGCATTTTTACAAATATGTGTATATGTTTTGACTGAAGTGTGTATGTTTTGACTGAAACGTGTCATTTTGCAAACAATCTAGGAATTATGCAAATTGAGTGTGGTGTTTGGATAACTGTGATTAAATTTTGAAAAAAACTGTAAGCTAAACCCTGTCCTGAAAACCTCCATTGAGTCATTTTAGATTTATGTCCACACTGTTAATCATTTTTTTTATTCACTTCTTACATATACGGTAATTTTTCTGATTACATCTTTATTGTTCCACAGGCCATGTGAGAAAGACCAATAAAGGAGGTAAAGAGCAGAATGCAAGAAAAGAAAGATATCTCTGGGGTCATTCTTTATAATGGACCTAAAGAGAAAGGTGACATGATGGCATTTAATAACACTTGTAGTATCCATGCAAGAGACTTGCTGTGACGCTGTCTATGTTGTGAAATATCTTTAGTTTATAAAGAGGGTTTAATAATAACACTGCACTGTGGGGTCCAGCTTTAAATATGAGCAGAATCAGCACACTGGATAAGGTGACAGGTTTTGTTAATTTGTGACCCATGCATTTTAAATACAGTTTTGTTAAAGCTCCACTGTGTAAGATCTACTCCCATCTAGCGGTGAAAGTCTATATGACAACCAACTGAATATTACTTTCTAGCCCTCCCCATTCGGAACGCGTTTTAACTCGTACGGTGGCCCGGCCGTGTCATGCCAAGGTTAACATGGCTTCCAGTAGCTACAAAGCAAAAGCAATGAGAAAAAATGAACAATTTGCAATGTCCTTTGCCTGTGATCCATCAAAGCACACAGATTTATGTTTAACATGAAAAAAGTCTGATTGTCATGATATGTCCGCTTAAAATCACATACAAAAAGCAACCATGACGGGTTTAAATGGACGCGAACTAATATTATGTCAAAGTACAATGCTTATGTTTTAAGTAAACGTTACATGTCTGTGTATATGTAAGAGCTTTCTCTCAGATTGGTGAAAAAAGATCACGCAACTTTCACACGCTTGTAAAATGAAACGAAAGACGCGCAGATCAGACGCTTTTATCAGAGTATTATGTCAGACATTATGTCAGAGTACAATGCTTATGTTTTAAGTAAACGTTACATGTCCGGTGTATATGTAAGAGCTTTCTCTCATATTGGTGAAAAAAGATCGCGCAACATTCACACGCTTGTAAAATGAAACGAAAGACGCGCAGATCAGACGCTTTTATCAATGAAAGGCTAAAAATAGCGCTGTCACCGTGTGTTTGTGCTAGAGGTCAGAAAAGATGAAAAACATTTATCTCAGTACCTCAGATTACATAAATGGGCGGAGAGACGGCGTGTGTCTGTACCAACACATTAAACCACATGCATGTTTACACTAACAAGTGTTATGCATAATCATGCTAAAGTTAGCCAAGGAACTATAAAACTTCAAGTTTACAACATGGACTGTATAGATGTAAACGAATATGCTGAATTACCTGTGGAGAAGATAGAAAGTGCAACTTCAGTGTCCCTTGAGCCCCATCTTGGAAAACTAACTCCAATAGTGACTTTGGTCTTGATGTTTTTCCTGTCACGTTGTCGTTTAAAATCCCCGTTTCGCATCCTTGGCGATTTGTTTTAATGTCCTCGAGAATATGTCTTCAGCAGGCTTTCAAATCAAAGCATTAGATCGCAGGTTCATCACGGTGTGCGGTTGTTGTAAAATCCGAAGGATTCAGCTACGCAGGTCACGGCTGGATACGTCATCAAGCCTGGTTTATTTAAATTAACTGAGCATTACATTCGCAAGTCATTCGCATATTACATCAATTTACAATTAACTAAGAATAATTGTCAGCTTTATAATTGTTAATATTCTGAAATAAGACTGTCTTGATGACGTATAGCGCCTACACATGCAACCTCCGAAGGCTTCAGCTATCGGGCAGCGTGAGTGTAGAGTGAAAGCGCGAAAGGCGGAGCTTGAATTTCAGGAATGTCCCTCGTCGGCGAATGTATTTCAAAGATGGAGGCACAACATGGATTCAGCCAGAGAGCGCTTCGACGGTATGCATTTTAAATAGCAGATTCTACACTTACGAGAATACTTTGATTAATGGGTGGGAAGTAATTACACATGAATGAGCACATACTTTTGAAAGAAAACATGGGTTTTTGTTAAGAATTAACTAAATAAAGTACACAGTAGAGCTTTAAGAAGGATGCCAAATATCAGGTTAGGTTAGCTACATCATATAGCTTAAAGTTAACAATACAACTGGCCTTTAAAACTCAGTTATTGTCAAGTTATAGTGAAGAAACTTATGTTTTTAATATATCATGCAGAACAGCTGAATTTGTGAGACTGTGTAGACCAGAAAATGTGCTAATGCATTGTCATGACTTTTTTATCTAAAATAAGTTATTTTTAAAATAAAGGTCATCGAGTCTAAATAAAATGTGTGTATATTTATTGTATTTACCTTGAAATAAGTTGTTTTTAAAATAAAGGTCAAAGAGTCTAAATACAATGTGTGTATATTCATTGTATTTACCTATGCTATAACTATATATAACAAGGGTGTAACAAAGCACATTTTTAATGTACAGCCCACCATGTTACACTTCTTCAGTAAATACACAGAACAAGAATGTATCAAACATTTCATAAAATTACAGAACGCCAATGTTATTTACCCTATGAAACTAATGGATATTTTTCCACTGTAATTACAGAGATTATTTTACTTCCTTTAAAACATAAGATGACCAAATTAAATCAGCTGCACTTTTGCAATTAAAATCTTATCAGTTATACAGTATGTGCAATGAAATTAAAGTGATGTGTTATATTTATATTTTTGCTGACACTTTCATCAGGTATCATATATTAAAAAATATAAGATAAAATCAATACATTATTTCCCCATATTACCAATAGTTTGTTGCCTAGTACAGTAAGTTCTACATATCACATAATATTACAATAGGTACCCCTGTAGTATGTGAATAGCAGTGAACCAGGTGTGCCAGAGAAAGTATGGAGCAGCTTCAATTTTTTGTTGAGAAATGAAATAAAGATGATTATTGAAGGGGAAGGCCAGCATGTAAGATGTATTATTAGGCAGTATTTGCTAAACAACTAATTTAATTAAGACTTAAGGATGATGGCTGCTTTCAGGAGTATGGTATAGTGATCCAAGCACAGACACAGTAATGTGCTATGATAGGGCAACTTGGGCTGATCCTTGATATTTCAGAGGTATAATGGCTGAACTTGTGGAGGTTGGACCGTATTTGGTCATAATTGCAGGTAATGTGGGTGTGGAGATGTGGTTTCCCTGCAACAGACAACAAAACATTTTCCAATAACACCAAACTCTAAACACTAATGAACATTCACACCAATAGCACATTATTATGATAATGTATCATTGTTAACACATAAACTATATGGGGCTTCTCCCCTCATCCATTGGCACTGATGCATAAACATATAATTTAACTTACTTACATAGCTGTTTATATAATATAACACCAGGAAACAGGTTAAACAAACTAGCAATGGTAAACGTAAATAGCTGCATAACACTAACACTAGCGCTATGGCGCTAATGAAACATATATAACTCGATCAATTATTATGATCCTCTGTACTTACTCACTATAGGGCTTATTCGCAAACACCGAAAGTAGCTAACTGCGGCCATCTTGTTGACATGACATCTGTCCTGCCCCTAGCCGCACGTAGATTTGAGTTGAGGGGAGCAGTAGCCTGATAGCTTCATCTCGTCGGTATCAAGAGAAGATAAGCTTGATTGCTGTGGAACCATATCAAATAGACCCTATAGCCTTAAGTAAAGATCCGTCCTTATTGCCAGCCGTAACTTATCCGGATATTTATAACTATATCGTTCATACAGTATCCGCATTCATCATACAAGCACTGAAGGGCCGTTCACATTATAACGATAACTATAAAGATAACTATATTAGCGTCCACATCACCAAACAATACGTTTATGCTAATTCGCTCACGGCACTCGCGCAATTCACTTGCCTTTAATATTGCTTGTAATAAAAACTTTTGCAGATGTCCTCAACACGCTGCATTTCGCGTAACTCTAAACAGTGAATCTGTTAGTTTGTGTAATCTCTTACCTTTTGGCATAACAGTTAGTTAATGTAATAGATTAAAAAGCAATACGTAGTCAATTTTTACAGCAACTGCAGGTAATCTTGTGTTATAGACCTCAGCAATGAGCTTTACTGTCATGTTAAGTGCTCGTGCACTGGGACAGACTTTCTGTGAGGCATATATCCCTAACGTTACCTGTGGTAAAATGATGGGGACAGACTTTGCTGTTGGGAGTCTCTCCTTCGCTGGTTCAACTCCTCTGTCTCCTTCCTTTCATGTTTTCTGACACTCTGTGTCGCATAAAAACTAATTCCGGCGTTCTTTTTGCTGTTGTTAGAAAAGCCGTGTATTACACCACTCACCATCGCGCGGTTTAAAAAATTTTACATCGATAATACCCACGCTGCCAGTTCTATGTCAACAATATGGCCGCCACAAACATTGATGATGTAGATCGAATAACTCAAATTATACAAAGCAACTGCGCACACAACACAATGTAATCTAGCAATAACAATTACGAAACAGGTCGTCTTTTGTACCGCAGTGAATCTGCTCGCCAGCAGCTGATCTGCTCTCTTCCGATGATTCGCTTCCTACCCAGCCGCAATCCGCACTTTCATAATAATAGTCCTTATTCTCTGATGTCCTCTTGCATCCTTCTATCCCATTACATTTTTTTTACAAGATTTAAAAATGTATGCAACATTAGACAGACAGCTAGCAAAACAACACCACTGGGAGAGCGCGACCTGACCCATTTTTTGTTGTCGTTTATTTCGTTGTTTTGTGGCTTCATTTCGTTTTGTTGTGGCTTTATTTCGTTTTGTTGTGGCTTTATTTCGTTTTGTTGTGAGCTTACATTTGCTTTTCGAATGTTGCGTTACTTGCCTGAATGAGCCACTGTATTTTGAAGAAACATACCCAGATTTAAGAGGTGAAAAAAGAAAATAAATTAAAATAGGATGAACGTTTTTTAAGGGTATACCGCAATAGTAGGCATTGAAAATTTGTAGGCATTGAAAGGCATTAAATGAATTTGTGAAAATCATAATGCTGCAGCTGGCTGGCAACTTAAAAAAAAAATTTGGCAAAAAAAGAGTTACAAGAAAACACAACTTTTGAGGACTAGGAATTGTTCATATGTCTTACATTTCAAATAATGATAAACTCTACTGATGATAAGAAATATTTTATTCCGATAACATATGTACTTATCTGTTTGAAAGACTGAAAGTAGGACTGGAGACGTTGGGGTGCTAAATGTCATAAAGGAGCCCCCTTCAATTATGGAGGAACTCTTTTGTGGGGGCCTCTTGCTGGACCTCTTCAAAATCCATTACTCACTGAAAGGAAGTAACAGGAGAGCCTTGGAGGAAGTTTGCTGTGGCTCATTGGTGGGACTGGATAATTAAAGTTGCGGGTGAGTCAATGTTATTTTAATTTTAGCATACAGTTTTGTTATTTATCATATTGGCAAGGTATACTATTAAGTAGATATGTGTACCTCTAATTTTTAAAAAGTATAAAAAATAAATAGGGTCTCCTACAATGCCAATAAACATAATTATACAATTATCGTCATCATCTACATTAAACAATTATTAACAAATATGTGTGGAATCTCCATGTTTCAAATCAGTCTACCTAACTGTAAAAAATAGTTGTTTCTTAATTTTGTGGCTATGTACAGTTTTACTATCAATAGTTTAAACAAGTTCTTATTTAGTATAATTTTGCGTATCTTTTATTCTTACTTTGTTAGCATATGGATACATTATTAAAGGCGCGAAATAGGATGTTTTTAACCGACTGAGAATCCAAAGACCGTTACTGAGTTTTTAAAATGAGCGCATGCATTAGAACAGCCCCCCTCCTTCACAGTTAATTTCTAGGGAATCCCTTCCAAAACTCATGCACCAGTATTTGAACATATATGAGTGTTTGTTTACCACTGGCATATGCTGTGTCGCGTCAGTGAAATTCATTATGTGAAATGATATGATAATAAACTCATAAGATGTAACGTTAGATCAGTCGACGCTACTCCCATTTCTACTAGCATGTAGCAGACTGGTCACTGCTTTACAACTACAGTAAAGGAACAACGTCAATATACCAGAATAACAGTACAATAATAAGAAAGAATAATCACTGTAACCTGTCAAATAATTTTTGCGAACTGCGCGTCCATCTTGACACCTCTCTGTTCCTTCATTGCTCTTCAGCGTTGAAATGTTTCTCCATTAACGAGACTGTTTACATTTACGTTCTTCTGACAATTTTCTCCTCTTCTCAGCGACTTCAAAAAAAGTCTTTCTTTTGCGTCCTCCTACGCGTTTCTTCTCTACCGTGGTGCCAATTCGAGGAGGTAAGCAGGATCGACAATGAAAAAAAACAAAACTTAAGGCGGAGTTTCATGCGCTATGCGCATGCGTCGCCTGTGTAAAGTTACTGGAGCGTGCACGTCTCTCACAAGGATCGTAATGGCAGTGATTGACAAGCCAGTGGGCCAATCGCTGATGCGATGGCCGCATGAGCAATTGGCTGATGTTTTTAAGGCCCTATCTTGTGCAAAGATGACTTATATTAATATTATTACTTTCAGTGCACCTAATAAATAGTCTTTTATCAGTTAGTAAAGACAGTTTTAAGTAATATTGCAAACAAATATGAACAAAAAAACATCCTCTTTAGTACCTTTAACATGTATGTTATCAATACATATGTATGTGTTCTGCAAATCTAGGTGAATATGCATTTAACATAACATATTCATGTCTGTCCTAAAGGATAAAATAAGGTTCCACTTGTAGGTGTTACTGATTAGAATCTTTGTGTGTCCCTTTTTATTTTTTAAATGATACTTAGATTTGTATGTTGCAGATGGAGATGCAGCTGTGGAGGTGGATGGTGGAGACAAAATTTCAGTTACCCTGTAGGATGTCCTTGTGTTTGCTTCAGCGGCATCTGCCACACCTATATTGGGATTCAAAGAAAATCCAAATATAAAATTTCTTCACGAAGAAATAGATCGTAAGTGGCAGATGCTCCCTGAAGCAAACACGTGGACCATCACTTTGAGGTTAGGGTTAGAATTTGAAGAGTTCTGTCATTTTATTACATCTGGAATTATTCCGTCACCAACGTTTTGGGTGGCATAAAAAAAACCCACTCTTAATTTAAATTCAAGTAAATTGATGTTATTTTTTATGTATTTCTTTGTGATTGTTTATGTTGAAGAGTTCTGTCATTTTATGACATTTGGAATTATTTAGTCACCAACGTTGGGGGTGGCATAAAAACCCATTCTCCCCTTTCCATGGTTGACCAAATTGAAGTAAATGTATGTTATTTTTTTATGTATTTCTTTGTGATTGTTAAGGTTAAAATTGTTGTACTGTACAGTTTTATAAACATTATTTTTGTTTGTTTTGAGTCTGTTTGTTTATCAATATGCATAAGTGGCTTGTGCAAAATAAATTTGATTCCATGAAATGCCCCACAACTGTTACTGTAACAACTGTCCTCCTCTAAAATACAATATTACGACTTCATTCTCTGTCTGTTTTTTCCTCTGTGGCCCTAATGTTCTATCATTTTATATATAGCCTTATAGTAATAATAGTGATAATGGTAATGACTAATGATAGCAACTGTTGGACTTTAAGGCGTCCATTGCATGTTCATAATTTAGAGGAAAGGCACAAGATACAAATATCTAAGTTCAAATATTTATTGATCAGATATGAAAAAGTTTAACAGCGCGCTGGGTCCTCTCAAGTGGCGAACAACCAGCTCAGGAAGTAACATGCATATTTATAAAATATGTGACGTCGATCTTTCTTCAGAAAATCTCCACCCACAAAGGCCGTTCCCCTCGTCCATCTGACTCCATCACCACACCCAGTTTCTATCTATTAGGGAAGAAATGGCACACACACACACAAAGAACAAACACAGGAGATTCTGTTTCTTCAAGGTTGAGCTGCCCTGCCCCCATTAGGTTATTCTGTATGCAACCTTCATTTAATTGGTTAATACACATTTATCAAAGACAACATCTTATATTTATTACATCAACTATTCAATGATTAATACTGATTAAGTAAGAAATACATTGCATATTTTATCCTGTGAATATTAAAGCATTGGTTAATAACATGGTTGCCTGTTTACTTTTCCCCCTCAGGCCTCGCTCTTATCTTAACAATTTCCAGATGTACATTCCTCAGCATATGCTGTTTCTCCCCCAACCGAAACCACACAGACAACTTTCTTGTACTCAGCACAGAAATCTTTTTTGTAACAATACACATTAATTAATATTATAAACAGCACGATTAGTAAAACAAAATCAAATCCCAAACAACATCATCTAAAAATAATAATTTATCCATAATTATTGAAATTAATGATCACAAACATTTAAAAAATGACAGTGGGTCTAGTTATATGTGATAACAATGTATATTGGGCAGTGAAATAACTATTGGTTTCCGTTTGTGGTGACTGCTTACTGACATAAGTGATGAGATTAAATAGATCCTGTGACCGGTTGCATAAAGCACCTTAAGTGTAATTTTCCCTTAAGTTTGCCTTTATGTTTCTATTAAACTTAAGGGTGTTGCACAAAATAACCTTTAACTATTACTCTTAACTCATTCACGGCCAGCCTTTTTGAGAAAAGTTGCCCACCCGCATTTTTGTGATTTTAACAAAAGTTTCACAAAATTCCTTGCAGGAAAAATTATCTTCTATAAATATATAAACATAAGAATATATCAAATGAAAGAACACACCCTCTGCTTTCAAACAAACAATAAACAAACAAACAAACAAACAAAATGGGGGAAAAAAGGTTCATTATATATTTACTTTTTCCACTTAATTTAACCACTGAAATTTGGATATTTCCCTTAAAAAATACAACATTTTGAGCAAAAAGCTTAAAAAATTGCGTTTTTGCAAAGGAATTAATGTTAGAGATCGGACTCAGATAGGCTGTTTACACTTGGCATTAACATGCGTTTTCGTCGTTCGGATCACAAGTGGACGACGTTAATGCCAGGTGTAAACGGTGTTCAAAACGTTTTGAACGCATCCACTTTCGACCACTTTCAACCACATCCAGAGGTAGTCGAAACCACTTTCGATCGGATCGCTTTGGAGTTGCGGAACGCAAATGTGGTTGAATATGTTCAAACAGCCACACGCGTCCGCCTTCTCCCCGCCCATTTATCTAATCTGAGGTATTAAACACAAGTTTTACGTCTTTTTTTTAAATTCTGGCTTTAACATACGGTGAACAGCGCTTTTTTTAGCCTTTCATTGATAAAACTACTGCGGGTGTTCTCCGTAGTTCGTTTTGAAAGCGTGAAAGTTGCGCGATCCTATTTCATCAATTGCGCTGAAAATTCAGAGAAAGCTCCAACATATAAACGTACAAAACACTGTGCAGCATGTATACTTGCTAAACAAGCAGCGGACTCCGACATATTAGTTTGCATCCATATAAACTCATAATTACTCCCCCTCGGGTTTGAATGACAGCAGAGAGACTCGCCCACCTCACGTCTCACGGACCATCCCCTCACAGACAGAAGCGGTCGAAAGTGGACAAAAGAGACGAATTTAAATACCAGGTGTAAACGTAATGTGTCTCTCTCGTCCACTTGTGATCCGATCGATGAAAACACATCTTAATACCAAGTGTAAACAGCCCTAGAATGACTATCAAACATAAAGGCAGTTAAAATAAATCAGTAAATCTTTTTAACTTCCGTTTTTGATAAATTACACTTTCACTTTGAAATTTGTCCAGAAAGGCATATATATCAGTTAAATTTGATCGACGGGCAATATTTGACATCGCTAACTTACTAGACGGTGACCTTGACCATGTCACACACCGCAACAACTCTCTACCTTCGGTGTTACAACTGCTTACGTTTTTTTGCAACTGGAAGTTTTCAGACGGTAGTGGGAGATATTTTTCATGTGCATAATTCGTCTGTCAGCAGAGTGGTTCACCGGGTTCCGGGGGCTCTTTCTCGCATTTGTGGTGTTATTGACGGCACACATATCAGAATACAGGTGCCCAAAACACACGAAAAACAGTACGTAAACAGAAATGTCTACCATTCAATCAATGTACAATTAGTGTGTGACCATCTCTACAAAATTACAAATGTTGTTGCTTCATGGCCCGGGAGTACACATGACTTCAGGATTTTGGCGGAGAGCAAACTAGGGGGAGATTATGAAGCTGGAGTGCACACTGGTCTCCTGCTCGGGGACAGTGGTTACCCCTGCCGACATGGCTCATGACGCCCTTCATGAATCCCCATAATGATGCACAGGCATGTAATTCATTAATACGTATTCCTATAGTTAGAATTTGGTGCCTAAAATATTTGCATGAAAAATGTTCAGCAAATTTTGAACATCAACACTACTGAATTATAGGTTTATTAAAATATGTATTTACTAATGTGCATATTTTCATATCTTCATTTTTGCGCACCTTTCTATTATGTTGCTGATAAACGCGTCAATTCTACTTTACCTGATTTGTGTATAATGTTTTCAAATAATCAAAGCCTCAAATATCACATATTTTGCAATCTGAAAGAAAATCTTTAATGCAATAAATTATCTTCATAGCATTTATCTTAAAGCACTGTTGATAGTGGTCAAATCTTTATTTGTTTTACCCGAATAGGAAAGGTACTATAATGCGCTGACCCACACAAGGTCGATTATTGAGAGGACCATCGGACAGCTGAAGCGCAGGTCCAAGACGTATTCTGCTATCGAAGAGGAGGATGAGCACGGGAATGAAGAGGGCTATGAAGAACATCTTATTCAAAATCAAGATGTCCAACAGGCTGGATATGCTGCTAGAGATGCCATTGTCAATGCTTTCTTTAATTGAAATAGTTATAATAGTAGTCTTGCTAATCTTAACAAGATGTAGTAGTAATTAAGTACTATTTATATAGTGGTTTAATGAAAACTTCATAGCAGTGTATATAGTATTATTAATTTATTAGATAGGTCTCATCTTTATTTGAATTATTATTGATATTTTGTTAATATTTGTATTATTATAACTCACACACACACACAACTTGTAAAATCTGAAGAAAAAAATATTGTCCGAAAATTACTCAATTGCGGTTATTATTACTTTTCCTTCATCCTTTAACTGTAAAAGTTTGTTATTTAAAATAAAGTTATATAGCTCTTGATTTTCCTTCTCCGTCTTGAGTTTTTCAATCTCCAGCTGCAGTTTCTCCTTTTGTAGCTGTAGAACCTCTCTTTGCAGTTCCAGCACATCTTCTTTTGTTGTGGCTGCAGGTGATTTTTGCAGTCTTTTGAAATACGCAAGTGATGGGAAAAATTAAGAAAGTCTTAAAAATAATATTAAAGCTGTTCTACGTTAAGTTATTAATTGGCTGAAGCAATAGGCAAGTTTATTTTTTTGTATAGCACATTTCATACACAGAGGTCATTCAAAGTGCTTTACATAGAAATGAGAAAACAAAAAGTCAAAGATACATGAATTTTTGTGATTTTAATAAAAACAGTTTAAATGTGTGAAAAAGAGTAAGGCAGGAATAAAAGTATAAAACAGTTAAAAATAAGAATAAAAACAGGAGAAATAAAAATAATTAAAATAGTGCATATAAAATATAGTGCAATCAGTTCGGACGCAGCATAGTGCTCATTCAGTAAATGCATAGCTAAACAGATGTGTTTTGAGTCTGGATTTGAATGTGACTACTGTTGGAGCACATCTGATCTCCTCTGGAAGCTGGTTCCAACTGCTACTGGCATAATAGCTAAAAGCTGACTCTCCTTGCTTTGAGTGAACCCTTGGTATTTCTAGCTGATGTGATCCTAATGATCTTAGTGATCTGTTGGGTTTATATTCAATGAGAATACCGGCAATGTATTGACGTCCTAGTCCACTGAGTGATTCATATACCATTAATAATACTTTAAAATCAATCCTAAATGTAACTGAGAGCCAGTGTAGTGACCTGAGGACTGGTGTGATGTGTTCATATTTTTTGGTTCTGCTCAGATTTCTGGCAGCAGCGTTCTGATTGAGCTGGAGCTGTCTAATGGTCTTTTTGGGAAGGCCAGTGAGGAGGCCATTACAATAATCCACCCTGCTGGTGATGAAAGCATGCACAAGTTTCTATAAGTCTTGTCTGGAAACAAAGCATATAATTCTTGCGATATTTTTGAGGTGATAATATGCTGATTTAGTTATTACTTTGACATGACTACTGAAACTAAGGTCAGACTCCAGAATCACACCAAGATTCCTGACTTGATTTTTAGTTGTTTGACCCCTAGCGTCAAGGTATGCATTCACCTTGAGAACTTCATCTTTGTTTCCAAATGCAATGACTTCATGTGACGAGCGTCCTTGGAGGGATCAGCGTCGCCCTGGTAACAAATGCAAAACACCTGCAGATCCTCATCACCGGCTGATCGGTCACAGCTGCTTGTAATCATCCACGGTGCATTTAAGCCGCATGAGCTGAGCAGACAGGGAGACTCTGGTCTTGAGCCATACACAAATACTGGACTAACTGTGTTCTCTTTATTCCCCCAGAAAGCAGCGAGTGACCGACAGCCTCACAGATTGGAAGCACGTTTGGACACCCACTTTCACTGGAATTCAGCATTGAAGGACACTTTGAGCACCAGCCTGCACTCACCGGATCGTCTCACTTTTCTGTTATCACTTTATGTAAATAAATCCACCCTCCGGGGCTTTGTGTTCACAGCATTTACTTGTCGAGTGATTCTTCACCCCGTGACACTTCAGTTTTCTCTTTGTTTAACTGAAGAAAGTTTTGGCACATCCAACTGTTAACTTCATCAATGCATTTGCACAGGGAGTCAATGGGGCTGTAGTTGTTAGGGGATAGAGCTAAGTAGAGCTGAGTGTCATCTGCATAACTGTGGTAGGCAATTTGGTTCTCTCTCATTATTTGGCTTAGTGGAAGCATATACAGGTTGAACAGGAGTGGCGCAAGAATTGAGACTTGCGGGACTCCGCATGTCATTGATGTCCACTCAGATTTATGGCCACCTATACTTACATAATAACCTCTCCCTTCTAAACATGACCTGAACCATTTCAGGACCATCCCAGAAAGCCCGACCCAGTTTTCCAGCCGGTCAAGAAGTATGTTGTGATCGACAGTGTCAAAAGCAGCACTGAGGTCGAGTAGCACCAGCACTGATTGTTTGCCTGTGTCTGTATTGAGGCGAATATCATTTATTATCTTAATGAGCGCTGTCTCTGTACTGTGGTGCGGTCGGAAACCAGATTGAAAAATGTCAAAGTAACCATTAGAAATTAAGAATTTGTTCAGCTGGTTGAAAACAACTTTTTCAATGATCTTGCATATGAAAGGAAGATGGAATGGAATATGAAAGGAAGACTTTGGAAAAGTCCCAGAGTTAAGGGATGAATTTACCACTTCTAGGAGATCTGCTTCTAAACAGTTTAAGACACTTTTGAAAAAAGATGTTGGGAGTGTGTCAAGGGCACAGGTTGATGTCTTAAGATGCTGTATTGTTTCTTCCAAAGTTTTACTATCAACTGCTTCAAAATCAGACATCGTAACTACTTTCTGATGTTGTGGTCTGACTTGTCTGACCCCGGCGCAGCTGAAGGATGTGCTGATCACCTTTCTGATATTATGGATTTTCTCAGAGAAGAAGTAAGCAAACTCCCTCCTTTTGCTGTCTGAGAGCATTTCACTTGGAATGTGACTTGGGGGGGTTGTTACGTCTCTCCATAGTAGCGAAAAGAGTGTGTGTGCTATTTATGCTGTTGTTTATAATATTTGAAAATAAAGTCTGTCTAGCTTTGCCTAGTTCCACACTGAAAGAACGAAGGCTGTCTTCATAGATATTATAATGGACTACAAGTTTTGTCTTCCGCCACATGCGCTCAGCTTTTCTGCTCTCTCTTCATATTTTGCACTGCTGTTGAGTTTCTCTAAGGTGATTTTTGCCTGCAATTCTTCTTCCTGACTTTTACAGAAGCAATATCATCGATTGCACTCTTAAAGGAGTACTCCACTTTATAGATGGGGCCCAATGACTTACCATAGTATTTTTTTTCCTACTTTAAAAAGTCAATGGACCCCATCTTTAAAGTGTACTACTCCTTTAAAGGGGCGGTGAATTTGTTTATTTTATTGTTTTATACTGTTGTCTGATGTCTACTTATGATGTTCGCGTGGTTTTAACATTCAAAAACATCAAAAGCAATAAGTAATAGGCTATTTTGTAACATGGATTAGTGGCTCTCTGGAGAAATGGTTCGTTTGAAGGGGCGGGCCGCATTGAAGACCTGAACGTAAACACCCACTGCTATGATTGGACGGCTTCATTCCCCGTCATTACATGTGGGCAAATGTTTTAAAAACATTAATCTGATAAAAATTGCAGCCGAACACAAATATGTTTGACACACAAAAGATTCTGGGTGCTAAAGATGATACACATAAATGACAATACGTATAGTTAAGTAGAAACAAAACTTTAAAATCGACGTGACTAAATTACCGTAAGCGCGAATCAGAATCTAAACTGCGGCTGATAAATCCTTATCAATAACTTTGTATATTTCTTTTGTGCTTGTGAGGTTGCTTTTACACTCATGTAATGTTAAATACCACAGTTATATGATAAAAAAATAAGCTTTGTTGAGTGTTTGACCTTTCAAACGTAACTCGCCTAAATTACTGTATACAACACAGTAAACGGGCATCAGAATCTAAACTGCGGCTGATAAATCCTTCCTTATAACTAACTTTGTATATTTCTACCTTTAAATTACAGTCGTATTGTTAAGTGTTGTACCTTTATTAATCGTTTAATGTTTTTAGTAAATAAAAACAGTCAAACAAACGTGTTAAGACACGAATGTTACAACAGGACATATCAAGCAATCTCATCTATTAGCAATAATGAAACGCAGTAACTTAAATAAAGTAAAATGTCTTACTGTGTATGCTGTGTCGTTGTTGTCAGATCCAATATAAGTGGTGCTTTTAATCACAGTCTCTCTGCAAATCCAGCATCGACTTCTTTACAAATGAATCCGTGTACACAAAGTTAACAAACACTCCCCACACGAGCTGGAACTTCTTCAAAAGCAAACTTTATACACGCATTGCTAATGTTATGTTCCAAGCCTCCGAATTGAAGTATTTAGCTTCTGTGTTGTTCCCACGCGGTTCTTCCACAACCGAAAATGCGTGTCCATGGTATCATAACAGATCACCGTGTCAAAATAAAAGTTATAAATAAATACATTTATTTAAAAGTCATTTTGGTTACATTTGTCAATCTTTAAAGACATGTTTACTTGTTGAGACACACATGTGTCACGCGAAGCTTTGGGCGGGGCTACAAAAGTAGACGTGTCCTTTTGGTTATGGGGAGGTGTTTCAATTCTACTTTGACGTCATAGATTTCCGAATTCCACACTGGAGTGTTTAGCTGGCTTGGTGCCAAAAATTGTTATATTTCAGTAGCACGGACGTTTTCAGTTCTGAAACTTGCAGGATGTTCATTTAAGTATGATGACCTCTTATATAACAAATTATCAAGTTAAAATTGAGTTTTTGATTCACCGCTCCTTTAACTTTGGAATTAAAGGAATCAAGGAGAAAATCAACAGGCTGCAGACATGCTTGTTGTTGAAGATATAGCCTTCATAAATAGCACACTGATGTTCTCATTTAAGCATCTCTTTTTGACAGAAACAGATCTAGTTTCAATAGTAGGAGAGATCAATTTATCAAAGAAAATACAGAAATGATCAGACAGTGCTACATCCTTAATAACAATTGATGAAATGTTTACACCCTTACTGATAATTAAATCAAGAGTGTGTCCACGATTGTGTGTGGGTCCATGTACATGTTGAGTCAGCCCATACAGAAATGTAATATATGTCAATATATGTAAATTACATATATAATATCAGTGCCCATGTATGTCTGCTGCATATATGAAAGTATATGCAAAATTCATATATGTAAAATACATAGACATATATGAAAAATATATTTCAAAATATAGCAAAAATGGCCGTTTTCATGTAAGTGTCATATATTTTCCCATATATGGACATACATGTGAAATATATGTAAGACACATATATGTATACATGCATATATGTACTTATTTCCATAGTACATACTTTTACTTATATTAGGGATACAAATATGCTTCAAATATGATGACACCATGTACTTTCACTTATATTAGGGATACAAATATGCTTCAAATATGATGACACCATGTACTTTCACTTATATTAGGGATACAAATATGCTTCAAATATGATGACACCATGTACTTTCACTTATATTAGGGATACAAATATGCTTCTAATATGATGACACCATGTACTTTCACTTATATTAGTGGCACAACTATGTTTTTTATACAGCCTGCACATATATTTGTACTCATTCTACAGAACACACAATTCCAAGTCTTTTCAAATACAAACTTTACTGCATTTTTTTCAGCACAGACTTGACAAGTACAAACTTTTCAAGTAAAAACTTTAACTTCATTTAACATCAACATCAGACTTTTTTTCTTTTTAAAGCCTTTTCAAAGCGCTCACTTTTTCCCTCAGTATTACATTTTCAAACTTCTAGGCACATTTAAAACATTCCCAAACTCAAACGCTGGGGAAAAAGACACTCATTTTTAGTTAACATTTTTCCTGGACATTGCCAGTCTTAGCTCTGCCATCTTCCCATTCAGGTCTGTTCCAATCTGGCCAGCCGAAACGAGTGCTTTGACATAACTGCATCTGAGAAGGTACATTTTAAAGAAAAAGTTTTAGGTATAAAGCAGACAAAACACTGGTGGATAAACTTATCACAAAGATAAAAAAAACTTTATTGCAGTTTCTTCTAGTGCAAGTCAGTAAAATTAAGTGACAAAGTACGTAAATAGGCAAGTAAGGCCACACTTAGTGCAAGCATGGCGGCCAGTTTTGCACCTATTTAATTTTGCAGGCGAGATAGGGTCATAGTGCCAAACACCACCCTCCACCACCTCTCATCGAAAATTGCATCTGTAGCCCCATGAAAGATTGTCCATTTGTTGTCAGATATCTCCATGGGTGTGGTTCGAAAGCAGGCACTAAGCCGAAAGGGGTGGTGGTAGCACAGCAGTTAAGGAACCTGACTAGTATGCTAGCCTAGAATTTGTGATTTGAATCCTGGTCACCACCGTTGTGCCCTTGAGCAAGGCACTTAACCCCAAGTGGAACTTTGTAAGTGTACAAACTAGGGATATCAATTAATGCAATTTCCCATGTTCGATGATCATTTAAATTAACGATCAATCAATCGAATAATCGTTAACAGTAATAGTGCAATAAGCCTTCACTGCAGTGGCATATAGCCAATGACATAAAAGTGTGCATAAAAACGACAGCTGCCCCACGCGAATTAAAAGATTTTATTTTGTCTAAATAACATGCTAGTGGGATTGTAAAATGAGTTAATGTAGTTGTTGTTTTGATAAAATCATCAATTTAAACTTATCTCGTAATTAAATATAATGACTAATAGACACAGTGTATAACTCCGCCTTACATGGGCACTCTGCAACAGACGCATGAATGTCCATGTCAAAATAACAGTTTTATTATCATCAAGTGTTCTTTATCAAGTTGTTTACCTTGCTTTCCGAGTCATTGATACACTGTGTAATTATATCCAAGAAGCACACGAACGGCACTTTTCTCGTCGTCACCTCAGCTTAGACGCACTTTCAGCAAAGATGCTTATATTACGGAGATGGCAACCTTCCATTAGAAAACACGCAGCGCCTCAGCCAGTCAATAATGATGATCAGTGATATATGTTGCGGGCATTCAGGGTGTAACGACAGTCAGTTACAGTTTACATTTGACAGTTTCTTGCCATAATTTAGGATTACATTTTAATCTGTTCATTAAAAACGGCTTCTGGTCTCCTTCTCTGTACAGTCTTGTTCAAAATAATAGCAGTACAATGTGACTAACCAGAATAATCAAGGTTTTTAGTATATTTTTTATTGCTACATGGCAAACAAGTTACCAGTAGGTTCAGTAGATTCTCAGGAAACAAACAAGACCCAGCATTCATGATATGCACACTCTTAAGGCTGTGCAATTGGGCAATTAGTTGAAAGGGGTGTGTTCAAAAAATAGCAGTGTCTACCTTTGACTGTACAAACTCAAAACTATTTTGTAAATTTTTTTTTTCTGGGATCTAGCAATCCTGTGAATCACTAAACTAATATTTAGTTGTATGACCACAGTTTTTTAAAACTGCTTGACATCTGTGTGGCATGGAGTCAACCAACTTGTGGCACCTCTCAGCTGTTATTCCACTCCATGATTCTTTAACAACATTCCACAATTCATTCACATTTCTTGGTTTTGCTTCAGAAACAGCATTTTTGATATCACCCCACAAGTTCTCAATTGGATTAAGCTCTGGAGATTGGGCTGGCCACTCCATAACATTAATTTTGTTGGTTTGGAACCAAGACTTTGCCCGTTTACTAGGTTGTTTCAACAAGACAATGACCCAAAACACACATTTCAAGGGCATGTCCTCTTCAGCATAGGGCAACATGACCTCTTCAAGTATTTTAACATATGCAAACTGATCCATGATCCCTGGTATGCGATAAATATGTGACCCGTCACGGAAACCAGGGACTCAAGTCGGCAGCACAAGTTTCGAGAAAATGAGAAACAAAGTTTTTTTTTCGAAATTTGTGATTTTTGTTTTATTGCAGAATCTGTTAGTTAAGATCACGAAGAAGCCTCTCCATGTTTGAGATAGCAGTTTTTGTATATTTAAAAGCGTACATTTTGCGGTTAAAATAGGCTTGTTTTTCCGGAGATTCTAGCGTGCAGCGGGGGGCGTCATTGTCTGTGTGTATATTTACATACTGTATAAGCTTGTGTTTTCGCCTCCGCCCCCAAAGGGAACAGCGTGACTACTAAATAAGGATAGTTCGCCCAAAAATGAAAATAATGTAATTAATGACTCACCCTTATGTCGTTCTAAACTCGGAAGACCTCCGTTCATCTTCGGAACACAGTTTAAGATGTTTTATCGTTAGATTTAGTCCGAGAGCTTTCCCCTTCATTGAAAATCTATGTATGGTTTCCATGTCCAGAAAAAACATCATCAAAGTAGTCCATGTGACAACAGTGGGTCAGTAAGATTGTGTTGATGCATCGAAAATACAGTTTGGTCCAAAAATAGCAGAATTACGACTTTATTCAGCATTGTCTTCTCTTCCGGCTCGAGCGTGAAGTCACGTGACTGTAGTGACGCGCTGCCCTGTTCCTCAGACATGTTTGCTAAGTTTTTTTTTTTTTCAAACTTATAGCCTGCGTCTCCCCAGACTGTAAAGCTCGGGCGCACAAAACAAAAGAAAAATAAAAGAAGCTGGGGCGGAACAAATAACAGTCAGCCGCATCGTACGTCAGCCGCGTCACTGACTTTATGCGGCGCCGCAGTCGGATGACGTCAAAGTACCGCGAGAGCACTTCAAGAAATCTTACGGAGTAGTTTAATTTCGACTCGCTCTCGCGGTACTTTGACGTCATCTGTATGTCAGTTCTTGCAGCGCAGCATGAGTCCAAACACACAGAAGTTACACAGATATAGTTGTATTCTTCATATAATTGGCTACATGTTTTGTCTATCAATATTTTCCATGAAGTCATTGGCTGATGGAGGAACAAGCGAGCCATTGGTAACCTCTCTAAAGGATGTCACGTTTTCGACGGCGCTGTTTGGATGATCTATTATACTACTTCCCTATTTTAAATACAAACTTTGAAGGCGGGTTCATGTGTTTAACGGGGTGTAAGCTCATATACCCTTACATGTTACGATTTAAATAGTCTTCAGATTATATATTATATTGTATTACCAGACATTCATGCGAAATCTGATGTAAACAATCTATATTTCACGGATTATACGCATTTGTGGACAAATAATGGTCATTGGATAACCTGAAACAGACTGGATTCGACTTGTGATCCCCACAAAGGTAAAAAGAGTCATGTTTATTTTTGCGGGTTGTCATTTGGTCATAAAATACTACATATGATGCTAGAACATCTCAAAAAGGGTTTTACAGGGGGCATGGCTTAGCTAAATGAGATGTAAATGAGCCCTATTGTCTCCCCCAGCTGAAAAGAAGAGTCCCTTTCGTCTCGATTTTCTCGGTTTGAGTATTTCTGAGTTCCTATATTCAAATGGCCACAACTTCTCCAAATCTTATCAGATTTCCATGTGTTACACATCGTTGGAAAGCTTAGAAACTGCACTTTCAGAATCTGTGAATAACTCAAAATGCCCAGATCCGACTTGTGTCCCTACTTTCCGTGACTGGTCACATATGCCCAACACCATAGTAGGAGAAACATGCCCATATCTTGCTCTATGCTTCACTGTCTTCACTGTGTACTGTGGCTTGAATTCAGAGTTTGGGGGTCGTCTCACAAACTGCCTGTGGCCCTTGGACCCAAAAAGAACAATTTTACTCTCATCAGTCCACAAAATGTTCCTCCATTTCTCTTTAGGCCAGTTGATGTGTTCTTTGGCAAATTGTAACCTCTTCTGCACATGCCTTTTTTTTAACAGAGGGACTTTGCGGGGGATTCTTGAAAATAGATTAGCTTCACACAGACGTCTTCTAACTGTCACAGTACTTACAGGTAACTCCAGACTGTCTTTGATCATCCTGGAGGTGATCATTGGCTGAGCCTTTGCCATTCTGGTTATTCTTCTATCCATTTTGATGGTTGTCTTCCGTTTTCTTCCACGTCTCTCTGGTTTTTCTCTCCATTTTGAGGCATTGGAGATCATTTTAGCTGAACAGCCTATCATTTTTTGCACCTCTTTATAGGTTTCCCCCTCTCCAATCAACTTTTTAATCAAAGTACGCTGTTCTTCTGAACAATGTCTTGAACGACCCATTTTCCTCAGCTTTCAAATGCATGTTCAACAAGTGTTGGCTTCATCCTTAAATAGGGGCCACCTGATTCACACCTGTTTCTTCACAAAATTGATGACCTCAGTGATTGAATGCCACACTGCTATTTTTTGAACACACCCCTTTCAACTAATTCAACTAATTGCCCAATTGCACAGCCTTAAGAGCGTGCATATCATGAATGCTGGGCCTCATTTGTTTTCTGACAATCTACTGAACCTACTGGTAACTTGTTTGCCACGTAGCAATAAAAAAATATACTAAAAACCTTGATTATTCTGGTTAGTCACATTGTACTGCTATTATTTTGAACAAGACTGTATATAGCAGCGTTGCTATACTAATTTTGCAGGCTTCCCTGAAGAGGGTCTTTGCTTTCAGTATCCTAAACGTATTTGCATTTTCTGCGTCGGACCCTCTCAGATCCACTGCGGATGTAATTTCGTTGCGTTGGCAGCCAGCCAGCCTCGGCTCGCATGACTTTAAAAAGCACATGCGTGTGCTTGGCAACGAGCATCGTTGTGATCATAGCTAGTAGTTTAACTTTTGCGCGCTCGCTTAATTTTTTTTTCTCCGACTGTATGTGTTTTGCACAGGCGCCGCACACGTGCATCTTGTTTTTCAACAATCGTTAAGTTTTATCGAGTAAATTTTTATCGACAATTAATCGAAGATCGATAAATTGTTAACATCCCTAGTACAAACAGTATAATAAGAAGTAGGGCTGTCACTTTTTATTCGATATTCGAATATGCATTCAAACATGACGTGAAATATCCACTATAAATTAAACCATCCGGTTTTTAAAATGCCATGTGTAGCGCATTTTTTACAGTCTAACACCTCGTAATAGGGAGACCGACGGCAACTGTGCGCAAGAGAGGGAAGACGTGGCTCCGGCTTCTGCAGACTTTTTTGCTTTTTCTGTGGAAATTTTTTGGATAATTCTGCGGAATGATTTTAAATATTTAAAAAAATATATACGAGAATTTAAGCCGTAAATATTACAAAATTGCATCTAAAATAATTACTTTTTAAAGGCTTACAATGAAAATGAAAACACCAAACCAAACAAGTGCTCTGAATTAAATTGGACCAACACGAACAAGATAGATAGAATTATAGTTTGTATATAAAATTACATATATTATTGTTTGTAGTGTTATAGCAGAATAAAAAGCTTGTGTTTAAGGGACATTCCACTTTTTTTGAAAATATGCAAATTTTTCAGCTCCCCTGAGTTTAACATTTGATTCTTACCGACAAAATATACTCTCAAACTGGCGTAATAATCAGTGACTTTGCTGATGTAACATGGCTGCAGCAGGTGTAGTGATATTACACACTGCCCGAAAATAGTCCCCTTGGTTACTTTCAATGGCATGGGACTATTTTCGGGCAGGGCGTAATATCACTACGCCTGCTGCAGCCATGTTACATCAGCAAAGTCACTGATTATTACGCCAGAATGAGAGTATAGTTCTAACCATATCTGCCTAGAAAATAACAACTTTTAATTTCCGTCGGTCTTAGTACACAATTTAATTACAGAAGAGTCAAGTTTTAAATAGGAAAAATATTGAAACTCTTTGGTTATTTTTTAACACAATGCTAATGGTCTGATCAGATTCAATCAATATTTGGATTGAATCAAATATTTAACTCTAGGGGAGCTGGAAAATTAGCATCATTTCAAAAAAGTGGAATGTCCCTTTAATACATTTTCGTTGTGAAATTAGCATGTATGAAGAATGTCATCATCTTTTTTACAACGCAATGTAAACCAAGGCTTTGAACCGGTTCAAGGAACGAAAACGAAAACCAGAAACTTTTGATGTTTTGCAAGGACCAGAAACGAAACCAAAAATATATGTTCCAGAACAGAACCGTTAATTGAAAATAATGGTAACCGGTTAATAACGTTATTTTTTCAGTTCTTTGACAAGATTTCTGTGCAATTTGACTCCGTGAAGTTCACTTCCGGTCATTGTTGACTCAGAGAAATGAGAAGCTTGCCACCAGCAGGTAGCCTACTCAAGCCCAAGTCTCTAATGCTCAATCATAAGAGGTCAATATTAGGGCTGGGCAACGAACGTCGATACTTTTACGGTATCGAACGAAAAACTCCGATACTTGAAGTATCGAAAAATTATTTATCTTTCTGTGCCAAATGTCGCTTCCAAAAAGCCAAGCGGCTGTGTCTGTGTGAGCCTGTAATTGCATGTAAGGACCTAAAGCACTGGTGATCACCACGTGACAGGGAAGATTTCTGAAAATACTCGCAGTCACTCAAGAACACAAGTGTAGAAAGGATGCAATATGAGAAATATACAGAAAGTCTTTGTGACAATGTGTTTAAACTTGACCCACACGCGCAGCTTCTGTCTCTCAATCCTTGTGAAATACTCGCGCCTGTCTCTCCGCATCGCAAAGCCTTCATGCCCTCATCTCCCAAAATGGACGATGCGTTTAAACTAGGGATTTTAATAATTAATCGATCTTCGATTAATTGTCGATAAGAATTTACTCAAAACTTAACGATTGTTGAAAAACAAGATCATGCACGTGTGTGCGGCGCCTGCGCAAAACACATACAGTCGGAGAAAAAAAAATTAATCGAGCGCGCAAAAGTTAAACTACTAGCTATGATCACAACGATGCTTGATGCCAAGCACACGCATGTGCTTTTTAACGTCATGCGAGACGAGGCTGGCTGGCTGCCAACGCAACGAAATGACATCCACAGTGGTCCTGAGAAGGTCCGATGCAGAAAATGCAAATACGTTTAGGATACTGAAAGCAAAGACCCTCTTTAGGGAAGCTTGCAAGATTAACATAGCAACGCTGCTATATACAGAGAAGGAGACCAGAAGCCGTTTTTAATGAACAGATTAAAATGTAATCTTAAATTATGGCAAGAAACTGTCAAATGTAAACTGTAACTGATTGTCGTTACACCCTGAATGCCCGCAACATATATCACTGATCATCATTATTGACTGGCTGAGGCGCTGCGTGTTTTCTAATGGAAGGTTGCCATCTCCGTAATATAAGAATCTTTGCTGAAGGTACATCTAAGCTAAGGTGACGATGAGAAAAGTGCCCTTCGTGTGCTTCTTGGATATAATTACAAACAGTGTATCAACGACTCGGAAAGCGAGGTAAACAACTTGATAAATAACACTTGATGATAATAAAACTGTTATTTTGACATGGACTTTCATGCGTCTGTTGCAGAGTGCCCATGTGAGGCGGAGTTATACACTGTGTCTATTAGTCATTATATTTCATTACGAGATAAGTTTAAATTGATGATTTTATCAAAACAACAACTACATTAACTCATTTTACAATCCCACTAGCATGTTATTTAGACAAAATAAAATCTTTTAATTCGCGTGAGGAAGCTGTCGTTTTTATGCACACTTTTATGTCATTGGCTATATGCCACTGCAGTGAAGGCTTATTGCACTATTACTGTTAACGATTATTCGATTGATTGATCGTTAATTTAAATGATCATTGAATATGGGAAATTGCATAAATTGACATCCCTAGTTTAAACCTATTTTTTACAGTCTACGGTTTAAACTTAATGCACACGCGCAGCCCAACACTGCTTAAAAAGCCTGGCTCGTTGTTTAAAACAAACTAAATTTAACTGGTTTGCTAATTTCACTTGAATGAAATGAAATTGAACGCATTTTCTAATCATTTTAAATCATTAAATCCCAAATGTATTTAATATTTTGATATATGAAGTTGAGTATTGTTTACAAAAAACACACATGCATAAAAAATCTTCCCAGTAAAACTCAAGTCACCAATTTAAATATTGTAACTTTTTGTCAAAGTTGCAGATATAATGAACCCACTTATTTAAATACTGTTAGTCCAAGCTAAAGACCATTTTACATTTCATAAAATAAAGCAGTGTTAATTATATTCTTAAATTCTTTATTTTTGTCCTTATTTTCATAAAAAAAACTGATAAGTGTGTATGCTGGGGCACCCCATATCCAAAACGCACAACCAGTTTTATTAATAATTATTAATAAAAATTGTGTGTTTAATGCATTTTTGTTAAGGTTTCAATGGATTTTTAATCATATGTTATCGGGAAAAAGTACCGTTAGGAAACGGTATCGAAACGGAGGTATCGAAACTGGCACCGGATCGAAAGATTTTAAACAACACCCAGCCCTAGTAAATATTGTAGGCTACCAAGTATCTCAAGATGTTTTTTTTTGTAATACTAATTAGTGGTGTAACGGATCGCAGTTGGTCAGTGATCTATACAGATCACTACCCACAGTTCGGCTCGCATGCGATTTGCGGAATAATATGCAAATTTAAATAGGGTGAAAGTTGATCATTTGCACGTGTTTCAAAGGCTTGCAAATGTTAACACTTAAGTGATTTTAAACAATTTAACCACAAAAGGCGCTAAAATAAAAAACATTCTGTACACACAGACGCAAATGTATTTGAATGTGTCCGGCCCAACTCCAATTAGGGCTGTCACTTTTTATTCGATATTCTAATATGCATTCGAACATGATGTGAAATATCCGTATTCGAACTATAAATAAACCATCCGGTTTTTAAAATACCATGTGTAGCGCATTTTTTTAAGTAACACCTCGTAACAGGAAGGAGGCTGAGAGTGAGACCGACGACGGCAACTGTGCGCAAGAGAGGGAATCAAATTGGACCAACATGAACCTAATGTGCATGTCAAGATAGAATTATAGTTTGTATATAAAATGACATATTATTGTTTATATTAAATATTATAGCAGAATAAAAAGCTTGTGCTAATACGTTCACATTATGAAATTAGCATGTATGAAGATAATTTCATCATTTTTACAACACAATGTAAACTTTATATTAAACAACGACAGCATTTGTCTTGTAAACGGATTTGAAATGATCATGTGCTGACTGTCGCGCGTCACAAAGACAACAGAGTCAAGTGAGATCTGCTTAACCCTCTGGGGTCTAAGGGGTTTTTAGGGCCCTGGGGAAGTTTTGACATGCACTGACATTTGTGCTTTTTTCAGTTGCTTAAAAACATATTAATGGCAAAAGTCTCATAACACTGTGTTCATCACAAACTGGGCTACAATATCATATAATCAACATGTATGTACATGTTTGTATTTTTGAGAGAAAAATGTTTATGCGTGGTTTTTGAAAAAGCAAAATTTTTAAGTCACTGATATAACTCCACAAAACTCATTCTTAACATGTTTCCCAAGACTTTCCAAACTGGATCTAGTAGTCTAGAGTTTTTTCTTCAAAATGATGTGAAAATCATATGGCCTACTCAATCACATAAAGCAAGATATTGATTTACAATTTCTAAGACACTTTTGCTTGAGAGAGGCTGTATGCATGGAGGCGGGAAAGCTCCTGAATAATCAGTGATTGACAGCTGAGAGACAAAAGAATTGAATAATGAGCCTTGTGGGGATGTTCAACAGGAATGTAACTACCTCTGTAGTAAAACCATGATAAGGTTTACTTTTCAATATAATGTAAATACACACACACACACATTATATATATATATATATATATATATATATATATATATATATATATATATTTCTATTGAAATATTTTCTATTCATTTCACAAGTATAAGTTACCTTTTAAAATCCATAGTAGCCTAATCATGGTAAAGATACTGTTTGGCCATCGTAAAATGAACACACTTCAACACAGGGTTAGTGTTTGGTTGGCCAGCGAGAGGTTTACTTTTGTGCAGTAAAAAGCTCAAAAGAACAACTGCCTATCGTTGTCTGGATTCCTATTTGTGTTTTTGTAATCATTATAGTAGAAACACAACCAGGGACACGCGTAATAAACTTATCAATGTTTGTTTACAGCCGCCGCCATTACCTCACGTGTTGATCATGAAAGCAGTGAATGTGTGCACATGCGAGTGATCCTGTGTTTAATAAACTTGCTGTGCGGAGATATGCGCTTAGACGCAACTAAATAAGGATTGTACTGTTTGCAATCGCGTATTTTATAAGAATACCAAAAAGCGCGTCGAGTTTCCTGACTCGCGTGTTTGTGTATGTGCGTTCCCGTCGCCTCAGCTGTTTGACGGAAGACAAAGAAAACACTCGCGTCTGGAGAAACTGACACACATCCGCAAGTAAATAAGGATTTATATGTCGGACATCGATCCCGTCACACTGACGAAGCACACACACTCGCGTCTGTCTGGAGATTTAGGCGCGAGTATGTGATGTGTGCAATCGCATCTTTTATAATGATACCACAAAGCGCTTCAAATATGAGGTATTGTGTGTTTGTGTGTGCGTTTGGACGTCGATCGAGTCACACTCGCGTCTGGAGATAACTTTAGTTACAGTCACGAGTAAACAAGTAGATGTCATGTTTCCAGCACTCGGATTAAAACTCAACACAGCAGTGAATGGCTGCAGAGACGGAATGGAATGTCCATTGACTGTGGGATTGACTAATGAATATGGATGATCTCTGCTCTTCTCTTCAATGGAGCGGGGCGTGGCTCATTATAGATAATGAAGCAACAGAAGAAAGACGGTACATCTCTCTCTTCTAATACAGTTAACAACGAATTACAATATTTGTTTTCGATTTCACTTACATCTTCCAAAAGCAGACATTCCAAGCATTATGTAGACATTTATCTTTTGTTTATATGACAAATATTCGTTAAGTTACAGTTCATTTTTCTGACGTGTTTCTGAAAGGACTTCACTGAGGGAGAGAGAACAAAACGCGCATCATGTTTATTTTCTTAATTTTGCGAAAAGCACAACATGCTGTTTTTATTGGGAGTGGACAGAAAAAAACTAGACAATTTAACGTTTTAAATGATGTATAAATCATATCTGTATGTCAAAAATCAGCAGAGTTATCTAAGTCTCTTTGGGGAGTGATCGAAAAATAAAGAGTTTGCGGCGCCCGCGCCGCAGCCGACCCCAGAGTGTTAACTTAGCGGTAAGTAAATTTTTTTCTCAAATATCAAAGGGTTTGTGCACTCTATCATTAAAACCGGTCAAGCAAACAGCACGCGCAGGGTTAATGTACTTGTCAATGACAGCTCACAAACGCGTGGGATAGGCTATGTATGTGTGCTTGTTGTCAAAGATATTACTTCTCACAAACACGCTCCAGCGTGGGATATGTTTGCTTGTCAATGATGCGCATTAAATCCACGGAGTTTTCCGCCGAAATCTGTGGCGCGAATTCCGTTTGGGCTTCCTGCTGCAGTTTAAGTTATTGGCTGTACCTGTTCTGAACAGTTTTTTTTTTCATATAAGTTGTTATTCATAAGTTTATAACCTGCTGTTTCAAAAGTAAAATAAATAATTCAGACAGTCCTGTTTATGACTGTCACTTTTAATAAATTTGTGATTGAATCTCCATTATAGTGGGGTTTTTTTTATGCGGGGGCACCTAAATATTCGAATATATTTGGATACATTGCATGATATTCGATATCCGTTCGAATTTGATTTCTCTCAAAAGTGACAGGCCTAACTCCAATCAAACATGATTATCCCTATGCCCCTCAAAGATCAGAACTCTTGATGTATAAAATACATTTGGCGAATAAAGCACTGAAAAACATCATAATTTTCACTTTATGTGGAGCGACTGTTTATGCAGCATCTTCTTCCCGAAGCGCCGTTTGGAATTCGTCCTCCGTCTGTGTGTGTGCGCGTGTGTTTAAGTGCACTCAACAAATGTAGGCATGTCAGTTATGTCGCTTACATAATTTAGCCTTTTTAATGTTCGATGACAAGATAGAGACTTAACTTATTAGTCTACATAATTTTTCTTAAGTTTAATGTCCTAATGATCAGCCTACTTATTTTTATGTCCCACAGCTGACATGGAACGTTATTAACCGGTCCGGGAACTTTATTTTTTTGTTCTAACCGGTTCAGGAACGTCAACTTTAGGGTTGAACCAAAAACCGGAAACCTTAAAATACTGTTTCTGTTCGGAACGAACCAATTGGGAAAAAAATTCAGGTTCAAAGCCCTGATGTAAACTTTATATTAAACAACAACAGCATTTGTCTTAGGGCTTCACGATTAATCGTATTTTTATCATGATAACGATATGCGTGCCCCACGATTAATTAATGACAATCGTCGCGATTATTGTGTAAAGACCAAGCACAAAACAGACGGTCTAGAATCAAGCAATGTGTTTGTTATGGGTTTTTTTTGCAAGTGCAGTCTGTGATATGATAGAAATACGTTAGCATCACGAGATTTACAGTCATTCACCTTGAAAGAACATAATGGCAGAGCAACAAAAAGAAAGTGCAGAAATATGTATGTTTAATTCCCAAAAAGGGTCATATAAGCCTACTCCATTGTTTGGACATTTCGGATTTGAGGAAAGTGATGTTGATCAGGTAAGTTACGAGTCTTGTGCAAATGTGCTTCTGTCCAAACGTGAAATATCAAGAGTTTCAAAAGCTGAAGACAAAAGCTGCAACCATAAAAAAATCCCTGACCATCCAGGACATAGACAACAATAACGGATTGCGTATTATGCTGCAATAGTAGTACAGCTGTAAGGAATCTGTTTAAGGAGTTATTTTTTGTTATTTCTGCAGATTTCTTTTGCAAAATCTATTTGGAATTTTGCGGATTATTTTAAATGTTTTAAAAAGATCTAAGAGAATGGGAGCTGTGGATATTACAAAACAATAAAATATTTTATAATATAGGCCTATAGGGCTGTCACTTTCGAGAAAAATCAAATTCGAACGGATTTCGAATATCATGCAATGTATCCGAATATATTCGAATATCTAGGCGCCACCCCCCCCCACGCGCATCAAAAACCCACCGTAATGGAGATTCCATCACAAAATTATCAACAGTGACAGCCATAAACAGGGTTGTCTGGATTACTTTTTACTTAATGTTTGAAACAGCAGGTTATCAACTTATTGTTATTATGAATAACAAACTTATATACATATATATAAAAAAATTATTCAGAACAGTTACAAACAATAACGTGACAACTTAAATAGCAACTTAAATAGCAGCAGGAGTATATAGGCAGACGCAAATGTAATTCGCGCACGCAGATTTCGGCAGAAAACTCCGCGGAATTCCGCGGATGTAATGCCCGTCATTGACAAGCACACATATCCTGCGCTTGAGCATGTTTGTGACCAGAACTATTGACAACAAGCACACATACAAAGTCTATCCCGCGCGTTTGTGAGCCTTCATTCACAAGTACATTAACCCTGCGCGTGCTGTTTGCTTGCCCGTTTTCAATGATAGAGAGCACAAACCCTTTGATACTTGAGATGAAATTAAACTTACCGCTTTAAGCAGATCTCACTTGTCGTCAATGTGACGCGCAATAGTCAGCACATGATCATTTCAAATCCGTTTACAAGACAAATGCTGTTGTTGTTTAATATAAAGTTTACATTGCGTTATAATAATGATGAAATTATCTTCATACATGCTAATTTCATAATGCGAACGTATTAACACAAGCTTTTTATTCTGCTATAAACAATATGTAATTTTATATACAAACTATAATTCTATCTTGACATGCACATGAGGTTCATTTTGGTCCCATTTGATTCCCTCTCTTGCGCACAGTTGCCGTTGTCTGTCTCACTCTCAGCCTCCTTCCTATTACGAGGTGTTACTGTAAAAAATGCGCTACACATGGCATTTAAAAAACCGGATGGTTTATTTATAGTTCGAATATGGATAATTTAACGTCATGTTCGAATGCATATTCGAATATCAAATAAAAAGTGACAGCCCTATAGGCCTATAAAATGTATATAATATTATATAAATGGCTGTAAAGTGTAATAAAAAAACGGGAGTAAATAGAATTTCTCCACTAAAAGAATGATCGTAATTTTTAATCGTGATCAAAAGTTTGAGCAAAACAATCGTGATCATCATTTTTCCTGTAATCGTGCAGCCCTAATTTGTCTTGTAAACTGATTTAAAGTGATCACGTGCTGACTGTCGCATGTCACATAGACGACAGAGCGAAGTATGTTCTGCTTAACTCAGCGGTAAGTTTTATTTCTCAAATATCAATGGTTTGTGCTCTCTATCATTAAAAACGGTCAAGCAAACAGCACGCGCAGGGTTAATGTATATGCACGCACGCATACATAGGCTATGTATGTGTGCTTGTTGTCAGGGACAATTACTTTTTTTTTTACAAACACGCTCAAGTGACAGCCCTTAAGAAGATCCTTTATAAAGACAGTACATACAGACAGGAGCCATCTTAGAAAACCAGGCATGAAAACGGGTCAGGGGTGAAAAACGTGAGAAGGGCGCTCGAGGGGCGGTGTGGCCTCTGATGGGGCCGCGAGGTGGGAGGACCCCCCAGAATAAATATTATGGCTTCATTAGGGAACATGCTGTAACTTAACTTATTTATTCTTCAGGCATGTGATTGGCCAAGGACAAAAAAGAAGGAAGGAACGCAACATCCCTCCATGTTGCCAGAAACAAAATGCACACCATAAAATACGCATAAAATACATTATGACCATTATTTCAATTATTTAATTCTTCAAATTTAAAATGTAAACATTTAACTATTGACAGAAACCATGTTTAATTAAATGGGTTGATAAATGTGGAAAGCTGTAACAAGTAGCATTCCATTACTATTTTAAATCTGCAATAATTTTATTTTGCCATAATCTGACCATCAGTCGCAAGGCCATACAATTTTAAATTGGCCTTGCAATAGGGTGGACCTGAAGGCCTACATCTAATTTAAAATGAATTAATTTTACAATATAGCACTGGTTAAATGAATTAAATTATGGTTTTTGAGTCATGGGTAAAATAATTTTCAGATAAGTAAAAAAGTGATGTGGGAAAATAAAATAAGAACAAATCAAGACATTACAAGCATATAAAATAGAAAAGAACAAAGTTACAAATAAAGTAAGATCTAACAGTATTGATTAGGTTGAAAAAACAGTATCAAATTAGCATAACACTGTTTTTATTCTATAAATTAAATATAATTGATCTTTTTAAAGCTATAAAAGTGATTTCCTTTTGTCTTTTGTAGTTTGATTAACATAATGACTCAAACATATGCATTTCTTATGAGACGAACTGTCCCTTTAACAACGGAGAAGCGATCACTGACACATGATCAACTGCTCACTTATAACAAACGACTGTTTTTATGAGAATACTTGCAGAGACTGTGGTATTACAATATAGTTTGTGCGTATATCTCCTGTCAAGCCCAAAAAAAATATGCGTTTGCTTTGCGTGATTTTTGAAACGCACGTTGGGCGTGGGCTTTTGAGTTTGTGCGCGTATGCGCACTGAAAACAGTTCACTTTAGCATCTTTGTCGCTCAAATAGTCTAAAATCGCTTAAATGTTACTGTAAACTTTCTTATTAGCAGTATTAATAATAGTATGTAATAAACAGCATTTCATGCAATATTTTGCAGTTTCACCATATTTACATTTAAGTACTTACAGCCGTAGACCAATGACTTACCAACGATCACCGGCAGAACCGCTTAATCTCCGCTAAATCTCCTTATCCGTTCTCCCAAGGGTTTTTCCCTCCTAGGACTTATTTTTCCTCGGATAAAAGCCCGGGGTTTTTTTTCTCCTAGGGGGTTTTTCACCCCGGAGAGGCAGCCTTTTTGGGCTTTCACTAGCTTCCTCTTCTATACGTTGCTTTAGTAATACGTGCACTTATAATATTGAGTCATAGCCGCAGCAAATTTAACTGCTCATGCTATCATGTATTTTGTTGTGCTATCTGTCGTTTTTCTGTGCTTTTCACTGCTTCTATTTATGTAAAGCTGCTTTGAAACAATTGATTTTTGTGAAAAGCGCTATATAAAAATAAAAAATTGAAATTGAATAGACTTGGAGACCAAGCGAGGAGTACGTCCATAATTCGTTCCAATCCATTCCAACAAAAATATTTTAGGTCACTTTGCAGTGTCAGTCTGTGTAGATATGTCGTTTTAATTGGTTGATGCCTTACAATTCCACAATGATAGTTTTACAGCGTTTTGTGTTGACTTTACGTCCCGAAGGCAGTCGCTCTACGCATCTTCAACAAGCTTGTATGACGAAGAACACAGAAATGCGGATGACATCACAGTAGCGCAAGAGCCATTCGAAAGCAGACCTCCTTATGGCTTCTCGATTCACTCTCGTGATACTTTGATGTCACCTGCCTGCCTGTTGGGTTTTGCAACGCAGCATGAACTCAAACAAATCTAATGTGTGGGATACATGTTGGATGACAGCGAAGGGCGCGTCTACAAACAACGCGCGCATCCCCCCCAAAAAAATGTTTTCTCATCGAATCTACATGATTCACGTGGGTCACCTTTTTTGGCTTCAAAACGGCGAATTTCGCCGAAAGGTGAGGGATTTTCATGCCTGATGCTTCAGGCATGGTGAAAAAGTATTTCACCTGAAGTATTTTTAAGTAGGTCTAAGAATATTTAAAGTGATAGGCTTACGTTCTGAATCAAACCGACGTTAATCGGTTTAACGGGCAGCGGGTGTTGAATCAATCGATCCGTGTGGGGACCACGTAAAAAGAGCGACTGCGGTGCAGTTATAATTAAATCCGGTTATCCGTGGGTGGACCACGGGTGATGGCTGTCATTGACTTACATTGGTATCACTTCCGTGAACCCATCACGGAATTGTCGTGATTCCATGATATCACCACAGATTCTGAGTTAAGGGTCCGTGCACATTACTTGGAATTCTGTGAGATCAGGTTGTCTTTTGGACGTGTTTTTGCTCAGTGGGTTCTCTGGACAAAAGCAGATGACATTTCTGACTGCTACAGTCTGTCTGGAAGCTAAAGGGAAACAAAGTATTTTGCCTTCTTTTTTTGTTTCAGTTTTCTGCAAAGACATGTATAGAAAAACATATACTTTGTCTATGTACACAAAAGGCCTATTTCTCATAAATATTGTTCAGAAAACTGTGTAAATCTGTGTAAGTGAGCACTTCTCCTTCGACAAGATAATCCAACTCACAGGTGTGGCAAATCAACATACTGATTAGACAGCATGATTATTGCACAGGGGTGGCACACTAAAAGTCTTGGCTCTCCAGCACCTATATTTCCAGCCGGGCTCTGTGTCTGTCGGGTTACATTCCAGGCTCTTCCGCCACCGTTTGCAGCTCTGTGTCCATCAGTCGGCACCCTGGTCTCCTTCACAATGGCTCCTTCCTCCTTCCACTCCTCCATGGCTTCTCATGCTCATGTGTTGCCTTACTCAAGGCCCCATCCTGGACTGCATCTTTCCTCCTGGCAATCCATCTGCTCCAGAACCTCCTCATACTCTTCGTTGCTCTCCACGGCGCAAGTTCGCAGGGATCATCTGCCCTCACTCACCGGACTTCATTACCCATAATCGTTTGCACCCCTCAACCACCATCTTTAATTTTTTATATATACATACACACACACATGCTCACCATTATCTTTATTCATTGTCGGTTCTCGTCTAAACTGTCAAATAAAGTTCTGTTTAGTGTAACCTGTCATCGTCCTCCTCATCCTTTATACATACTGTTACCAATATTACATAATGTCTCTGCACACCTACAGTTCTTGTATAGGTACATGTCAGCCAAGGGGGTAGGTATTATTTACAATTTTAAAGCAGTAGGTTTGCACACTGTCAACATCCAGTACCTGAAAAGGGTTGATGTCCAAACCTTTGTGTAGTATATTTGGTGGTAAGCCTTAAGAAGTAAAATAGTACACCTGGTTTAAATGGAGGTCAACAGGGATGTCAGAAGTTAAACATTATTAAAAATTGCATGAATGTCTTTTAGATGTCTGCAAAGACTTTTTCTATGTTCACAAAAGTCCAGGGACGGATTGGCAATCTGTGCGTTCTGGAAAAGTAGTGTTTGGTTATATTTGTGTACAGTCGCAATAAAACAAAACACTGTCCTTTTGTCAAACTGTAAACTCTTGTCAAACTGTAACCTACAACTGTCATCTAACCAAAATCACACACACATGCACACCAAAGCAAAACAAATATTTATCCAACCCCATTTAAAACAGTCTGTGGGTGGATATTCATCGTATTGCATTGGTTTTCATTTCTTTCCTTGACTTTATTGTATATGAGAGGTTGTAGTGAGCTCACATTTTCTGCTACAATAAAGACTAAGGTGTTGAATTAAATGGGAAAATATCAGGCATGCTTTGCTACCACTCTAAACATGCTAACATAAAAGAAAGGGGGCTAATTAAATGACCCAATATTAGTTTAACCAAAAATTCCAAGATGTCACTTGGATTTCAATAATGAACATTTGAAAAACATTTCATTCATTTATTTTCATTTCATTCATTTATTTATAAACACAAATAACACAACAAAAGTTGACCACTGTGCTGTACAGAGCAAATAATAAACTAATCTAAAATAAAATATAAATCAAACATGTAATAATATAAGATACATCACCAAAATTAAGAAAATGCAAGACTAAAAAGATAAGACTGTAACTTTGATTTAAAATCATAAACAGACAAAAGAGGTCTTACAGATAAAGGAAGCCATATCACCCTGTAGCCCAAGACAGCTTGCCCACCGAAGCTAAGCAGGGCTGAGCCTGGTCAGTACTTGGATGGGAGACCACTTGGGAAAAGCAGGTTGCTGCTGGTAGTGGTGTAAGTGAGACCAGCAGGGGATGCTCACTTTGTGATCTGTGTGGGTCCTAACACCCCAGTATAGTGATGGGGACACTATGCTGTCAAAAAAGCACCATCCTTCGGATGAGACCTTAAACCGAGGTCCTGACTCTCTGTGGTCATTAAAAATCCCAGGATGTCTTTCAAAAAAGAGTAGGGGTGTGCCCCGACATCCTGGCCAAACTTGCCCATTGGCCTACTAATCATCCCTCATAGTAATTGGCTATATCACTCTGTCTCCTCTCTACTAATAAGCTGGTGTGTGGTGGGCGTTCTGGCGCAATATGGCTGCTGTCGCATCATCCAGGTGGATGCTGCACATTGGTGGTGGTTGAGGAGATTCCCCCGTTCATCCTCAAGATCTGAGCCAGCTTAGGGCAGTTCCTTGGATGCCCACACACTTTTCCAGGCATGATAGCAAAATTTTATGATCAACAGTATCAAAAGCTACACTCAAATCAAGGAGCACTAAAATTACTGAATTTCTAGTCAACGAATAATAAGATGTCATTTAATACTCTTAGTAGTGCAGACTCAGTACTATGTTTTTTCATAAATCCAGACTGGAATTTCTCAAAAACCCTATTCTTTACTAAAAACTCATGTAATTGCATGTAAACAGATCTCTGTAAAATTTTTGCAATAAAAGGTAAATTTGAAATTGGTCTATAATGCGATAAAATAGTTGTGTCCAGATGTGGCTTTTTCAACAGAGGTCTCACCAGAGCATGTTTACAAAAGGCTGGAACAGATCCAGAAGCCAGACTCTTATTTATAATTGCTAAAATCCAGTCCCCAACACTATCACATAGCTGCCAACTCTCACACATTCACCTTGAGACTCACACAACTGACCCCATTCTCACGCTCTCCCACACACATCCATTTTCTCACGCAGGCTCGTGCCCGTCATTGAGATTCCCATTGAGTTTAATAAAAGTCATTAAATAAATGCCTAATATACCTAACTGTAAATACTGTAAAACACCTATCTCTATTTGGCGTGCCTCAATCAGCATAAAGTGCTCGTCAAAGTCAAAATGATGTGATGGCCAATAAAATCAAAGAAGGTGGATTTATTGTTTACAGAAGCTGGAGCGCCAGCTACAAACTAGAGAGTTTGTAGCTTGCGAGTGCGCGGATTGGTGAAAGAGCAAAGCACGATGTAAGTAGCTAAACTAGTGCTCGTAGTACTGACACTTTTATATTTTAGCGTAACTTCACTGTCTTTTGCGTGCCACCACTTCTCATGTTACTGGTACTTTAAAGCAAAGAGCATTTTACTTTATGTGGGGCTGCGCATAAAGTTCGGCAGCGAGGACATCACAGTACCGCGAGAGCAAGTCGAAATGTTACAAAAGGGTCCGCCTTTACCTTTGCTCTCGCGTTACTCTGATGTCATACGCCGATCAGTCAGCTCCGTACCAGTCGAACACACAAAGCGTCAAGGTCTGGATGAAAAACATAGACCTGCCCGGATTCCACGCACACAGATACCCTCAGAAAACAGCAATTTTAATCAACCCTCACCCGTGTATGCATATTTGTAAGCAGTAGAAGCCTGCGTGATGTTTGTGGTGACTGTTTTTAATAAAAGAGAAAAAAGTAAATTGATATTTCACATCTATAAACAATAATATGGTCTTGACATGCACATTATCTGTCTTGATTAGTCCTAATCAATCACAAAGCATCACTTTATGCTTTTCTTTCTCAGTGGTTAAACTGAATCAAAGCTGCTATCATCTGCAGTTATACATTTTATAGAGACCAGTATTCATTAGATTTTAAGAACTTTTTTGGCACTTTTATCAGAAGGAAAGCATAATAGAAGTGTATAAAATAATAAAGACTCTAATCTCAGGCATTTAAACTCAGTAAAAGCTTTTATTTCAATGTAATTTCTAAAATATGATTAGATTTGTATAGTAAACCATTGTTACGCAGTCTTTTCCAACTATTTAACACAGAAATAGCTAAAATCCACACTATTATCAATTGGCAAATGGTTAGAACTTATATAAAAAATATTAATTATATAATTAAAAGTATCTCACTCCAAGCTCAACTCAGAAGTTGGCAGCTCTGTATCAAATACCAATTTAAAGAATTGGGTAGGAACAATATCAAGAGCAGAGGTAGTAGGCTTCAGCTCAACAACTGAATCCATTAATCCCAGCATAGAAATCGGCTCAAATGAATCTAAAAAAGTAGTGGGAAACAAAAAATCTACAGGGTCATCAAAGGATGGAATAATGGACGGTCTAATTGCATCAATTTTTTCCACAAAAAATCTTAAAAAGTCTTCACACAAAGTTGAGGACTCCGCTAAATAGAAATTGCCAGTCGGATTAAAAACAGAATTTAAAATATTAAATAGAGTCCTTGAGCTGTTCAATTGAGAAAAGTAGTCTGATTTGGCAACCTTCACTGCTTTTTGGTATGTAAATAAAGACTCCCATAGGATTTCATAGGATACTTGCACTTTTTCCACTTGCGTTCTGCCCTTCTGCATCCTGGTCTTAAAGGCAGGATAGGCAGGAATTATCTAAAAAACGTTTTTACAAATTTGTTTAAACTGTCTTTATATACCAATACATAAGTAAAATGTAAGTACTCTGAAAAAGAGAGTATAAAACTTGAGTGTCTGTAGACTTCTACACAGCTCATTATTTCCATTCGGGACGAAACAAATGATTGGCTTGCGTAACTATGACAGGATCTGCCGACACATGCGCACACCCGATTGATTTGAACGTGCATGATGAACTCTAGGAAGAGCAAAAGTACGGCAGAGAAAGAGCATTCAGAACTCACAGCACCTGCATATGCAGTCAGCGAAGGCAAACAAGGCAAAAAAAATGAATAAATGAAGAAATAAAACGAGAGTAAATATCGCGTGGCTTTTCCTCGAGTCGACGATGCGATAGCTGTATTGTCTCCGGTGTGTAGCCCTCATCAGAGTCAACAATGCTTTCATCATGGAAACTCTTCCATGCAAACCACCGTATATGTTATGAATCTTCCACGAAATTCACCTTCATCACAGTGTAACTGATGGTAATAAAAAAACTTGTATCAATGCAGTCTTTTTTATCTTTGTCTTATAAATATAACTACCTCGTTTGTTACCGAATCAAACAAAATATATTTTAAATTTGACCAGTATCGATATGCTAACTTAAAAGTGAGTACTAAAAGCCATCCTATTTGTTTATATTCATAGTGATAAAGTTAGGTGTATTATTACATGTGATTGTGACATGATGTTACTACATGCACCGCCCTCTTTCCTCTCAGGTAAATGCTTCTCCCAGCAGAGCCGGTCAGCGTCGCGCATTCATGCATTTTGGGGGTGTGGCTTTAGAAGAAACCCAGAAGGGGGTGGAGTTAATGGAAAAATGAGCAGTGTTTAAAACAGTCGTGAAAGGTCTACAGACACTCGATTTTTATACTCTCTTTTCAGAGTACTTACATTTTACTTATGTATTGGTTTATAAAGACAATTTAAACAAATTTGTGACCAGTCACGGAAAGTAGGGACACAAGTCGGATCTGGGCATTTTGAGTTATTCACAGATTCTGAAAGTGCAGTTTCTAAGCTTTCCAACGATGTGTAACACATGGAAGTCTGATAAGATTTGGAGAAGTTGTGGCCATTTGAATATAGGAACTCAGAAATACTCAAACCGAGAAAATCGAGGCGAAAGGGACTCTTCTTTTCAGCGGGGGGAGACAATAGGGCTCATTTACATCTCATTTAGCTAAGCCATGCCCCCTGTAAAACCCTTTTTGAGATGTTCTAGCATCATATGTAGTATTTTATGACCAAATGACAACCCGCAAAAATAAACATGACTCTTTTACCTTTGTGGGGATCACAAGTCGAATCCAGTCTGTTTCAGATTATCCAATGTCCATATTTGTCCACAAATGCGTATAATCCGTGAAATATAGATTGTTTACATCAGATTTCGCATGAATGTCTGGTAATACAATATAATATATAATCTGAAGACTATTTCAATCGTAACATGTAAGGGTATATGAGCTTTCACTCCGTTAAACACATGAACCCGCCTTCAAAGTTTGTATTTAAAATAGGGAAGTAGTATAATAGATCATCCAAACAGCGCCGTCGAAAACGTGACATCCTTTAGAGAGGTTACCAATGGCTCGCTCGTTCCTCCATCAGCCAATGACTTCATGGAAAATATTGATAGACAAAACATGTAGCCAATTATATGAAGAATACAACTATATCTTGTAACTTCTGTGTGTTTGGACTCATGCTGCGCTGCAAGAAGTGACATACAGATGACGTCAAAGTACCGCGAGAGCGAGTCGAAATTAAACTACTCCGTAAGATTTCTTGAAGAGCTCTCGCGGTACTTTGACGTCATCCGACTGCGGCGCCGCATAAAGTCAGTGACGCGGCTGACGTACGATGCGGCTGACTGTTATTTGTTCCGCCCCAGCTTCTTTTATTTTTCTTTTGTTTTGTGCGCCCGAGCTTAACAGTCTGGGGAGACGCAGGCTATAAATTTGAAAAAAAAAAAAAAATTAGCAAACATGTCTGAGAAACAGGGCAGCGCGTCACTACAGTCACGTGACTTCACGCTCGAGCCGGAAGAGAAGACAATGCTGAATAAAGTCGTAATTCTGCTATTTTTGGACCAAACTGTATTTTCGATGCATCAACACAATCTTACTGACCCACTGATGTCACATGGACTACTTTGATGATGTTTTTATTAACTTTCTGGACATGGAAACCATACATAGATTTTCAATGAAGGGGAAAGCTCTCGGACTAAATCTAACGATAAAACATCTTAAACTGTGTTCCGAAGATGAACGGAGGTCTTCCGAGTTTAGAACGACATAAGGGTGAGTCATTAATTACATTATTTTCATTTTTGGGCGAACTATCCTTATTTAGTAGTCACGCTGTTCCCTTTGGGAGCGGAGGCGAAAACACAAGCTTATACAGTATGTAAATATACACACAGACAATGACGCCCCCCGCTGCACGCTAGAATCTCCGGAAAAACAAGCCTATTTTAACCGCAAAATGTACGCTTTTAAATATACAAAAACTGCTATCTCAAACATGGAGAGGCTTCTTCGTGATCTCAAATAACAGATTCTGCAATAAAACGAAAATCACAAATTTCGAAAAAAAAAACTTTGTTTCTCATTTTCTCGAAACTTGTGCTGCCGACTTGAGTCCCTGGTTTCCGTGACGGGTCACATTTGTAAAAAAGTTTTTTAGATAATTCCTGCCTATCCTGCCTTTAAACTAAGTGTATTATCAAAGCCACAGCTTTGTTTTTATGTTTTTTAAGTTGAATAGGGGCAACAATATTTAAAGCACTAGTACATACAGAATTAAACATGTTGACTAGGCCTCATTGAATGCCACTGAAAAATTACTCACAGAGGTTGGACCAAACAGACCAACCCGTGACCATCTGGCAGGTGAAACAATTTCATTATTATGACAAGAAATATAAACAGTAAACATAACAGGCTTAGGATCTGAAAAACTCAAACTACCAATACAAACATCTGAAACGGAAAGGCCATGTGTTAGCACCAAGTCTAGAATATGACCATGAGCATGTGTAGGTTCTTTAACCCACTGACAAAAATCAATGAGACTGAGAAACTCTTTCGCTAATGATGTGGAGTCACAACAGACATGAATATTAAAATCTCCAATAATTAAAATTCTGTCAAATTTAGAATTAACACTGGCTAAGAATTCAGAGAACTCAGATATAAAGTTTTAGGTGGATGATAGACCACTGCCACCATCAGTGAGTTCATCTGATCAAATGAGAAAAGATGAAATTCAAAACTTGTGAAAGTGTCTGTTTCTATTATTCTGCAACAGAAACTATTTTTGAAAACAGACGCCAGTCCTCCACCCCGGCCAGAAAAAAAGACGTCAAATGAACCTTGTCTCTGCCCCCCCCACTGGACATCTTTTAAACGTTCAACAAGCATATCAGTAGGACGTCTAATTTCAACAGATAAAAGATGTCTAAAAAAGACGTTGCAAAAACTTTCATTCTAACTACTCAGTGGACGTCTTTTAAACGTTAGACAAAGACGTTATAATGATGTCTTTTGGACGTGTTTTTGCTCAGTGGGTTGTTTGATGTCGTCATCTGTAGCTCTTGTAGATGATTGACGAGGCTCAATACTGTAAAACATTGATCAGAGATTAATATACAATCATCACAGTCATTATCAACAGACATCATGTCAGAATCATGTTTATATTTATCATCTTACGTGACTTTCATCATTATACATTTTTTCATTTAAAGTGCGTGTTGCAGGTTAACCACCACTGTCGATTAATGGGTACATAAATCACTCAAGATATGTGTATAATTTTTAAAATGTCTCAAAAATGGTCTTAAAGACCACTTTTTTTACGTTTTTGGTATTAACGGTTATTTTAACGCAATTCTGCGATGACGTCACGTTGGGGAGAAGTGGAGAAAGACTCAGCCAGAGCCATAGAGATAGATGAGACATTTATTGCTGTTTAATACTTACGTATATAATTTGGAAATCATATATACATCGTAGGAAATATATAATGTGTTATACTGCAAAGTTACCATGCTAATTATTATTTATGATATATGTGGAGATAAATAAAACTTCGCAAATCTGCTGATTTGATCCATTCATGTACTGACCACCAGGCTAGAGATTTTTAAACATCCTTAATCCACACTTACTAGTCTATCAAATAATATCTCAAATATATTGTTTTGTGAAATAAAAGGATGCTTTGTTATATTGTTTATGTGATTATAACGAATCACACGATCATTTTATACGCAGCAGTCAGCAGCTGCAGCACACCCGGATCCGACCGCATACATACTGTAATAAACAGGCGTTCGGCGGCTTTTTACATCACGACAGACTATGCCATTTGAGGAGGAACCGCTCATTGATCACCGTATTTTTATAAATCCTGTACATGTTTGGACCTGCCGAACAGGTTGAGCACTTTCATATACTTTGTTGAGCAGAGAGGCTGCACTTTGACCAGCGGGCTGCGGGAACCGGCGCACATCACGCCGCCAGACGGTGTTGTTAACTCGAAACGTATAACTATTATCAGATCGACCCACCGGGAAAGTCCCGACTCTCTCGATTGCCATTCCGCTACTGGCTGTAAGAAAGTGAGTGCGTTTGGGTCGCTGGTCCCCGCGAACAGATGTGACGTGCTTCACTCACCTTCCAGGATTAGAGACATGCTGCCAAAACCGTTTGTGCTGAAGATCGCATAAAGTTACACCCATTTCAGGCAGGATCATGGACCCCCTCAAGCCAGCATGCACGAGTATGTTAATTGTTTGTTTACTTTCTACACGAAGATATGCTAACGTTATGCTATCTGGCTGTCTGCCTATCTCTCTATACTAGCCTATCCATCTGTCTGTCTATCTATCTGTCTATCTATCTGTCTATCTATCTATCTATCTATCTATCTATGTAAATAATCTGCGCTATCAGAACTGTACTTTACTCGTCTTTCTATAGTCATTCTCAATGCTCTCAAGGCTGCTTTGGTAAATTCTCTCCCCAGCGTGACGTCATACAGTGCGTTGTGGGGGAAAGGAGAATCATTGCAAACAGCTGTACTTTTTCATACTTTTTCGGGTTTTGTGATACTCAACAACATAAAATACAATGGATAACAGTTTAAATGTTTATTATTAACAAGCAAATTGCACAAATTCGTTGAAAAATTTTACCTGCAAAACGCCCTTTAACAGACGCTTTTATCTAAAGTGACATAAAAAAAATAATACAAGCAGGGGCGGAGCAAGGGGTGGCTTCCGAGGCTCCACCCCCGAATGTTTTGTCAAAAGCCCTGAATCTTTCAGATCTGTAAAATGAATTCATCCAGTACGCCAGGAGGCGGCATTCAGCTTTAAACTCTCCAGTCCCCACTCCGTTAAAAACCAATGAGAGATTGAAGTTGAAGGCAAATTAATATGCTGAATCTCCCCACAGTAAACGCATTTTCAAAGTGTTTATTATTACAGTGCCTTCGTTATTATTACTGTAAAAGTGTATATTAATAGTTATGTGATGTACAACCCCAAATCAGAAAAAGTTGGGACACTGTAGAAATTGTGAGTAAAAAAAGGAATGGAATAATTTACTAATCTCATAAACTTATATTTTATTTACAATAGAATATAGATAACATATCAAATGTTGAAAGTGAGACATTTTGAAATGTCATGCCAAATATTGACTCATTTTGGATTTCATGATAGCTACACATTCTAAAAAAAGTTGGGACAGGTTCCAGCCAATAAAGTAGTATAAGATTAGTAGTATAAGATTATGTTTGACGAGTGTTGCTTTTTTAAATGCATGTTTTAAACGACTCAAACCATCAGTGATTGGTAAGGACTGATCAAAAGCCGTAGTACATGAAGTAGCTGTGCATAATATCTGGATGTGATGGCTACAGCGTCACACAGGAAATTTTTTAATAACTCGTTTTATTTTCGGACCAGGAATACTCTTAAATCTAAAAGAAAAAAAACTAAACTAACGAATGGTTAACAAGTTTAATATGCATTTGTAAAATAGCAAATGCACACATTTAATCAATTACATAGAAATTAATGCACTTGTAATATGAAGTGAACGCGGGTCCGGATCAAGTTGCCGTCGGGTCTGGATCCGGACCAGAGTCCGGACTTTGAGAACCCCTGTTCTAGACCTTCATCATGGCTTCGGAGACCTAAGGGCACATACAGTTGTGGCTCATGTAATCATTGTGAAAATGTTGCCCGCCAAAGTTCATTTATTGATGTGTTTACGCAAAGAATGTTTCATTGTAAGGACTTTGCTAACTCTTTGCTAAAGAGGCTGGGCACATAAATTTGAATAATTTGAAGGTAATGGTCATCGAAGTAATTTCTAGGAATGTAAGGGGTGGTGACAGGCTTTGACGTCTTCTTTAAAGGGAAACCTGGTGGATTGTACAACTTAGTGCCACTACTTTTCCACGATTAAATGATGATGTGGATTTCTCACCCTTTTAAAGGGCATTTTGGTAATCTTGGTATGTCTTTGGTAATACTTTTCTAGTGTTTGTTTTTAGACTTATCATGGGTAATATGTTTTTGATATGTATGTGCAAAGTAATGCTCAAGTATAACAAATAATTTGTGCAATCATCACTTGTTTGTACTTGTGTATTCTTTGTGAACAGCTCAGTGTGTTTGGCTGTAATGATGATAACAGTGATGTTAGGTTCTTGAATGAATCGTTCTTTTGAGCCGGTTTTCAGGAAGTAACCAGTCGAGCCGGTTCACAAATCAAACTTTGAAGAAACTTTGTTGAAGAACATTTTTAAAAGATCTTTTATTCCATTGGCAGTGACTGTTTTAAACCTAACTTTTAACTAGGGCCATTATTGTGAATGTTGTATTGATTTAATTGGATCATGTATTGTGTGATTTATAATGTGTTTTTATTATTGTGGTATGTAATGTTATTATGTAATGTTTGTCAAAGCCAGTGTCAAAGATGAATTTCTGTCCAGTAAATCTGAACAGACAATAAAGTCAAATCAAATCAAATCAAATCAAACTGAATTGAACTTTAGTTTTGGGCATAGATTCCGGGTTGATGATGCAGTACGCACAGCCGAAATAGCATATCAGGACTCAAAAAGAACCGAACGAAGTTTGACGATGATTGCCGAGGCGAGTATTGCCGACTATTCTGACAGCTAAGTTGCTAACACTGTGTGTGTATCACCGAGGATTTGAACGAGCCTGATACGCGAAGTTTCTTGTTTTAATCGTTTCTTGATATGCTTGTTTTATTAAAAAGCTTTATTTTTAGTACGATTTATTGTGCATGCAAATCACATTTTAGTTGTTTATGGAAAACCTATGAGTTTAAAAGAAAAGTTTATTTATTCTTTATACTTAGGATATGTAGAACACATCCACAATTGTGCATCAGTGTCTTTTAGGAATCTTATCCAAGTTGTAGTTTAGTCAAAACTGGTCAGTTGTATCTGGCATTTACGATCCGCGATTGAAACAAACATTGACCACAAACATTACTAACTTGTGAATGAAACCTTTACAAAAACAACTTTTTATTTGAATGTTTTTATGTGTTGACACAAACGGCTTTATTTGAATGTTTCATTGATACAAGTAGTTAGAAAATAAATGCTTTGTGATGTCATTTCTTGATTATGTCAGGAACAGGTGAATCGACTTTTTGAACCGGTTCAATAAGCCGAACTGTCCGAAAAGAGACGGTTCGTGGAAATGAATTGGATTTTGCATCACTAGATGATAATTGAAAAAGTTTTACTTAGTTGTTGTCAAGGTTGTGGGTGGGGCTTAGGTCATGTGACCATTCCCATACCTCTCAGCCTGATAAATGCACTCACCTGTGTATGTTTGGCAAGCCCTGATGAAAACTGTTTAGATGAAACAGGTTGGCATGTAGCCATTTTTGATTAAAGGCTTTTTAACATTTATCAGGAGTGCCTCATTTCTCTATTTTCTTAAATGTTAAACTGTTTGAAATGAATGTGAACTCATAAATGATAATTGAAATTAAACAGTTAGAAATGAAATGTTAAACAGTTTGAATTGATGAAATTAAATGACTATGTATACAGTATTTTAAATAAAATAAGAAGTTATGAAGTTAGAGTGTTTTTAACCAATGTTATGACCAATCATTTCTGCATTGATCAGCAGATAAGCCATATTTTTCATTAAAAGATTTTGCAAGGTTTTATAATATGTTCATCGTGATAATATGCCATAATATGTTCACTTAAGAACTTACTCATATAGGTATGTATATGGTTGCAATGTTGTAGTTGAAGGTTAATAAATACAGTTAATTGAAGTGTGGTCAAAATTTAGTTTTGGCTCTCCTCTAAAGTTGCCAAATGCCACTTACACCCCTCTGGTTCCAAGCCCTCGATATTTAAAGTACATTTAATCACAGTGAATTAAAACTTTGAAAAAAAACCTTCCTCATTGCACATATCCTTTTTTTATACACTCTCAGAAATTAAAGGCTCTCTAAGCGAATCTGCGAGACGTTAGTTATTGTTGACGTTTGAAACTGTTTTCAAACAGACGGATCGTAGCTAACTCCTTCCCCTCCCCCTCCCTTCCGTACTTTCATGAACGCGCCCAACCCCCACCCCCAAATCCTTTTTGTCGTTTATTGGCTGGAATACTTTGTTTTGTTTTGTGATGCTAGGTTTGGCCATTTGTTGATATTGCCGTTTGTGAAGCCTGGGCTGTCTACAGAGATCGCGGTTTTTTACAGTTTGATCAGCGGACAGGCAGCAAGCAGATAGTGAGGAGATGTTTCCGGTATGTAACAAAAAATGTTTTATGGTCTAAAACGCTTCAATTCGCTTAGAGCACCTTTAAGGTACATAAGTTGTCACTGGGACAGTACCCTTTCAAAAAGGTACACCTATGTACCCAAAGAGTGCATATTTTGACAATGTAGATGGATATACAATTTATTTTTTGAAAGACCTCAGAAGTAAGAAGGTGAGAAAGTATATAGTTACATAGGCAGCTTATGTTTTGTCCATATGCATTTCACTGAAATTCGCAATGATTTTACCTCAGAAATACATTGATAGACAGTTATAAAATGTTAATCCTCAATCTTTTAAATTACAATATGCTTATGTGTGATAATTGTCAGTGCAAATAAGGAGAGAGAGAGAGAGAGAAAGAGAGAGCTTCCATAAGTAAATTGTTCTGCTAGTGAAGTCAAAAAAATTGTTATTCTTTCTTATGTAGCTTCAGTTATAACATAACATATTTTGCTTATTTTTGGATAAGAGAAGTTAAAGTGTCATTGTCAAAAAATGTTATGTTACAGTTTCAAAGTAAAAATACAGAGAACACTTAGATTAAAAAATTGTTTATAAAGCTGCTGTAAATGGAGAAAAAATATCAGCAGGGGACCATGCTTTGAAACCCCTAGATTTGGGCTAAACCCCCAATGTCTACAATGTCTGGCTCCGCCCCTAAATAAAAGTAGTGCTATCATACCACATTTACATTAAATACCAGAGTAAAACAACACTACAGCAGAAGTGTGAGAGTAAAACAATTACATGGCAGTCACTTGTAGTTCATAATGATTCATGAATTTAATAACAAAACTATAAATCAAACAGTAAATGAATAACTCACTGTAGTTTGTGTAGTTTACAGTGTGGATCCTTCAGTAGATCAGAGATCAGCTTCACTCCTGAATCTCCTGGATTATTATAGGTTAGATTGAGTTCAGTCAGGTATGATGGGTTTGATCTCAGAGCTGAAGCTAAAGCAACAAAACCTTCATCTCCAATACTGCAGGATATCAGACTGCAGAGAGAAGAAAAACTCCTGACACTTACAGTAAATGAAGTCATGAATTATAATTATATGTGTGAGACTATTGTGATCAGAATATACACAGAGATTCAGAGAGAGATTAAAGCAGAAGTTCAGTGGATTCTCAACACTCATTCATCTGTTTAACCCTCTGGGGTCTAAGGGGTTTTTAGGGCCCTGTGGAAGTTTTGACATGCACTGACATTTGTGCTTTTTTCAGTTGCTTAAAAACATATAAATGGCAAAAGTCTCATAACACTGCGTTCAGCACAAGCTGGGCTACCATATTATATGATCAACAAGTATGTACATGTTTGTATTTTTGAGAGAAAAATGTTTATGCGTGGTTCTTGAAAAAGCTACATTTTTAAGTCACTGATATAAGTCCACAAAACTCATTCTAAACATGTTTTCCCAAGACTTTTCAAAACAGGATCTAGTAGTCTAGAGTTTTTTCATCAAAATGATGTGAAAATCATCCAGCCTGCTCATTCACATAAAAAGATATATTGATTTACAATTTCTAAGACACATTTGCTTGGGAAAGGCTGTATGCGTGGAGGCGGGAAAGCTCCTGAATAATGAGTGACTGACAGCTGAGAAACAAAAGAGTTGCATAATGAGCCGCATAATGAGCCTTGTAGGAATGTTCAACAGGAATGTAACTTTGTAGTAAAACCATGATAAGGTTTACTTGGGAATTTATAACAAAAAATTATATATATAATGTGTGTATATATAGAAATATTTTCTATTAAATTCACAAGTACCTTTAAAATCCAAAGTAATCATAGTAAAGGTACTGTTTGGCCATCGTAAAGTGAACACAGGGTTTGTGTTTGGTTGGCCAGCGAGAGGTTTACTTTTGTGCCGTAAAAAAGCTCAAAAGAAGAACTGCCTATCGTTGTCTGGACTCTTATTTGTATTTTTGTAATCATTATAGTACAACACAACAAGGGACAAGCGTGATAAACTTATCAATGTTTGTTTACAGCTGCCATTACTCCCTCACGTGTTGATCATGAAAGCAGTAATGCGAGTGATCCTGTGTTTAATAAACTTGCTGTGCGGAGATATACGCTTAGACCAGTGCTTTAAGTTGTTTTTTTTTTTTGCTGACTCGACTCCTATATTGAAGGGGTTTTATATTCAGCAATCAACAGACGACCTTGTAAAAAATAATAAATACTTTTATAAGTTTGTGGATTTGCTTGAGCTAGAAATATCTACTGAACATAAATAAAATGTGCAAAATGTAGATATGTGATTAAAATTTTTAGCATGGTTAAAGATAGAAAGAGCTTGAAAAAAAACTTGAAAATGACACCAAGACCATGTCCATGGGTTCAAGAATAACAAAATACTGGCCATTTGAAACTACAAAGAAATCACTTTATTTTGTCCCATTGTTTTCCATTTTGCAGGTGTTAAAACTCCAGTGGTCGTCGTTGTTCAAATTTATTGAAATTTCGTTCACTTGTAGTTTAGCAATTAAACTAAATGTCTATTACAATTTCAAGAATGTTTTTACTCTGCACATTGCCTGAAGAAATCCGAAGCTGCTTGAACCAAACTGACAGCCGTGACACAGCGGAGATTGTCACGTACCTACAAAAGGGTATTGGATAAAGCTTGCGTCTGACCTGTAGCTGTCATTCTGGCCTGGTGGGATGTCAGCCAGTGAGTCCTCTGATTCTGACCTTGTTCTTTTACTACTCAGAGTCTAAAACAAGGAGGGCATATTAAGTGTTAATTGTATTTTCATTTTAACCGAGCAGCTATGGTTGCGCGTTTCACACACAAACACACACCTCTCCAGTCCAGACCACACTGACTGACAGTCAGCGGTAAAAGTGACACATGCACTTTTAACCTGTAAACGCAAGGGTGTATGGGTAATGTAGTCTCTGCTCTCGGTGGGACGAATTAGGAAGTGTACATTGTGAAGGGTGCTCTGAAAAGCGGCAGCGCAGCCAAAGGACTAAATTAAACCTCTGATTTTTAAACAGATGTGCAAATGAGCGTTCCGGTACGCTAAAAGCATGTTCTGGGCGCACGGAGAGGTGGTGGTGCGCTCAAGAGCTATATTTAGAAGTGGCGGTACTGAGTACCGGCGCATTCCGGACCACTTAAAGCACTGGCTTAGACGCAACTAAATAAGGATTGTACTGTTTGCAATCGCAGATTTTATAAGAATACCAAAAAGCGCATCAAGTTTCCTAATTCGTTTGTTTGTGTAGGTGCGTTCCCCTCGCGTGAAATGTTTGACGGAAGAACAAAGAAAACACTCGCTTCTGGAGATATTGCCACACATACGCAAGTAATTAAGGATTTAGATGTCATGTTTGGTGCATTCGGATGAAATAACAAGGAATGGAGAGACTGGATTGTGGATTGCGTATCCGTTGACTGCAGGAGGCACGAGTTATGCATATGGATGTTTCTGCTCATTCACTTCAATGGCGCGGGGGTGTGGCGATCTCATCTCATTACAGATAAACAGGTAACAGGAGAAAGACGGTACTTCTCCACCTTCTCATACAGTTTACACCGAATGACAATATATGTTTTCGATCTCACTTACATCATTTAAATGCTGACAATCCAAGCATTATGTAGACATTTATCTTTTGTTTCTATGACAAGTATTCGTTAAGTTACAGTTAATTTTTCTGACGCGTTTCTGAAAGGACTTCACTGAGGGAGAGAGAACAAAACGCACATCATGTTTATTTTCTTAATTTTGCGAAAAGCACAACATTCCTGTATGTCAAAAATCAGCAGAGTAATTTAAGTCTCTTTTAGGGCTGCAACAACGAATCGATTAAATCGATAAAAATCGATTACTAAAAGTGTTGGCAACGAATTTCATAATCGATTCGTTGTGTCGCGTGATGCAGAGAATTTAATTAAAAAAAAGGAAAAACTTCAGTTAAGCGCGGAGCGGAGTGAACACACTCGCACTGCGTTCCAAACCCCCTAATTCCATACTATATAGTAGGCAAAGAGTACGAGAAGTAGTGCTTGTCGCCTACTATATAGTATGGAAGTATGCGGTTTGGGACGGAGCGTCGGTCTCTCTCGCGCACTGTTGCTTGCAGAGTTCGGCGCCTCATAGACGCGGAGAAATGACAGGGCGGCGGAGAAAAGATAAAAAAACAGCAAAGGTAGAGGAAAACCACATGTCAGTGTTTTACTCCTCCCAAACGTAAGCGCGTCACCTGGAAGTTATAGCCGGCAAGTTATCAAACAAAGACGACACGCTTATGCTTTATAGAGCGACAACAGCGAGTAAAAAAAGTTTCTAGAACAAAAAAAAACTCCAATGACAAACTCCAATGATATTAAACAAAGAAATAAAACGTTGAGAGAGAGTTTTATGAACATTTTCCCCATCATGGACCTGTTTGTTAAATCATCGCTCCGTCACGATCGCGCAGGTTTTCCTGCTGTTCTGTACTGCGCGCTCCAGCTCATGCCGAGCAAGGAGACGCGCGTGCCCGGCCCAACATACAGTACATCTTACAGTAAGTGCCGCCTTTGTTGCATAAACATCGTCTTACATTTTTTTAGGCGAAGTAATGAATGGTGTATTTGCATTTTGCGCGGGAGTAGAAGACGCATCTTCTGTTTTCACAAGACGCATTTATGTGGCCAAATGTAAATGGTTTTAACAAATGAGATAGCTATCCGATCAGAGAAAACACAAAGTCAAATATCAGGTACAAAGCTGTCACTGGGGCAATACCCTTTATAAAAGGTCCTAATATGTACTATTTAGGTACAAATATGTATCTTTGAACTGCCAATATGTACTTTTGAAGTACTAATATGCACTTTTTGTGTACAAAGGTGTACCTTTTTGAAAGGGTACTGTCCAGTGACAACTTTTGTACTTTTATTTCTGAGAGTGTACTCATATACTATCTTTTTGAACCCATCAAGAGAGGCTTCTTGATGGGAAATGCATCATAAAAAGTCTATATATTTGGCAGATGTAAAGCATACATGTGTATTTTTTTGTGTTAGTCCATTTTTATTTTATTTTATTATTATTGTACAGATGTGGCCTTTAAAAATGCGCGTTTTCTCCCGCGGCATTCGCCAATTCGTCTCGCAGAGTCTCGCAGCATTCTGCAAGTGCTTTCGGGAGGGCTACTTTCCATTTTCCCTTAATGTGTTTCGCTTCACAGAATATCCACCAGGTGGCGCAAAAAAACATTGGATTGCCGTTGTTTCCAGAAGTTAATAAGGGCATTGCTGAATATTTTACATTGCTACTGTATTAAAACAGCAAAGTGATATGTCAACCCCTTCTTGCCAGCATAACAGCGCATACAACTATTAAGATACGTGCAATGCGAATTTATAGGAAGTGCAACAGAGAATTTAGTGTGAGCCTAATAAACGCGACTCTATTTACAATGAATATCTTAATTATTTGTGTTGTCGAATTTTGACACCGTTTCATTGTTTGTTCATAATATTTATAATTGTCAGTTTTTCTAAAAGTATCAATATTTTAAAGAGATTAATGTGGTATAAAAAAGACATGTTTTAAAGTTAAAAATGTTGTAAAAATATAGTAGTATTCTTATATTTTAAGAATAACAATATGATACATTTATACTGCGCTAAAATGCTTTACATATGGAAAGAGGAATTCTTCTCAACCACCACCAATAAAGTTTACAAATTATTCTTTAGAAAAAAGGCGTTTAAACCCATGCGGGCTGTACAGTTGGCATATGATATCTTTTTATTTCGTTTTTTACATATTTATATTTACAAAATCTTTAATAATAGGCTTATATAATAATAATAGGCTTTAATAATAGGCTTTAATAATAGGCTTATATAATAATAACTTATTTATATTCAATCTAATTAATAATTATAAATTATGACATGAGAAAATTAGAAGTGTGCAAAAGAGCCAATTCAGATATTGTCAATTAAAGCTGTTTTATACACCTTTCTGCCTTGTTTAAATTAACAAGCATTTTATTTGCCACTGTCAACACGTTTTGTGATTGATTTAATGATTTATTACAGAAACTTATATGAAGCAAAGCTATTGTACTAAGCATCTTTATATATATAAATATATATATATATATATATATATATATATATATATATATGTTATAAATGTTGTAAAAAATATATTTGTATACTTATATATTAAGAATAACAATATGATACATTTATATTGCGCTAAAATGCGTTACATATGGAAAGAGGAATTATTCTCAACCACCACCAATAAAGTTTAAACATTATTCTTTAGAAAAACGCCTCCGAAGTGTTGAGTTTATGAATATTTACACTTACAATATATACTTTGTTAAATGTGTGTTTAAAATAATAAATTTCATAACTGTAAAGACAAACACGCCGCATTGCATGATTTTATAAATACCGAGGTCCATATAAGTATTTTCCAGGGCATGCACCCCAGGAAAAACAGCTTCTTATTTACCTGCTCTACATATATGAATTTTAATACATCAGAAAACCAAAGAATCAAATACCTATAGATTTCAAACCATGTCAGTATGCAGAAGACTTGTGTTGGTCATTAGGAATGCATTGTAATAATTATTTTACCATCCTGGGCACACTGCTGCACACTTTCTCTTCTTTTGTTATTTATTTAACTTTAATGACTTCAACAGGTACTGTTTATTAGGCTTTAAGACTGAATGCAATAAAATGTTCAAGCCAAAATATGAACATTTAAACTCCGTGCAGGCGCGCTACGGGTGGATGAAGCGTTGTACCGCGCACGTGATGCATCGCGTTTTCAAGTTCAAGCTTAGCAGAAGTCCAGTGCAACACAGGGATCATTATACAGTTAAAAACATATCTTCAAGAATTAAAGGGTGGCGTGGAATGTTGTTAATAAACATGCTGAATAACGGAAAGTGAATTACTGGAGGGAGAGAAAGCAGCGCATTAAATTTGGACACCCAAGTGCTCAGCTGCAGTAATGTTTCTTGTCCTGTCACCTTGACAGTCACTACGGTTTCATATTTCTCGTCAATAAACTGCTGTATAATAGTCAGCATTTGATTACTTACATCTTTCTTGCACTTCCACTAACTGCGCATCTGACCTCTGTGTTGCACCTCTGTCTGCCTGGTTTGATTTTATTGGTCATCTCGGTTTCATTTTGACTTTATCTTACTTAATAGACCCTTTAACTGTTTGTACACCATGATGACATGTCACCGTATGCGTGCGCATTTAGGCAACGGAGGTATGGCAAGAATCAGCAGTGAAGCAACCTACCCATTACACAAAAAATGCACACGGCCGCGCCGCTCTCAGTGTGTCTGCATCTATGAAAAAAATGTGCACCACCTGCATGCAGAGAGCACGCGCGCTGCCTGCACGACATCCAATCACTGCAGTCCCACGTTGGTTTGGATGTTGGGACCGTACCAGTACAGCTCAGCAGTGGTGTAGTCTACTAGGAATTGTAAAGGATTTCCATATACCTGCTAAAAATAGCGTGAGGATGCGTAACAGCATGGTTTTGTGACATTTCAAACTTTTAGTAATAGTGAAGCACTGACCATTAGCATGCTACACTTGCTACTTTAGCGGGTTGAAATGCATATACATATTAGGCTATATATTTGGTGTGTTTGACTTTCTGCCGAACTGCGCGATCCGATCGGCATATGAAATCACTATAGCGGCGCAAAAGTGACTGGGGAGCAGAGTGGTGTGGCGCTACAAAAAACCACAGGCGAGTGACAGCAAAGTACCGCGAGAGCGATTCAAAGCGGATTTATCCACGTGAAAACTGGAATCGCTTACGCGGTACTTTGACATCACCAAGAGATCTATACCAGTGGTGTACTCTACGTGATATGCAGGACTACGCTGTATACCCACTAGAAATTGTCAAGGATATCCGTATACCCACTAAAAATAGCGCGAACAGCATGGTTTTGTGACATTTTTAAACTTTTAGTCATAATATACATGTGAAGCACTGACCATTAGCATGCTACACTTGCTACTGTAGCGGGTTGGTTGAAATACATAATAGGCTATATGCTTCCTGTCGAACTGCGCGATCCGATGGGCGTATTAATTTCTATGAAATCAAATTACTATAGTGACGCGAAAGTGACTGGGGAGCAGACTGGTGTTGCGCCACAAGCGAGTGATAGCAAAGTACCGCGAGAGAGACTCCAGTTATCACATGGAGAAATCTGCTTTGAATCGCTCTCGCGGTACTTTGACATCACCAAGAGGTCTGCTTTACGCCAAATGAAGTCGAACCTGGAGTGTAGCTGCTCAGATGCTGCTAGATGGTCTTAATTAAGTATAAGCCTATTTTCAGTTTTAGACAATGCTTATATTATATGCAAAAATAAGCTTTTATATCAATGACTATGCAAATAAGAGTTAATTTATGGTCATCTTAAATGTGTATTAATTAAAAACATTTACACCATTAAATAACACATGGTAATGTTATCAATAGTTGTCAGATAATAGCTATTGAAGGAGTGGATATTTTTTTCACCTTCAATGCATGTGTTTGCCACGAATTGAAGATTGTAAACAGTTAATTTAATTTTAATTAACAGTTAAGTAACTTTTGTCCCTGAGTTAGATGTTGATTAACACTAAACCAGTCTAAAAATCAATCCAGTTTCCCCAGCTGTAAACCCATTGGCTGTTAAAGTCTTTTTTTTCTTGTAATAAACTGACATGTTGATAACACATTCAGTTTATGTGTTCATGAGTACACTTTCAGAATGCTCTTAGTTACATGAAGATCCATACTGTATGCATCTGTGAGTGTTGTGGTGCTTATGAGGTGTCGCGCTGGGACGAGTGAGCATAAGGATGAGAGGGAAAAATCACAGTATACTCACTACAAAAATCTAGACTACACCACTGATCTATACCACTGCAGCTAAGTCACTACATTGACATGGCAGAAGGACAGAATGCCATTTTGTTCTGGGCACTCTTCCTTCACTCTTTCAAGTAGCCTTGGCAGTGCCTGCTTCTAGTGCTACAGTGGAGCGAGTTTTCAGCCATGGTGGCATCATGGCATATTTGATCTTTTGAAAATGCAATGCAGTATAGGGGCCTCCCTCCACCTGTCCACGGCATGCATTTTATTTCTGTGGTAAGAGGACTTGACATGACTCGAAACTAAAATGGTAGGACTTTGGACTCGACTTGAGACTTGTTGGCTTTGACTTTTGACTCAACTTGGGACTTGCCTCATCTTTGACTCGACTTGACTCGGGATTCGAGGGCAAAGACTTACTTGTGACTTGCATAACAATGACTTTGTCCCACCTCTGCTTATAGACATCACATGCCGATTGGTCTGCGCGGCGCAGCAAGAAGCCACACAAGCGCTGAGCGTTGAGTCAAATTATAAGACGAGCATAAGAAAATGACAGAGGTCTGGTCAGGGAATTAACCCAACACAAAAGTGAAAATGATAGCAATGACTCTTTAGATAAGATCTATAGACATGCACATCAGTGTTTTATTTGTCTGGAGAAAAGGACAATTTGATATCCAAAATAGTGTCCAACATAATACTTACTCTATCATTATACTCAAATAAGTAGGGCCTACATGCACTGCTATCAAACGTGATGTGTTTTTGGTTTTTGTTGTAATCTGGAACTTGGTGTATATCAAATGTGTTTGTTAAATGTCTCCACATGGAAACGGAATGCCCTCCCCCGCACAGTCCTGCAATGAGAACCAGAAAAACTGGTTTCTAACCATTTTATTTACATGTGAATAGTGAGAGCACCCCCTCAGGAGCTGTAGCAGGGTTTTTGCGGGGTCTTTATAAGCTTAAGCCAGGACTTAGTTTAAATAGGAAATATAACTAGTTTTAACAAACATGCCTTACTAAAAACATTATTTGTCTGCATTTTGAGGCAAAAAAGGGCATGGCCGTTCGGACCTCGGTAATTTTCTGACGCGTGTCTTATTTGACTCAATGCTCAGCGCTCGTTTGACGACTTGCGGCGCCACGCAGCCCGATCGGACGGCATGTGACGTCTTAGCACCGCGAGACAGGAGGCCTACAGTATGCTTTTGAATAGATCTCGCGGTAGTGTGATGTCACAGGCCAACGGGTTTGCGCTGCGCCCCATTAAGTAAGATAAAGTGAAAATTATTCCTAGATGACCAATAAAATCATACCAGGCAGACAGCAAAGGAGGAAGAATACCTCAGTTAGTGGAAGTAATAGGTAAAATTGGGCCGGAGCGCACCGGAGCGCAGCTCCGCCTCCTCGGGTCCACAACACACCTTGCCGGAGCTCCGGTCCGTCTCCTTCAGCAACAGGGTTTGGCGCAAAGCGAATAATAACGTTTTCATTCATAGGCTTCAAACTCGTGCTTGCGGGGCACCCTCGACAAAAATCATTTTGAGAAAATCATGCTTCTCAGAGGTCCACTGTGTTTTTAATCCCGTCTGAATCGGCCATGTCTGTGTTTTTCTCTGACGACCTCTGTAATCTATAAATTTCAGAGCATTTTACCTACTGTTTTTCGCCGAACTCAGAGGTCATCTGAGAAATGTAATCCCGTCCGGATGAAGACGTCTGTGTTTGCTCGCAATATGTTTTGAAAGCGCGTTTCTTTTCCTGTTTTGGCAAACGTGATCTGCCGACAGGTCTCACTAACGCACGTATAGACTATTGTACTTAATTTATGAATCCCATTCATTCAGATAGCCTATGGATTTTTCCATTCGGCGGAATAAAATAATTAAATCAAGACGAGCTGAATATCATACACTGTTAAGACTGGACAAAACGGTTAGTTTAGTAGGTGTTTAGCTTGGGAGTTATACTCGGTTTAACAAAAAATGGGAATAATAATACAACAGAATATTTGGAATTGGGGCAAGCAGAACATGAATTCACAAATCACAAAAAAATGTAAAATTAGATAAATTAGTTAATGATATTGCGCAAATGCTCTCGGTCTCTTCAAGGTCATACGCGAATAGAGGTTTGTTATAAGACTCCGTTATACATCACGTCTCTTCTAATTGCACAGAAAAAATGAATCAAATGATGCGCATTTAAGTCGGATTTTTATGGAGAATAGGCTATGTGACCGTTTAACCCCACGTGGACCGAACAAGAAACGTATGCTTTCATGGAGTCTGTGTATGACATCTCCTTTATTTAGTTTTACATATTTTTATTTATATGCATTTAATAATACCGTAAGATCATAATGTATACACTGTAAAAATGATTCAGTGGCTTTGTAAATGTAGGCTATCTAAAATAAATGATTAAATTAACTTAATGTCAGTTATGTGTTTTTTTTTTTTTTAGTTAGACAAACCCAAATAAATGACTAGAAATAGATATTTTGTTTAAAATGTACATATTTTATTTGATGTATACGCCTTAATAATATAAGTATTTAATTTACAGATTATTTTAATCAATATATTTGATAAGGTCAGAATTATATATTTAAGTTTTTGAAACTGTAATAATTGCTTTCTTCTAATTAATATTATTTGCATTTAAAATCAACTTAAAAAAAAAATGTACGTTTTACGCCTAACTTGAACTATGATGTACTTACTATTTTTACATTGATATTATTTGAGTAAATGTAGGCAAAAAAATAAATTAATAATAAGTAGAACAAATGTTAATTTTAAAAAATCCCATATAGCCAACAGGTTTTAATCAGCAACAGAGAAACTGCGCCTTTTGCCGATGACAAACACCTCAGAAACTCCTCGAATTTATAAATTTTTACACTCACAATATGATTTTATTTACTTACTACAAAAATATAACTCATTATACAAATTTATTCAACACCATTGCACACTTTATATCGAGTTTCATACCATGTAAAGGAAAACATGATAATATAAAAAGTACAGTAATGCAGAAAAGCGCATTACAACCATGTTCAGGCTATTAAAAACGTTCAGATGCAAAAATGAACTAAATGTACAATTAGATAAACTAGTTAATGATATTGCGCAAATGCTCTCGGTCTCTTCAAGGTCTACGCGAATAGAGGTTTGTTATAAGACTCAGTTATACAGTACATCACGTCTCTTCTAATTGCACAGAAAAAATGAATCAAATGATGCGCATTTAAGTCGGATTTTTATGGAGAATAGGCTATGTGACCGTTAAACCCACGTGGACCGAACAAGAAAACGTATCCTTTCATGGAGTCCGTGTATGAAATCTCTTTTATTTAGTTTTACATATTTTTATTTATATGCATTTAATAATACCGTAAGATCACAATGTATACACTGTAAAAATGATTCAGTGGCTTTGTAAATCTAAATCAATGATTAAAATAAATGATTAAAGTAACTTAATAAAGTCTTTTAATGTCAGTTATGTGATTTTTTTATAGTTAGACAAACCAAAATTAATGACTAGAAATAGATATTTGGTTTTTAAAATGTACATATTTTATTTGATGTATACGCCTTAATAATATAAGTATTTAATTTACAGATTATTTTAATCAATATATTTGATAATGTCAGAATTATATATTTAAGTTTTTAAACCTGTAATAATTGCTTTCTGTCGAGCACACATTGTCGTCAGTATGCCTTACTTGAAACACGACTGCCCTCTACAGGTTTTTTATTTCCTGCGTCCCCCACCGAATCCCCCGTCTGCGGGATCTCGCAGAATTTCAGAAGTGCTCGCGGCATTCTGCTTTCAGAGACGCGCATTTTTAAAGGCCACATCTGTAACAGCTCAGGGATGTTCAATGAGGGACATGTTTGTGCAATTTCTAAAGATTTTATTTCTGTTTTGAATAAGGGGTTGGAAATCAATGCTTTTCTTGTTTTTTATCCGATTCATCGATTAATCAAACAAATAATCGACAGATTAATCGATTATTAAAATAATTGTTAGTTGCAGCCCTAGTCTCTTTGCGGAGTGACTGAAAAATAAAGAGTTTGCGGTTTGAGTGATTATTCTGACTGCCTGATATTGACCATCTGCCTGTTTATCTGTTTCTCTGCCTTTGGATAACCCCTTTGTATTGTTTGCCTGGTTTGGACTACCTATTTGTGTTTGATCTGCCTGCCTGTACATAGATTACTCTTCTGCCTAACGTCTTGGATTTGTTTTCCAGATTTGTTTGGTTTGTTTTAATAAAACACAGCAAAATGGATCCCAGTGTTTCTGAGCCCTCATTACAGAATACTTCGCCTACCATCAATCCAGCGGAAGTAACCAATCTGATGGCTGAATATGAACAACAAAGCAGTCCCCTGCAGGGTTATCAAGAGCAGCTCACGCGTCTTCCGTCCGTCAATGGACATCTCACGGGTTATATTCAAGCCTTGCCATCCACATCTGCAAAAACGAGTGAGTGTATTTGAACCGGATAAGTTCGACGGGACTGCTGAAGAAGTGAGGGATTTCCTTCGTCAACTGGATATTTATTTCCAGGATCATTTGAGTGAGAAATTATCTGATGTTACCATGTGCTCTAAAGTGTTTTCATTGCTGACTGGGAAAGCGGTCGAGTGGGCAGCCGCTGTTTGGGACACAAATCAGCGTATTCGCACTTCTTACCCTTACTTCATTCAACAACTTAAAGAAGTATTTGAGTATCCAGCTGGGGGAAGAAGTGCTTCGTCACAGATCATCCACATGTCACAAAACCATCGTCCTGTCACCGAGTACGCCATTGAATTTCGCACGCTTGCAGCACAAAGCGGTTGGAATGATAAATCGCTTAAAGATGTTTTTCAGAACAGTCTGGACATTGAACTCCAAGCGGAGCTGGCATCTAAAGGTGAGAATCTCCCTTTTTCTGATTTTGTAACTCTGGCAGTCCATATTGATAACCTGATGAGAAATGTACCATCTAAAACGAAACAGAAGACTTCAGCTAGGCTCGGGAATTCCACCAGTAAAGTGTTTCATACTTCTGTTGACACCACTGACTTCGTAGAACCTATGCAGATGGGGTTTGCACCTCTCACTATGGAGGAATGACAATGCAGACGTACATTCAATTTATGTTTTTACTGTGGTAAACCTGGCCATCGCATCGATCACTGTCCTGCAAAGAAGCCATGCTACAGCAACCTGGTAAGCGAATTTCAAAACGTCTCTTATTGTCATGATATGTGTTCGCAACCAGTAACGATCACCCACAATGATGAATCCCTGTCCTACACAGCATTAATAGATTCTGGCTCAGCTCTAAATCTCATTCATGAAGAAGTTGTTTCCAAGTATTTGATTTCACCACTAAACATTTCTGCTGTGAATAACGTTCCCATTGGCAATGGCATAACCCACCGTACAGTTCCTCTCACACTACAGGTCGGCTCCCTTCACCAAGAGACTATTACCCTGTATGTAATTTCTTCACCCCGCTATAACATCATCTTGGGTCATCCTTGGCTAGTAGCACATGACCCTAAGATTAACTGGAGAAATTCTACAGTGGTCATCACGATGTCTGGAGAATTGCATTGATCGTTTGAAAACTAAACCCTGTCTGTCTACGAATGTAACTAGTAACACAGGGTAACTAGTAAGAGTGTTCAAATTCCTGATGTACATTCTGAATTTTCTGAAGTATTTAGTAAGAACAAAGGAACTGAGTTACCTCCTCATAGATCCTGAGATTGTGCTATTGAGTTGTTGTCTAATGCTATGCCTCCCAAATGTAAAGTTTATCCCCTGTCACAACCTGAGACCTGCGCTATGGAGGATTATATATCTAAAGCACTTCAAAATGGCTTTATTCGGTCATCCACATCCCCTGCTGCAGCTGGTTTCTTCTTCGTAGAGAAGAAGGATGGTGGCCTGAGACCCTGCATTGATTATCGAGGTTTGAACAATATCACAGTGAGGTTTCCCTATCCTTTACCTCTTGTACCTTCTTCCTTAGAACAACTCCGAGAAGCAAAAATGTACACCAAGTTGGATCTACGCAGTGCTTATAATCTTGTTCGCATCCGTGAAGGTGATGAGTGGAAGACTGCATTCCACACCACTAGAGGGCACTATGAATACCTCGTAATGCCGTATGGGTTATCTAACTCTCCCGCTGTCTTCCAGTCATTCATCAACGAAGTGTTCCGAGCCTACATTGATGATATGCTTTACTCAAACAGTATGGAGGACCATATCTGCCACGTTAAGGAAGGCCTGTCTCGCCTCCTCAAGCACAAACTGTACATAAAAGCTGAAAAGTGTGACTTTCATGTGTCAAAGACAAATTTCCTGGGCTATAACATCAGTTCACAGGGTGTTGAAATGGACAATACCAAAGTCAAGGCAGAACTGAATGGCCAAACCCCCGCACTGTTAAAGACCTACAAAGATTCCTTGGATTCGCAAACTTCTATCGCCGTTTCATCCGAAACTACAGCATGGTGGCAGCTCCGCTGACGTCCCTGTTGAAAGGCAAACCCATGAAACTTCGCTGGAACCCGCAAGCTGAACATGCTTTCCAGAAGCTCAAAACCTGTTTTACCTCAGCCCCTATTCTGAAGCATCCTGACCCTAAGAAACAATTTATTGTTGAAGTAGACTCATCTGACACAGGAATTTGTTAAATCCTGTAAAGATTGTGCAAGTCCAAGACACCAAAGGAGTTACCCTCTGGTCTTCTGAAACCTTTGCCCATACCACAACGCCCCTGGTCTCATCTCAGCATAGATTATATCACTGATCTGCCTAGCTCAAACAATTATACAGCCATCTTGGTCATCATTGACCGATTTTCCAAGTCCTGCCATCTTATACCTCTCAAGGGATTACCTACAGCTATGGAGACCGCTGAAGCTATGTTTCACCATGTGTTCAGGAACTTTGATATCCCTGAAGATATTCTTTCCGACCGTGGAACACAATTCACCTCCCAGGTTTGGAAAGCGTTTTGCAATAATCTGGATATCAATGTGGGTTTAACCTCTGGTTATCATCCCCAGTCTAACGGCCAAGTAGAAAGACTAAATCAAGAAATTGGACGCTACCTTAGATCCTACTGTACCCTTGAACAACACCGCTGGTCTGAATTCTTATTCAGTACGCAGTACGCACAGTACCGAGTACGCACAGATCTCATTGATACATTCTTCCACCAACCTAACCCCCTTCCAGTGCGTACTCGGCTACCAACCCCCTATGTTCCCCTGGTCTGGAGAGCCGTCTGACGTTCGGGCCGTGGACGATTGGATGAGGAGGAGTGGAGAAGTTTGGGAAAAAGCACATGTTAGGCTCCAGAGAGCTATACGCCACCAGGAGCTCGTCGCCAACCGTCACAGACGTCCTCATCCCCCGTACCACCCTGGTCAAAGGGTCTGGCTCTCCACCCGAGATCTGAAACTCCAGCTCCCGTCAAAGAAACTGAGTCCGACGTACATAGGACCTTTCCTTATTACTAGACAAATTAATGATGTTACATACCAATTGGAATTGCCTGTGAACTATCGTATTTCTCCCTCTTTCCATGTTTCCCTGCTGAAACCTTATCATGCGGAGTACGACCCCAACGCTGAGCCTCAAGAGCCACCTCCTCCTCTCGACGTTGCCGGGGAACCGGCCTACGCCGTGAGAGAGTTGTTGGACTTGAGGCGACGCGGGGGTTGTCTCCAGTATTTGGTCCATTGGGAGGGCTATGGCCCTGAGGAAAGGTCCTGGGTAGCCTCGGACGACATTTTGGATCCCAACCTCATCGAGGAGTTCCACCGAGCCAGACCCGACCGTCCTGCACCACGCCTTCGAGGAAGACCCCGTAGAGCGCCAGGAGGCGCTCCTAGAGGGGCGGATACTGTAACATCCATACCGCCGCGCCACCAGAGGGAGCCCTCACCGGAGTACTGACATGGCGCCGCCCTCTGCTTCTCTGCTCATTTCCTGTTTTGCCCTACTTAAGACTAAAGCCAGCCTAGGTCTAGCGCGAAGTATTGCCAGCTTACCCCTGCATACCGAGCATTTATTGAGTGATTATCCTGACTGCCTGATATTGACCATCTGCCTGTTTATCTGTTTCTCTGCCTTTGGATCACCCCTTTGTATTGTTTGCCTGGTTTGGACTGCCTATTTGTGTTTGATCTGCCTGCCTGTACATTGATTACTCTTCTGCCTAACGTCTTGGATTTGTTTGCCAGATTGGTTTGTTTTAATAAAACACAGCAAAATGGATCCCAGTGTTTCTGAGCCCTCATTACAGATTTGTCTCTCATTGAGAAATAGATGAAGAATTCAGAGATGTTTTCCTCATTTATTGTTTCTCATTACTTAATCTTATTAGTTTAAGATTGTCTTACTTTAATATCTTGAGTTTACAGTTTGTATTCTTCAGTCCATCAGAGAGAAGCTTCACTCCTGAATCCTGCAGTTTATTGTTACTCAGGTTCAGTTCTGTCAGACTTGAGGAGTTTGAGATGAGAACTGAACTCAATGATGAACAACTTTTCTCTGTCAGATTACAGAGACTCAAACTGAGAGAGAAATAACAAGATAACAGTGTGTTAAACTACAACTTTTAGTATCACTCACAGTCAGATATAAAGAAAACAAGTGTATATGAATGAAGAATGAGAATCAGTTGTGTGTCAATGAAGATAAGAAACATCAGATCAGTTCAGTCAGATGAACACAAGTTGACTTTTACACTCATACATCAGCAGATCAAACATCACAACACAAACTTCATTTATTGACACTAATGTGATGTTTAATGTTTGATTTTTATTGTCTGACAGTTTATTTCATTCATTTCAGCAGAGGTGTAAAGAGTAGTTGAAAGCCATACTTGAGTAAAAGTACAGATACCTTACTGTAAAAATTACTCCACTACAAGTTACAAGTCAACAACTTAAATATGACTTGAGTAAAAGTCTTAAAGTAACCCAATTTAAAAGAACTTAAGTATATTTACTCGTACTGAATGCTGGCTCAAAGATGCACTAGTCCTCAACACAAAGAGACATTTTAGGTCAGAAAAAAACAATAAAGTTTATTTATGAGGTTTTACTTCCTAATATAGAAAATAAATCAAAACATCAAATTTTTGACCTGGCAGAACAAACACAGATTAAACATTGTCATAGTCTTTTGACTAAAATTGTATTTAGTTTTAGTCATATTTTTGTCATCTGAATTGATTTAGTTTTAGTCTAATTTTATTCAACTAAATGCCATGAGATTTTAGTCTACATTAAATTAAATTGAAACCCATTTAATTTTAGTCTAGTGTCATTGTGTACTTGACTGTGCCATGCTGACAAATATATAGCCTAACTTTGTGATATGGTAACACTTTACAATAAGGTTCACTAGTTAACATAAGTTAGCTACATTAGTTAACATGAACTAATAATGAACTGCACTTATACAGCATTTATTAATTTTTGTTAATGTTAATTTCAACAATTACTAATACTTTATTAAAATCTTGTTAACATTAGTTAATGCACTCTGAACTAACATGAACAAACAATTAAAGCTTATTTTTTTATTAACTGACATTAACAAAGATGAATAAATAATGTAACAAATGTATTGCTCATGGTTTGTTCAAGTTAGTTAATACATTAACTAATGTTAACTAATGAACCTTATTGTAAAGTGTTACCAAATATTCTTATATAGGCCTATCCTAAAAAGTTATAATCTTAATATTTCAAAAATTCCAGTATTAGAGTACAGTAGGTTGTTACTTTTAATATACAGTAACAGAAAAATGATAATGCATATTAAAAACGTGAAGTTGTTCATTTGAAAGATTAATGGAAAACACATGTAGTAGACGTAACACCACTATCTCACATTAAGTGCACTACATTTCTTCAGTCATGCATCCCTCTTTACAGTAAATATATTACAGCATACTTGATTAAATGTGAGGACAGTGAAATTGTACACTTATTATCAATCTAATAATGTACTTAAGTTACTCAGGCAATCAGTACAGGACATCGCTGGTTTATTTAGGCTTATATAGTAAGTTATATCAAGTTATGTACCAGCTCAGGTGCTTGCATTCGTGCTTGCCTCTGAGTTGCGGGATGACCCTTCTGCAGTCGCGCTTCACTTTTGTTTTGATTGTAGCATCACAAGTTTAACCCTCTGGGGTCTAAGGGGTTTTTAGGGCCCTGGAGAAGTTTTGACCTGCCCTGACATTTGTGCTTTTTTCAGTTGCTTAAAAACATAATAATGGCAAAAGTCTTATAACACTGCATTCAGCACAAACTGGGCTTCTATATTATATGATTAACATGTATGTACATGTTTGTATTTTTGAGAGAAAAATGTTTATTCATGGTTTTTGAAAAAGAAAAAAATTTAAGTGACTGATATAACTCCACAAAACTCATTCTAAACATGTTTTCCCAAGACTTTTCAAAACAGGATCCAGTAGTCTAGAGTTTTTTTCTTTAAAATGATGTGAAAATCATTCTGCTTACTCCTTCACATAACACAATATATTGATTTACAATTTCAAGGTCACTTTTTGGTTAGGAAGGCAATATGCAAGGAGGCTGGAAGCTCTTGAATAATCTGTGATTGACAGCTGAAGAACAAAACAATTGCATAATGAGCTGCATAATGAGCCTTTAGGCAGCAATGTGAAGACGCCATTATTGTTACGTGTTTGTTTGTGAAAGCAACACAAAAGAAATGCCTTCACATGCATGATCCTGCGTTAAATAAACTTACTGTGCAGAGATATACGCTAATAAACTGGGTTTTAGATGTGTTTAGATGCGTCTTAATACAAAGTGCGTCAAATATGAGGCATTTTGTGTTTGTGTGTGCATTTGGCCGTTGATCGCGTCTGACGGAAGCACAAAGAAAACATAAGCGCATGGAGATAACTTTTATTTACTAGGCGAGAGTAACCAAGTAGATGTGATGTCTTTGTGTGTGCATTTGGACATCGCGTCACACAGACGAAGCACACACACTTGCATCTTTTATAAGAATACCACAAAGCGCGTCAAAATATGAGGCATCGTGTGTTTGTGTGTGAGTTTGGACATCAATCCCATCACACTGACGAAGCACACACACTCGCGTCTGTCTAGAGATTTAGGCGCAAGTAAACAGTTATGTGATGTGTGCAATCGCATCTTTATAATGATACCACAAAGCACTTCAAATATGAGGTATTGTGGGTTTGTGTGTGCGTTTGGACGTCGATCGAGTCACACTCGCGTCTGTAGATAACTTTAGTTACAGTCACGAGTAAACAAGTAGATGTCATGTTTCCAGCACTCGGATTAAAACTCAACACAGCAGTGAATGGCTGCAGAGACGGAATGTCCATTGACTGTGGGGTTGACTCATGAATATGGATGATCTCTGCTCTTCTCCTCAATGAAGCGGGGCGTGGCTCATTATAGGTAATGAAGCAACAGAGGAAAGATGGTACATCTCTCTCTTCTAATACAGTTAACAACGAATTACAATATTTGTTTTCGATTTCACTTACATCTTCCAAAAGCAGACATTCCAAGCATTATGTAGACATTTATTTTTTGTTTCTATGATAAGTATTCGTTAAATTACAGTTCATTTTTCTGACGTGTTTCTGAAAGGACTTCACTGAGGAAGAGAGAACAAAACGCGCATCATGTTTATTTCCCTAATTTTGCGAAAAGCACAACATGCTGTTTTTATTGGGAGTGGACAGAAAAAAACTAGACAATTTAACGTTTTAAATGATGTATAAATCATATCTGTATGTCCAAAATCAGCAGAGTTATCTAAGTCTCTTTGGGGAGTGATTGAAAAATAAAGAGTTTGCGGCGCCCGCGCCACAGCTGACCCCAGAGTGTTAACAAAGGGTCTCTTGACAGAATCAAATGGGATATGCATCAATATGTCTGCTCTTTATCTCTTCTCTCTGACCAGACGCGAACTTTTCTCTACAGTTTATGATATACGGTGGCTCAACGCAAGCCATTCAGCGTTTGACATTAAAGTACAACGAGACCAGACCTCTCCATATGCATTTGATTCGCTCTCGCAGTACTTTGATTTCATACGATTGCCCTGCGTAGCGCCACATGAAGTCCCTCAGTTGTGTGTGTGCGTCTAACCTCGCGACCACAGATTCTATCCATCATCACCCTCTGACACTTTCGTCTAGTTTTTATTCGTTGACGAATAAACAATGTAGCGAGTAACTGTAAGTGTCATTTCAAATGTAGTGGAGTAAAGAGTACAAATACCCAATCAAAAATGTAATTGAGTAGAGAGTAAAAGTTGTTTATATTTTTTATACAAAGTACAAAGTAGCCCAAAAATACTTTAGTACAGTAACGAAATACATTTTCTCAAGTACTTTACACCTCTGATTTTCAGTAACTGCACAACATTAAAGTAGATTTATATCACTTCACTTACTTTAATATCTTGAGTTCACAGTTTGTATTCTTCAATCCATCAGAGAGAAGCTTCACTCCTGAATCCTGCAGTTTATTGTTACTCAGGTTCAGTTCTGTCAGACTTGAGGAGTTTGAACTGAGAACTGAACTCAATGATGAACAACTTTTCTCTGTCAGATTACAGAGACTCAGACTGAGAGAGAAATAACAAGATAACATTGTGTTAAACTACAACTTTTAGTATCACTCACAGTCAGATATAAAGAAAACAAGTGTAAATGAATGAAGAATGAGAATCAGTTGTGTGTCAATGAAGATAAGAAACATCAGATCAGTTCAGTCAGATGAACACAAGTTGACTTTTACACTTATACATCAGCAGATCAAACAACACAAACTTCATTTATTGACACTAATGTGATGTTTAATGTTTGATTTTTATTGGCTGACAGTTAATTCATTCATTTCAGCAGATGTGTAAAGAGTAGCTGAAAGCCATACTTGAGTAAAAGTACAGATACCTTACTGTAAAAATTACTCCACTACAAGTTACAAGTCAACAACTTAAATATGACTTGAGTAAAAGTCTTAAAGTAACCCAATTTAAAAGTACTTAAGTATTTTTACCCGTACTGAATGCTGGCTCAAAGATGCACTAGTCCTCAACACAAAGAGACATTGTAGGTCAGAAAAAAACAAAGTTTATTTATGAGGTTTTACTTCCTAATATAGAAAAGAAATCAAACACATCAAAATTTTGACCTGGCAGAACAAACACAGATTAAACGTTGTCATAGTCTTTTGACTAAAATTGTATTTAGTTTTAGTCATATTTTTGTCATCTGAATTGATTTAGTTTTAGTCTAATCTTATTCAACTAAATGCCATGAGATTTTAGTCTACATTAAATTTAATTTAAACCCATTTAATTTTAGTCTAGTGTGATTGTGTACTTGACTGTGCCATGCTGACAAATATATAGCCTAACTTTGTGATATAAATATATGGTAACACTTTACAATAAGGTTCACTAGTTAACATTAGTTAGCTACATTAGTTAACATGAACTAACAATGAACTGCACTTATACAGCATTTATAAATTTTTGTTAATGTTAATTTCAACAATTATTAATACTTTATTAAAATCTTGTTAACATTAGTTAACTCTTTCACTGCCAGCGTTTTTAAAAAAAGTTGCCAGTCAGCGCCAGCGTTTTTCATGATTTTCACCAAAGTTTAATGCCTTCCAGAAAATGTTCTTCTTTAAGTATATAAACATACAATATACCAAATGAAAGAACATACCCTCTGCTTTCAAACAAAAAAACCCGTTTCTTCCTACCTTCAGTGGTTCTTTTGTAATCAGCTTTTGAATATGGGTAGGTTTCTGCAAAAACACCACATTTTGAGCAAAAAGCAGAGATAATTCCATTTTTATGATGGACTTTTCATAGAGATCCCATTCAGAGCGATCTTTAAAACAGACACGGACATGCAGCCGCTTGCCATAGGGCAATACTTCCGGGATTAAAAAGTTGCGGAAGGGCGCCACCTGGTGGATAATAGCGGCATTGCGGAAAGACGGAAAATCTCGTCATTGGCGGGGAAGCGTTTTCTCTCAATTGACGAGATATCTCGTCAATGGCGGTGAAAGAGTTAATGCCCTCTGAACTAATATGAACAAACAATTAAAGCTTATTTTTTTATTAACTAACATTAACAAAGATGAATAAATAATGTAACAAATGTATTGCTCATGGTTTGTTCAAATTAGTTAATACATTAACTAATGTTAACTAATGAACCTTATTGAAAATTGTTACCAAATATTCTTATATAGACCTATCCTAAAAAACATATAATCTTAATATTTCAAAAATTCCAGTATTAGAGTACAGTAGGATGTTACAGTTAATATACAGTAACAGAAATATGATAATGCATATTAAAAACGCGAAGTTGTTAATTTGAAAGATTAATAGAAAACACATGTAGTAGACGTAACACCACTATCTCACATTAAGTGCACTACATTTCTTCAGTCATGCATCACTCTTTACAGTAAATATATTACAGCATACTTGATTAAATGTGAGGACAGTGAAATTGTACACTTATTATCAATCTAATAATGTACTTAAGTTACTCAGGCAATCTGTACAGGACATCGCTGGTTTATTTAGGCTTATATTGTAAGTTATATCAAGTTATGTACCAGCTCAGGTGCTTGCATTCGTGCTTGCCTCTAAGTTGCGGGTTGACCCTCCTGCAGTCGCGCTTCACTTTTGTTTTGATTGTAGCATCACAAGTTTAACAAAGGGTCTCTTGACTGAAGCAAATGTGATATGCATCCATATGTCTGCTCTTTATCTCTTCTCTCTGACCAGACGCAAACTTTTCTCTACAGTTTATGACATACGCAGCACGCAGTTGTCCCGCTACGGTGGCTCAACGCAAGCCATTCAGCGTTTGACATTAAAGTACCGCGAGACCAGACTTCTCCATATGCATTTGATTCGCTCTCGCAGTACTTTGATTTCATACCATTGCCCTGCGTAGCGCCACATGAAGTCCCTCAGTTGTGTGTGTGCGTCTAACCTCGCGACCACAGATTCTATCCATCATCACCCTCTGACACTTTCGTCTAGTTTTTATTCGTTGACGAATAAACAATGTAGCGAGTAACTGTAAGTGTCATTTCAAATGTAGTGGAGTAAAGAGTACAAATACCCAATCAAAAATGTAATTGAGTAGAGAGTAAAAGTTGCTTATATTTTTTATACAAAGTACAAAGTAGCTCAAAAAATACTTAAGTACAGTAACAAAATACATTTACTCAAGTACTTTACACCTCTGATTTTCAGTAACTGCACAACATTAAAGTAGATTCATATCACTTCACTTACTTTAATATCTTGAGTTCACAGTTTGTATTCTTCAGTCCATCAGAGAGAAGCTTCACTCCTGAATCCTGCAGTTCATTGTTACTCAGGTTCAGTTCTGTCAGACTTGAGGAGTTTGAGATGAGAACTGAACTCAATGATGAACAACTTTTCACTGTAAGATTACAGCCACTCAGACTGAGAGAGAAATAACAAGATAACAGTGTGTTAAACTACAACTTTTACTATCACTCGCAGTCAGATATAAAGAAAACAAGTGTAAATGAATGAAGAATCGGAATCAGTTGTGTCTGAATGAAGATAAGAAACATCAGATCAGTTCAGTCAGATGAACACAAGATGACTTTTACACTCATACATCAGCAGATTAAACATCAAAACACACAAACTTTATCTATTGACACTAATGTGATGTTTAATGTGTGATTTTAATTGGCTGACAGTTTATTAAATTTATTTTCAGTAACTGCACAACATTGAAGTCAATTCAGATCTGATGAACACATTACAGATCCATATGACTTCACTTACTTTAATATCTTGAGTTTACAGTTTGTATTCTTCAGTCCATCAGAGAGAAGCTTCACTCCTGAATCCTGCAGAATATTGTAACTCAGGTTCAGTTCTGTCAGACTTGAGGAGTTTGAGCTGAGAACTGAACTCAATGATGAACAACTTTTCTCTGTCAGATTACAGTGCCACAGACTGAGAGAGAAATAACAAGATAACAGTGTGTTAAACTACAACTTTTACTATCACTCACAGTCAGATATAAAGAAAACAAGTGTAAATGAATGAAGAATGAGAATCATGTTGTGTGTGAATGAAGATGAGAAACATCAGATCAGTTCAGTTAGATAAACACAAGATGACTTTTATACTCATACATCAGCAGATCAAACATTACAACACACAAACTTCATCTATTGAAACTAATGTGATGTTTAATGTTTGATTTTTATTGGCTGACAGTTTATTTAATTTAGTTTTGGTAACATTGAAATAGATTCAGATCTGTTGAACACATTATAGATCCATCACTTCACTTACTTTAATATCTTGAGTTCACAGTTTGTATTCTTCAGTCCATCAGAGAGAAGCTTCACTCCTGAATCCTGCAGTTTATTTCCACTCAGCTTCAGTTCTGTCAGACTTGAGGAGTTTGAGATGAGAACTGAACTCAATGATGAACAACTTTTCTCTGTCAGATTACAGCTCATCAGACTGAAAGAGAAATAACAAGATAGCAGTGTGTTAAACTACAACTTTTACTATCACTCACAGTCAGATATAAAGAAAACAAGTGTAAATGAATATAGAGTGATAATCAGTTGTGTGTAAATGAAGATGAGAAACATCAGATCAGATCAGTCAGATGAACACAAGATGATAAAGTTGACACTGGACATTCAGACTTTTAGATCACAAATAACACTAAGTCTGTAAATATTTCTTGCATATTCAAATATTTTCAACCTTTGAAGTTTTAATTTTCAGGCCAAAATAACATTTTCATCACAGAGTGTTGTCTTTTTAATTTCTTGTCATAAAAAAAACTCTATAAATTGTTTAGACTATGGGTAAGATTTACTAAACGGGGCAAATTAGCGTCCAAGCGCAATTCCAAAAAAGCACCGATGGGAGTGGTAATATCTGCTGGTTATTTAGTAAAAAAAGGGCAAATTAAATAACACAGCTGATTTTCATAATGACCAATGCAATCTACTAAGAGCAGCGCAAATTAGTTCAGGGTCACAAAAAGCAGAGCAACTGATAGTTAATGTGTGATCATGCGCTTAAGTTCAGCACCTCGGACATCAAAGCTAACAAAGCCACTGGACCGTGAAAAGTGAAGGTTTACAAGAAGTTTTGAAATATCTGGTATAGTGTGACTTCTCTTTTATTTAATTTACCAAATAATAAATAACATGTCATAGCAAAGAATATTTTTGAGTAATATGTTCCCCTAAATAATATGTAACATGTTAAAACAATCCTCTGCATTGTATCATGCGTTCTCTGCTCTCTGTGATGTCTCTTTTTTTGCAAAAATTTCAGCCATTTCAAGCACAAAGTAATTTAAGACATGATTTTTTTCTGTGCTAAATAATCGCGTAAATACCAATCATAACACACGCGCAAACATTAGTAAATCATGTTGCGTGAATCATTTAAGTAATCTCCTGCCAAAGATTTTGCGTCTAAAAAGGGAAACTCCTAGAAATGCATGCAATAAGGTCAGTCGCAAAAAGAACAAGACCACACCTTTACAGACCTAATGATCCACTGTAAATCCTGACATTGTTATTTAACGCCATATTGATGGTTTGCACTGGCTCAAGCTGTTAGTAAATCTGGCCCTATTTATCATATTTTTAACTATATTAAATTGATCCTAAACTCTTGTCTATCAAAACTGTTCAGTGTAATTGTGTGTTTTATCATAAAAAGTGTTTAAAACTTCAGCTGTGAATCACACAACAGCTCCTCATGTAAACCTGTAAACCAGGGGTCTCAAACTCAAATTAGGTTGGGGCCATTTCTGAGATTGACATTTAATCGGAGGGCCGCAGAGCTATTTTAAGGTTAAAAAAGTACAATATTTCTGTAAATTGACTTAAAATTCTATTATTTAATGTATAATAAAAGCAGTGGTTTTTATCTTTTAAATATACATTATTTTATATAGGTAAATAATTTCTTAACCTTCTTTTTAATAAATAAGGCCTATTAAAACCTTGCACTAAACTAACAAATAAAATTTCTGTATACATTCATAAACTATTATAAAAAATTACCATCAGTAAATGTTTGTGTTTTGATTTATTTTGGATTGTTTACAGTCATATCATTGCCTTTATTATGTTCCATCTTTGTTATTCCACAGTTTTAATGAATTTGCTATTATATGTGGAAAAATATGAATAAGTGAAAGTGATCCTAAAACTTCTGAATGGGTAGTCAATGTTACATAAGCTAGTTAAACAGAAAAAATATAATACTGCTAGGTGTAATTGCATAGCAAGCTACATAATAATATATTATACTTCATATATAGCAGTATACTTTTATCCTCTGTATGTTTCTCCTCATCTTTCCTCTTTTAACCTGGGCACTTTGATGGCAATTTTTCTTATCTGTAGTTTATGTGTTGCATTACATCTACGGCTCTGCCTCATATTATGCGGTGTCTCCATTAGAAGCTGTGACTTGTTGATGTGAGTCCCACCGCAGCTCTCTGAGTAACAACTGATATTCACCCGGAAGTAACAAATCTTCTCTGGACAAACACTACAAAGTCCCGACCAGATTAACTGATCGCATGATGACAATGATATGATTGACGCAAGGTTCAGATGAGGAATTAAAGTCCGATCACGCATTCCGTTATCCTCGCAATCACGGAGTGCGCGCGGCTCATGGCTGCGTAACAACGGGTGACGCGACCCACGCCACGGAACGCAACTTCCGCTCCCAAGCACTTTAGAAAGTAAGAAACGCCTTGACTCGTTTTAACGCGCGTTGTTAGACGCGACATGTGAACGAAACCTTAAACGTTTAAAGTAAAAATGAAATGAATATGAAACAAAGTGAATAAAAATCTTTCTGCGGGCCAGATTATGTTATATTGTTGGAAGGTGCCGCGGGCCGCAGAGAGGGGGAGGGCGGGCCGCAAATGGCCCGCGGGCCGGGAGTTTGAGACCACTGCTGTAAACAGATGTGAGATAGTCTTCCCATCGACCAACAGCTTCAGTGCATTGAGTTCAAAGCTATCAACATCATTCAGACACAGAAACACTGAGCCATCCAGTGCCGGCTTTAGCTCTTTGGTTCCCCTAGGTGAGATTTTACCCCCGGGTAAAAAAATTGTCTAATAGTCAATCCAACAAGCAAATTATGACTTTAATGATACACTCTAATAAATGACACATACAAAAATGCTACAAATAATGTTCAAGGATAAATAACAAATTATGACTCAAACAATGGATGAACAAAAGAAGCGTAAAAACACTGAATTTCAGACTACTTGGAGGGCTTTCACAAACCTCTCCTTAAAAGTCTCATTGTTCTGCTTATGTACATAAACCCTAGGTTAATGTAAAGCAGCCTATCTCAGTCCTGCAATGGATATATTAACATCACATAACGTGTTATTTGAGAAAAATCTCAAACACACACAGATGTTTTTCTGACAGTTAACTATGTCTTTATTTTCACCTTCACAACACAAACTTGTCAGCATCTGCTTTTAAACAAGCAAACAGTAAACAAAAAAGAATGTGTGTGTTCAATGTGTGTCTGTTTGTTATCATGTTTTTATATGAATAAGTTTTTTTCATTGGCATTACTGAACATAAACACGAGCTTGATAAAAATGCTAATTTTAGAATTTCATATGGAACTTATCTGTTTGTGCAAATCAACTTATATTATAAAATATAATACATGATTATTTAAAAACATATTTTATTATTTTATTTTTATAAGTATATACATTCTTTAGGAAGGATTTAAATGAAATACAATCCTGTTTTTATTTGTATGTATTTTCTACACTTTAGTGAGTTGTCCGGATTTGTGTATACAGTTGAAAGAAAAAGTATGTGAACCCTTTGGGCTTACTTGGATTTCTTCATAAATAGGTCATAAAATGTGTTCTGATCTTCATCTAAGTCACAACAATAGAGAAACACAGTCTGCTTAAACTAATACCGCCCAAACATTATATGTTTTCATGTTTTTATTGAATACAACATGTAAACATTCATAGTGCAGGGTGGAAAAAGTATGTGAACCTTTGGGTTTAATAACTGGTTTACCCTCCTTTGGCAGCAATAACCTCAACCAAATGTTTCCTATAGTTGCAGATCAGACATGCACAACGGTCAGGAGAAATTTTGGACCATTCCTCTTAATAAAAGTGTTTCAGTTCAGCAATATTCTTGGGATGTCTGGTATGAATCGCACTCTTGAGGTCATGCCACAGCATCTCAATCGGGTTGAGGTCAGGACTCTGACTGGGCCACTCCAGAAGGCGTATTTTCTTCTGTTGAAGCCATTCTGTTGGTGTATTTACTTCTTTGCTTTGGGTCGTTGTCCTGTTGCATCGTCCATCCTCTGTTAAGCTGCAGTTGGCGGACAGATGGTCTTATGTTTTCCTGCAAAATGTCTTGATAAACTTTGGAATTCATTTTTCCATCGATGACAGTAATCTGTCCAGGGCCTGAGGCAGCAAACCAGCCCCAAACCATGATGCCCCCTCCACCATATTTCACAGTTGGGATGAGGTTTTGATGTTGGTGTGCTGTGCCTTTTGTTCTCCAAACATAGCGTTGTGTGTTCTTTCCAAACAACTCAATTTTGGTTTCATCTGTCCACAGAATGTTTTGCCAGTAGTGCTGTGAAACATCCAGGGTGCTCTTTTGCACACTTCAAACGTGCTGCAATGTTTTTTGCAGTGGCTTCCTCGGTGGTGTCCTCCCATGAAGTCCATTCTTGTTTAAAGTTTTCCTTATTGTAGATTTGTCAACAAAAATGTTAGCATGTGCCAGAGATTTCTGTAAGTCTTTAGCTGACACTCTAGGATTCTTCTTCACCTCATTGAGCATTGTGCGCTGTGCTCTTGCAGTCATCTTTACAGGACGGCCACGCCTAGGGAGTGTAGCAACAGTGCTGAACTTTCTCCATTTGTAGACAATCCGTCTTACCGTGGACAAATGGACATCAAGGCTTTTAGATATACTTTTGTAGCCTTCCCAGCTTTATGTAAGTCAACAATTCTTGATCGTAGGTCTTCTGAGAGCTCTTTTGTCAGGCATGGTTCACATCAGACAATGCTTCTTCAGAACAGCAAACTCAAAACTGGTTTGTGTTTTTTATTGGACAGGGCAGCTTTAATCAACACATCCAATCTCATCACATTGATTAGACCCCAGGGGCCTATTGCACAAAACTAGGATAAGGGATTAAGCCGGGATATCTTGGTGATCCTGGCTCAATTGATACGTGATCCGGTTGCACTAAAGCTGGATAGGGGGCAGGAGGATATGTTATGGTATAAATTACCATGGAGATCTATTCTGTGGAGCTAGCCTGCTCCAGACCAGGCTAAATTCCAGGATCTATTTAATCTCATCCCTTATGTCAGTCAGCAATCACCACAAATGGAAACCAATAATTATTTCACTGCCCAATATACATTGTTATCACATATAAGTAGACCCACTGTAATTTTATTAAATGTTTGTGATCATTAATTTTTATAATTTTGGATAAATTATGATTTTTAGATGATGTTGCTATCATTAGATAATTTACAGTTTCCTAAAGTCTATAAGGCTATATATAAAATGATAGAACATTAGGGCCACAGAGAAAAAAAACAGACAGAGAATGAAGTCGTAATATTGTAACTTGTTGTTTTAGAGGAGGACAGTTGTTACAATAACAGTTGTGGGGCATTTCGTGGAATTGTACTTCAGTATGGTTTCAGAAACAAGGAAATACTTAATCAAATTGTTATAAGTATCAGGACTGTAAAAACAATATGCATCTTTCCACAGAAAGAACCAGCCTCAAATGTATGACTTTCTCCTTTCCTCGGTGTGGCCCTTATACTCTGTCGTATAAAATACACATTTCATATAAATATAAAAGCACAAAGTGTAACATTATGTTTCTTTATTGAATAAGGACAAAACAAAGCAGGTAAACCATCAGCTCCTTTCGAAACTGAAGTCACACAGTGACTCTACAAGATGGAAAGCACAGAATCAAAGCATATAATACAACCAAAGGATAAATACACATTCAAAGGTCTGTATATAACACACCCTGCATGTCTGCACACTGAAATAAATGCAGGACAAATTCATACACATTAACTGAACAGACAATTTCAGACAACTGAAAACAAGACAATTAATGGATGCCTCCCTGCAAGCTTGTATTACAAACAGTATACACACAGTATACAGCACAAACATCAAAAAAATGTGAAAGCACACATACTGACTAAAATAATTCAACACATATTGGTCCCTCAGCAGCCGACCACTGTTGTCATCAGAGAAGATTTCCGGATTGTCCCAGTCCATGGCTGGCGGCACTCTGGGTGCCCTCTCCTTCCTCAGGCCGGCCACGTTGTGGAGGACAGCACAAGCCACAGTAATGTCACATGCCCTCACAGGGCTGACCCTTAATTTGTGAAGGCAGTGAGAGCGTGCCTTCAGGAGGCCAAAGGTCATTTCAACTCTGGCCCTAGCATGGGCATGGTTGTAGGCCTGCTGTGCTTCCTGGGAATCTGTGAAAGGTGTCAGGAAAAACGGCTGGCAGCCTTACCCCCTGTCTACCAGCAACACACCAGAGAATTCACCTGTCAACACAAAATCTCATCATTACTAATAAAACACAGTGATATTGTTGACACAGCCATTATGTAAAAAGTGGTTATATATGGGTTGTGTGGCTCACCTTGTGATAGGCGCTGATAGATTTCAGAGGTCCAAAAGATTCTGGAGTCATGGACTGAGCCAGGCCATTTTGCCAGTGTTCAATGGAAAAGATCAAAAAGTTATGTTCACCTGAACATTAATGCTGTAAAAAGATTTCATATTTACAAAATCTGCCTCATGGGCACCTGAGGGGGCTTTTATCCTTACGTTTGTGCAGTCCAGTGCACCAATGACTCTGGGTCCTGTAAAAGAAATGAGATTTTGTGATGGCTTCCAATGATGACTCCTTTGTATAGTACTTTCACAAGTTTGACATGATACCTTATGCCTTTTGGAATCCAGCGAGATGGTCACCTCATCATCATCGCCGTTATGTGCTGATGAAATGGGGCCTTGACCCCATCACATTTAATCGGATTCATATTGAAGCTAGTAGACAAGATATGCCAGGCCTACAGTATGCCTTTGATGGAGTACTCACTGGATCAGCATCGTCAGGTGCTCGTGCTGGTGGCTTTAACAGTAACACAGTGCTGCCAGACACTACAAGGCAATAGGCAAACCAAAGTCAGACAGTCCAAATAGATTCAATATGAATGTGATTGTGTCCCATGTAGAGATGGAAGAACATACCTTGTATGAAGCGGGTGGCATCTTGTGAGGGACCTATGCTTGTCTCTTTTCCCCCAGGGATCCCCTCCAACAGGCCTGCCTTTATTTAGCTCCAAAGCTGGCCTCTGCTGGGGTGAGGTCAGCTTTTGGTGACCCACCACCCGTGCCTTGTCTCTAGGTATTCTTTTTCACTGCTAAAACAGTACAGACAATGTGTGAGCAGGCACCTTCTGGGTACAATCTATGCTTGTGCATTATTAAGTATTAGTCAGAGCCCTTACCATTCTGCAGATTTTGATTTTGACCTGCTGCCATGTCCGTTTTGGCCCGGTCATATTTAATCTACATCACACAACACCACACACAAAAAGAGAGACTTTCTTTAACACACAAGAACATTTAATGGAGTCACACTGCAAAAAATGACTTACTTTGTATTGTTGTCTTGTTTTCAGTAAAAATATCAAAAATTCTTGAATTAAGATGCATTTTCTTGATGAGCAAAATGACCTAGGAAAATAAGCAAAAATATCAGCCAATGGAATAAAAAAAATGTTTTAAATTAAGTGTTTATGAAAAAGTATATTTCAAGAAAACTTTTAATACATCTTAATTTAAGAATTTTTTGATATTTGTACTGAAAACAAGACAAAAACACGTAGAAAGTCATTTTTTGGCAGTGCAAGGAGCAAGTGACCTTGGGTCCTTTGAAAGGCGCTTTATAAATTAAATTGATTATTATTAATAGCTCATCTATTTATTCAATTCAATTTTATTTATAAAGCGCTTTTCACAATTGTTTCATTGTTTCAAAGCAGCTTTACATTTATAAAAGCAGAAAAAAAGAAAAAGAAAAAACCGGTGGACAACATAAGAAGCAGAGTACATAATGAGCGTAGTAATAATGTAAGGCTTTCATAATAATTTATTGAAGCCTTATCCAGTGTGATGGAGTTACTTTACACAATTTCACTCATATTTGCAGTCCATTTCAATAAAAAAATTAACTGTTTTATAATCAGAGTACAATTGCGTTTTTGGAGATGTGAATTAAATCTTTTAATTGTAATTGTGATTTCAGCGCAGCGGTGAGTGTGTAATTGTGCACTACTTACGCATTCAGGCGGTCTGCAATACTTTGCCACGCTTTTGCTCTCTGCTTTACCACTGTGGCGGTGTTGCCTTTCTTCTTAATTATGTCTTTTACCTCCTCGTATGGATTTGTGCCTCTGACGGGGAAAAGAACGCCGCTAGTTGCCATGGTGAATCGGTGAATCTGTGATCGGTGGCGGGGTCTAGTTGAGTGAGCCGTGAGCGCGCACCTATCCAGGATTGGTTTCACCTAGCTTGATGAATCCGTGTCTGATCATCCTGGCTTGGTCTTTGTGCAACCAATTAAGCGTGGACGCACTTGTTTTGGCTTCATTGAGCTCAGCTCAGTCATTTAGCCTGGATGTCTTAATTCTACTTTTGTGCAACAGGCCCCAGGTTGGCTGACTCCTGGCTCCAATTAGCTCTTGGAGAAAACATTAGCCTAGGGTTTCACATACTTTTTCCACCTTGCACTATGAATGTTCACATGTTGTGTTCAATAAAAACATGAAAACATATAATGTTTGTGCGGTATTCTTTAAGCAGACTGTGTTTCTCTATTGTTGTGACTTGGTTGAAGATCAGAACACATTTTATGACCAATTTATGAAGAAATCCAAGTAAGCCTAAAGGGTTAACATACTTTTTCTTTCAACTGTAAATGCAAGACATCACATTATGCTGTTCAGTTTGTTTAGTTTTGTGAGGAAAGGATATGGAAATGTGCAGATGTGTACGTGTGTTGTTTCTAAGGATTACAGGATTTGCTTGCACAAGAGGCCATATGACCAAACACTCGGACAGTGTGTGAAATAGTACATTACAATAAAGTGGCCATAGTTACCAAACTATCCATTAATAGTGTTCAAATAGACATAACTTACCGCTACGTGTTGTTTCAGGTTGGAGCTTGAACTTCTGTACGCAGAGATGTCAGTTTCTTTTTGGTGCACACAGCATGCATCGCATTATGAAACTATTCTTTTTGACCTCTTGGATTGAAAACATAGAGCGAACTTGAGGCAGCGCATGATCTGCCTCCGAAAGCTCGCACAACGCACACACCTTCCTCTGCTCCTTTCATCTATGCGCAGTAAAGGTGATGCGTAGCCAGCTCTCGCACCACATGCAGCCTCTCCAACGTCTCGTGAGACTTTCGAATAAGCCATATAAACTTGTTTTAAATATATATATTCATTAATTATTACCATTTGATAGTAGCGTAGTAACACCACCGAATGTAGCGAAGTAAAATTATTTTAGATCAGCGCGCTTAATGTAACGCAACTCCCCTCCCCCCGCTACACCAGAGCGCGCCCGCGCCCCAACACATCTGTTGCCCTAGGCAGCCGCCTAGTTCGCCTATAGCAATCGCAGGCCATGGAGACATCAACACCTCAAAAATGACCAAACACTGAACAACACTGATTCATAACTGACTGAATCTGTGTCTGTCTTCACTCCTCAACACTAAATATACAGACGGATTACACTACACAAACTTACACCAACATAACAACAACATACTGTTTATCATCTAACATACAAACTCTTGATAAACTCATCTATATTATTTTAGTTTAAGAATTGAATGACTCACTCAGCTGTTCTGGATGCTTTGATCACTGGCAGCAGCCCCTGAAGACATTCATCTGATGGATCATATTTACTCAGTTTAAACTCATCCAGCTTCTGATCTGAGTTCAGTAACACAAACACCACAGCCGACCACTGAGAGGGAGAGAGTTTGACTCTAGAGAGACACCTGTTATCTTCTCTGTTCAGATATGTTTGTACCTCGTTCACTAGAGTTTGATCATGCAGTTCATTCAGACAGTGAAACAGATTGATGGATTTCTCTGGAGATTGATTCTCTCTGATCTTTATCTTAATGTACTCAACTACTTCCTGTCTGCTGTCAGATCCTTTTCCTGTCTGTGTCAATAGATCTCGTAAGATCATCTGATTGGACTCCAGTGAGAGACCCAGAAGGAATCGGAGGTAAAGGTCCAGGTGTCCGTTCTCACTCTGTAAGGCTTTGTCCACTTCACTCTTCAGTAAATCACTCATAGTTGATCCTGATGTTTGTTGAGAAAATGAACGAAACTGAAATAAAGCAGCGAGAAACTCCTGAATGCTCAGATGCACAAAGCTGTAGACCTTCCCCAGGTTCAGTCCAAACTCCTCTTTGAAGATCTGAGTACAAACTCCTGAGTACACTGAAGCTTCTCTGACATCAATGTCACACTCTCCCAGATCCTCCTCATAGAAGATCAGATTCCCTTTCTCCAGCTGTTGAAAAGCCAGTTTTCCCAGTGACAGAAGACTCTTGCTAACCTTCTGAAGATCTACCTCACATTTCCCATCATACTTCTGACTCTTCAGTTTGGTCTGAACGATCAGGAAGTGTGTGAACATTTGAGTGAGAGTCTTAGGGATCTCTGCTTGACTCTCTGATTCACTCAACATTCTCTCTAGAACAGTGGCTGTAATCCAACAGAACACTGGGATGTGACACATGATGTACAAACTCCTGGATGATTTGATGTGTTTGATGATTCTGTTGGCCATACTCTCATCATTTATCCTCTTGATGAAATACTCGTCCTTCTGAGGATCATTGAATCCTCGTACATCTGTGATCTGGTGGACAAAGTCAGTAGGAATCTGATTGGCTGCTGCTGGTCGTGATGTTATCCAGATCAGAGCAGAAGGAAGCAGATTCCCCTTGATGAGGTTTGTCAACAGCACATCCACTGAAGCTCTTTCTCTTACATCAAACAAACTCTGATTGTTTGAGAAATCTAGAGGAAGTCGACACTCATCCAGACCATCAAAGATAAACACAACTTTATAGACATCAAAGTCTCTTGATCTCAGTTCTTTGGTATCTATGAAGAACTGATAAAGGAGATCCATCAGACTGATATTTATGTTCTTCATCAGATTCAGTTCTCTGAATGGAAGTGGAAATATGAAGTGAAGATCCTGATTTGCTTTTCCTTTACTCCAGTCCAAAATGAACTTCTGAATAGAGACGGTTTTTCCAATTCCAGCAACTCCTTTAGTCAGCACAGTTCTGATGTGTTTGTCTTGTCCATGTAAAGCTTTAAAGATGTCATTACATTTGATTGGTGTTTCTTGTGTCTCTGATCTTCTGGATGTTGTCTCAATCTGTCTCACCTCATGTTCATTATTGAGTTCTTCACTCCCTCCCTCTGTGATGTACAGCTCTGTGTAGATCTCATTCATAAGTCTTGAGTTTCCTTGACTTGATATTCCTTCATTTATTCTCTGGAATTTCTCCTTTAGTCTGGATTTGTGTTTTTTCACACATAAAGGTGCAAGTTCTGTTGTGTAAATGAAGAGAAATTGATGTGAATGCATGAAATATGTCAAATAAAAGTAAATAAAGGTAATGTACAGGAATGAGTTCATGACTCTCTTACTGGTCTGTAGTTTATCAGCGAGGTTTGTCTGGTTCATCTTTTTCAGGATGTGCAGTGTGATCTTCAGAATCTCCTCTCTGACTCTGATCTGATCTTCATCCTCCTCCTCCTCCTCTCTCTCAGAGCATGCTGGGTAATCTGAGCTCAGTAGTTTCTTGAAGATCTTCAGCTCTTTCTTCACAAGTGAGAGGATTTTGTATTCAAGATCCTGAAATAAATTTTTAAACACTATTCTATATAGTTATATTATAATATAGTTTTATTCACTTATTCACATGCAGAAAAATGTTCTAATGTTGAAGGTGCAAACACACATATTTTTCTCAGTCTGGTTCTATTGTGGATAAAAGGAGGAATCATACGCTTATTCCAAACTATGATCATAATCAGGGCTGACAACTTTTGAGTTAAGCATAGAGTGAGATTTACCAGAGAAATGGAGTGTTTAGGGGTGAATAGAAGGTTGGCATTTTGTGGTGGTTATTATACTTTTTATTATTATTTATTAAATGATTATTAAAGACCAGTGATTGGAATAACGGCGTTATAAGTAATCTGCGTTACGAACTGAGGTGTTTTTTTCAGTAACGAGTAATCAAATAAATTACTGTTTCCCCCGTTATAACGCCGTTATTGTTACTTACATTAAAATGATGCACGTTATTAAAATTAATCTCACTGAAGTTTTTTTCACCCGTGTATGCTCGCTCTCTCAGCCAGACACTCTTTTTTTCTTGTGTGTGTGTTGGGAGAAACATAACTGATGATGATTGGTGTGTGTGTGTGTGTTAGAGGGGGTGGGACAACCACATAGCTGATGATGATTGGCTTAACTTCCATCGTTAGCCAACCAGGGGCAGAGTTCACGCACAGTTCGACTCCGAGCAGTGTAAAAAGGTAGGAGCTTAAAGGTAGCGGTCGCAAACACGAAGTGTAATAAGCACTACTTTTCCATTGTTGATGTGAAAGGATGAATGTTTGTGTAATGTGCAACTTATGCCCATGAAGAAAAAGTTATTTTGATCTAATAAAGCACCTCAAATCATCACATGCTGCCAAAAATGATTTCTCTTTAGTATCCATTTCATCCATTTAACATATTTATTTTTAAGGGGCATCCAAGTTATTTGAAATATTATAATTTTTTAAGTAACGCAGTAATTACTTTCCCTGGTAATTAGTTACTTTTATAATGATGTAACGCAGTTACTAACTCAGTTACTATTTGTGAGAAGTAATTAGTAACTATAACTAATTACTTTTTTAAAGTAACGTTCCCAACACTGTTAAAGACTAAGATGTTGGCTCTTTAAGTAACCATTTGCCAAACATCTTATTTGATAATAATGTATTTTTTTGCTATTTCTGTTTCTATTACTGCAGATGACAGCAGATTTAATTCAGTTTATCCACTAAGAAAGAGGAGAAGCATAAAGTGATGATTTCTGATTGATTGGTGCTAATAGAGGGACTATCACACTCAAAATACACCAAACCAAATGAGATTTTGTAATATTTTGACTTGCTCTCGCGGTACTCTGATGTCATACACTGATCGGTCTGTGCAGCGCCACATAAAGTTAAACACCCTTTGACTCTGCGCCAATGTAGCAGCAACGAGAAGTAATGGTACGCAAGAGAAAGCGAAGATACGCTTGAAAGCTTAAAATACAAAATTTCCAGTACTGCGAGCACTGGTTTAGCTACTTACATTGTGTATTGCTCTTTCTTACTTTGATTTAATTTGCCATTGCATCATTTTGACATTGAGAAGCGCTTTTAGACTAATGATTGAGGCAGACCAGATAGAGATAGGCGTTATACAGTATTTACAGTTTCATGACTTTTATTACACACCACAAGAATATCAATGGTAGGAATGGCCCTGCGTGAGAAAATGGATGTGTGGCGTAAGAGTGTGAGAATGGGTTAAATTGCATCTTACACTAAAATTGAGTCTTACCTTGTGCAAGCACGTTTTAGTATGATGTTAGCACAGGGGTTCTCAAAGTCTAGGACAGAAGGCCTCCCTTTCAACACAATCTACTTATTGGTGCCTCTCCTCAATATGAAGTGCAGAGTTTAAGACAGGGGTCCACAATCTTTTTACATCGGAGACTGGTTTTAGCTTTAAAAAAAATTGCGGACCGGTGGGGTGAGTGGTCGCTAAGTTGCTGTTCGAACAAAGTGCTGAAAATCCTAATTTGCGAAATGTATAAAGTTTTAAACAGAATTAAAGATCAAAGAACCATGCATTAGGAAAATTAATAACTGCATTATTTATAGTATATTTCTATAGACGTGTAAAAATATATTTTCATTGTTTCATGAGCTTGCCTGTCCATTTAGTCTTAATAATTAATTGTAAACAAACTTGGCTTGCTGTTTTCGTAGGCAGCTCGAACCTTAGGTCGGACTCGAGCTCCAAGTTCAAGTAATAGTACTGAAATAAAAATTTGCAGTGAAGGAGTAGATGAGCAGGAGGGAAGCCAGAAAAATTGCGGCTGGGAGCGGAGACTCCCGTTTACCATATGATTTTAATGATGATTGATACAGGACTAAATTTTTAGGTTCCTTTCAAACCTACATTTGAAGTGTACCCATTAAAATATAATTACTGCAGTAAAAGAGTTTATTTTGATCATGGTGCCACGATCAGTTTGCAGTTGTTTAACAAAAGCCTGCAATTACTTTTTAGTCATTTGCGATGTCACAGAGTTGAACGTCTTCACATATTTACATGATTTGCGAGGTACATTTGCAAATGTTTCATTAAATCATACCTCTGCAATTCTTTGATTGATTGTGTTTTAGAAGTACTGTATGCTCAAACTCTGATGACAGGGATGTGATCGCCGATGCACTGGTAGAGAGAGAGAGACAGAGAAAAAGAGAGAGCACGTCTCAGTCAGCTCTTAAATAGTCTTGCGTAGCCAGACCTTCAATACTGAAGGTCTGGTGTTTTTCGCTGCTTTCTTTGGCCAGTGCCCGCCCACAAAGCCGTTTGACCGACATGTCAAACAACCAATCAAAGTTTGTATTGTCTTGTGTCAAGTTTCGGGTCTTGAAAGTCTACCCAAAATTACAGACCGGCATGCAACAAGTCGAGAGATGGAACAAGTAGTGAGTAATTTTAGCGAACGTTGCAAAATTGCCTAACAATGGCTCATCGCTCTCTATCTCCTAACAAAACCCCAAGTAAAGCGGTAGGAAACGTATGCAGTGTTCAGCTGATCACAATAATTGCTCATTATTACCCACTTAAACAACTGCTGCTCTTCCTCGATCGAACGACAGAGCTTTGTTTCCTGTGGGACCAAAAAATCGCAACACTCGCGAAATCCGTGTAATTTCAACAATTCAGAAGACGACTTAGACATTCGTTTCCAGTTAAGTGTACAATACATATCAGACATTTAGCCAACATTCTGTGGGCGTGACGTCTGAGGCTGAGACTAGCTCTTAAAAGACAAAATACCAGATTAAGCTGTAGCTATTATACACATTTTACTTGTCCACGACTCGGTGGTTGGGGACCTCTTGTTTAAGACATTTAACTCTTGCGCCGCCGACATTGACGAGTTATCAAGTCAATTAATATATTTGTAGTTTAAAAGTAGAGGCTTGGTTCTTTATTGTGACATATAACCGTTTATATTTTCATTACAGAAAATATTCTAAGGGCCATCAAATTTTGGTGAAAATTACCAAAAATGCTGGCGGTGGCTGGCATCTTTTTTATATAGACCCCTTGCACGTGACGTCACGGTCTACTCGCGCGAATTATGGACGCCATGACGGACGGCGGAAGTGCTATATTGCAGACGGACGGCAAGCCCAACAAGTACGTGTTTGTGTTCGTTAGGGTCATAAAATGGTTATTTCGTGTTGCTATGATGCACCTACCATTACAGAAAAGTGGCATAAATACATTATTTTTACATGAATGTTATTGTTTAATGCTGCAGTGACACCATAAATCATAGCTGCTAACTCCCACGCATCGCAATTGACCCCATTCTCACGCCACATATCCATTTTCACGATGTAAGTAGCTAAACCAGTGCTCGCAGTACTGACACTTTTATATTTTAGCGTACCTTCACTGTCTTTTGCGTGCCACCACTTCTCATGTTGCTGGTACTTTGCTGCAAAGAGTCAAAGAGCATTTCACTTTATGTGGCGCTGCGCAGTAAGTTCGGCAGCGAGGACATCAGAGTACCGCGAGAGCAAGTCGAAATGTTACAAAAGGGTCCGCCTTTACCTTTGCTCTCGCGTTACTCTGATGTCATACGCCGATCAGTCAGCTCCGCACCAGTCGAACACACAAAGCGTCAAGGTCTGGATGAAAAGCAGAGACCTGCCTGGATTCCACGCACGCAGATACCCTCAGAAAACAGCAATTTTAATCAACCATCACTCGCGTGTGCATGTTTGCAAGCAGTACAAGCCTGCGTGATGTTTGCGGTGACAGGTTTTAATAAAAAAAAAGTCAATTGATATTTGACATCTATAAACAATACGAAATATAATTATATGGTCTTGACATACACATTATCTGTTGCTTTAGTTTAATATAAACTACTCATTTGGTTTATTTGATTTTGACAGTCCCTCTATCACAAATCATCACTTTACGCTTCTCTTTCTCAGTGGATAAACTGAATCAAAGCTGCTGTTATCTGCAGTTATACATTTTACAGAGACCAGTAGCCCATTCATTAGATTTTATCAGAAGAAAAGCATAATAGAAGTGTATAAAATAATAGTAAAGACTCTAATCTCAGGCATTTAAACTCAGTAAAAGCTTTTATTTCAATTTAATTTCTAAAATATGATTCGATTTGTACTGTGAACCATTTTAACGCAGTCTTTTCCAACTATTTAACACAGAAATAGCTAAAATCCACACTATTATCAATTGGCAAATGGTTAGGACTAGGAAGTGGTTAGGAAGTTGGCAGCTCTGCAGACTTTTAAAAGCCTTAAGATCAGCACCAGTGTATGGGGATATCCCGTTTACCACATAGTGGTACAAATCATGCGGGCTGAAGTCGGGCAGATTCGGTGATTTAATGAGGTCCGTGAAAATTGAAGGAGGAAGAAGGTAAGGGTCGGTATCCAGTCCCGCTATCTCTAACTTCTCTAAATAGCGCTTTTTGTGAGGACCTACCAAATGCCCTACCTCGACCGATAACGGCACAACAACTTCCTTAATATAAGAAGCCATGTATTTTAGTGTAATATATATTTAAACTGTTTAAAACTAATCAAAAATCCCGCTCGTCTATTACTAATCAACCTAGTGCGCCAGTGATTTTGCCGTCCAGCATGGCGTCGTCACGTGGTCTAGGTCACGTGTTTGCAAAGGGTCTATAATGCTGGCGGCAAAAGAGTAAATATGCAAAGCAAAAAGCTTATGATCCAAATTTAAATAGCAGAACATAACTTTTAAAAATTGTAATAGCTCTCCATTAGAGTCAGCAGATTTAAATTTGTAACGTGGGCTGCTTACACAAAGCAAGAGAGAGATGAATCCACATGTAAGGAGGTTTTATTGTAAAATCCCTGAAGGGCAGGCAAACAAATCCAATAGAGGGCAATCCAAAAGAGTAATCCACATATACAGGCAAGAGGTCAAGGCAGGCAGCAAACAATCAAAATCCAATATACAACAGGCACGGGTCTCAAACAGGAACAGATAAACAGAACAGGAAACAGGATAAACACTTGGTAATGCAGGGGAGAAACATACATACAATACTTCGCAGGAAATGATCAGATTTTACAGGTTAAATAGTGAACAGACAGGAAGTACAGAGTGAAGTGGAACATGACAAGATATCAAAATAAAAGCCAGAACAGAACAGGATATCAAAATAAAGGTACAAAACACAAAACAAAACACGACACAAGACAAAACTCTTACAAAGTTGAGTAAATCTAGTGGAACATTTGATTTAAACATTTGGTTTTTACCGTATTGGAATCCATTCAGCTGATCTCCGGGTCTGGCGCTAGCACTTTTAGCATAGCTTAGCACAATCCATTGAATCTGATTAGTCCATTAGCATTGCGCTCAAAAATAACCAAAGAGTTTCGATATTTTTCCTATTTAAAACTTGACTCTTCTGTAGTTACATAGTGTACTACGACCGACGGAAAATTAAAAGTTGCGATTTTCTAGGGAAATATGGCTAGGAGCTATACTCTTATTCTGGTGTAATAATCAAGGACTTTGCTGCTGTAACATGGCTACAGGTGGCGCAATGATATTACGCAGTGCCTTAAAATAGTCCCCTACTATTGAAAGTAACCAAGGGGACTATTTTCGGCTGCTGCCTAAAATCATTGCACCTCCTGCAGCCATGTTACATCAGCAAAGTCCTTGATTATTCAATGAATTTTGAGGTTGCCTTCAAAATTACACAATCTTACCAGACTCAATCAGGCTGGAATGACAAGTGGCATTCCAGCCTGACGATCCCACAGTTTCTGCCCGCATCTCAGCATGCCTGATTGACATCTCACTCTGGATGAAAAATCATCATCTCCAGCTGAGCTTTGCAAAGACAGAACTGCTTCTCATTTCATCTGACCCTAAGATTTATCATAATCTTTCCATTCAGCTAGGTTCTTCGACCGTTACGCCTTCCAGGACAGCCAGAAACCTGGGAGTGGTCATTTATGATCAGCTCAGTTTCACAGAGCATGTTGCCAGCACCACCCGCTCTTGTAGATTCATCCTCTACAATATTAGGAAAATTAGCCCTTTCCTAAACGAGCATGCTACGCAAATCCTAGTCCAGGCTCTTGTTCTGTCCAGACTAGACTATTGCAAAGCGTTACTGGCCGGACTCCCAGCCTGCACAACCAAACCTCTAACCAATGATTCAGAATGCAGCGGCAAGAGTGGTCTTCAATGAGCCAAAGAGGGCACACGTCACTCATCTCTTTGTCAAGTTACACTGGCTTCCTATAGCATCAAATGCATTCCCTGGAATCAAATTCAAAGCTCTGCTCCTGGCCTTTAAAACCACCACTGGGTCAACACCCCCTTACCTTCAATTGCTTTATACAGACTTAGGTACCCTCTAGATCCCTGCGCTCTGCCACAGAGCGACGGCTTCTGTTGCCATCCAAAAAAGGTTTAAGGTTTAATTGAAGAACATGCTAAAAACCCATCTCTTCTGCCAACACCTCAATTACTAATACAGAGCTTGATATTTTTTTCTATTTTTCCATATTTTCTGTAAAAATAAAATGTCTCTCAGTCAGGACTTGACTGCTGCTATCTTCAGTGCATTTTCCCAGCTTCATACTTAAAACATTCTGAAAACTACCCATATTTAATATAACTATGGTAATCATTGACTAGTCAGTATAAGTTAGTAGTTTTGCTTTGCTTTGAATGGTCAAGCTGGTTCAGTCTGTAGTGTCTTGTCACTTGCTAAGAGCTTCTTCTTTTCTAGTGTCTTCCCATTGCGGGTTCTGCTATGTAGCTCAGCCTTCTCTATTTGGATCAGTCCTGGGGGGCCAGATCTACTATGCACATGTCCTCTGTGATTGTGTCCAATCCACCTCTTTTTTGATATTCATCGCAGCCGAAGACCACCTGGATTGAAACGGAGGGCTGTTCTTAAGACAGAGTTCTCTTCGCTCTGCATTACGTGTCCATAACACCATAGGCGTGCTTCCCTTATCTTCTTTTTTAGTCAGTGCAACTCCAACTCTGAGTCATTTCAGTATGCCTTAATTCATCACACCATCCACCTGACGATCCCGCTCCATAGAGGGCCACTGGGCGTATGACTGTCTTGTAGATCTTGAGGTATTGGGGCATCCTTTTATCGCACAGGATGCCGATAGATTGTCGCCATTTGAGCCACGCGTGTTGACTCGTGAACATACGTCATAGGACTAAAATGCATGTTCGAAATGGCTCAATTTAAAATCATCTTGCACTGACATACAGTATCTTAACCCTTAAGAGATCCTAGGGACATTTTGTGCCATTCTGATTTTTATTTTTTAACCATCTTGACTTTGTTGATTGATATTGCCCAAAATTGCCAGAGGTTAATCATTTTTGATAAAGAATTTTGGAAATTTTGGATCTCTTAACGGTAAACATACTATATATCAGTGCCATTGTTTTGTCTCAGAATGCACATCAGTGTTGTTTTTGGTGTGTATGGTATGTGTGTATGTATGGTATGTTTGGAAAAACTACTTAAATGTCCTGAAATAACTAAGACCTAGTCCTGGGTTAGTCTAAACCCTGTCCGGGAAACTTCCCCATTAACGGTTTCTCAATATTACTATTTCTAAATCACTAGTTTAGGCAAGAATAATAATAATTAATAAGATTTATTACATTTATATAGTGCTTTTGTGCAGCACTCAAAGCGCTTTACATATGAAAAGATTTTTCTCTGCAGCATCCACCTGAAATTGCACCAGAACTCCCACCACAGAGTGATATAGCCAATAAGTGTATGAGGGAATGATTAGTAGGCCAATGGCAAATTTGGCCAGAATACCAGGGCACACCCCTACTCTTTTTCAAAATACATCCTGGCATTTTTAACGACCACAGAGAGTCAGGATCTCGGTTTAACGTCTCTCATCCGAAGGATGGTCCATTTTTGAGAGTATAGTGTCCCCATCACTATACTGCAGGGATCTCAAACTGGTTTGGAGCCATTTCTGAGAAGGACATCTTGTCAGAGGGCCGCAGAGCTATATAATACACAATATTTCTGTATATGTTCTGCATTTAAATTATATTATTTAACATATAATAATACTTAACAAATATAAACAGTGCTTTTAATCTATTTTATGCATTACTTTATAAGAGTCTTTTCTGAACCTTATCTTAAATAACTTTTTATATTAAAATCTTGCATTAAACTAAACTACTTAGCTTCAGTGGGCAACCAGTCTTGGGCTACAGGGTGATATGGCTGCTGGCTATGAGAATATAGATGTGCAAACTTAAAATCTTTGGTTAGTTAATAAAGTAATTCATATTCTGTGATGCGAGTTTCATTCGCAACCAGCAGGCATTGGCGCTCGTTTACCCCGATGAGCACACACTGATCTCAGAGACTCCTATGATTTCCCGCTGGCTCTGATATATCTGTGTCTGATTGTCAAAATGAGATTTCATTTATTTTGTGTATATCTAACCCACCGTCTTTGGTTTCATGAATCTATTATTTGTTTCATATCAGGGGCCAGATTTACTAACAGCTTGCACCAGTGCAAACCATCATTTTGTTGTTAAATAACGACTGTCGAATTTATTAAAGACGCGCAGTGGATAATTAGCGCTGAAAAGGTGTGGTATACTTATTTTTTTACTGACCTTATTGCATATGCATTTCTAGGAGTTTCCTTTAAGACGCAACATTTTTGGGAGGAGATTATTTAAATGATTCATGCGATGCGATTAACTAATGTTTGCGCGTGTGTTATGACTGGTGTTTGCGGCATTATTTTACTTTGCCCTTGAAATGGCTGCAATTATTGTTGGAAAAAAGGGGCAATGCAGAGAGCAGAGAACGCGCGATACAATGCAGAGGATTGTTTTAACATCAATTTATTTAAAATGCCAGAAGAACAAAAAACAAATGTTCGCCAAGCAATGTTATTTTTATTTGTCAAGTAAATGAAAGAGGAGTCACTAGGAGAAGTCACACAATACCAGACATTTCAAAACTTCTTGTAAACCTTCTTTTTTGTGGGATTACACATCCCGCATATTCAGCTGTGATGTCCGTGGTGCTGAACTCAAGCACATCAGGCGTTAGTAGATCACCCGCACCTCATCTGCTTACATGCGACCCTGAACTAATTTGCGCTTTTTAGTAAATAACCCGCAGATATTACCCCTCCCATTGGCGATTTTTTGGAATTGCGCTCTCATCCTAATTTGCCCTGTTTAGTAAATCTGTCCCTAAGTCTCTTATTTGTAATTATTGTTTCAGCTTAGATAAAAGTTACATTTCATAACTTATATATACTAAATATATTTTCTATTTAGCTTGAGCACTGTCTTTGTGCTATCTTTGTCTGGATTTTTTACGTGAAACACAATAATTAAAGTGTTTTGCTTAATTATTTAAATGGTGATGTGTCACAATATATTTTAAGAGTAACATCACTGATAAATAACAAGTCATCAAGTGTCCCAAATGTATAGTGAGCTAGGGTCCTTACCAGTGCCCAAGCCCTTGTACACAATCTACTGATTCACGAACTAGGGAGATAGGGAATTGATTGAGACATGGGGCCTGTGTCAGTCGTTGTTTGCTCATACATGTATGTGTCTCTGTCTGGGTAAAGTTCTTCAGCTCTTAAGTTTCATTATGCGTGTCAAACAAATCTTTATAATAAAATAAATTAAACTTTATAATGTTTGTGTAATGTTGGGCAGATTGAAAAACAGATTCAAATGCAGTAATCATTTATTAAAGTAATCCAGAAGTCAGCAATGAACTTTACCATGAAAGAGACACATACACGTATGAACAAAAGCAAGCAACAACTGACACAGGCCAAAGAAACTTGACTGTTTTATTGTCATGACAAATGGCTTGTGTGGCCCAAAATTAACTTCCAGTAGACTTCCAAATAAAATCAATAACACTAGAGTCCTTCTAGAGCAGATTATTTCTGATAAAAGGCTAAATAAATATCCAGTAAATTACATATTAATCTATATGTTAAAACATCCTTAAATTCCTGCCTTGCTGCCAAATCTGCCCAGTTGTGATCCATTCTCAATGTCTCTATTTGTCATTTGTAAAAATATTTTTTTTTTCTCCACAAGGTATTTGTTGGAGGTCAGTTGAGTCACTAGCCAGGCCGATAAACAAAAAACAGACCAGAAGTTAACTTCAGACGCATAACCACTGCAACACATATTGCAGCAACAAGATCATAAAAAAGATAACATCCAGCTGAGGCTCGAACTGTCAACAATACAACCCACTGAACTATAATCCTTTTATATCCTCATTATTTTGCATTATATCATTTTAATTGAGATTATGTTATGATTTGATTAGTGTTATTATGTTTATGTTAGTGCAGCAGGTTATATGGATTAATTTACACCACCTATATGACATAAACTAACACAAACAATCCTACCTGAAAAACAGAATTCATCGGCTTCTCTTTGATGGACTTTGATTCATCTGTTGTGTTACTGTAATTTAACAATATGTTATGTATTTACAAGACATTCATGTGTAATACACAACAGTAAACACATAGATGAATGTGTTGTGTATTTGTCCTCACCTCACATCTGTACCAGAATCTACTGAACTGAAGTCAGGTGGTTTTCCAATTGATCGATCACTCTTCATAGACACACAGCTGGGTTCAGCAGATTCTCTGTAATTAAAATACAGCAGCAATAAACACTTTAAAAACAAAAAGAGTAATAAACTCTCTTTAGAAATAAAAGATTAGAAATAAAAGATCTTGAATGGTTAGAGAATAAGGATCTGTGTTCACCTCAGTTCTGATACAGATTTATTTTCACTGAAGCGACTCATTGAGGGAAAAGTCTTTGTTGAAACAAACTGAAGATCAGAAGACTTTGATTTAAACTGCTGAATTGTCCTGAAACAGAATTAACAGTTCAAGTTTTCATTTTAATGTGAAAGTACTTTTCCTCTTATTTTCTTCAGATACATATATTGATATTCCCTCACCTCTTGACCGATCCTTTGGTTGAAACATCACTGAGATTTTTTGTGAAGGTCATGACTGTGCACCTGTGAAAATAATATCTCTACATATTTTATACTGTGTTTATTCTTTAAATTAATCTACAGTTTCAATTTGTAAAATCTATAAAAGGTTGTAGCTTCATCACACTCTATAGAAGCTAGTTCTAGTTCCTTAATTTATAAAGCACATTTAAAACAGTCACAGGATTGACCAAGGTGCTGTACAACTTAAAAACACAAGTAAGTGTTACAAAAAAACATCCATAACAAAAAGCAAAATAACAAATAAAGCAGAATTAAAGCTATGCCAATTGTCATAGGCTAAAGAAAACTGATTGAGAAGAAGCAGCTCTAAGGTTTACTGTCAGGCTGTCCCACAGTCGATTGTCCATCACTGAGAAAACTCGATCTCCACTGCATTTCAGCCTTGTAGAGGCAACCAGAAGTAGGTTTTAATTACCAGATCTTAGATCTCAGGGAGGAGTTTAAGCGGGCAACAATTCAGATAAGCAACGCAGGGCAAGATTGTGTAGGCACTTAAAAAGTAATAAAAGGATTTTAACCCCCAGGGGTCCAAAAACCCGGGGACGCGTTTTGACGTGTTTTCTCCTTATCATAGCAGAATCAACTTAAAATACTCCATCATTAATAATCAAACACTTACGTGTTTGACATCATTTGAAACTCTGAAGGGTCCTCTTTAATTAGTGTACATACACAATAACAAGAGATCTTTGTGTTTTTGTCAAATAAAGAAAATAAACAAGGGTGCGCATTTAGACATTTCTGTCTCCGCCAGCTCTCTCTCAAATCACGTTACAAAAATCACATGAAACTCCGCGAATACTCGTCACACAAACATGATACACATATCCAAAGAAAGCCTGAAATGTCTACTTTTAAACAAGCTAATTATAATCAAAAACAAATATTTCCTGTTTATATAATCTGCATTGAAGTAAAGAGAGTACCGTTTTTCCTGGCTGAGCTCATTATCTTTAATTTGGTCACGCCCACAGGCTGTTGACATGGTAATGAAGAGACCAGATTTAAAGACTTTACCGCATGTTTGGATTATAAACTTTATACACACATGTGAGGAATATCTTCATTTATGTCTGGTCATTAAGGAAGCGTTTATCTTTAATGTTACCTAAGAAGAAGAACAATGGAAGCCATTTGTCTTCATTTATATTTGCTATCATGTAATATGTTATGGCTTGTGCAGTTCAGCCTACATAAGCAACCTCAGCAGACTGCACGCTTTGGATTTAAAAACTTGCGGATTGTTTACAAAGGAGTATGCGTGATTTCACGTAATGGCGGATTTCATTGTTACATGCTGTACAGTGTTAGACACCGTTATTCACTTTCGTATCCTTCATGGCAACTTTGAGTAATGCTGCACTGGTGTATCTTTTAAGTGTGTGCTGTAATATGATTCCATGTTTACATGCTTATTTACAAACGAGTTTGTGTGATCACGTAATGGCGGATTTCATTGTTACATGCTGTGTACAGTGTTAGACACAGTTATTCACTTTCGTATCCTTCATGGCAACTTTGCTATGATATTGTTTACATGCAATGCATTCCATACATTGCGCTTTACACGCGACACCGTTTTATTATGAGCGCTGCGTTGTTTCCACGGAGACGCGAGCTCGCGCACATGGACATATGCGATGTGTTTTTAAAGTTCATACTCGCTACAGAAACACGTTTAAAACAGAAGCTAGACGATAAGGGGATGGGCATCTGAAAACAGTCATCTGAAAACAGCTTTTTATATAACTTATCATTGCCGATGTTTATCTGAGATACTAATTTAGTTTATGTGCATGATAGTTTATCTGAATGTAGTGTTATCATTTACCCATCAGTTATGTATGTAAGGGTATTTCTGTGGACAATTTGTGCTGACAGCTGTTCATAACTCTCTTACAGGTCTGCATCGCTCTCATCAGTACAAAATTATGAAGTGGAAAAACATATTCACACTTTTTGGACAAAGTTATATGGTAACATGAGCCACATGAAGTTTACAGCTCTGTTGTTTATCAGTTTCTTAGTTTATACAAGTTAAGTTTTTGAATAGGGTGTGTTCCCAAATAAACTGAAAATGTCCTACTGACCTTCATTTCTATTTTGATTATATTGTTAACTTCTTAATAAACCTCAAACAAACATGTATACATTTGTCCTCACCAGGGGCATAGCAAGCTTTTCAAAAGTGTGGGGGATGGATAACATTTAAAATTTGATATAAACACACCAGAAACACGCGTATGTGCACCTGGGATGGAATTAAGCACCACCCATGACACAAACACACCCTCTCTTCCTTCATAGACCTCTTTCACAAACTGTAACATTCATTTTTCATTGCTCACCTGTGAACCTTCCTGTGCCCTCTCTTAAACTGATGCCTCCAGCAACCTCATCTCCTAAACAAGGGTGCAGTGATAAAGGAATAAGGCTGTGGTACTAGCAAACCTTAGTGAAACTTAAAAAGCAATATATTAAATTATCGCAAAAATATATAACAGTAATAGGCTACTGTTGTTTCACGAGTTCACACTTACAAATAAGTTAAAAGAATTAAATTAGTAAACGTATTTGGCGTGCTGTCCGGGTGGAGGGCTCTGAGCAGGGAATGAGCCTGAAACACAGAGTATCCCCCCCCCCCTTAAGGAAATGACTTGGTAAGTGAGAGGAGACGGGGTGGAGGAGGGATTCTGAAAGATGCGAAGGATTTTCAGTGAGTTCAACTGTGATTTATATATGGCTTGCTTTCGAGCTGATTGGGTGTATTGTTGATTACCGATTGAAAGCGGCTGGTGCCATTGACTACTGATTGAAAACAGCTGAAGTCACTTAGGTATTTTATTTGACATGTTCCTCCCGAACTTTGTTAATAAAACATCATTTAATGTCAACATGATCAACTTTCAGCTTTCAACTTCACTTACACAGGGTTACAATAGGTTTCTTCAAGTTAAATTTAAGTCTTTTTAAGACCTTTTTAAGACCATTTATATAAAAAATTTATACCAATTTCACGTCCCTACCAGCAAAGAAAAACAAAATCCTTGAACTTGTGTTCATTTATTTTTTTTAATGTGGAATGGGTAAAAGACTGTGACCCGGGACTGATTGGGTTCCCAATTATTGGATCCACCACTCTTTATTTATACTACATATTAAATCAAACAGGGATGCAAACACATATACTGTTCAAAAAGAGAAATGTTATTAAAACCCTTGCTCCCTGTCAAAAATCCAGATTTTTACATTGCCACCGACCCCTGTCATCCCCGGCCAACCCATATAGGCATATAGAGTAAAATGAAATTCGAAAATCAAAATACGCAGACATTAATTTGGAATATTCAATTTCATTTTTTTTTTTAGAACAAACTCTTATTGAACTATCTAGCACTTCTTCTTGCTTTACTCCTTCCTCTTTTTCCTGGCCACCTCCTGCAAAGTATCCAGGGCCTTCCATCTGGCTGCATTCATTTATATTAATTTTACTACGTTATATTTAATAAATCCAACCATAAATGAACAAAGCTGATAATGTTTGTCAAAGCACCACTTTACTTTAAAAACACTTTACTGTTTTTGCACTGACATATGAAGCAATACTTGTGTAGATGAACCATTTAATCAAACTCCATTGAATACAATAATATGTATAGTATATTAATGATAGAAAGTGCAGGTCTAAAGATTATAAATGTGACCAGTGTGTTATAATGGTTTATGTTGTTTTCTTTCGCTTTTTTAGACAGAGTAAAAAGTAGTAAAAGTGCATCTCTTTTCCTGATTGACTCCGGTTTTACACACAATGTAAATCGGACCCTGTCCTCCGTAAAAACCTCTAATGCATACAACTCTGCTCAAATTCAGAAACATGTGACGCTGAACTCGCTTCATGTCGCACCCAATTCACAGAGAAACAGAGAGCATGTGAACGTACAGCAGACTCATCGGAAGAGACATGATGTGCTCGCACGCAAAATGCCATTAAAGGAATATTCCATTTTCTTAAAAGAAAAATCCAGGTAATTTACTCACCACCATGTCATCCAAAATGTTGATGTCATTCTTTGATCAGTCGAGAAGAAATTATGTTTTTTGAGGAAAACATTGCAGGATTTTTCTCATTTTAATGGACTTTAATGGACACCACCACTTAACACTTAACTCAACACTTAACAGTTTTTTCAAAGGAGTTTCAAAGGACTCTAAACGATCCCAAATGAGGCATAAGGGTCTTATCTAGCAAAACGATTGTCATTTTTGACAATAAAAATAGCAAATATCCACTTTTAAAGCACAACTTCTCGTTTAAATCCGGTCGTCATGCGCTAGCGTGACCCGACGCAATACGTCATCACGTCAAGAGGTCACAGAGGACGAACGCGAAACTCCGCCCCAGTGTTTACAAATGTGGTGAAAGAGGACCGTTTCTACGTTGTTGTATGTCAACTGATACTAATTAATGTCTTTGTGTCAGTTTATTGTTTAAAATAGTCAGCAAACGTGAGTTTTATATATGTAACACGTGACCTCCCTACGTCACTACGCATTTACGTTAGGTCGCGCTGGACCGGACCTAAACGAAAAGTTGTGCTTTAAAAGTGTATATTTGTTATTTTTCTTGTCAAAACTGACAATCGTTTTGCTAGATAAGACCCTTTGGGATCGTTTTTAGTCCTTTGAAACTCCGTTGAAAAAAACTGTTAAGTGTTGAATTAAGTGTTAATTGTTGGTGTCTATTAAAGTCCATTAATGAGAAAAATCCTGCAATGTTTTCCTCAAAAAACATAATTTCATCTCGACTGAACAAAGAAAGACATCAACATTTTGGATGACATTGTGGTGAGTAAATTATCTGGATTTTTCTTTTAAGAAAATGGACTATTCCTTTAATAATAAAAAGCGGGAGGCGCCGAAAAGCGCTGTGTTTACATACAGCACAAATTTTAAGACCCAGACATCAAAATTCAAGACTTGAAAAAGGTGTCAGTCTTCTCCTGCCTCTTTCTTTTCTATATCTTATTGATAGTGCGTGATAAAAAGATAGTGGTAAACTTGATAGTGACATGGGTCTGACAATTTTGCTTACTTGTGCCCTGAAAAGCTTTTCTCTGGTGGTCTAAATAATGTAACAATTTACAGTTTTTACATTAAAATAATATAGGCTACACTTTTCTTTCATTGTTTGCATACCTTTTGAAGAACTTTGTCATCATTTATCATTTTTTCTCCTCAACAAGTACAATCATACACAACAGGTAGTATTAACAAAGTATTCAGCTAATCAACAAACAATGCTCAAAATGTCAAAATCGATTTCACTAGGAATAAACCCATAAATACACTGCTTAACAATGGCAATTTGTCCCTCATCCTCGTCAATTCCCTGCCTTCTTCATCACAGGTTATAAATAGCATGCCACATAGTCTACTTGATGACCGAATTTAGCCAGCTGCTGAACAATAACCCAATTAGCATTAGTCCCAAACACATATCAAGCTTATTCAAAAACCTCAAAAGCATAGAGTTGATTAAAGTGTTTAATAAAGTTTTTTAAACACTCATTCAAAGTAGCCTACCTGAAAAAAGGAGATGTAAATAAGCATAAGTTCCCGCCTCTTCAGCGCAAGCTGACCGATCAATCTAACCACCAAGAGAGGCGGGACTTAAGGCAGAACAGCCAATCATCAGCCGGTAACACTCAAAGCCGGTGTTTTGAGAGGGGAGGGGGAGATGAGGCAGCGCAGCGCAGAAGACACAGAGCGGCCATAGAACCGGAGGAGCAACTTTAGTAAGGCGTTCTTGCAAAACTGCATAAAAAGTATGGGTGTTGAACCCTCTCACCGGGAAAACGGGTGCGACGCCCCTGGTCCTCACATTCTTTACTTGCTTTTTTAAAAACCACGCATAAACCTTTTTCTCTCAAAAATACAAACATGTACATACATGTAGCTCATATAATATTTTAGCCCAGTTTGTGCTGAAAACACAGTGGTATGAGACACTTGCCACTATTATGCTTTAAAGCAACTGAAAAAAGACCAAATGTAAGAGCATGTCAGAACCTCTGACAGTGTCCCAAAATGGTCGGACCCCGGAGGGTTAAAATTAATCCTAATTGGACCAGTTTTGAGATGAGACAATACAACAAGTTGCAACATGGCAAGTAAAAACATGAGACAGTGAAATGACAACTTACTATAGACATAATAGAGTCCAGTTACTGTATTAGTTACCCACTTTGACCCTAAATAACCTCTAATTACTGAATTTGGTTACATGCTGTTTTTGCCAAAATTATTTGGAGATGTACGACATTCCATCATGTAAGCAAAATCAACAGGTGTTTGCTTTCATTTCGTTTACATGTTCTAAAAGTAAACGTATCGTCTATTTTTGGGATATCGTCGGACGTCTATTAGACTTTCACTGACAGACCAGATTTTGCCTTCTTTAACCAAAATTGCTTGCTGAAAATAGTTCAAAAGAGACAATAAATGCATGAACAGAAATAAACTAGAGGCAATAACCCAGGAGACTTGCTTCTCTAGAGCAGGGGTTCTCAAACTTTATCAATTCAAGGTTCCCCCTTATTGTCCACAACAATATTAAAAGAGTTTGGTTCAAAAACCAGATAACTCAGTTTCACATTTTTTTTTGTCAAAACATTTTAATTATTATGTTATCATGTTTTAATTGTGTTTTTATTGTGCTACTTAGCTGTGTTTTTTTTAGTTATGAAGACAGAAATCAAAGCAAAACAACTGCAGTGTGATTGAGGGTGCTTTCACATCTGTAATTCGGTTTATTTGATGAACTTTGATTCATCTGTTGTGTTACTGTAATTTAACAATATGTTATGTATTTGCAAGACATTTATGTGTAAAACACAAAAGTAAACACATAGATGAATATGTTGTGTATTTGTCCTCACCTCACATCTGTACCAGAATCTCCTGAACTGAAGTCAGGTGGTTTTCCAATTGATCGATCACTCTTCATAGACGCACAGCTGGATTCAGCAGATTCTATATCAGTCAAACTGTAAAATACAGCCGCAATAAACACTTTCAAAAACAAGAAGAGTATTAAACTCTCATTAGAAATAAAAGATTAGAAATTAAAGATCTTGAATGGTTAGAGAATAAGGATCTGTGTTCACCTCAGTTCTGATACAGATTTATTTTCACTGAAGCGACTCATTGAGGGAAAAGTCTTTGTGGAAACAACCTGAAGATCAGAAGACTTTGATTCAAACTGCTCAATTGTCCTGAAACACAGAATTAAAAGTTCAAGTTTTCATTTTAATGTGAAAGTACTTTTCCTCTTATTTTCTTCAGATACATACAGTATATTGATATTCTCTCACCTCTTGACCGATCCTTTGGCTGAAACATCACTGAGATTATTTGTGGAGGTCATGACTGTGCACCTGTGAAAATAATATCTCTACATATTTTATACTGTGTTTATTGATTAAATTAATCTACAGTTTCAACTTGTAAAATCTATAAAAAGTTGTAGCTTCATCACACTCTATAGAAGCTAGTTCTAGATATTTAACTCTTTCACCGCCAGCGTTTTTAAAAAAAAGTTGCTCACCAGCGTTTTTCATGATTTTCACCAAAGTTTAATGCCTTCCAGAAAATGTTCTTTTTTAAATAAATAAACATACAATATACCAAATGAAAGACCAGACCCTCTGCTTTCAAACAAAAAAACCGTTTCATCCTACCTTCCGTGGTTCTTTTGTAATCAGCTTTTGAATATGGGTAGGTTTCTGCAAAAACACCATTTTTGAGCAAAAAGCAGAGATAATTCCATTTTTGTGACGGACGTTTCATAGAGATCCCATTCAGAGCGATCTTAAGAACAGACACGGACATGCAGCCGCTTGCCATAGGGCAATACTTCCGGGTTTAAAAAGTTGCGGACTTCCGGTTTGGTCATGTAGTGGAGAGACGCGTGGTGTTAGTGCTCTGACTAAATTTCATTTTTTATTCCTCATAACACTACATTCAGGGCGTTTTAGCTGTTTTTGTGCCACTGTAGGCATTTGTTAACATTATATTTTCCTGATGAGTAAGGGTACACGAGCTGGTGGTAAAATCAACCCTCAAACCAAGGCGCATAATCTTGGGCATGAAAGCAGCAGGTGACGGAGGAGAATGTCGCTTTAAGAGCTAATGCGGAAGACCTTGTTTCTCGGTCCAAACGGCAGAATATTCGTGTGGTTGGTCTTCTGGAGGATATTGAGGGAAAGGACGCCAGGCTGTTTATGTCCGAATTATTCACCGAGGTCGCAGGCGACGCTCTTTCCTCCCCACCTGAGCTCGATCGCGCCCATCGGAGCTTAAGGCCCAAACCGAGCCAAGGTCAAAATCCCCGTCCGATCATAGTGAGATTTCATCGCTTCGTGGAGAAGGAGGCTGTACTCAAATTTGCGAAATCGTCAAAAAATTATTTTCAAGGGACACCGAATCAAGTTCTACGAGGACTTTTGTGTTTCGGTGGCTAATAGGAGAGCTGCATTTAACAACATTAAGGGCCTGTTGTATAAACGTGGTGTTCGTTTTGGTATGATCTACCCGGCCAGACTTCGCGTGTCCTACAACAATAGGGAGCACTATTTTGACTCTCCTGAGGCTGCAGAAAAATTCTACCACCAAAACTTTGTTAAGTAACTTTAAAGGAGCGGCATTGATGATAACGAGAGGCATCTCCCCCTCTCTTTCATCACTTTCACTTCACTGCCTCTAGCCTCACTATGTACACTCGTTTTGCACATTTGCTAAACTGCACCGTGTTCACTGATTTTTAGGAGTTAATTTTTTCTATTAGTGTTATAGTATTTATGTTTGTTGGAGTCAATTCCACTACTCAATCGGTTGTGATAATGTTTTTCTGGCAACTCGCCATGTCTAAGTGGACAAGCATCAAAAGGGATTTTCTTTAGTTGTTTCTGAACATGTTTGTGTTTTTGTTCTGTTTGTTATGGGTATGTTCGGGGTTTATGTTCGATGGAGGATTCTTCTGTCCTGCTTGGTATTTATTGTTGTCTTTAACACATGCTATCCTGATTGAGTTTAAAAAAGCACAGGTTTTGTTATTTTTCACCCAATTTAGACTATTATACCCTGCTTTACAGCTTTATGAACAAGCCACCTGCTAATTCTAAGGGGGGAGGGGTTGGACATAATATCAGAATCATTACATGGAACGTACGTGGGTTGGGCGGCCAAATTAAACGATCCAGAGTATTTTCCCATTTAAAATCACTGTCCTCTGATATTATGTTTCTTCAGGCGACACATTTGCGTACATGTGATCACACCAGACTGCGTAAACAATGGGTTGGTCAAGTATTTCATTCTAGTTTTAATAGCAAATCCAGAGGTACTGCAATTCTGATACATAAAAGAGTAATTTTTGTAGCAGAGCAAGTTCTTTCAGACCCCGAAGGACGCTTTGTAATCGTCAGTGGTATTCTTTTTCAAACCCCAGTAGTGTTAGTAAACGTATATGCCCCAAACTGGGATAACCCTACTTTTATGTCTATGGTTTTCTCAAAAATACCAAATCTTGATACTCATCACCTTATTTTTGGAGGAGACCTTAACTGTGTTATTGATAATAATCATGACAAATCTGTGACTAAATCAACCTCTCTTTCTGCTATGTCCAGGTCTCTTATATCACTGACAAATCAAATAGGCTGCACAGACCCCTGGCGCTTTTTTCATCCCTCTGACAAGGTTTTTTCTTTCTTCTCTAGCGTGCATCACGTTTACTCTCGGATTGATTATTTCTTTCTTGATAAAGCCCTACTATCTTCGGTTATTTCTTCAGATTACTCTGCCATTGTTATTTCCGATCATGCCCCGCATATGTTAGATATTTCCTTTTTGCCTGCTTTTAAGAACCAACCTCAGTGGAAATTTGATGTAGGGCTTCTTGCTAGAACTGACTTTTGTGAATTTCTTTCCAAAAATATAGATTTTTTTATTGAGACGAACAAATCAGAAACAGTGTCTGCTTCTCTTTTATGGGAAACATTTAAAGCATTTATTCATGGCCGAATCATTTCCTTTAGTGCTCATTTAGCCAAGACTAGAAAATCTCAGCAACAAGAGCTTATCCGCTCAATCCTAGAAGTGGATAGACAGTACTCAAGTGACCCCAAGCCTGATCTTAAGTTAAAACGATCAAAGTTACAAGCTGAATTTGATCTGCTTTCAACAAACAAAGCAGAATATTTGATTAAAAGAACTAAAGCCACCTATTATGAATATGGGGAGCAGGCCGTCTTCTTGCTTCCCAGCTTAAACATCAGGCAGCATTACGCTATATCACACAGATTTATGATAATAATTCTAATAAGCTCGTTACTGATCCTCAAGAAATTAACTCAGTCTTTTCCTCCTTTTACTCCAGTCTTTATACTTCTTAACCTCCTTCTGATGCCTCCTCAATTGAATCTTTTCTACAAAATTTAGATATACCCACTATTAATACACTAACAGAGGAGACGTTAGATTTACCTCTCAGGCTAGATGAAATTACAACCTGCATCGGTCTCATGCAGTCTAACAAAGCTCCTGGACCAGATGGCTTTCCCTTAGACTTTTATAAGAAATTTTCAGCACAGTTATCCCCCTTTTTGTTTGATATGTATGTGGAGTCATTTGAGAGGGGTTTCCTTCCAGCCTCATTAAATCAAGCATCGATTTCCCTTTTATTAAAAAAAATAAAGATGCAACTTTATGTAGTAGTTATAGACCTATTAGTTTATTGAATGCCGACTTAAACATTTTAGCAAAGGTGCTGGCAAAGCGCATTGACGCGTGTCGAACTGCTTACCTGGAAACTGCTTACCAAATACCACATGTTTCTTTACTGTAAATGTTTATAGTATAACATGCACTGAAGCTTTTATTTTTTTAGATTTTTTAATTATAAATATTTCCATGTCAAAGAACCCAAATCCAGTTATGGACACGTTGCAGGAATGAAAATTTTCCCCTTAAATGTGGAAAAAGCAACAAAATTGGTTCGTATAATGTCGTTTAGTGCAAAATAGTAAATGAAGAGATGTTTGTAACTGTATGCTTCTTATTTTGATACTTTTACTTTGCATTTACTTTTTTATCAAAATGTTTCATGACACCTCATAAGTCTAATTTCGCGAGAATCACCCTAAAAATGCAGACGGGAATAATGCATGTTTGTTTTATTTAAAGTCCTCTAAATCCTTTTGCGTCTGTTCTTTATAAAACACATAATATAGCTATGTGTTGAATAGGGTATAATCTCTGATGATCAGACCGGCTTTATTAGGGGACGTCAGATGTCATCTAATATTCGGAGATTGCTAAATATACTTTTTAGTCCATCTCTGTCTAAGACAGCTTAAATGATAATCTCTCTTGATGCTGAAAAAGCATTTGACCGTGTAGAATGGAATTATTTATTTACTGTATTAGAAAAGTTTGGGTTTGGACACAATATTATTTCATGGATTCGCCTCCTATATTCGGCTCCCTCTGCTTGTGTTAAAACTAATGCTGATAGTTCATCGTTCTTTCCCCTCTCACGTGGGACACGGCAAGGCTGCCCTTTGTCTCCTCTGCTCTTTGCTTTAGCTATTGAGCCACTCTCCATCGCCTTAAAAGCATCCACGTCTATACGCGGGATCCAGAGGGGAGGCACAGAACATTGTGTTTCTCTCTATGCCGACGACTTGTTGTTGTATGTACAAGATCCAGTTGGCTGTGCCAACGAGATTATGCACTTGCTCGACACTTTTGGCTACTTTTCAGGTTACAAATTAAACTTTACCAAAAGTGAATGTTTTCCCATAAATGATGTGGCTAAAAAAATTCAGAAAAGCACCCTACCTTTTCATTTTTCTCCTTCAGGGTTTCGATATTTAGGTGTAAACATTTCACACTCTTTCAATTCTCTCCTTAAGAATAATTTTACGAACCTGGTTGATCAAATTAAGCTAGACTTAAAACGGTGGGACAGCCTACCTCTCTCTCTTGAAATGAATGTCTTGCCACAACTTTTATTTCTCTTCCAGTCTCTCCCTCTTTTTTTACCTAAATCTTTTTTTAAAAGCCTAGATAGAATCATCTCCTCATTTATCTGGGCTGGCAAAATTCCTAAAGTGAGTAAAATTATCTTGCAACGAAATAAACGTGATGGAGGTCTAGCTCTGCCAAATTTTCTTTTTTATTATTGGTCCGCCAATATTTCTAAGATTTTCCAGTGGTGTAATGCAACGGAAGTTAACTGGTGTACTCTGGAAGCTGCTACCTGTCTTTCTTCTTCTCTATCTGCTCTTGTCTTTGCCCCCGTATCCATGCCTCCCTCCAATTATACTAGAAATCCTATTGTGCTCTCAACATTAAAAATCTGGAAACAATTTCAACAACATTTTCGGTTGGAATCACTATCTGTTTTAAGTCCTATTTGCAACAATCACTTGTTTTTACCACCATCTATTGATCACACTTTTAAGAGATGGCGAGATTAGGGGATGGCCTGTTTTTCAGATCTTTTTATTGATAATTCTTTTGCCACATTCACCAATCTTATATCCAAATTTAACCTACATACTACAGGCTTATTCAGGTATTTTCAACTTCGCAATTTTGTTAAGACTAATTTTCCTAGTTTCCCTCAATTACCAGAATAATGTCAGGTGGTAGCCGTATATCTTCATTCTACAGCATGTTACTTTCATCTAATATGTCCTCTCTCTCCTACCTAAAGATGACTTGGGAAAATGAGCTGCAAATTGAGTTATCGGAAGAGCTATGGTCTGAGGCCCTTGCAAGAGTTAATTCCACTTCTTTATGTGCTCGGCTAAGCCTGATTCAGCTAAAAGTCATTCATCGAATTCATTTTACCAAAGATAAACTTCATAGGTTGTTTCCAGAAACAGATGACCCCTGTATCAGATGCTCATTTTCTCCTGTCAATCACACCCATACTTTTTTTAGCTGCCCAAAACTGGCCTCATACCTTTTTTGACTTCATGTCTAGGGCTCTGCACATTTCGTTGTCCCCATGTCCCCTAGTCGCCATCTTTGGTGTGTCTCATTCGCCATTCATCACAAGACAGAAAGCAGAGTTTATTGCTTTTGCATCCCTTACTGCTAGACAGTGCATCTTGTTACATTGGAAGTGTCCATCCCCCCTCCTACTACCTTTTGGTTAAAGAATCTGATGTCATTCCTTTCACTTGAAAAACTGAAATACTCAATTAGGGGCTCAACAGAAAAATGTTATATTACTTGGAATCCCATTTTAAATCTTTATGACTCTGTTTCCTCACCAGTTTCCAAGTAATTATATAATGGGTGAACAAGTTTAGCCTATTTATTTATTATTTTTTATTATTATTATTATTATTATTATATATATATATATTTTTAAGTTATTCTTAGTTTTTAATTATATTCACTTGTAGAGACGTCGATATTTTGTAATCCTCCTGGGTGGGTGGGTGTGGGGGTTTTGAATGGTAGCTACTCTGTTGTTATCATGATTCCTTTTTTGTTTTGTTTTTCTTTTAGTTTAACATTTAATGTAAAAGATAAAAGCGCAGGCAATGTTTCCTCTTTTTGGCCATTGAATTGCTGACTTTTTACAAAATACAAGTGCTGCTTACAGTAGCCTTATATTGAAAACTGATTATTACTTGCAGTACTTACCGGAAAGTATTCACTACATTCACTGAACTAAACTTGTGTGATTACAGTAATAGAGATTTTTAACATTATCTGTCAAGTGTGTTGTGTTATAAACAATAAACATATATTTGTCTGTAAGCAGATCTCCTGGATTGTTTGATTTTGCTTGAAGAGAAATGATACGTTTTGAACAGACAATCAACAAAACATCTACGAATCAGATACACTCTCGTAGTCACAAAGCAAAGAGTGCATTATTTTATTGCAGCTTTATCACCATAATTTTGTGTTTTATCAAGGGGTATCTATCTAAACTTGTGTTTTGAATGAAAGCAGTACTAGGCACTACACTCCTCCCTCTCTTCCTCTCATCACTGACACTTTGTGTGCCGGTGCTGCAAGTGCCACCACCGCCACCATCATCATCACCAGCGACAGGAGTTGAAAATATTTGTGTTATTTTAACAAATTTTGCAGCGTCTGCCTGAAGAGCCTGTTTCTTTTTGTCGCAGTTTTTTTGCGCTTCACTTGTGTTTTTTCTCCATCTCTCTCTCTCTCTCTCTCTAATTTGACACGTGAACTGACCAACGATCCACGCTCGCTTGCACGGAGACCAAAGCGGTGATTGGGCCAGCTTAATGTCATTAAAAGAAAATAACCAATGGGCTGCTGCGCTGCTGCTGAGTGGGCCAGTCTATCTAGGATAAAAAGGACGATGACTGGGCTGGTCAGTCATTGGGCCAGCTTAATGTTAAAAAAAGATAACCAATGGGCTGCTGCTGAAATGTCAGTGGGCCGGTCTGTCTAGAAAATAAAGACGCTAACTGGGCTGCTCAGACAAAGATAGTATGAGATGTATCGGCCCAAAAAGGACGTCGGCCCACTGGGAAACTGCCCGGTGTGCCCGATGGCCAGTCCGCCCCTGCCTGTGTCCTGCCATTATGCTAATATTGCTATTATAAACATTCAACAAACACTTCCTCATCCCATAATGCACAGCGCAGCTGACTACGGCATCTGGTTTAGTCCAAAAATGTGCAGTACTTTTGCAGTTAGGTCTGTTTGGATCTCGGAACGTGTTGTCACGTTTAGGCGTAATATTCGACAGCAATCTATCTTTCGATAGTCATATCTCCAACGTTTGCCGCACAGAATTCTTCCATCTTAGAAATATCTCAAAAATATGCCATATGCTGTCTGCATCAGATGCAGAAAAGCTTATCCATGCTTTTATGACCTCTAGAATAGACTATTGTAACTCGTTACTCGGGGGATGCCATGCAAATCAGGTAAACAAGCTACAGCTAGTTCAAAACGCCGCCGCACTAAAACATATGACCACATTAGTCCAATTCTGGCATCTTTACACTGGCTACCAGTTAAATAACGCATAAAATTTAAAATATTACTAATCACCTACAAAGCCTTAAATGGCCTAGCGCCCTCGTATATTAAAGATTTACTATCAGAATACAATCCATCACGTAAACTGCGTTCACAAAATTCTGGTCAATTAATTATCCCTAGAATATCAAAAGTGTCTAAAGGTGGCATATCCTTTTCCTACTTAGCCCCAAAGCTCTGGAATGATTTACCAAATAATGTTCGAGTACCAGACACAGTCGATCAATTTAAATCTAAACTTAAGACATTCTTCTTTAACAAAGCATTCACAAAATGTCCAGTAAATGAACTTATCCCGCAATAGTTATTTTGTATAGAACAAAGCACTCACATACCTGATATGGGTAATTTACTATTGCAGCAATAGTTAGCCTGTCTGGAACCGAGCTGACTTAAACATATCGCTATTTGTGGTACACAAACGGTTAACAATTGAGTCCCGCCTCCAAAACGCACATCGCTAATATGATTGGCTTTACCTTTCCTACTTCGCTTTATGATTGGTTTGTCTATACTAGTGTAATGTAGGCTGCATTCACGCTTGTAAGAAGCGACAAAGCTCAGGCTAAACAAGACCCGATGTGCACGATTATGCAGGCAGCTACCGGTAAGTGAGTGAGGAAGAAAGCATTCTATTAACAGTTTTATGCACAAAATATGGGACACGTTGTTACACATAACGATTTAGGGACATTTTTTTCCACAACAATCCCATATTAACCTGAAGAGTTGCAAACTTGTAATAAACAGACTGCTTATAAAATAATAAAGCATAAACAATAAAATAATTGATAACTACAGTAGTAAGCTATTTTGTTTGCGGGTTTTTTTTTGTAATGGCTGTTAAATAAGTAGCCTATAATGTGTTATACTGGAGTGCTGTAGTAGATTGGGAAGAAATCTGATGGTTCAGTATTTTACTTGCCCAGTCTGAATTTTCACTGACATCACAAAAAAGTCAAATATAAAATACAAATAAAATAGGCCTAATCTATATTTGTTGTTTCTGACATGTGTAACCCTAATAAATTTGAAACCTAAGATTAAAGGTGCCATAGGATGTGTTGTCATAATATGTTAAATTGTTTTTTGACAATTACATAGAAGGTATGTTGCTTTATTAAGTGCAAAAATTATCCAGAAACGTTTTTACATGTCCATTTACAACCCTAGAATTTGTCATTTGAATTAAATGGTCTATTTTTGCCCTATTTGAAAGGGTCATGAATAATAATGTCGAACTCTGCTCTGAGGCTCATGCCAGAAGCTCACATTAGTAAACATACCTTATATTTCGAGCCCTTATCAGACAAAAATACAGATTTTGAGTAATAACTAATTGTTAACTAATAGATCTTCAGCTAAACGCTAGCATATGGCATTTATTGGCAGTCACAACTTTGTTTTTAGCATTTTAACAAATTTGTAATTAATGTGTTATTTAATGTTTTCAAAACATGCACATTGTGTAATGGTTTCCTTTGCTGCTCTATAAACCTAGAATAATAAGGAGACCATGGTTTCTGTGTGAACTGATTATTGTTAGGACTCTGCCATAATTTGGTGTTTGGTAATTATATCTAGTTGTGTGTGGCAGGGTCCTGACAGTACAATGTTTTGTGTGGGAGAACATGGTTTTAGTGTTGTCATATTAGACCACGTTTTTCCCGTGTCTTGTGACTTTATCCCCGCTCCCTTGCATTTTCAAGTCTTTGTTTTTATGTCTTGTTTAGTCTAGTGTTCTGTTTTCATGTGTATATATATTTATATATAAATATATTTATGGTTTTGTCTTGTTGGTACTGTGGTTGTCTTGTGTTTATGTTTGCAGGTTCACGTGTGCTTCCCTCACAGGTGTTCCTGTTCAGTGTGATTGCCTCCTCTTGTCTTCCTCATCTGTTGCTTTTCATCCCCTCATCTGGTCTGTGTATTTATCCCTGTGTGTTTAGTGTGTCTTTGCAAGTCCGTTTGTCTATGTACTTGCCCGTTACTAGCTCAGCTAGTTTCCAGTCTTGTCACGTCATAGTGTTGTCAGTTGTTTCCAGTTTATTGTCTGTTTTGCCCCTTTTATCTGTGCTGCCCAGGATCAATCACGCTGAAGACTTCAGAGACTTTTTCCATCTGCCCTCTCTAGAGACTGTGTTACCGGATTTGTGAGTGAGACTCTCAGCGGTTCGGTCGCTGTCCAGCAGAGCGGGTCATCCTTGCTGAAGCTGTCCAACAGTTTTGCTCCCGCACCTTTAACGCTCTCTCTCTCTCCCGGCAGCCCGGATCTCTTCACCCCCTTTCTCCCTCCGCTCGTGTGGCAGGAGCCCGAGCGTGTGTGGTAATTCGTCCAGCGAGTGCCTGTTGCCGGATTGTCGCTTTCCCCTGGCGTTTTGTGGATAGCCCCACATATACTCTCTCCCACCGTTCGCTGTCTGGCCGGAGCCCGAACGTGTGTGGTTTTTTCGCCCCGGTGCTGTGTGTGCTCCCCTACTTAGCCGTCTGCCCTGGTGTGGCTTTTTGCCCAGACGTGCCACTGTCAGTTTTGCTGATATTATTATTTCAATAAAACTTTGTAATCTGCACTGGGATCTTCTGTGTTCTTTGTTCCTGACAATTTTTTGTAGACATCTTTTGAAAATGAAACAATTGTGTGAGTTTGAGGAAGATTAAATTAATTAAAGCTGTAGTCTACGATGTTGAAAATCAGTCGAGAAAGCCTGAGACGGTTAGTAAGTTTTAAAAAAGGGAGCATGTTGTCAGATTGATAATACTATATTTATGTAACACCTCACACAATCTTTGTAAATATAATTATTTTGACCCATGATACGCGATGCTAAACGGCTAACATTCCAATGCCGACCGGAAGCATGAGCATGTTGTCAGATTGATAATAATATATTTATGTAACACCTCACACAATCTTTGTAAATATAATTATTTTGACCCGTGATACGCGATGCTAAACGGGTAACATTCCAATGCCGACCGGCAGCATGAGCATGTTGTCAGACTGATAAAAAGATATTTATGTAACACCTCACACAATAAAAGTATAAATAAATGCGTACCTGTTCAACAAAAAGTCTGCCATGTCGGAGTCCGTTTTCAGCCCCAAATCTCCCTGAAGCTTCCTCCAACGGTCAACCCTATATTGATTCTACTTAGAGTCCGGCGTTTTTCAAATTTTTTTAATCTCTGCTCTTTCTTCAACAGACTTCCTTTTTCTTCCAACCTTTACTGTAGGGACAAGCAGGGGCTGCTTGCTGCTGTCGTTTAGTTTTTTTTCCATTAGTGAGATGTTGCTGCTCCGCTAGCTACCATACACTGACACAAATTTCATGTCGCAGGCAGGAGAGGGGCGGGGTGGGGTGCGATGGGGTGGAGACGCGAGCACGAGGTGGATTTTCAAATGTAGCAGGGATTGGACGAGAGCAGTTAACCAATGTAAGCTGTCCGGCCGGAGAGTTTACATTGGTCAACTTATCTGCTACCATACACCCAATAGACTGAATGGATTTTTTAAATTCTTTTTTCTCTTCATATTGTTAGGATTTTACTGTAGAACCATGACCAGCATCTAAACGAGGTTATTAATAATGAACAATCTTTGAAATCGTAGACCATAGCTTTAACTTTTTTAATTAATTTTTTAAAAAGGAAGTCAGAATTGCGTTAATATATATACTTTTTTGTTTAAAAAAAGAAAAAAATACATAATTATGAGAAGTGCCCTTTATTTCACTTGAGCCCCTGCCCCTCAAAATGTTGATTCGAGTTCGATTGCTGCATTCTCACCTGCCCAAAGAAACAGCACCAAGTGAGCTATTGAACTCTTGTACAATTAACCGAACAAAAAAAGGCAGGTGTGAAAGCACCCTGATATTAATTGGAATAAAATATATATATATATATATATATATATATATATATATATATATATATATATATTTTTTTTTTTTTTTTTTCAAAAATCTTGAGCTATTTAGTTTTGGAACCAAACTCTTCATTTGAAGGCTCCCACGTTCCAACTTACAATTTCTTCCAAATAAAACATACTAGAGCTTGACATAATTGTGCAAATGTGTTTTATTATTTTGGTCCTCTGGTTGATAAACTCTGGTCTAGAGTGAGCTGACAGTCTAAAAGCCAGGGGTGTAAAGTAACTATGTACAAAATACTTTTGTTACAGTACTTGAGTAAATTTTTTTCTACTTTTTTGAGTACAATTAAATTGTGGTACTTTTACTTGAGTCATTTAAAAATGATATATTAAACATTGCTACATTTATTTTCCCCCAAAAGTACAAAAAATGTATCCATGTATGTTTCAAAACTATAACATGGAGTAAGATTCATGAGCCAATAAATGCGCTAGCCAATGACAACAGGGTGTCTGCGCATTAGTAAAAGGTAGTAAAAAGAATCTACCAAAATTAAGGTCCTTGAAAGGTAGTAAAAGGTAACAAACACAATTTGGCTTGGTAGTAAAAAACTTTTGCTTACTATTTGTGTCTCCATGTTTTAATGTTATCTAGATAGTTAAAATATATATACAGTGCTAACAGGACCTGAATGAGTCGGAGTAGATCAGAAATATAGTCACTTTATTTGCTGCTGAAGTTAAAGCAGTCTGTGCAGATTGAGCGCACACACTTAACTCATAGTTTTTTCTCATTTAAGGTTACGTACGCGCCCACGTCAAGTTGCTATACGTGTGGTCACAAAAGCTTAACATTTGTACCTGTATACTGCAGTTTTAAATTAAGTGATTTTAAGCCGTTGAAACACAAACAACAGTGCTATATGCGCGCGCTGTTTCTGTTTGAGAGGAGTGGCAAGTAGCGCATCCGCATCTCATTGAGGCTTATGAGTATTTTTGCCGCTGTATTCTTGTATTCTGGCTTTTGCAAGTTTCCTCATAAACACGACCATTTAGGTCTTAAGAGAAAGTAAACATCTAAAAGAGAAAACGCATGTGTAACAGCAGTATATTAGATCTGGACTTGGATCTGGAAGTTACCTAATTTTGCTCCTGTCTGTTACTTGTGTTAATCAAACAACATTTGAGAGAAAACCTCTAACTGCTCTTAACTAAATCACTTTTCTATCTTTAATAAGATTTGTACGTCGAATTGTACACAAGTTTAATTCAAGTTGCTTGTTCAGGGTTCACATTCATGACTGTAAACAGAACAAACCATGAATGATTTGTTTATGTGTCTTGATTAATATAAAATACAATTTCTGTAACACTTTACATAGGTTGTATTGTATATTGTATATAAGCATTTATTCATTCTTGTTAATGTCATTACAGTAATTGATGTTAGTTTGAGACAGGAGCGGCGTTTGCGCATCGCGGGGTATTGCAGTTGCCATACTCTTGCATTCAGACAAAACACCATAAATCAACAGGCTATAATGATGCTCGTTAAAGATAATTTTAAATATTTTTAGTAGAACATATCTGAACATTGGTACATAATTTACTCAATTTAATAAAGGGATAATTTACACATGTGTTCGACTTCATGCTATAGCGGTTCGAAAGCAAACTCTTCCGATGATTTCTCGACTTTGATGTCATCAGCCTGTTGTTCTTGAAGCGTAGCTTGAAGCCCAACACAATCTAGTATAATAGTGGGGTTCCCCCTGCAGGGGGTCTTATGATGCCCAATGCTGTTATAATCTTTATTTTTGCAAGTAAAATCCTTTTTTTTGTTTTAACATTCAAACAGACTCACGGTTCTCCCCCAAAATTGAGCAATGCTGCATACATTATTCCAGAAGTAATATGATTTGTTCTCTGTGAATAAATAAACATGTTCTCTTCCACTGGGAAATTGTAGAGCAGTGGAAGTGAATTGTATTAATTATGTGCATGCATTTTTGAATATGGCCACTTGTGCAATAAAAACTGCACGATGACAAAAGATAAGAATTGTTTTTGCATTAAGCCCTGTTTTACTAAGAGTTGTATTTAGTGTTTTAGTCTTAGTTGGTTAACTCGTGTGCTCTATCACATAATTTCAAAGTCTTTATTGTGTGTTCAGTAGTGATATATGATTACTTGTGTCCGGTCTCGAGACTGATTTCTGCTTTCTCTGACTTGTTTCTTCAAAGACTCGGTCTCGAACCACAGTGGGAGGAGAAGGACTCGTAATTTCAGACCGAGTCCTCGAGACCAACACATTTTTTTAATGTTCATATAAACAACCCACAACATATAAGGATAATAATGTCACTTCCGGGGCATGATCGTGCTTCGCTGGTGCTTCGTTTGGGCTTAAGCCTCTGCTTTTCTGGCCCGCCGAATACCTTGGGATAGAGCAGGCTTCTCGGGGCTATGGGAGTGGTAAAGGTCAAAGGTGGAGTTTATCTGAGTCTCTGGCAAGATGCGCATTCATATCTCTACAGATTAAACTGCATATTTAAAATTTAAAAAAAAATCGGGATCACCAGTAATTTACTGTTTAACGGAAGATGCCTGCTATGTTTTTACTTCGGACTGAAGAAAATGATCTGCATATGTAAAAAACAAAGACGTCTTATAACGCCGAGCTCGCCATGCGGGCACAGAACAAAGTGTTTAAAGTGCAACAGTGCTATGAGGACTGCTGCAACAGTGCTATGAGGACTGCTGCAGCAGTCCTCATATTTAATTTTTTTTAATATTTACAGTTTCTACCCAAAACATTGTGCCAGTCAAATATTGCAACAGATTAGCCTCAGTGGGTTAATAACACAAACAAGGCTCGTTTCTCCTAGTCCAGGATTCAAGCTTTATGAGTTGAGTCACTCTCTGTGAATCCCCGAGCTGCCGACCAACTCATTGTCGCGCGCACGCATCCCTTTGTACTTGGACTTGGAGCTGCAGGAAATTACGATCCAGAATAGCAGCTTTTGGCTCACTCGGTACCCCCGGTCGACATTTGGTGATGTAAATTAACTCGTTGTTTTAAGTTATAGAACCTATGGCAGAATTATTTGTTGTAATTCTGTTGTAAACATTTGAAGAGCTTTGTGTTTGATAAAATTTCAAATTTTTAACGGAAAATCTGAGAGGATTCAACTGACTCGGGTTAATGGTCACTAAGGACTCATGGTTCTCGAGTCATTTTAGGGATCGGGTTAAATGATCCGAGTTTCGAGTGACTCGCTCATCACTACTTATTGATCAGATATTGTCATGTCGTGAGATCGCTCATGTGCAGCCAACATTAACTTCAAGAGTAACACCGCGGATGGAGCAAACATCTTTATCTTCTCATCTTGGCTTTCACCATGCAAACAGTCGCCTCAGTTATTTTCATTATGTTTGTTGTATGATGATACGATCAAACTCCCATCTCCTGTCAGATTTAAGTGACTCACGGTAAAACAGGTGGAGTTGTGTGACGTTAGATCCAGGTAGGTATATTAAGGGCTATTGGCCTGACAATGCAAACGCATCTTGATTTTGGCTATGCAGCTGGAGGTCGTAAGCTATTGGCTTTGTGAGGCCCATTTGAAGCCCTGGCTCGCACAGGCCCGATGGCTATTGGTTGCCATGAAGTGCATGGAGAAGTTGGTCTTACAGCACATCAACTCTGTGGTTCCAGAAAGAGTAGATCCTCTTCAGTTTGCCTACCACTCCAACAGGTCAGTGGATGATGCAGTGGCACTGGCCCTTAGCATTTGTCTATTAGTCCTGAAATAGCTGTAGTCATAGAATTACAGCACTCGTCTACATCATCCACAGCCATGATCTGCTCCCAATTTAAGTTGTTAAGTTCTCTCTCAAACTGCACAGTTTTAGCTTCAGGAATCATACATGTCAATTTATCACACCCAGATTTACCAAAATACTGTAGCCGCTTTCTGGTCAGTTTTCTAACTGTCAGAATCATGTTGTGGTCTGAGAGACCGGTTATCAGATTGTACGTCCTTGTTATACTTTCTGATTTATTGGTAAATGCCATATCAATCAGGGTCTTTGTGTGCCTTGTTATCCTAGTGGGCCCTTTAATCATTTGTAGATAATTACATTTTGTCAGAATTGTTTTTAATTTTTGTTTACCACTTTTTTCAGACCAATTAATATTAAAATCACCATACCATAAAGTTTCTTTATAAGAATCAAGTTGTTTAGCTTCAAGACTTAATTCATCATAAAAAGTTTGTATAGTCCAGATAGTCCAAATTTGAGTCCAAGAGGAGTATAGAGACCTGATCCCTCTTGGAAATTAGGCTGCGAATGTTCAGGTGTCCACCTAGTATTCCTTTTGGTTTACACTTAGCATCCCAGAGCACTCTAGCGCAGTGGTTCCCAAACTTTTTCAGCATGTGGCCCCCCTTGCGTATGGTGCATTCGTTCGCGGCCCCAAAAAAGAAAATTTGTGACAAAAAACTGTTCTATAACTCAACATTTTAATAAAAAAACATTAAATTATACAAAAGAGTAGTGCTTTTGGTTAGTAGCCTTAATTTTTTAGGTTTAATTACACAGAATTCATGATAAATTAATGTATTTCATAAAATGTCATAAAACTGGGGCCCCCCTGGCACCATCTCGCGGCCCCCTTGGAGGCCCCGGCCCCCAGTTTGAAAACCACTGCTCTAGCGTGATTCACAGTTTGAAAAAATAGATTTTGTTTTTGTACAGCACTACTGTCAAAGCCATTTAAATGCATTAGTGGTCTTTCAACCGGTCCTCCACATGAAGCAGCGCGTCTCACATTAGCAATCTCCCAACTGAAAGTGAAAGTCCACACTATCATTCCCCGCTGCCAAAGGCTCGCCGATAGATAAATTTGTATGTTAATAAGTAAGAACATATCTTTATTTTCATAATAACACTTTGGGATGTCAGATCCCAAAGGTCGTTTCATTATCATAAACATATCTTTAAATAACAAACCAGTCACAATTGGTTATCTTTATGGCCCAAATACAGATGAACCGTCATTTTTTCAAACTTTTTTTTCTGTCATTGCAAATCTGTCTAACTGTCCAGTTATAAAAGCAGGTGATTTTAATACAGTTATTGATCCAAGAATAGACAAATCAAATAGTACAACCAACAAACTCCATTGGCAATCTGCAGAAACCATAAAACAGTTCATGAGTGATTTTGGTCTTGGCGATGGGTGGTGACTACAGCACCCTAACGCTAAAGAATACACTTTCTTCTCACCGGTCCACCACTCATATTCCCACATTGATTTTTTTCTTACTAGTAATTCTATTGTATCAAATATTTCAGAATCAAAAATACAGCCAATAATAATTAGTATCCATGCACCAGTAACATTAAAATGGAATAGAAGTAAGCCTCATAAACCCATAACCAGATGGCAATTTAATAGATCTCTTTTGAAAGACCCTGATTTTGACAGTTATTTTAAAAGAGGAGAGCATTCTTTCTAGAAATGAATGACACCCCGGAATCCTTACCATCTCTTTTGTTGGAAGCAAGTAAGGCAGTACTTAGAGGAAAAAAAAATTCATACTCGGTTTATAAAAAAAGAAAGATAAGCAACAAGAAGAGGAATTGGAACAAAAAAAATCAAACAACTTGAAAACATTAACATAAATAACCCAACAGAAGATACACAGAATAAATGAAGGCAGTATAAATTCAAATAAAATAAAATAATAAATAAACACACTCAATTCCTGATTAACAGGTTAAGACAAAAACACTTTCGCCATAGCAATAAATCTGGTAAATATTTGGCTAGTCAAATAAAACAAAATAAGGAAAAAACATCAATCTCAGTTCAATTCAATTCAATTTTATTTATGTAGCGCTTTTCACAATATGTAATTGTTTCAAAGCAGCTTTACATTAGTAGAAGCAAGAAAAAGCACAGAAAATCGACAGATAGCACAACATAATACACGATAGCAAAGCAGGTAAATTTGCTGCGGCTATGAATCAACATTATTAGCGAGCGTATTGCTAATGTAACGTATAGGAGAGGGTGCTAATTTAAGCCCAACAAGGCTTCCTCCCCAGGTTGAAAAACCCCCTAGGAGAAAAAACCCCAGACTGTTTAGCCGGGGGAAGTAAAAAAGTCCTTTTTTATTAAAGACCCAACAGGGAAACCCAACAACTCGCAAGAACAAATAAACCAAATCTTCAAAAATTTTACAGTAAACTATACTCCTCAGAAAAATACCCAAATCACAATGACATTAATTTATTTTTTAAGAATATTAATTTACCACAACTCTAAAAATAGCCTTCAATCACCCATAACACAACATGAACTCCATAAAGCTCTACAACTTATGCCAAACAATAAAGCACCAGGCCCCAATTCTCGGCTGAGTTCTACAAACAATTTTGATCCATTTTATCACTACTCTTTACTTGAATGATAAGTGAATCTAAACAAAAATCAAAATTCCCAGTTAACATGAACGCAGCCACAATTTTACTTCTGCTTAAACCCAGTAAAGATCCAACATAACCATCAAGTTATCGTCCTATCTCTCTGATTAATGTAGACATTAAAATTATTGCTAAAGCACTCGCCCACAGGTTAGACAAAGTTATACCATCCATTATACATCCCGATCAAACCGGTTTCATTAAAGGAAGATAAGCAAGTGCCAATACACGCAGACTTTTCAATAAATATATTACTCTACCATAAAAAGTTAATACTATCATAGTAACTTTGGACACGGAAAAAGCCTTTGATAGTGTCAACTGAAAATTCCTGTTCCACATTAGAGAAGTTTGGTTTCGGGGAGTTATTCATTAACTGGATCAAAATCTTGTACACAACACATTCAGCCACTATCATCACTAACGGAGTAGCATCACGTAGCTTTACATTGCACCGGGGGACTAGACAAGGATGCCCTCTCTTTCCATTACTTTTCACCATTTTTATTGAACCATTAGCAGCAGCCATCCGTCAAAACACCTGTATTGAAGGAAAGATCCAAACGTATCGTTACAAGAAACAATCAAACTCATTGATTAATTTTCAAACATTTAAGATTATTCAATCAACTGGTGCAAATCTTCAATCCTACCACTACACCACAACAGCTTAGATGTGACATCCCAGACATTAACTATCCCTCTATGCACTGGCCACAGTTGGGTATAAAGGTTTCACCCAGATTGTCAGAGCTGTTTGGTCTTAATTTTACCCCATTACTCAAAGCAATAAATGGTCATCTTCAACGCGTGATAAATCAACCATTATCAATTATCGGCAGAATATCATTAATAAAAATGACAATACTCCCTAGATTAAATTATTTATTTTCAATGATTCCAGTACAACCCACATCTGCCTGGTTTAAATCATTAGACTCACTCATCACCAAATTTTACTGGAAAAACAAGACACCAATAATCAAATTGACCACCCTATAGAAATCCAAAATACAAGAAGAATTAGAAGCTCCACATTTCTGCAACTATTCTCTGGCCAACCAGCTTCAAAACATATATAAATGGATTCATCCTAACTCATCAGAAAACATATTGCAATATATTGAACAAACAATATGTTCTGATATCCAAATCTCAAATTTACCATTCTATAGTCAAGCAATACAAAAAATATCCATGCTTTAGAGCACCAACAATAGCAGCAGCTCTGACAGCCTGGTGGAAATTTTATCAAATCACAAATACTTGTTTTGCACCATCTGAATACACTCCCATTTGGAATAATCCAGATTTCACTTTTAACAAGAAGCCACTTAACTTAAACACATGGGCAGAAAAGGGCAACACACTACAGCATATCTTACTAAATAATACCCAGCGGGCACCTTGATGTCAATTTGACGTCAAATATTAGGCAAGATTTGATCAAGATGCTGCAAAGCATCATTTCAAAGTTAGATTATACATTAAGTCCTTCTGGTGGTTAATTTGTGAAAATATGAGTTTTATTCCATACTGAAATTGATTATGTAAGTATATGGGCCAACATGTTTGACATTGAGTTGACGTCAAATCAACGTCATGTTATAGGCATTCAGTTAATGTCAAATTGACATCAAATTGATATCAATGTAAATTTAAAATAATAAAAAAATTAACTGGGGCCTTAAAATGCATCCATTTGGCACATATGTTTTGAAACATATGTTGTTGGATTTCTCCATAAAAGTGTACTTCTGTAACTTCTGTGGGTAAAACAAATAAACAAAAAAACTATTTATGTAAATTACTGATAATGAAATAATTAAGCGAACAGTAATTATTATATTTGACAAAAAAATATACTGATTTGCTTAATTACAATAATAATTAAATTGTTCTTCAATTTATTTTTGTTTTTTCAAAAAATATATTTATATAATAGTATAGCTTGTTAATCTTTTTCTCATAAGGGAAAGACATTTAGCCTACCTGCTTCTACATCAGTGCACCTCGTTGTTCTGGATTTAAATAATAATTTTATTTTAGTAAATGAAGGCGTTAAAACCGCATAGCGCGCTAGTGAGCCACGCAAAATCACCGCAAGGGAAATTCCTTCACCACGACAGACCTAGTTCCACATCTTTCCCCTCACCAAACACATAAATACGATTACTGTTATCATGTATATAATTGGTTGTCTTTTTTATTTTATCAGAGTTCTTACAAACAGATTGATGGCAACAATGAACATGGATGGTTCAGGGGTGAAGAAGGCCTTTGAAAAACACGGCTATGTTGTACTACATTACTTTTTTGTATGATTAGATGATGTACTGTTGTGTCTATTCAATGTTACCCATTGTGCGGCAAACTTTTATCCATCACAGATGCACAGTGGCTATACTGTAGTGGTGTAATAATTAATTGTACAATTATTATGCCCAGTTTCTCAATAAGTTATGGTCAAATGCTGCCACATCCAAAAGCCAAAGGGCGCTCTCATGCATAAACTCAAAATATGTTATATATGTTATTTATCTACAAATGCAGACCTGCCAACCTTGGAAAAATTTTTTGAGTACAGTAGCATCGGCCGAAAGGACAGAACACAGGTTTTTAACATATAATTTAACACATGTACGCGCACATGCACGCACACACACCTCTTGGTAACCTTCAAGGTAACATGCTGCACATTGCACTCACTTTTTCCCCATCCTGCCATAATCTGCTATAAAAATAATTATAAATGTGCATAAAATCATGTTTAACTTAATTTGCCGTACATGGTGATTAATAACATTATTAATGTTAAATACTGTATTCTCCAAAGTTTAGCATGTCTGCACAAACACTGTTAAAACTGATATTACTGTTAAATAGTGGGAGATGGTTAACCCACAAATGACATTCTGTTATCATTTACTCAACCTCATATTAGGGCTGTCACTTTTGAGAAAAATCAAATTCGAACGGATTTCGAATATCATGCAATGTATCCGAATATATTCAAATCCGTTTACAAGACAAATGCTGTTGTTGCTTAATATAAAGTTTACATTGCGTTGTAAATTATGAAATCTTCATACATGCTAATTTCATAATGCGAACGTATTAACGCAAGTTTTTTATTCTGCTATAATGTTTAACACTTTAACATTTTACATACAAACTATAATTCTATTTTGACATGCACATTAAGTTCATGTTGGTCCAATTTGATTCCCTCTCTTGCGCAGAGTTGCCGTCGTCGGTCTCACTCTGAGCCTCCTTCCTATTACGAGGTGTTACTGTAAAAAATGCGCTACATATGGCATTTAAAAAATCGGATGGTTTATTTATAGTTCGAATACGGATATTTCACGTCATGTTCGAATGCATATTCGAATATCGAATAAAAAGTGACAGCCCTACCTCATATTGTGTCTAACCTTCATGATTTCTTTTTTGAGTGAAACACACAAAAAAAAATTGAGAATTTTTTTTGTTTTTCCCTGACTAGCAAAAAATACAATTGAGTAGGGACCAGACACTGTGGTTATCAACACTCTTTAAAATAACTTGTGTATCACACAATAAAGAAACTCATAAATGTTTGGATGGTCTGTTCTGTTATGTGAACTATGACTGAATTACATGTCTTAAGTTAACTATACCTTTAAGACAGTATTTCAGAGTTAACACTGCTTTAAATTCAACCATAACTGTGACAGTAGTGCTGTTAACTGTATGTCTGTCTGTAATTTATTGTAGCTTTGTTTACAGTGCATAGGCACCTATCACGTGGGCGCTCGAGACACGAGATATTCTCCATTTATAAAACTTTATTTGATGTGGTTTGTATATGACGTTTTATTTTATTGACAATTATCAAGAGCGCGTTATTTCAGAACGCATTTAATCCGCTTCACTCGGATGTCAGGTGGATTCCCTTCACTGAGAGTGAACTTTCCGTTTTTATTTGACTATAACTGGATGCCCTCCCCATGGTAAAATCATTGTACTTTTTCGTAAGCGCTCAATTATAAATGATGCTCATTTACAAATCAGAAGTAATGTTAGCGCATCTTGCGGTCAAGTGCATGTTATGAAACGGAGCCCGCGCGACCGTCGACTTCAAAGGATTAAGCTAATGTCACGGCTAGTCCGTGACATGTTTTGTGTTTTGCACTCATCCGTTTCACCTGGACACTCATGGACTAATTACGCCAACACACCACACCTGTTGTATGTTTGATTGTGTTTGTATTTATATGCCTTTGTTCCGTCAGCCTGTGCCGGATGATTGTCATTACCACCTTGTCTGTTCCTGTGTCACATTTTGATGTTCCTGTGTTTTGCTACCTGTTACTCCTCGTGTTATTATTTCCAGTTTTATCATTAAATGTTATTTATTTTCCGAACTCTGCGTTTGTGTCCTCCCTCCACTCCCGCGTTGTGACAGCTAATGCATTATTTCATTATTTGCACATCCACCCTGACCAGTTTACCTTAGCGGGTCAGACGTCTTGACTCTCCGTTGAAAAAGATGGTCAGAAACTGCGGGTGGAAGAAGGAGATCACGCTGGATTTTGTGATTCATCGATAGCAGACTCTTGTTACTGATTGGCCATACAACTTGTCAATCATCCCCACTTTCTATGTGGTGGATGAGCCCAGTGCTATGATTGGACATATTTTTCTTTTTTTCTGTTGCTTCTTTTGAGTACTTCGCGCGGCAAAGGACGTCATCAGGTTTTTGCGTAGTTTAGAGTGACAAATCGTACCACCGTACTTTGAGGTCAAAATGAGTACCTGCTACGCAAAATGCGTACAGGTTGGCAGGTCTGCAAATGTTTAGACAATATTAAAAGCACAGGTTTTAAAAGTGTGAAATCTGTTATACCTATGCCACCTTTAGTTAAAGGTCACGTTCTTCTTGATCCCACTTTTTAAACCCTAGTTAGTGTGTAATGTTGCTATAATAGCATAAATAATACTTGTAAAATGATGAAGCTCAAAGTTCACTGTCAGGCGATACATTTTCTTTAACAGAATTCCTCTTTCAAAGCCTACAGCGAACGGCTGGTTTTGACTTTAGCCCTCTACTTCCTGCTTTAATGATGTCAGTAGAATTATATTTTTTTTTTTACTAAACTCCGCCAACAGGAATACGTCAGTCGTCTGCTTAGCTAACGGCAAGCCAAGCTGCTATCGAATCACAACACACTAAACAAAACTCGAATGTGTAGTTTAACATCGATTTGTTTGAATTAAATCGGTTTCCTCTTTAACATCCGCTAACACTCCCCTCTGGGCTCCCGTAGTTCCGAGTGGGCTCAGCCCTCACCCGTGCTTTTGCCATAGAGATACACAAACAACATGGCAGCGAGCATGGAAGAACGCGTTCCCAAAAAAGGCACAGTGTCATCTGTAATTTGGCAAAACAAACAACAACCCGCTGCAAAGTGTGTTAGAAGTCTTTTGCTAGCAAAGGTACGAACAATTTACTGCAGCACCTTAAACAGAGGCATGCTGTCGAGTGCGAGAGATGTTGTGCCCTGCGAAAGACCGCGGCAGCACACGCACAGATGCAAAAAAAAAAACAGCCTACTGCCTTGAAACATTTACAAACTGCATCCAGTAACGTTAGTGATGTGGGTTGTCTCGTAACCCACGGGGCGGGTAAAGTTGTTACTTTATTGCGGAGCGGGTCATTAAAAACTAAATAAAAAACATGTATGTTGCGTGCAATACCCCATAGTCTTTATTAAATATTTGGGAATGTTTATTTTCATATTTAATTAGGTTTTTTGATGAGGTTAAATTACGTAGGCCTAGGTAGCAACGTAACTTGATATCACTGTTGGCCTTACTTCACGAAAGCGCCAAGTAGCTGCCGTTGCCAGCCACAAAAATAAAATAAACAGAGAAATAAAAGTGAAGATGAAAGACGAGGTGCAAGAGAAATTAAGGTCTGAATTTGTGGATAGATAATACACACTTTGTTAATGTTAAAAATGTTTATCATTATAATATGACAATGCTGGTTTTGGCATATTGTTGCCAGTTTACAGGGCGATGTAATCTAATGGCTGTTTCCAAGCACTTTTAGGTTGAAATAAAGGCTGGTTTCGTTTACATTACACATGTTTAGTATGTCCATTTTAATGGTCACAGGGTGGGTTGTAAAAATAGATACAGTGGTGCGTGTCAGGCCAAATTGTTCATAAAAGCGAGAGCTGTGGGTTGAAAAAATCCTGACCCGCGCATCACCAGTATCCAGTATGATAAGAAGGGGGCAGTTGGAAAAATGATCACGGACGCAGTCGCAATGTACATTGCTAAAGATATGGTCCCCATATATACTGTGGAAATAAAGTTAAAAACTTGTTTTGAACAAGTTCTTTGTAATCTGCAGAATGATTTTTCAGTAGGGGGGAAAAATCGATTTAAATCGTAAATCGGATTCTTTTGTGAAAAAAAAAAAAACGGAGAATTTTATTTTGGGCCACATCGCCCAGCCCTACAATGAGAACTCGATACGTATTTCTGAAGGAGGGACTTCATAGAACATCAGCCTGTTTTGAGGACAGTGAAAACAGCGCTATACAGATAAGTTAATTGTGTGAAAAATACTGCGTTTTTTACACATGAAACATGGACACGTGTTATATTATGCTCTGTAAACACGTTTAAAGTTTCAAAAAACACAGAAAGAAGGGGACCTTTAAGATGGGTAGCACTTATCATCAGTTTAATTTTTCATCTGAAAAATGAAAAGTTGGAAATTGAAAAATTGGATTCAGTTTTTCTGTTTTCCTGCTGTTGCAGCTCACTTAAAAAGAATGGTCAGGAGGATCACTGAGCCACTCGATGGTTATCCATGTTTATTTAAAAAGTTTGAATTACTTTGTGGATTTCCATGTACGATTGATGTTTGCTGAAAAATTTATGCTGTATTTTAATGTCTTAAAATGAGTGCTAATTGTGGCTCTATATTCATTTAGGTGCTGTACAGTGGTCCAAACCTTCAGGGTCAGAGGCTGATATAAAAAAATACACGGGGAGCTATCTCCGGTCTGCTCCTGATAGATGTGGGGGTATGGGACGACAGGGGGAAATCTGCAATTAATGAGTGTTCAGATTCTGAATAAGTAGCCTTTAACCTATTGTTTATGATCTACAATGTTTCTGTTTATTTGTTCATCTACAATGTTTCTGTTCATGTGTGATATGATGAAATGGTTTTGTATCTTTAGCTCTTTAGGTTTTATTTAACTTGAACATTGGTTGCATTACATCTTTATTACATATATATAAAATAAGGTGCATCAATTAAAATGTGTATTTGACTTACATTTTTAAAATCTTAAATTGTAGCGGTAAAATAAAACACGTCTTACATTTAATACTGTTGTGTCTTTATTCTTGTGGTCTAGAATAGGACAAATGTGTTTAAAAATGTTAAAAAAATGCTAATCAAATGAACGTCAAAACTTGACGTCAATTTAATGTCAAAGTTTTGACATCAATTTGATTTGCATTTTTGACCAATTCTTTGATGCCAATGTTTGACGTCAATTTGATGTCAATTTGACATCAATTGCCCGCTGGGTAACTTAACCTCGTTTTCCCACTTGGTCCAGAAATAGGGCATAGGTAGTAATTTTTTTTTTAGAATACTTACAAATCAATTCATCTATTCATTCAAAAATGAACATTCAGGACCTTACTCCAAATCTCTCTCTCTATTATTTGCCGAATTAATTAATATATCCGTCCCTAAAAAAATCCTGTCCAAAATATACAGAATAATATTAAAATCGGACAATACATTAAGCTTACCTAATACTAGATGGGAATCAGATTTATTCATTACTCCTGATCCCGATTTCTGGACTCAAATATGCACAAATATTTACTGGATGACAAAAAAACGACAACCTGCCACTCATACAGTAAAAAGTACTCCATAGATCACACCTAACTGGATAGAAATTGTTCAAAATGGGAAATCTGCACATATTGCACACAAAATATCCCAGACACATGTTCACGCACTTTGGTATTGCACTCAATTATTGTCCGTCATTTTGGGATGTCACATTCCAATAGATCCACCCCTTTGTCTACTCAGAGACTTATCAGCAACAAACTTTAACAATGCAAATAGTCAGTTACTTTTGGTGGCGCTAACATCGCAAAGAAAACAATCCTCATGAACTGGAAAACAAGAAACAAAATTCATATTGCATCATGGAAAAACCTGCTAATAGACTACATCTCAATGCATTACCTGTCCAACTCTATTAATAATAATAACACACTAGAATCCCTCTTGGACATCTCTTAGTACCTTACAACAGTCACAATTCAGCTTATCTTCTATGTCTGAGACCAGCAAAAATAATACTACCACATTTACAGGATGAGAGATTGACATTGCTTAACAGGGGTGAATTTACCTCCTTGTTGTCCCCCATAATCTTACCTCCAGTGTTCCCAGCCTCAGTCTGGTCCCGCTTTTCATGCCTTTCCCCATTATTATTATTATTATTATTATTACTATTATTTCAGGGCAAGTTTGAAGTCTCACACAGACAGTCCAGAGGTTCTGAAGTCCTTCTTCGATTTCATTGGTAAGGGACTACACAAAAGGCTGTTTGACCCACACGTAAAGCAACTGTCAGTGTTTGCTTTGTTAAGCATTTTATTTGGGGGGTGTTGAAAATATAAAGTTGATATCACTTAAGCATTCAGTATTGGATTCATTTGTAACCAAATCGATCAGAAGCACCATTCACTACCATAGTATTATTTTATCCTACTATGTAAGTCAATGGTGCTTCTGGTCAGTTTGGTTGCAGACATTCCTTAAAAAATCTTTGTGTTCATCATGACACTTTAAGGTGTAGAAACATCTCAGCAAGCTCAAGAGAAATTGGAGGCAACTGAGCTAAATTGCAGATGCTGTTGCAAAGGGTCTGAATAATGTAAATGTGATATGTTTTCTTTTCATACATTTGCAAAAGTTTGTAAAATTCAGTTTTTACTTGTAAAAATATCTAAACAATTACAGTATCATGCAACAACATACAATTTGAAAGTGAAAGGTGTATGATTTCTGAATGCACTGTGGATGATCTTAATTGAACCTCATTGTCATCTTCGTAAACACAACAGCTTTGTTCCTTCATCAGATGGCTATGCAATGTTTCAAGTCAGACTATCAAAGAAAACGCATCTTGCCCTGATGTGCAATAACAAGATTTTTTTTGTACATGGGCTATAATGCAGCATTTTTTTTTTAAATAATAAAATGACTTTTAAACATGATTTTGTTTTCATATTTTATGATTTTATTCTATATTTGAAATATTCCACTTCTGCACTTTTATCTGGAAACTTTACTGTTTCGAAAGAATGTGTTTTTATCCATAAAAAATATATAACTGCTGCTTTCATGTTTATTTGGAAAGGGTAGGCACCTGCCATCTTATTTGTCCACATTTAAACTTTACCTTCTTTAGGTGTTTAGTTTTATAAATAGGGTTGTACTGTAAGTTATGCGCAGCAAGTTCAAATTCATATGATAATTGCACTAAAAATGACACGTTTACAGTAAATCATTTAGTGAGTATTGCAGTGTAAAGTAAAAAGATTTAGTGTTAAAAACAACAAGGAAATAGAAGGTTGAAATTGCGTCATGATATGATATCAACCTTAATTCACCTATGTTGAAAGTGTGACGTTGAAACAACGCTGCAAAATCAACGTTGAAATTTTTTGCAAAACCAAAAGGCAATCCAATGTTGATACCTGACGTTGATTCAACATTGAATCAACATTGAAATGCCGACTTGGAATGAATTTAGTAGTTTGTGTAATAATATCTTACCTTTTGGCGTAGTCAGTGTTTGTAGACAAAGCATTAAGTAGTGAATTTCACAGCAACTGCATCAGCGCTGGATACCTGAGGTAATTTTATGTTAAAGACCTCAGTAATTAGCTTTTCTAATGCATTTTAAGTGTGCGTGCACTTAAAGTTAAAATAGATTTGATTGGCTGTCAATGGTTTATCGTTCATAGAATCGCTATCGTTATAGTTGTTGCGTGAACTCCGCTATTATCTTTATTTTAAAAAGATTTTCAAAACTATATAGTTGTAGTTATTGTTATAATGTGAACGCCCTTTACACGCACTGATAATATTTCTGTCTTCATCACGGCACAGGATAATAAAATAGTCCATATAACAACGTGTTTGTCTTTTAACGTAAGTAAAATAAAACAGTGGACCATATGAGTTCATCATTCGTGCTCTGCATTGGGCTGTGTGTGAATAATCCGAAAATAAAAACTGCATGTTAACAGGAAGAGGTTAGCTCAAGTCATGTAAACATCTTACTGCGATTAAGTCCTTACTCTGATTATTGGAAATAATGACATTATTGGTGTACATGTAAACGAGCTCAATGTTAAGTCAATGGGAATTTTGATCCCTATTTTTAGGAATTCCGTAAGTCCGATCCCTTAGAAAAGATCTAGCACACCTCCTCAGATAAGACTGAAGGTCTGTACAAAGTTTGGTGGCTGTAGATTAAAAGCTGTAGGAGGAGTTAGAAATTTTGTAGCTCCAAAGAAAAAGAAGCGGAATAATAATAAAAAGTTTAAGTGCAACAATGGTATTTACTAGTTATAAAATCTCCTGACACTAACAAGAAGAAAAACAACACAGATTTAGTTCAACACTGACTAAAAAGATCTACATCTGAAACCTCAAAACTATTTTTATCAACTTCACATTCACTATTGTTTGATTTCTCAGTTATGGCTTTACCTTGGACTTTGTACAGCTGTACTTGCACAATCATATCAGATACAACCTAAAAGAGATACTGAAACTAAAGTGAAAACTAAAACAATGCTCAAATATGATGTTTGTTTCTGGTAATTTTGACCGAAGTAGACCACTCATTGATCATCTTCAGCTAAATTCAACAGATTCAACATGAATCAAATTAAAACACAGCAGATATTAATACTGTTTCAAACGTGATTGATTATGATATTCATATACAATACATTTAGATCACATTCACCTTTGTGTATTAATGACTAACTGATATAAGATGATTTTAAAGCTTCATTCATGTTGTCTTGTGAAATTATATCTTTTTTTTTAGATAAGTTCAGTTCTTACCGTGTCGAGCTGTTGATCTTCACTTCCTTACTTCTGACTATAATATCATCTACTCAATCATTTACAATCACTCCACAATATAATCTACTCCAGTGCTTAGTTTGTAAAGTGTGAGGTCCCGTAGCGCAGAGGGGGGTGGATCCGACGACTCAAAAATAAAAAGGCGGAATGGAGGTAACGGAACAAAAAATGATCTGCCTATAGCAGTGCTTCTCAATCTTTTATCAATAACCACCCCTATAATTTTTTTTCTCAACCAAGTACACCCTGACCAATAATTTGAGATAGAAATAAAAGTTATGACTACGATACAGGGATGTGCCATTTTTTATGAGATTTAATAAACAAATGAAAAACATTTGCAAAAATAAACATTTGCAATAATAAACAATATATCATTACCGATGACGAGCATTTTATATAAATAAAATATGGGCCTACAGTGTGTTTGTGACCCGTCACGGAAACCAATGACACAAGTCGGCAGCACAAGTTTCGAGATAATGAGAAACAACGTTTTTTTTTCAAAATTTGTGATTGTCATTTTATTGCAGAATCTGTTAGTTGAGGTCACGAAGAAGCCTCTCCATGTTTAAGATAGCAGTTTTTGTACATTTAAAAGCATACATTTTGCGGTTGAAATTGGCTTGTTTTTCCGGAGATTCTAGCGTGCAGCGGGGGGGCGTCATTGTCTGTGTGTATTTACATACTGTAAGTGGCTTGTGTTTTCGCCCCGCCCCCAAAGGGAACGGCGTGACTACTAAATAAGGATAGTTCGCCCATAAATGAAAATAATGTCATTAATGACTCGCCCATATGTCGTTCTAAACTCGGAAGACCTCAGTTCATCTTCGGAACACAGTTTAAGATGTTTTAAAGAGCACCAATTATGCTAATAAATTAGCACGTTAGCCATACCTGTCAAGTTTTGGATTTGAAAATAAGGGAAATTTTCCGGCGCCCACCACGAACAGTCCCACCACCAACCCAAACAAGCTCCAGTATTCCTTACATTTTAAGACTGGTGAGGGCCGGATAATATTTTTTAAACCTTAGTGCTGATAATTGTGTTAAAATTAACTAAACAAACTAATTCATTAGCAAGAAAACTAGTGAAACACACAGCTCTGTGAAAACTACATTTCTTAAGTCACACTCATACTGTACATACTATACACACAAATTTGCATCTGTACAAAACCCACTGGCATTAGTTTGAAAAGCCTTATTTTAACTTCTTTTGCATTATACCTTAATGCCAAAATTATTTGTAAACCATTCACGTTTCTTTGTAATGAGAACAGTCATTTAGAAAATGAAAATACTAGATGGGGCAGTGGCCCAAACCAAAAAGGGCACTACAGGGGGTGGTACTATTAGTATGGTTTTAATAAAGTATTATAAATAAATGATGTGTTACTATATTACTAGCATCAATTTAGACAAGTGATTACAAGTCATAGGTGTCATTTACACTGGGGACGCTGGGGACATGTCCCCACCACTTTTTGAAATGGTTGATTTTGTCCCCACCACTTTTTGAAAGCATTTGGTTAAAATGTTCTGAAAAATCAAGCAATACCTGTGCTACTTTCACTGCTATTTTGTCTTGCTTTCAGTAGAAATATCTAAAAATTCCTAAATTAAGATGCTTTTTCTTTATGAGCAAAATGACCTAAGAAAATGAGCCTGTTTTTAGACAAAAAAATATATAATTTAAGTGAATTTGTGATTAAAACAAGCAAAAATTTCTGCCAATGGGGTGAGAAAAAAAATCTTTTTATAAGATTAATTTTTTCTTAAACACTTAATTTAAGCAAAAATGTCTCACCCCATTGGCAGATGATTTTAGCTTGTTTTAACTAGACTTATTTTCTTACGTCATTTTGCTCATCAAGAAAATATATCTTGATTTAAGAATTTTTAGATATTTCTACTGAAAACAAGACAAAAATAATGTACACTATGCAAAAATGATTTTCAAGAAAAAAAATTCTTAGTACTTTTGTCTTGTTTTCAGTAAAAATATCTAAAACATTCTTAAATTAAAATAAATTAAGTCGTTTTTAGACCAACAATATCAAATTTAAGTGATCTTGAGCATAAAACAAGCAAAAAAAAAATCTGAAAATCTGAATTTTTCTTGAATTTAGTTTTCAAGATTTTTTTGCTTATCCCATTGGAAGATTTTTTTTTCCTTGTTTTATGCACAAAATAACTTAAATTTGATAGTTTTGGTCTAAAAACTAGACTTATTTTATTGGATAATTTTGCTCATGAAGACAAAGCATCTTAATTTAAGATATTATTTGATATTTCTACTGAAAACAAGACAAAAATACTAAGAAATGTTGTTGTAATGTAAATGTTTTTTCATCTGATCTTTTGTCCCCACCACTTTTCAACACAAACTGACGCCCCTGTTACAAGTGATTATAATGGGAAAATATAATAACAAGAATTAAAGTGTGACAATAGATATTCAATATGATTTACCTGCTGGCTTGATGGAGCTTTGAATTAATGTTTGCAATGTTGAACTGCCTTTAGCAGCCTCTCTTCCGTCTTTATTTTGTGAAGCCATTGGTGTTTTTGGTATTTTTTGTCTACAAAGTGTGCCAACAACAGCAAATGTAGTGTTTATGTTAACTTAGATCTGACCGGGAACATTTAATGCATTGTAACGATAATAATCTGGATATTTTGTTGCTGTTTGCTTGCTAACTTGTTAGCACTTTTAGAACACCGACAGCAAATCATTAACCAAAGAAATACATAAACAAACTTCCAAATTAGTAATTCTGCGGTTTAACAACTGATATATTATGTAATAAATCTACCTGTTAATGCAACAAACTTCAGACAGAAACTGTCGTCTTCGCTCTCCAGGCAGAGAGTGCACACAGAGATGCTGCGGAGCGGGTGGGAAAACACGAAGTGGATTAGCGGAATTAGTGGATCTTTAGCGATCTGGGATTGGGAATGTTTTTTTATTACTCCGCCCGGGCATTATTATTTTTGTAATAACGCAGGTTAAAATACGGGAGATTTACGGGAAAATACTAATACGGGAGGACGGCGGGAAAGAAGGGTAAATTACGGGACTTTCCCGGCCAAAACGGGATACTTGACAGGTATGACGTTAGCACGTTATTGTAATATCCCATAGTACATACATGTTATTAAAACTTGAACTAATGCACTGTGAGTCTTATAAATTGCTTACATACCTCACCGATTTCTGCATGTCTGGAAAACGCTCGGTTTAGTTCCTGTCTCCGCCTCCCAAAATGTCTAGTGTATTCGGATTGGTCAGATGACTACTCAACTGTTATTGGTCAACTGGGTTCGGCGTGTGTTTGAAAGGTTACGCCCCTGACTACGCGTGGATTTTCCGGTTCTGACTGAGAGTCACAGGCAACGTAAACAAGCGCTATATTTCTCTATAAACGATGGTGTCTGTACTGCCTTACCACTTCAAGCTCGATCCAGAGAGTTCAGACGGCCGTAACGATGTAAACGATCTCCGTCAATGAACGCGATTGGATTTAACTTTTTTAGGTGTCCTTAGCTCTGCCAGAATGCTAAACGAAGACGAAAATGTGTTGCAAAGACATCCAAAAGGTAATTATAACGTACTACATTACTTTGCAAACTATATGGAAACACCAAATGTAGCACATAGAAAGTATTTGTTGAAATGATTATAAAACTATTTCACTTATTAACATTATTTTACTATTGTAAACTTTATTATAAAAGACTGTTACATACTATATTACTGTGCAAACTATATGAAAACACCAAATCTAGCACAAAGAAAGTATTAATTGAAATGAATGTTCTACATTATTTCACTATGGTAAAGTTTATTATGAAAAACTGCTTACTTATAAGTGCTATGTTTTTACTTACTAGGTTTTAAGGAGAATGCAACATGTTCCAGGGCCTCTTACCTGCGTGATTCATCATCCAGGTTTTGCACAAATTGTCTAAATCCCTACACACAGAACATTTATTGTACCGACTATAAGCCTTTGAGGTGCAGGACTAGAGTAAGTTTTATTACATTTTTAAACCAATAACACTAAAGTATCATTATAGTAACAAAGTACCCAAAAGAACAAAAGATGTAACTTTAAAGAAAATATAATAGTCAGTCAAAAGTTTTTTTTATTTATTACAAATATATATTTAAATGTTAAACAATATACAAATAAACATACTTTAGTAACCATATTGTGCTCTTCTTTCAAAAATTGTTCAATTCATTTCTTACAGCTATCTATTCAGATAAATGGCATATCAAAGCTTTGTCAGCTGGTGCTATCTAAGACGACACTATAAGGTTATCATCCTGTCGTGTGTTGTTCTCCAGATACGCTTGGAGCTTCCTGATCAGATCGGTCACAATTTTGGCTTTCGACGACCCCTGCACTGAAGATGGCATGCAATCACGTCCTCCTTTGAAGGTCTCTCAAACTGTGATGCCAGGTCCATTGGAATCGGGGTTTCCTTCAGCTTATCTTCAAATACCTCATCAAACACAAGCCTGATCACATCATCCACATAACTGTAGAAATATTGTGGTCAATAAATCTTTTGTTTTGATAATTTATTTCCCTGCTTCATACATTAAGTTTTTAATTATGAATGTATTTGAAATAAAACATTACTGCTTACGGTATGTCATTTGTGTTTTGGGAACATAGCCTTGTACTTTCCCTCTCCTGCTTTTGTTACGGCTTGGTGACATTGTAATGGATGGCTGCAAGGTACAAATACCTGTAAAATATAAACAAGCAATTAATTTATTGTAAAAGTAAATACTACTTTATTTAACACAGTTACTAAAATACTTAAATACCTGCACAGCATTCCAATAAATGAGAAAATCAATTTTTTTTGCTGCAAATCTGAAATCTCAGGCTACGGACGGCAAAGGCATCCACTGATGATGGTGATGGAAACATTGTGAAACGATGCTACTGCCTGGGTTCCTATGATTATGCAGAGAAAAAAAACTTTGTCATCATCAGTTATACATTTAAGACTGGTAGTGGTTTCACTAGGTAAATACATAATGGCCCTCATTTATCAAACGTGCGTACACCAAATTTCCAGCGTACACCTGGCGTACACCCAAAACCACGGTGACTTTGAGATTTATCAATATGGACGTTGGCGTACGGCACGCTCAAATCCTACGCCAGCTCAGGAGGTGGTGTACGCACATTTTGAGTTAGTGCAGAAATGCGCAAACAATTCCTAACACCACAAAACGCACTGACAAACTAAAATATATGATATATTATGACCCACTGTAAAAAACTAAAATTATATTATGCAACATGTACTTCAATGTTTAATTTGTGAGACTTTACCAAAGCATTTGATTTGTAGGCATATGTATTCCTTCAGTTGAGAGCCTGGGCGCTTTACCTGACGTTTCAGGGCAAAGCATGTGAGCGGAGCGGAGCCTTGAGCGGTGCGGTAATATTACCATCAAAGCGCCTCTCTAAAGATCCGCTCGCTCAGCACCGCTTGTTGAACCCAGAACGCCCTTTAATAATTTGCTAGTTCGAAAATCTGTAAAAACGTCTAGCAATAAGTTATGGAATTCAAGCCTTATACAAATGTAAAGTAAAAATCAAAGTTAAGATTGGACAGGAAGAAAACATTGAAAGGGAGTGCGGAGAGACTGTAAAAGTCAGCAAATATTCATCCTGGAATCTGAAGCGGCACATTGCAAGAAAGCACAAGGATGTGCTACGAAAACATGGTAATAATGCATCAAAAGGTAAGCTAGTTACATACTATTCGATGATAAATAAATAGCTACACATGAATAGGTAAGGTAAAATGCTTGTGTTGAATGGAGCCATAAATCCGATCATGATGACATGCGGACAAAATCATGGCCACGAATTATCTTTTATGCTACATTATGGACACTTCTTTTTCTTATTTAGTTTAAAGTAAATATTCAACAGTTTGTTCCTTGGAATTAATTATTATAATATTTCGTAATTACTATTACAATTATTATTACTTCAAATTATGAATTAGCCTAGTAAAACATGTGGATGTCGTGGAAACAAATTGTTAATTTGAATTATATCCAGAGCTCCGTATCAAACTGGATCTTAGCTAACAAACAACTGTATGTAAATACAGAAAAACACACTACAAAAGTTACTACATCATTTTAAAATATTATTTAAAAAAAACTTAACCGAACCATTAAGCAGACATATAATTTAGATGTAGGCAACATTAAATAATAATAATAATAATAATAAATAATTATTCTTCTAAATATCAATTAAGCGTCATTAATAATAAAAATAATAATACAAATATTACAAAACGTCATGCAATTGTTAATGTGTCTTTAATCCCGCTATTTAAACTCCCAAGTAAAACAATTTTGTTTCTTTCCACTTCCCTGGTTTCTCGTCTTTGCCGTATTCCATGTGTCAATGTCGTAAAATGAGGGCGTGGGGGAGGTGGAGACTTGAATTTATATGGGCTTGTTATTCTAATGACGATCGTTTTCAGCCGCCGCATTTATGAAGGGCAGATATTGCTTACACCTGAATTTCAGAGGTACGCACAGTTTCATAAATCAGGCGGTGAGAGGAGTGTAAGCGTAATCTTACGCCAACATATACGCCCGTTTCTACGCAAGAATGATAAATGAGGGCCAATGTGTTAAACACCTTTGCTCCTCATATGCCAGTCTGACTCCTTGTACTGTGTGTAATGATGTTGCATGTTTGCATACAGTGTAGAAGGATGTGTCCAGCTGCGAATCTAGGATATAGACAAATAAAACAAACATGTATTCAGTCAAAAAGACATATTATAACAACAGAGTACAACGACTATAAATCGTTAGACTATTCATTAAAACGTAAATGTATTACATATTACATGGCCCAACATTAGCAACACACATTATGTGTTTACTTCGTTTCAAAATCTAAGAAAGCTTCAAGTAAATACAACAGTAAAATACATATAACTTTAAACAAATCATCTGTACTTAGAGTTTCTTGAGTTTGATCATGAGAACAAATTTTACTGGTAACAGTTTAGCTGGCATTTGTATTTGTATTTAGCTTAGCAACTTAGCAAGTTTGTAAACATGTCTAAACCAACATCGATAAAAAAAACGAAAGCCTGCATAATTCAACATACACGTGTGTAAATATGGTACGTTGTTTATGAAATACAGTATTACAACACAAAACAATTAGCTTGCAAGCTTAGCTCTACACGCACATTATGTTAATCTCCGGTTACCAGTTATGTAATGTACAGTAAAAGGCAAATAATAAACATGAATACTTACAGTCTGTGATCCAGAAGTGCACAGTAATCCAACTTTCAAGAGGAGACGTCGCGCAAATCCAGCTTCGGTTCATGAGAAGCAGTTATTGTGAAAACTCCGTGAACAACTTCTGACTGGATTTTTCCGGAACCCTATTAAACATGATGTCCTCTGTGGAAGTCCATAAAGTGCTATTTTGCCCTCGCATCTAAAGAGACAGCGTCTACTCGAGAGATTTAATCGCTTAAACAATGAAACAAGAGTTTGCAAACAGAGTAAAAGCAGGGACTCCCAACCTCCGCCATTTTAGCTCTCTTCTGACTCGGCGCTCCCCACCCCACCCTCGTCTTTGAGGGCGTACCCAAGCAAAGCAGAGAGGGCTGAACTATGATAATGTTGGTCTTATCTCCCATACGGAAATGTAATATATGTGAATATATGAAATATCCCTATATGAAATATATGGTAATATAAAGTAGAAACATATATGTACATATATGTACAACCATATATGACACCTATTCGAAAATGGAACAATTTCATATATGGACATATATGTCTATCCCATACAAATATATGTCTATGTGTGCAAAAAACATACATAGACATATATGTCATCTATATAATTATTTATATATGTGACATACATGACTTCACATATATGGCTAATATATGTTGCATACATATACTTATCATATATCATAAAATAATTAAATTTGAACCGTGGATTTTATCTACTTTTTGCATGTTTCAGACCACAGGCAGGACATACAACCCATTCACACAACTTAACACACAAACACAATTTATTATTTGTAATGTACCTGATGAGTCCAGTCGGGCCTCGAACCCGGGTCCTCCCGTTGAAAGTCACCTCCACTATCCACTGATCCACCCAGCCGTTGGATGGGAGGGGCTAACAACTTAAGCTATTTGTCTGTTACTGAAGTAGGCGCTGTTTAGCTTGTATTTTACAGTGTTCGTTTTATTATTCCTCCTGTTTTTATTTTATGCAGGGGTACACAGTGCAAATTTAACCCTTTGTGCATTCACATTTGTGTGTTCAAATTTAATACATCCACTAAATTAAACATCTGTAAAAATGTATCAGATTATTTTTTGCATAAATTTGTTAGTCAGTACTGATCAAAACTACCAAATTTTTACAAAAATTCCATGATTTTAACTCTTTAATTGCCAAGTTCATAAGTGGATTTAGGGAAAACCTAAATGACAAAATTTCAATACAAAAAGTGATTGTAGACTGGATTTTTTTTCAAACTTTTTCGCAGTCTTAGGCATGTCAAATATAAAGTAAAAACATTGGCTTTTGATTATTGTTTTCTTCCTCATTTATTGTTAGTGGCTGTTTTTGCCCCATTGACTTCCATTATAACCACATTTTTTGATTGCAGAGCAATGACACCTTGTTATCATGCATATTTGAATGTTGGTGGTTTTTACTTTTGCAAAGAGGTCAAATTTGTCATTTTTACTGTTGATCACCATGTGGCACCATTAACCCTTTAGTAGACCTGTGCTGTGCAGATCTTAATTTCTAGCTTGTACATTGAGTAATATGGGGCGGTTTCCCGGACAGGGATTATCTTAATCCAGGACTAGGCCTTAGATTAATTAGGAAATATAACTAGTTTTAACAAACATGCCTTACTAAAAACATTACCTGTATGCATTTTGAGGCAAAACAAAGGGCCCTGATGTATTTTAAGATATGTCAGTGCAAGTTGTTTTCAGTTTGGACAGGTCTTAAAAATGTTTTAGTCTAGGACTAGTCTATAGTATTGTGTGTGTATTTGTGTGTGCGTGCGAGTGTGTTTTAAAATCATCCTGATCCAGTAATAGGCTACTTTATGATCTGGTAAATTGACACAATCACATGAATTTTTGCAGTGTTTATCGCATATTAAGACAGAAAAGAGACTGCTTTCATCTCTAATGAATATAACCATATAATAACCATGTTTTCTGCAGGTTGATTTAGCCTAAATATTATAACTAAAACTATAGTGCACAATAGTAGGTCAATGTAGTATAGTATGGTAAACAATAAGTTTGAAAAGTTTAGCATACTATAGTATAAAGCATATAGTGGGGATTGTCAGTGGAATGTACACACTCAGAAAAAAACTACAAATGCCACTGAGGTGGTTTTTAAAAAAGTAACTTACACCCTATTTGTGCGTGGTATTAGTATAATTAAATGTACATATTAGTACAATACCACATGAACCAACATGTATTCATATCTGTACCTAGTGACAGCTTTTCTTCTGAGACTGCAGTTTACTATTTTTTCACATGGTTTATTATATTTTGATTATAGTGAGACAATGATACATTTGTGGTTAAAATGGTTTAACTACAAAACCCTGGGTATTCATAATCTGACATTTCACACTGTGCATTCCTAAACCCTACCCCTACGATCACTAACCATGGTTTTACTACAGTTAAAACCAAAAAAACATGGTTCCTGTATTAAAACCATGGTTCTCTCTAAACCCCACTTTTAACCCTAGGTTAAGGAGCATTTCACACTTGTAATTTAGAAGCAGGGTTATCCCTGAAATTAACCCAGGGTTATGAAACACTCCTCGGAAGCACGGTTAGCCCTGTTTTTGTGGGATTAACCCCGCATTGCGGTGCCAAATGCATGCAGTTTGAAACTAGGCAGGGTTATAATGTTATGATCCGAATAATTTTTAAACAATATATTTACAGACCTATATAGGCTATGTTGTTTTAGAAATCTAGACATAAAACATATTGATATCATATGGTTGGAGCATACAGTATCATGTAAAAATCCATCTTATATGGTTGTAAAATACAAACCCATATAAGAATTCATACATATACATATTTTAAATATATGTATTTAAATACATTTTAATATGAGTATTCCATATAGGTTTAAAACATATATCTTCATATATCAAGAGTATCTATATATGTTATATTATTATATGTATTTATATACATTTTAATATGAGTATTTCATATAGGTTTAAAACATATATCTCATATATCAAGAGTATTTATATATGTGATATTCATATATGTATTTATATACATTTTAATATGAGTATTTCATATAGGTTTAAAACATATATCTTCATATATCAAGAGTATCTATATATGTGATATTAATATATGTATTTATATACATTTTAATATGAGTATTTCATATATGTTTTAAACCTATATATTCATATATCCAGAGGATCTATATATGTGATATTAATATATTGCATATATATGTAACATATATGCCAAGATCGGTTTTGATATAGGGACATATATGTCATATATTACATTTCCGTATGGGCTACGTCACTAATCCCAGGAAGTAAACTGTTGCCTACAATCCGAGTGTTTTTTGTAGTCCTCGAACGTTAGAGACGATAACTCGCGTCATCGTTTTCTTTGAGGTATGTACTTTTTGAATATCGTTAGCATGTACTAATGCACACTTACACACAAAAGGATGTTTAAAAACGTGTATCCCATAATAGGTGCTCTTTAACGTTAGATTTAGTCCAAAGGCTTTCTGTCTTCTCCACTGAAAGTCTATGTACGGTTACCATGTCCCGAAAGGTAATAAAAACATCATCAAAGTAGTCCATGTGAAATCAGTGGGTCAGTTAGAATGTGTTGAAGCATTGAAAATACATTTTGGTGCAAAAATAGCAAGACTTACGACTTTATTCAACATTGTCTTTGTCACAGGTCGGAGCGGACCACAGATGTGAGTCTCGCCCCTCCCTAGTTTCCACCTCGAGGAGGGCCCAAAAGCACCCCAATGACCAGACACACAGAGAGCGTAAGTAAAAGTTAAAACAAACTTTATTAAATTATTTAAAAGATTTATGGGGATAGGGAGGCTAAAATCCAACTCTCCAGCCGGAGAGTAACAATCTCGAGTCGCTTGGACTCTGTCGCAGGGACTCTCAGGTAAGTCTTCCAACTCCTCCTATGTTCCCTTCACGCGACGTCAACCAGATGATTCACAGCATTGCCTTTGTTCTATTTTGCAGGAGGACTGCCAGTGGAACCTTTCCCTTTCCTGGATGTAAAGGATGGAGGTGGTAAGTAACACTGAAGAATCTGCGAGGTAAGTACCTAATGCTGTTGGCGGCGAGTTCCTGGGCTCGACACTGGAACCCCTAGAAGGTTTACAGGTGAGGGTGCAAAACGATTGCACGGGATCTTCACTTGGGTCGTTCAGGTGAGTGTACAGGACGGCAAATCCGCTCCTCTACTTTGGATGCTCTAGTGAGTATACCGAGATCACACACAACGGCTCTTGGTTTCCAGCAAACAGGTAAAAATACAGGTGGACACACTGGGTCTTCAAAGGTGCTACGGTGGCTCCTGACTTTGAAAGTTCAGGTAAGTATTCAAAAGGGTGCACTGGGTCTTTACGTTGGACAGATAGGCGGGTATACAGGGGTAATCCGCTGGCTCTTAGTTTTTGGGCGTACGATGAGTATACAAGGGCAATTGCTGGCTCTTAGCTTTGGGCGTACAGGTAAGTATACAGAAGTGCAATTGGAGCTTTACGTTGGTCATACGGGTGATTATACAAGGGCAATACGCTGACTCTTAGCTTTGGGCGTACGAGTAAGTATACAAAAGGACAACTGGAGCTTTATGTTGGGCATACAGGTGAGTATACAAGGGCAATACGCTAGCTCTCAGCTTTGGGCGTACAGGGGAATGTACAGGAAGGCAACTGGAACTCTACTTTGGGCGTACAGGTACGTATACAGGGTGATAGGCTGGCTTTTAGCTTTGGTGAGTATACAGGGTTAATATACTGGCTCTTAGCTTTGGGCGTGCAGGTGAGTATGACTAGGAATAGAGACAACTCACAGACCCTCGAAGCGGTGGACGACAGGCTTTAGCTCTTTGAAGCTTGGGGGACTGGAGAAGACATTTTTGCCACGACACTTATAGCCTTCCTCACCGGGACAGACTTCTCAGACAAGACACTCCAAATGGTGAATTACCAACCGTAGAAAACACTCCCACGACGACACAGAGCCATAAGCTCAGACCTAGAGAACTGGTGGCAGCAGACACACGGAATTCCTTCACAAATTTACTTGAATTCAGTAAATGTATGGGGAGAGATACACCACCTCTTGGCTTTGAACAAGGGCAGATGGAGTTACGGGTCGGGCTGCTGCTCGTTGGGCCTAACGCGGCCTCAGGTGGTTTCACCACAATGGTTAAGTTCAGGTTGGTTGTCGCGCCAAGTATGTAGCACAGGAACAGGTCAAACGCTTCCCTCTCCTCTCTTCCAACTGACAGGACAAGAGATCTAGACAGCGGCCGGCCTCTGAAATCACTCCACAGACAGGTAATCATACACAGAGACAACACAGCTAGTTTTCCATATAACAGCCACTCCTTTCCTCTCTTGACATTCCCCACACTATTCACACACAGTTCCTTACTTGTTACTGTTGCCTCACCACCACTGGGTGGTAAAAAGGGAGCAGGACGTCACAAGCGGCGTATAATAGAAAGTGGTCATCCACCAGCATCAGTACTCGTTCTCTCCAACAGGGTTTGCTTCCCGGCCTAGGGGGTGATTGCTGACAACATGGACACAGCACGACACTGCAATTTCCAAGTGTACACACACACATCAAAGGAAAAGACTCACCCACTGCACTCCACATGCTCACAGTGAATTAAGAACTAAGTTGGACCGGGGATTCGCCCTGGGTACTTGGGGCACCGATGCGGCGGATGGCCAGATGAACGCGTCACAGCCACAACAATGCAACGTACTCCTTCCTTAGCTGGTTTCCGGCTCGCCCACCAGTCCTTTCCACGGTGGGGCCGCTTGCACACTAATCACAACTCACAAGAGGCACACTGATATTCCACACTTCAAGGTAAACACCGACACGATGACAATTCTGTGTACTCACAATTACTTTGACATGAGAACTTTTCCTCTTCCTTGCAGATATCCGATGTAGACACGGCCCACAGTACAATACTCTTCGTGCCGGCCTCCTTTACTGCACTTCCAATAAGTTTTCACTGCTTACAATCTCTTCCAAGCAAGTAACACATATCAACATGACACTTTAATAAAGGTAGTGATTTATACTCAGCCCGGTATCTGTTCACGCCAAATCCTCCGTTTCTCTTCGCCCAATCCAAAATATCCACAACACATCCATTTCTCCAATCGCCCCAAACACTCCATCTCGCCTGCAGCATCTGCTGGAATCAACTTCTCCTTCCTGTTTTTCCAATGCCCTATTTATGTGCCTCATCTTCATTGAACTGCCCAATCATTAATCGCCACACTCATCTGCACACCTGTTACCCATAAAACCTAAATTTGGGTTGCCCAGAGTTCCCGGAAGTGACTGGTGTTTCAGGGACCGTTGTCCGGGCGGAACTAATCTTCACTACTTTTTGGTTCCACCACTCAAAAGTCACTCCGTGACATCTTCTCTTCTGGCTCTGTTGTGAACCGCGTGAAGTCACGTGACTGTAATAACGCGGCTGACCTGTTCCTCAGACATGTTTGCTAAGTTTTTTTACACATCTCTTTTTTTGATCTCTTAAGGACGTCACGTTTTCGACGGCGCTGTTTGGATTATCTATTATACTACTGTCACAAGCGGGGGGTGGCCACTAATGCAACTAGGCCACACCCCGGTGTAACTCCCACCTCGAGGAGGTCCTCAAAGCCAACCCAATGACCAAGCAACACAAGCGTGAATAAGTATAAAAATAATATTTTATTTAATTTAATTAAAAGGACTTCAAAAAGGGTGGGGGGAAAGGGAAAGTTTAAAACTAATGCTCGGATTCTGTTCTCCAGGTGGGTCGTGGTCCAGAACCAATCGAAGGGGGGGGGGGAGAAGGGATCGGACCCGGGACTCCAACGTATTGCACAAAGGGAGGGGCGTACCTCAGGCTTCTCTGCCTGGCTCGTGAACCCGTGGCGCCCTCCTTTTCCTCCTGGAGGCAGAACAAATACAGTAACGAGAGCTGGAACAACAACGTGTGGGTGTCGGGGACGTACTCCTAATCGCTGATATCTCTCTCTCTCTCCCTTCACAGGTAGCTGGTGGAACACGCAGAGGAGTAATGCACACAACTGGGGGTTTCCCTCACCTCTCCAGCGGACACAACAGGCAACGAAGATGGTAAGTATGGCCTCCTCTTCCCTCTCTTCCTCTTCACAGGCTCCTGGCTGAGATACACAGACTGGTTAAATACTCAACTGGGGGTTTCTCTCACCTCTCCAGCAAACACAACATACAGGAAGTATGGTAAGTATACGTTCCTCTTCTCTCTTCCTTCACACCGGCTGCTGGCTGGGACACACAGGATGGTTAAGTACACAACTGGGGGTTTCCCTCACCTCTCCAGCGAACACAACATACAATAAGTATGGCGAGTAAGATCTCCTTTTCTCTCTCTCTTCACACAGGCTGCTGGCTGGGACACACAGGATGGTTAAGTACACAACTGGGGGTTTCCCTCACCTCTCCAGCGAACACAACATGCAATAAGTATGGCGAGTAAGATCTCCTTTTCTCTCTCTCTTCACACAGGCTGCTGGCTGGGACACACAGGATGGTTAAGTACACAACTGGGGGTTTCCCTCACCTCTCCAGCGAACACAACATACAATAAGTATGGCAGGTATGATCTCCTTTTCTCTCTCTCTCCACACAGGCTGCTGGCTGGGACACACAGAATGGTTAAGTACACACTGAGGGTTTCTCTCACCTCTCCAGCGAACACAACATATAGTAAGTATGGCAGGTAAGGTCTCCTTTTCTCTCTCTCTTCACACAGGCTGCTGGCTGGGACACACAAAATAGTTAAGTACACACTGGGGGTTTCTCTCACCTCTCCAGCGAACACAGCATACCGTAAGTATGGCAGGTAAGATCTCCTTTTCTCTCTCTCTTCACACAGGCTGCTGGCTGGGACACACAGAATGGTTAAGTACACACTGGGGGTTTCTCTCACCTCTCCAGCGAACACATCATACCGTAAGTATGGCAGGGAAGATCTCCTCTTCTCTAATTCTCTGATTTTACACACGTGTATGGTCAACGATTAATACAGGCCTGCAGTTCGTTTGGGTGAGTGGAAGAAAGAGAAGGTGGACTTACAGTGACCGTTGTTCCCCAATTCTCCGACAGCCTCGAGGCAAGAGGACGATGATGGCGTCGAGTAGCAACACCTCTCGACGGCTGCTGTTACTGCAAGGGCACAACTCACCCTGTCACACCGAGCCGAGTGCTGCCCTCTCCTTCTCGCTTCGTCAGCCAGAGAACACTACACAGGGGCTGTCACGAACTGGTACGGGAGTGGGGAAGTGAGGACGCAAGTGCAGAGTTCTGGTTGAATAAATAACATTTAATAAATAAACAAAACGAGAAACAAAACACGAGGAGTAAAAACAACAGGCAAGTAAGTAACACATGAACATCAAACGTGGAACAAGAACAGACATGAGAGTAACGACAATGACAATGATCCGGCGACAGGTGAGAAACAGACAGCAGTATAAATACACAACACTTAACAGGGAACAGGTGTGATGAATCAGTCCGTGAATTGTCCAGGTGACGTAATCGGAGAGACAAACAAAACATGACACGGATCACCGTGACATGACCCCTCCCTCTACGAGTGGCTACCAGACACTCACATGAACAAAACAAACACAAAAGTCTGGTAGCAAGAGTCCAAGGGAGGGGTGGAGGGCTTGAGGACCCTGGCGCTGCCGGCAGCCGCCGGGACGAAACCAACAGGACGGTGGGCCGGACTGCGCCAGGAGAACCGGAGCGATCGCTCCGAGAACCGAGGCAGACGAATTACCCCCCTCCTGGGAATCGCCGACGATCCGATGCCCCCCGGAAGTCATCTCCCGTCCCCTCGCGGAAATGGGGACCCTCACTTCGGTAGCCACCCCGGGGAAAAGATCGGGCGTGGTCCGTTCCGGATCCCCCTACGAGCGGGACGGTGGTCCTCCGAGGGACCGTCGACGACGACGACTCAACCGTTGGGGGACCGCCTGGGCCGATCCTCCTCCCGCAGGCCCGCAGGAGCGAGCGATCGCTCACGGTGGTCCCCAAGAGACATCGGAGCTGGTGGAGAATGAACCCCGATGTCACTACTCCCCCTCGACGAAACTCCTGGGGGAGCCGCCCTCCGTGAACCCGCTGCGTCCAGTCTGGCCGGATCATTCTGTCACGACTGGTAACAGGAGTGAGGACGCAATTGCTGGGTTCACGTTGAATAAATAACATTTAATAAATAAACAAAACGAGAAACAAAACACGAGGAGTAAAAACAACAGGCAAGTAAGTAACACATGAACATCAAACGTGGAACAAGAACAGACATGAGAGTAACGACAATGACAATGATCCGGCGACAGGTGAGAAACAGACAGCAGTATAAATACACAACACTTAACAGGGAACAGGTGTGATGAATCAGTCCGTGAATTGTCCAGGTGACGTAATCGGAGAGACAAACAAAACATGACACGGATCACCGTGACAGGGGCACCCTTTTGAAGAGGCTACGGGACAGATGAGATCGACTCCGCTTCACTCAGCAAAGCACAGGTTATGTATCACAACATACAACCAATTGTGTATCCTTCAAGTTACTCACACAGTATCTTACGGTCAAACGCTTCACCACCTCTCTGTCACACAACCCAAATCCACAGGAAGTCCGTCGATATCCGGCCACAACAAGCACTTTCACTCAGGCTCACCTTCAGCATAAATTAGGCGAATACAACGACTGACGCCGTCAGCCTTTCCGTCTTTCCACAGTTCAGAGGATGGAGGCGTGGGTCTAGCAGACGATACACACACACAGCAAAAAGAAAGGACACTGCACCACTTCAAGTGAAAGGTTTCACAAAATATAAACTCACCACACCACACTATACGTGAGCACTATGAAACCCCGTCTTCTCCTCCTTCCCGGGATTCGTTATGGCGTTGTTTATACGACACAGTCTACATTCATGAGAGCTATCGTAAACAGAGTTGGCTTTCTTCCGGCACTCCCACCACACTGCTCCGCGGTAGGGCCGTCCTGCTTTACTAAATGCCCAGTCACACAATGGGTTAACAACCAATGTTCAAAGGTATTTGTTTGTACTCACAATCACCACACTGTATGCTCCATTGTCAGTCTCTTCTCTCCATACACGGGCTCGTATCCACAGCAGCAGACGAGTGGGCGTATATACACACAACACAATGTTTACTCCAGTAATGTCAGTAGCTTTCGTTTCCTTCGGATCCTTAATTACTCACTCTGACGTTTATTTCTCTCTCTCAGTTTCGTTGCAGATTCCAGCAGTATGCTTCCTTCATCCCACACAGCCACGCCAGCCCAGCCTGAAGAATATGTAAGCACAACAGTAACACCAACACACGCCAGCAAAGACTCCAGAAAAACAACACACGACTACGTTTGGAGATGATCTCTTTATACTCCCCGGATCTGTTGTTTCCTCCAATCACCAACCGCTACGGTTAATCAGCCGCACCTGCAATGAATTCGCTGATTTCGCGCCGCGGGGTTTACCGGAAGTTCCGGCGTTAGTGATCTTCCGGGCGGAACTGTAAGACAATTTCCTAAATAAGATAGCACCTCCCCAAAGGACACTGCATGGGGGCAACAGGCTGGAAAAGCCTCTCTCCACGATTCACAGTGGACTTCCCACTGAGACACATTTGGGTTTCAAAGACACACCTTTAGGGTGTCATACATTTGTATTCTTTTCTCTAAAAGCAAACTGTATATGAAATGCTACATGCACAAAGAATCTAAAATCTGTATCTTATTTGTTTTCTATTGAAATGTCTCATCGCAAGTGGTTACAATGGTCTCATATAACAACAGAATTCAATGTTAAAGTATATGAAACTTCATTCAATGTTGATAGACACCTCCCATTCTAAGCATAAACCAATCACCAACTGTATAGAGATTAAGGACAGCCCTTAGTTCTACAACAACCAATAAGTACCAAATTCCTATATGCAAAAACTCTCCAACTTTGAGTTCCGCCCTTCAATGATCGTCACCCTGTGACACTACCTCCCTATTTTAAATACAAACTTTGAAGGCTTACATGTTACAATGTAAATAGTCCTCAGATTGTATATATTCTATTAACAGACGTTCATGCGAAATCTGATGTAAACAATAGACTATATATCTATATTTCACCTATTATACGCATTTGTGGACAAAAATGGTCATTGGATGATTTACACATCTGAAACAGACTGGATTCGACTTCAATACAAAGGTTAAAGGTCCTGTTTATTGTTGCTCGTTGTCATCCGGCTTCTGTCATAAAATACTACATATGATGCTAGAAGATCTGTAACTCAAAACGGCTTTACAGGGGGTATGGCTTAGCTAAATGAGATGTAAATGAGCCCTATTGTCTCTCCAGCCAGGGAAAAGTGTTAACTTTTCTTTCTCAAATTTCTCTGCATTCTCTTTCTTGAATGTGTTACATTTCAATGGCCACAACTTCTCCAAATCTTATCAGATTTCCATGTGTTACACATGGTTGGAAAGCTTAGAAACTGCACTTTCAGAATCTGTGAATAACTCAAAATGTCCCAGATCCGACTTGTGTCCCTACTTTCTATGACTGGTCACATATATGGACATATATGTACACATATATGTATAACATTTTTGATAAAAAAACCTATTGTAATAAAAGATAATATCGTAAGATGCGCAATATATTCGGGAGACATGCTTTTTACCACTTTCATTAAGTTTTGCTTTGTAGAAAGCCTTTCTTTAAAGTGAATTTCGTGTTGTATAAATTATATCTTAATTTAAGTTAACGTTGCATCAACTAATTGCATGTATTTAATAAATAAAAAGCAAATATAGCAGACAATATAATAACCGTGACATGCACCGGCGCGTCACGTTCACTTGCGTTGCGCGTGAACTGGAGGCATCTAATCATGAATGAATGAAACTCAGCGTACGCCTATGCATACATTAGCCATTAAATGTATTTGACGCATTGGATGGCTCAGTATCCTTTCTACAACAGACAAGAGCTTTCTCGTGGCTTGCATCAGCAGAGCACGCATCGTCACCTTAAAGAGCACCTATTATGAGATACACGTTTTTAAACATCCTTTTGTGTTTAAGTGTGTATTAGTACATGGTAACGATATTCAAAAAGTACATACCTCAAAGAAAACGATGACGCGAGTTATCGTCTCTAACGTTCGAGGACTACAAAAAACACTCGGATTGTAGGCAACAGTTTACTTCCTGGGATTGGTGACGTAGAGAAGACCAACATTATTATAGTTCAGCCCTCTCTGCTTTGCTTGGGTACGCCCTCAAAGACGGGGGTGGGGAGCGCCGAGTCAGAAGAGAGCTAAAATGGCGGAGGTTGGGAGTCCCTGCTTTGACCCTGTTTGCAAACTCTTGTTTCATTGTTTAAGCGATTAAATCTCTCGAGTAGACGCTGTCTCTTTAGATGCAAGGGCAAAATAGCACTTTATGGACTTACACAGAGGACATCATGTTTAATACGGTTCCGGAAAAATCAGTCAGAAGTTGTTCACGGAGTTTTCACAATAACTGCTTCTCATGAACCGAAGCTGAGCGACGTCTCCTCCTGAAAGTTGGATTACCGTGCACTTCTGGATCACAGGCTGTAAGTATTCATGTTTATTATTTGCCTTTACTGTAAGTTACGTTACCGGTAACCGGAGCTTAACATTATGTGTAGAGCTCAGATATATATCTATGTGTAGAGCTAAGCTTGCAAGCTAATTGTGTTGTGTTGTAATAATGTATTTCATAAACAACGTACCATATTTACACACGTGTATGTTGAATTATGCAGACTATCGTTTTTATCGATGTTTATTTAGACGTGTTTACAAACTTGCTAAGCTGTTCCAGCTAAACTGTTACCGGTAAAGTTTGTTCTCATGATCAAACTCAAGAAACTCTTAAGTACAGATGATTTGTTTAACGTTATATGTATTTTACTGTTGTATTTACTTGAAGCTTTCTTAGATCTTGAAACGAAGTAAACACGTAATGTGTGTTGCTAATGTTGGGCCATGTAATACATTAACGTTTTAATGAATAGTCTAACGATTTATAATCGTTGTACTCTATTGTTATAATATGTCTTTTTGACTGAATACATGTTTGTTTTATTTGTCTATATCTTAGATTCGCAGCTGGACACATCCTTCTACACTGTATGCAAACATGCAACATCATTACACACAGTACAAGGAGTTAGACTGGCATATGAGGAGCAAAGGTATGTAACACATATGATGTATTTAGCTAGTGAAACCACTACCAGTCTTAAATGTATAACTGATGATGACAAAGTTTTTTTTCTCTGCATAATCATAGGAACCCAGGCAGTAGCATCGTTTCACAATGTTTCCATCACCATCATCAGTGGATGCCTTTGCCATCCGTAGCCTGAGATTTCAGATTTGCAGCAAAAAAAATTGATTTTCTCATTTATTGGAATGCTGTGCAGGTATTTAAGTATTTTAGTAACTGTGTTAAATAAAGTAGTATTTACTTTTACAATAAATTAATTGCTTGTTTATATTTTACAGGTATTTGTACCTTGCAGCCATCCATTACAATGTCACCAAGCCGTAACAAAAGCAGGAGAGGGAAAGTACAAGGCTATGTTCCCAAAACACACAAGTGACATACCGTAAGCAGTAATGTTTTATTTCAAATACATTCATAATTAAAAACTTAATGTATGAAGCAGGGAAATAAATGATCAAAACAAAAGATTTATTGACCGCAATATTTCTACAGTTATGTGGATGATGTGATCAGGCTTGTGTTTGCTGAGGTATTTGAAGATAAGCTGAAGGAAACCCCGATTCCAATGGACCTGGCATCACAGTTTGAGAGACCTTCAAAGGAGGACGTGATTGCATGCCATCTTCAGTGCAGGGGTCGTCGGAAGTAGGGCTGCACGATGTGAGGAAAAATTGCGATGTGCGATGACATTGTTTAATGTTGCGATGACAATGTGAGTTGCGATAAACATTTAATATTTTTTCATGTTTTAGGGGCCATTCACATAAAATGCCTAAAAATGCGTGGCAAACGCTAGACACGTAGGTTATTGTCACATGACCTGCACGCTGCGCTTGTGTCATTCTGAAAAGTTAAAATTTTTTGAAATACCTGGAGATAACGAGCGCGTCGCACCGCGTGCGAGTCGTTACCACGGCGCTTCCAGAGCGCACATACATTTGAAATAATGAACTTGAGCGCGCAATAGACGCAATATGTGAATAACCGCTTCCACAGTACCTGTGTTTGCGGCGTCATCTCTCCTAAATCTAAAATAATTCCAGCTGAAGTGCTGTTCCTTTTCACCACAAGGTCTTCGTCTGACAACACATTTTCCTCACTCTTCTTTCCTTTCTCGCCGTCATTTTTGCTAACAGGCACAGCGTCGCAACTGACACGTCACAAATCAATCTGAGCGTAGCTGACTTGGGGGTTCCCCTGAGCGCGCAAACCATCCGTGCGTCCCAAACTGCCTACTTCCATACTATATAGTATGCAAAGAGTACGAGAAGTAGTGCTTTTCGCCTACTATATAGTATGGAAGTATGCGGTTTGGGACGCTTCAGGACTAAACCTGACGGGTCAAACGTTCATTACATGCGCTTACCGTTTTCCCTTCATTCATCGCATCAAGGCTGTCTTTTGCGATGTCTTCATCGCGTGAGTTCATATCGCGATGACGATGAAAATTTGATGTATCGTTCAGCCCTAGTCGGAAGCCAACATTCCGATCAGGAAGCTCCAAGCGTATCTGGAGAACAACACACGACAGGATGATAACCCTAAAGTGTCATCTTAGATAGCATCAGCTGACAAAGCTTTGATATGCCATTTATCTGAATAGATAGCTGTAAGAAGTGAATTGAACAATTTTTGAAAGAAGAGCACAATATGGCTACTAAAGTATGTTTATTTGTATATTGTTTAACATTTAAATATATATTTGTAATAAATAAATAAAACTTTTGACTGACTATTATATTTTCTTTAAAGTTACATCTTTTGTTCTTTTGGGTACTTTGTTACTATAATGATACTTTAGTGTTATTGGTTTAAAAATGTAATAAAACTTACTCTAGTCCTGCGCCTCAAAGGCTTATAGTCGGTACAATAAATGTTCTGTGTGTAGGGATTTAGACAATTTGTGCAAAACCTGGATGATGAATCACGCAGGTAAGAGGCCCTGGAACCTGTTGCATTCTCCTTAAAACCTAGTAAGTAAAAACATAGCACAGTCTTTCATAATAAAGTTTACCATAGTAAAATAATGTAGAACTAACATTCATTTCAATTAATACTTTCTTTGTGCTACATTTGGTGTTTCCATATAGTTTGCACAGTAAAATAGTATGTAAGCAGTATTTTATAAATAAGTTTACTATAGTAAAATAATGTAGAAATTACCAAGTGAAATCGTTTTATAATCATTTTAACAAATACTTTATATGTGCTACATTTGGTGTTTCCATATAGTTTGCACAGTAATAGAGTATGTAAGCAGTCTTTTATAATAAATTTTACTAGAGTAAAATAATGTAGAAATAACCAAGTGAAATCGTTTTATAATCATTTCAACAAATACTTTCTATGTGCTACATTTGGTGTTTCCATATAGTTATGTAGTACGTTATAATTACCTTTTGGATGTCTTTGCAACACATTTTCGTCTTTGTTTAGCATTCTGGCAGAGCTAAGGACACCTAAAAAAGTTAAATCCAATCGCATTCATTGAAGGAGATCGTTTATATCGTAACGGCCTTCTGAACTCTCTGGATCGAGCTCGAAGTGGTAAGGCAGTACAGACACCATCGTTTATAGAGAAATATAGCGCTTGTTTACGTTGCCTCTGAGGCTGTGACTCTCAGTCAGAATCTGTGTCAACCCACGCGTAGTCAGGGGCGTAACCTTTCAAACACACGCTGAACCCAGCTGACCAATAACAGTTGAGTAGTCATCTGACCAATCCGAATACACTAGACATTTTGGGAGGCGGAGACAGGAACTAAACCGAGCGTTTTCCAGACAGTGGGAAATCGGTGAGGTATGTAAGCAATTTATAAGACTCACAATGCATTAGTTCAAGTTTTAATAACATGTATGTACTATGGGATATTGCAATAACGTGCTAACGTGCCAATTTATTAGCATAATTGGTGCTCTTTAAAACATTCAGCGGATGGTGGGCGGGTGTGGCTTTGAAATTTGATCAATAATAAATAAACAACGCCGTGTGTACAGTAGCCTATACATCAAGGCAATGTTTATTTTAATTTCAGAACATGCATTGCATGGGTGTGAAATGTATAAAAATAAAATAAATACACTGCCTCAATTGTTTTCACAAGCAGTAATTATCCTATTCACCTCAAAATGCATTGAAAATGTAAACACACATTTTTTGTGGAACTTTAATGGGGAATAAAGACCAACAAGACTGATAAACACATTGAACACTACACAAATAGATTTTTTTTATTTAAGCGATTCATTTTCTATAGTGACATAGGAGGTGCCGGATCCAATAAAAAAGGTTCTGGATCCAACGTCGGAGTTCAAATTAAGCCCTGATCTACTCAAATCGTTTACTATATTATATATAATTTTTTTGTATTAAATGTACTATATGTTGTTCAAGTTTACTCTGCTCTGATCTCAAAATGGATCTTCATTAAATAGTTTCACTTTTACCGGAGATTTGTGACATTAGAACGAGACATTTAAAGTCACAGTACTTATTTATAGTCATGACAACATTAAAAGTAAAAAAATATATTAATACAAATAAATGTATTAATTAAATGTAAAGTATTTATAGTTTGTTTTTTATTTCATGATTGCATTGTAATGAAGAAATCAATATACTAATGTATATTGATAAATTCTACTAAAAAGTAGTATTTAGTACTTCTTAAGATAAACTTAAGACCATCTTAGTGTACTCAACTGTGCTATTTTGTGACACCATGAAGTAGAACTAAAATGTAATTCTAACATACGAGATCTGTTTTTTAAAAATAATATTTAAATATAACTTAATGTACACTTATACCCATCTTTAAACATTTATGAAAATATTTGTCATGATCTCCAATGGAGAGAATTCCCACACAGCAGGAGACTCTTATGCGGATCCACGTTCAAGTCGCCAAACCTACGTGACTGTCACATTCGTTTACGACCGTAAATTCTACGGTCAAACAGCGTATTAGTGGTGGGCGATACTGCAAAATTTGGTATCGATCCGATACCAAATACATATAGGGTCAGTATTGCCGATTCCGATACCAATCCGATACTTTTTACTTAAAAAAATACTTTTGTGTAGGGGAGAGCAGTATGTCATTATTTCTGAGGGGAATTAATGATCAATTCTTTAGGCTTTTTTATTAAAGTATTGAAGTCCACAAAATTATTAGTTATTAGGAACTGTAGAATTAATTTGTTACAACCTTTAAAAAAATAATAAAGAATAACAAAAATCTCTCACTTTTTCATGGTTTTAAAAGCAAATGAAATAAAGTGCACACAATTATTACTTTTTACACGTATCAAGTTACAGTATTATTATTTAGAGCCGTAAAATAGCTCCATACAATGCTTCTCTTCCTCTCGGCCGTCCTGATCTCTCACTCAGTTCGCTGCTCCTTAGCGTGTTGTGTCAGTGAGTCACTTGACGACACAACAACGAATCACAGCAGAGCAGCAGGAGGGGGAGGAGTAGCAAAGTGGGCCAGGATGTGAAAGCAGCGTATGCTCAGGATTGTAGAGGTAGAAGACACGAGCAAAGTACAATGAACGTAGAGCAGAGATATTTAAATTAAAGTATCGATTCAATTACAATTGTATCGATCTGATACCAATACCAGTGTTAGCATCGATAGTATCGATATTTAGATCGATCCGCCCACCCCTACAGCGTATCCTGAACGGACCCATGTCCGATCCTCGGACGCGCCTTTACTGAATGTTTTAACTATGCACACCTGTCAATCGAGACTTTCTTTGCTGGGATACGGTTAAGCTGAACCCTCTTTTGAGTAAGTATTGATTTAGTGATATAATTGTGGCAGTACACATTGTTTTTTTATTCATCCTGTATACTAATGATTGAAATGACGTTGATATTAGGAAAACTTTAGCATGTTCATTCGTGGATAATGGTTTAGCGCTAACGTTAGCTAGCTGTGCATTATTAAGTTTGCATGTTGCCAATTTTGGTGTAGTGTATATCTGCCTTCTTCTTTATAATGAAAATTAATCTTCGGCAATTTAATCACTGTTTGACTCGGTTCAGACTCACGGTAACACTGCAAGATGGCATGTGACCTAATCAGTGACTAAATGAATGCAGGTGTTTTTTTTCCCTGTTTTAATAAAAATGCCCCAGTCAGAGCGACTGTGTGGTTGGTAAAGACAATCTTCTCGTCTGTTATTTTGAGCGTACTCTGTTAAAGCTGTGGTCGGCAACTTTTTTGAACATATTTTTTTATCATATTCACTGAAACCAACACTATGCTTCGATAGAACAACATAATTTAGACTGTTTAAGAAAAAACCTTGCGCTTCTACCTCCACCCTGAGCCTGTTATTTGTTTTGCAAAAATACACTGCTTCCGCTTAAATTGGTTCAATCAGCGCAGACCGGTTCATTTGGTCCAATCAGTGTAGGGCTGTGTATACTCTGCCTGTCAATCACAGTTCCTGCACCCTCCCCCCTCGTGCGCATTATCACATGCACCCTCCTGAAGTTCACACACAGGTGTGTTGGATGAAATTCAGCGTGATGGCGGATAGAACGCTTTCTAACAAACTTCCGATTCCTCTGTAAACAACCAGAGCTAGGCGAAAAAACCAAGGAGAAGAAGACAACAAAGATAGAAAGCGACCGTGCTCGTAATAAAACGAGGATAAATATTGGAACAGCATTTGAAAGGTGGAGGAATCTACGAGATTTGAAAGGGTTCAAGCTGGATGCAGAGCTTGCCACATTTCTTCTCGACAGGTAATTGTGCTTTATCAACCATTGATGGTATTTCTGAGTGTTATGTAAGTATTCTAAGTAACGTTATGCTTTTCTAAATGCGTTGGTTGGGGGGGGGTCGGGTTCGTCGTTATCTTTGTATGTTCAGATGCAGCGATTATTGGAGGCTCTTTGCAAGAAGCAATGATACCTTTCTTACGAGATGTACTATATAGTTACTGTTAATTATACTAGTTCTGTTAGTAGTATATGTGCAATGACCATGTCTGCTGCATATACCAAAATAGCAAGTCAGACAATGTTTATTTACATTAATTTGGTGGGTAATCCATTTCGTAACAGAATGCAATTTGTATCAGCTAGATCCAATTAAAATCCTGTCAGTTTGCTTGTCCTATCTTATTCAATGAGTCAGAAATAATTTTGTTGACATTGTGTTATGTGCAGTTTACTTTCAAGTTGGTGAGTCATATCAGAACAAACACATCAATTTGTATTTTTTTCATTTTAAGTTTCCAGGCTGATTCGTTGGTAACATCAACTCCATTAAAACGTCTGCGGTATCCCGGGCCTGCTATTTCAACCATAGCTGGCGAGTCATTGTCTGATAGGTAAAGATAGTGGAGTGGTATTCATGAAAATACTTTTTTGAATATGTCTATTACCTCTTCAAACACAGTTACTACAAACATTTTGTTAGAAAGTTGAAGTACAATATTTACATGCCTTCATAATAAATGTGGATTGAATGTTGAAAAAACACTTTCTGACTGTCTGCAGAGAAAATGACTTTGTAGAGGAAGCCCGGTCTTTGAGTGGGGATGGTGAAACAACAGAAACTATTCCAGTTTTAGAAGCAAGGTAATTTTGTTATTTATGCAAATGATACTGGCTAGTGACATGACTGACAACGTTTGTATTTTAAGCATTTTGACCTCATACCATTCGTTGACCTTAAGTAAATGTGTTTCAAGTTTGTTTCTGTTTTTTTTTTTTAAAGCATGTTATCACAAGACATTCAAGATGACATTGATGAAGATGTCTTCAATGACATCAGGAATTCTGTGTAAGAGTGCAATTCTTAATTTCGTGAAACATTTGAAGTGTCTTTTCCAATGACTCACGTGGTGTTGACTGGGCAGTGTATGAAGATCCAGAAAACATTTCACCCTCAGAGGAAGAGGAGACAATAGAGGACAGCATTTTTGACGATAGTGACGATGACGATTATATGCCTCCATTATGCATAAGGTAATAAACCCAACCCACCCCCTCCACAACATGACATTTTATGATAATGACTCCATCTCATTATTTCTGTATTCCTACAGAAACAGTGGAGCCGTTAAAACTGGAATACGCCTGGAGGACCTTGAGGCCATAGGCATGGAGGAGACTGTCCACGATTGTCCTGATAACGAACCACCAGAACAGACCACATTGTTTGAAAAGTTCAGATTATGGAGGAAGGAGACATTGTTGGCGAACCTGCAGCCATAACCTATTTCATCTGTTTAAAAAGTCTTGCCGAGTACCTCTTATTACCAATTCCACTGTGCACAGCCAAGGACCCACTGACTTCTGTTGAGTGTCGGGCTCCTGGACCTTTCAGGATTGATTGTAAAGTGAGTGGTACAGCTGTCATTCTTCAATGGGTGAGTAACACCAGAAGATAATAATTAAGATTACATTTTACTATTATTAATTTATTTTAGTACCATAACTATTTATTTTTTGTTATTTAGTGTAAAAAAATAATGTTCTGTCTTTTCAATTTTCTAATTGGAGGTATGTCCCAATGAGCACTGTGTCTGGCAATGGAATTCGCAGCCTACGTTCAAGTTTGGAATGCAGGCAAGGGACTGCTGGCAACCAACATTTTATTGTCAGAAAACAATTTTGCCAAAATTTCCCTACTGTTCCAATTCATGAACATGAACATTGTTGATCGCGCCACCTTCTTCAGAGTGCAGGTTGCGTACTGCGTTGACACTATAAGAGAATTTTGGCATGACTGCAGAAGTACCATAATCTCAGGGCTTAAGTCAAAGGACAGTGTTGTAGCTCTGGGTGAGTGTCTCTGTGATTTAGTAATCTTTGCTCACAATGATGTCTTTGTGTTACAGAATGTCTAAAAGTGATTAATGTTTTTACAGCCGATGGTTGCATGGCAGCCCTGGCTTCTGTGCTTTATTCTGCACATAGACAGTAATGGAAAATGACACAAAACAAATAATTTCTGTAGTAAACATTGACAAGCGAGAGACCAAAAGAATTTCTGTGAATATGGAGAAGGAAGTCTTCATAAGAAGTTTTGACAAGCTTCGACAGGAGGTGAAACTTACAGAGCCTTTCTCATGACATGGTAAAACTTTTTTTTTTAATCGTGGCCACGAATTAGCAATTCGTTCCCACGAATTATTAAATCGTGCGCACGTTTTAGTAATTCGTTCCCTCGTTTAAGCTAAAACGTGCACACGATTTAGTAATTCGTTCCCTCGTTTAAGCTAAATCGTGCGCACGTTTTAGTAATTTGTTCCCTCGTTTAAGCTAAATCGTGCCCACATTTTAGTAATTCGTTTCCTCATTTAAGCTAAATCGTGCCCACGTTTTAGTAATTCGTTCCCTCGTTTAAAGCTCCACTGTGTACTTTTTTTAGTTAATTCTTAGCAAAAACCCATGTTTTCTTTCAAAAGTATGTGCTCATTCATGTGTAATTACTTCCACCCCACTAAGCTCCGCCTTTCGCGCTTTCAGACTACCTCACACTGGCCGCTAGCTGAAGTCTCCGGAGGTTGCATGTGTAGGCGGTATACGTCATCAAGACAGTCTTATTTCAGAATGTTAACAATTATAAAGCTGACAATTATTCTTAGTTCATTGTAAATTGATGTAATATGCTTATGACTTGCGAATGTAATGCTCAGTTAATTTAAATAAACCAGGTTTGATGGCGTATCCAGCCTGTGACCTGCGTAGCTGAATCCTTCAGATTTTACAACAGCCGCACACCGTGATGAACCTGCGATCTAATGCTTTTATTTGAAAGCCTGTTGAAGACATATTCTCGAGGACATTAAAACAAGTCGCCAAGGAAGCGAAACGGGGATTTTAAACGACAACGTGACAGGAAAAACATCAAGACCAAAGTCAATATTGGAGTTAGTTTTCCAAGATGGGGCTCAAGGGACACTGAAGTTGCACTTTATATCTTCTCCACAGGTAATTCAGCATATTCGTTTACATCGATACAGTCCATGTTGTAAACTTGAAGTTTTATAGTTCCTTGGCTAACTTTAGCATGATTATGCATAACACTTGTTAGTGTAAACATGCATGTGGTTTAATGTGTTCGAACAGACACACGCCGTCTCTCCGCCCATTTATGTAATATGAGGTACTGAGAAAAATGTTTTTCATCTTTTCTGACCTCTAGCACAAACACACGCTGACAGCCCTATTTTTAGCCTTTCATTGATAAAACGCCGCTGATCTGCGCGTCTTTCGTTTCATTTTACAAGTGTGTGAAAGTTGCGCAATCTTTTTTCACCAATATGAGAGAAAGCTCTTACATATACACGGACATGTAACGTTTACTTAAAACATAAGCATTGTACTCTAGTTCGCGTCCATTTAAACCCGTCATTACTCCCGCTCATGATTAAATGACAGGAGGGACTCGTCCACAGACCATCCCCTCAGTATTCTGGAGAGAAAATGGACAAAAAGAGACGGATTTAAACACCAAGTGTAAACGTAATGTGTCTCTCTCGTCCACTTGTGATTTGATTGACGAAAACACATCTTAACTCTTTCCCTGCCATTGACGAGATATCTCGTCAATTAAGAGAAAACGCTTCCCCGCCAATGACGAGATTTTCTGTCTTTCCGCAATACCGCTATTATCCACCAGGTGGCGCCCTTCCGCAACTTTTTAAAACCGGAAGTATTGCCCTATGGCAAGCTGCTGCATGTCCGTGTCTGTTTTAAAGATCACTCTGAATGGGATCTCTATGAAAAGTCCGTCACAAAAATGGAATTATCTCTGCTTTTTGCTCAAAATATGGTGTTTTTGCAAAACCCTACCCATATTCAAAAGCTGATTGCAAAAGAACCACTAAAGGTAGGATGAAACGGGTTTTTTTTGTTTGAAAGCAGAGGGTCTGTTCTTTCATTTGGTATATTGTATGTTTATATATTTAAAGAAGAACATTTTCTGGAAGGCATTAAACTTTGGTGAAAATCATGAAAAACGCTGGCGCTGGCTGGCAACTTTTTAAAAAAATGCTGGCGGTGAAAGAGTTAATACCAAGTTTAACAGCCCCAGTGATATTTTTCCTCGCGTCAATGAAAAATGAGTGTTTATGCTACGTTTATGGTTGCTTTTTGTATGTGATTTTAAGCGGACATATCATGACAATCAGACCTTTTCCATGTTAAACAAAAATCTGTGTGCTTTGATGGATCACAGGCAAATGACATTGCAAATTGTTCATTTTTTTTCATTGCTTTTGCTTTGTAGCTACTGGAAGCCATGTTAACCTTGGCATGACACGGCCGGGCCACCATACGAGTTAAAACGCATTCCGAATGGGGGGGGGGGCTAGAAAGTAATATTCAGTTGGTTGTCATATAGACTTTCACCACTAGATGGGAGTAGATCTTACACAGTGGAGCTTTAACCAATGAGTACAACTCGAGAAGACACTTTAAAACCAAACATGCTCATTTTGAAACTCAGTTTACTTCTGGCTCTGATGCTCGTCAATGTAAAGTACAAAGTCTTACTGCTGACTTTGAGCAAAGACGAACCCTCATGTTTCGATCGTGTACCGAGCAAGAGAAGGCTACAGCCACCTCTCTCCGTGTAGCATGGATCCTCGGGGGAAAAAAATAATTTACTGATTCGGAGACAGTGAAAGATTGCATGCTGGCCGTTGTACAAGAGATTGTGACTGAGGAAAAAAACAGAAACAACATAATTGCCTCTATTCAGAAAATTCCAATGTCCCACACATCAACCAAACGAAGAGTTGAAATTCTGTCAAATAATGTTTTTGAAACTCTTTCAGAACAATTAAAAAAGGCAGAGGTAATGTCATTAGCTGTTGATGAATCTACAGATGGTAGTGATGTGGGACAGCTGGATCTTTATGTGAGATTTTTTGATGGGGTATGCTTTCGGGAGGAACTGTTAGGATTAATTCCATTGGAGGGACATGCAATTGGTGAGATACTTTTTTTAAAAGTTGTTTCTTTTTTTAATGCGCATGGACAAGACTTGAATCGAGTCAATATGCTTGTAACAGATGGCGCCCTTTCATGGTGGGTCGGGTGCAGGGGTTGTATGCGCGTCTGGCTGATGTTGCGCCACAAATGAAATCGCTGCACTGTTTGATTCACCAGAGTGTTCTTCGCGCTAAACTAAGTGGTGAATTAACCCTCTGGGGTCCGACCATTTTGGGACACTGTCAGAGGTTCTGACATGCTCTTACATTTGGTATTTTTTCAGTTGCTTTAAAACATAATAATGGCAAGTGTCTCATACCACTGTGTTCAGCACAAACTGGGCTAAAATATTATATGAGCTACGTGCATGTGCATGTTTGTATTTTTGAGAGAAAAAGGTTTATGTGTGGTTTTTAAAAAAGCAAAAATTTAAGTCACTGATATAAGTCCACAAAACCCATACTAAACATGTTTTAACAAGACTTTCCTAAACAGAATCTAGTAGTCTAGAGTTTTTTCTTTAAAATGATGTGACAATCATCCTGCCTACTCATTCACATAAACCAATATATTGATTTAGAAATTGTAAGACACTTTTTGTTTAGAGTGGCCGTATGCGAGAAGGATTGATTGACAGCTAGCAAACAAAGCCTTGCATAATGAGCTGCATAATGAGCTACAATGTGAGAAGAAACTACAGTAAAGAATGTGAGGACAAATAAGTGTATACATGTTTGTTTGAGGTTTATTAAGAAGTTAACAATATAATCAAAATAGAAATGAAGGTCAGTAGGACATTTTCAGTTTATTTGGGAACACACCCTATTCAAAAACTTTACTTGTATAATAAACTGATAAACAACAGAGCTGTAAACTTCATGTGGCTTATGTTACCATATAACTTTATGTCCAAAAAGTGTAAATATGTTTTTCCACTTCATAGTTTTGTACTGATGAGAGGGATGCAGACCTGTAAGAGAGTTATGAACAGCTGTTAGCATAAATTGTCCACAGAAATACCCTTACATACATAACTGATTGGTAAATGATCAGTCTGCTGAGGTTGCTTATGTAGGCTGAACTGCACAAGCCATATTACATGATAGCAAATATAAATGAAGACAAATGACTTACAGTTTCTTCAGGAATATATCCTCCTCCAGTGCGTCCTCTTGTTCTTCTTCTCAGGTAACGTTAAAGATAAACGCTTCTCTTCCTCAATGTCCAGACATAAATGAAGATATTCCTCACGTGTGTGTAAAGTTTATAATCCAAACATGCGGTAAAGTCTTTAAATCTGATCAAACTTTATGCTTTGTTTATTATTGTTGGAACAGCTCGTCTCTTCATTACCATGTCAAAAGCGTGTACCGCCTGTGGGCGTGACCGGATTAAAGATAATGAAGTCAGCCAGGAAAAACAGTACTCTCTTTACTTCAATGCAGATTATATAAACAGTCAATATTTGTTTTTGCACTGCATGAAAAGTGGGATTTTCGTCCCCGTAAGCGCCTGTAGGCTCCGGAAAATCTCCCTAATATTCGGCAGCTTTCCTCAATTTACAGGCAGCGAGCGTCGCGTTTGTCTGTGTCACAACGTGTCATAAACGAACCATGACGTAGGTGGAGAGCCCCGCGCGGGTACGATGCCTCTAATTAGCATATGAATAGCAGCGAAACCTCTAGAGCGTCTCTGGCCTAATTAGCATGTGAATAGCAGCAAAACTAGAGTAACGGCCCACTTGAATGTAATCACTCAGTATTGGCTGAAGCCACAACTTTTAAACAAGTAAAATCCCCCGTGAATGGTTAGCAGATCACTTCAAGCCAATCACAAGGGATTTTTCTTGTTTAAAAGTAGTGGCTTCAGCCAATACCGAGTGAGTAAATTCAAGTTGGGCCGTTACTCTAAAGAGAGGGGTTATATATATATATTTTTTATATATTAATGTCATTGTGCTATGTACTACATTATTCCCAACATCAAGGAATATAAGAGAAAACAAAGAGGTTTATTTATAAACACACAGCTGTTTATTCAAAGAAAGAGCTTTATTTATAAACACACAACTATGTACAAAGCAGCATAATGTCTCTTATATTGTCCTCCAAACACGTCAAAAAGTGCCTAAGACGTTCGGGAAAGATCCCTAAAAATCTTTTTCAAAGTGATCAAAGTGTTGAAAAAAAAAAAAACCTCAAAAACGTTGTAAAAAAGTCACTTTTTCAGGCGTATATGGTGAGTTGCCCTGTACTTTGGTATCGCCTCTAATCTGGATTGCAGCGTGGCACAGAGCTCGGAGAGTTCCAGGCTGCGAGAGGGCGGTGGCCGCACAATCCATCCAGACACCCCGCCAACAATGCCGTCTTCCTCATCAGACATGAGATCTATGGTGGCGCACTTCCAAATGTCCATCTCATCCTCAGCCAGCACACTTCGTCTCGCTTCCAGCAACTGTAATACAATCAATAAAGACAATAAGTGACCTGAAAAATACTCACATTGACAAAAAACTGATCTAATATAATAAATCTTACCCTTTTTCTTCTGGATTGACTCCGAGCTAAACTTTTCGCATTTTCCGCCTGCTTTGCGAGTTCAGGTTGTTTGTATCTGAAACTCCGGCGTACCGACTCATAATACGTCTTACGGGCAGCTGGAAAACAATTAAATGAGACTGGTATTAATAAAAAGAGTCACGGTACAATTAAACAAGAAATGAGGAAAAACATTAGAAGTTATACTTACAAACAATGTCGTCATTCTCAGCAGTAAATCTGGACTTGTTGAAATAGCCCCAAGCAAACTGGAGGTCACGGCTTTGTTATGAGGCGACGTTAGTCTGTGAAAACAAAATGTGCGGGTTTAAGCTCGGATCTATTAACGTATCTATTTCCTTATACAAGAATAAAAACATATTCTTTAAATCGTAACGTTACCTTTGCTCTGGTTCATAGCGCCTGCAGTGTGCCTCAGAGACGCCGTACAGCCTCCTAAAAATTACAAGACAAAAAACATCTCTTAGTTATAAAACACACAGCTTGGGCTACTTCAAAAAATATGCTTTTACATAAAATTATTCTTACCGCAATCTTGGGATTGTGCACCCGTCTACTCTTCTTGGAGAGTTACAAACACCAAACCAAACGTCTGTTACGCTCGTCGACACTGCTGTGTGAGCTGTGGCCATGACCTCGCACGTGATTGGACGAAGGCGAGAAGCCTGTCGGGCTCCTCCAATCACATGCAAGGTTATTGATATAAGGAAAATCTTGTGAGACGTGCGCGCATGCGTACAATCAAAGTATAATATAAACAACAAAGGCGATGTGCCGGAAGCTCTGTGTGATATCAACACAGTGTGCTGTCAGTTGAAAGATGGAAGTCCCAAGACTGAAGAAACGACCTCGGCGCTTCTGTAAACATTGCAACACTGAACTGTGTCATACACAGTATTCTGACCACAGAAAGCGCTATTTCAAAAATGGAGTTTGGGAGAAAAAAATCCAAAAGGGCTACGTCAGATAACGTACAGAGCCTGCTGCTGCTGCTATCCAATCCCGCTGTGAGTGATGTCCCGTCATGTGTAAAGACCCGGAAGATAACTTTACTGGAGTTAGAGAGATTGGTGAAAGTGAAATGCACTCCGAGGACCCAGAAAAAGAAGTGATTGAAGAATTTGAAGAAACGCACCCAGCGAATTTCAGTTCAGACAACAGTGAGCATAAATACATATTTTTTATATAAGCTTGGCTTGCTTTACGTATGTTATCATTTTAAACAATACTAAAACATATCAACAAGTAAAATAAAATCAACAAGTTAAACAAAAACGTTTTGAGTATACTATATAAAAAAGTAGCCCTGCAGCATTTTTTATCCATTGTGGCAGCCCTTGCTTACAAAAAGGTTGGAGTTAAATGTGGTTGATTATCACTGTTGTTGTTATTTTAATAGTAAATTATAATTGAATAGGAATATCGCATTATAATGCATAACGGTATCTTCTGTTTGTTGTTTTTCAGACGAAACAGCAGATGACCAAAGCAGTCTTTTCCTGAACATCTCCTGTTGTGTGGTAAGCATGAAATTACATTTGGATATACTTGTATAAAGTTCAATACATGCTAATCCAGAGCTGAAATGGGAAAACCTAACAATTTTCACCCACATGATTGTTTTCCACTCTTAAATTTCTGTTAGTTAAATAATGAAAGCAACTATAAAGTGTGTTTATACTTTAAAGTATTAGAAAATCCTAAAATGCAGTTGAAGTGGATGAAGTTCCCACAAAGTACTTAACTGGTTCATTGCACTAAAGCTAGCTGTTTGAGATGCACATGATCTTTTCAACTACAGTTTTCAAATCTTTTCATACTCAAATGGCTATATTGATGAGAAATGAACATATTAATTATGTTCTATTTAAATCTCAAATGACCATATTAACGATGGGCTTTTCAATCTCTAATGGTCTAATGGTGGTGCTGAGTATGTGCATTGCATGTGTTTTAAATATGTCCTTTAAATTTTCATAGGATGACTATGTGGATGAAGAGGGGGAAATCCTTGCTGAGGAGCAGAGTGAACCCTATCCTCACATACAAGATGGGGAGGAGCATGGAAGTGATCAGGCCAGAAGTGAAAAACCAGAACACTTGTTAATGAAACTTTTGGGCATGATGAAATTGACTTGGCACCTCCGTGACGACTTCTTACAGTATGTGGGTTGTCCAAAATGTATGACAGTGTACATGCTTACTGAAACCTATGAGCTCAGACGGGATGGTACAAAGGTTTGCAGGACTTGTAGTCACATCCCATTCTACAATCACCCACAGCAGAGGTCTGCATTAAGGAAGAAATGTGGCTCTGCCTTGCTAAGCAAGACTACATATTCGAGCGATGAAGAGTATGTCCATCCAATACGTTCTTACTGATACAAGAGTGTTGTGCAGTCTCTGGGAGGACTTGTTAAAAGACTTGGATTTGAAGAGAAATTAGATGAAAGGCGAAAGCGGGAAATGCCAAAGGGTGTGTTAGGAGATGTATATGAGGGACAAGTATGGCAGGATTACCAGTATGTGAATTCAATAACTGTAGTCATGCCACTATGCACAGTATTTGAGCTGTGATGTAATTGCACAAGTTTCCTTGCTTTATTCCCTTCCAGACAGACATTTTGTTGTTTGACATGTTGTTTGATGTTGTTTGCATAGAATGCACAAATTGAGCCTGATTAAAACTCTGTTAAAACAATTAAAATTGTTGAAATAAATTGTTTTGTGTATCTTTTTTTTTTTTACCTAACATTGGTTATTGCTAATGACATACAGAGATATTCATATATACTGTTGGCCTGGACAAACTGAATCTACTTAAAGGGATAGTTTAAAAAAATATTAGGAAAAAAATATTTTGAAAGTATTGTGATAAATGAAGAAAATATTTTGATAAATGATTGTCATTAAACTTAAAGATGATTTTGAATTACTCTGTCCAACATCTCCACTTAGTTAACTGAGTTGAAACATTTTCTATTTTTTATTCATTTATAATTATAATTCTCTTAGTGTTATAAATGGTATTATAACACAAAACTCATGAATAAGTCAGTCATTGAATAAACTTGATTCTCCACTGAAACACACAAAACTGCGAAAAATACAATACAATGTGCTGTTTATGTCAATTGTTAATGAAAGTCACCGTTCAGGTGATCAGTGTTTAAAGCAGGTAATTTATAATTTAAAACTAAACAACATAAATAATATTAGAGCATAAACCTCTATGACATTTTAACAAATATTTAAGTAGTTAAAGTTCTTATTAGTTCTTAATTCTGTAAAAAAGCTTAAATAATCATAATATTCAGGGACAAAGGATTATGGGTATAATATATTTTTAAGTATATGTCCAAAACTCAAAATATTAAGTAATGTTTACATCATTAAGACAATATCTAGGTTAACAGTGTAGCATACTTTGAAAATAAATCAATTCAAGCTACATTTTAAGAGTTTGTAATTTGGCTATACTGATACCAGAGATTTTATTAAAATCAAAGTTTTAAACCTCTCAGAATGTCACCTGAGTAAAACTCCCCCAGCTGCTACCCTGATTTGCATTTGTATAGCTCACAGCATGTTCATTTACATGTTAAGCCTCCCCTAGAATTAGGGGAAGGGGGGACAACTTCAGAGCAAGACCCACGTCAACTTCTGACAACTTACGGCAGTTTTTGGTGTTGGCTGCAAATTGTCATGCGCAGTCGTATACTTGGAGTTTCACAACAATCTACAGTGCCACATTCTGACGAAAATTCCACTAATCATGCAGTGTTGATTATAATTAGCTTGTTTAAAAGTAGACATTTCAGGCTTTCTTTGGATATGTGTTTCATGTTTGTGCGACGAGTATTTTGCAGAGTTTTAACTGATTTTTGTAAAGTGATTTGAGAGACAGCTGACGGAGCGAGAAATGTCTGGATGCGCACCCTGTTTATTCTCTTTATTTGACAAAAACACAAAGATCTGTTGTTATTGTGAATGTACACTAATTAAAGAGGACCCTTCACAGTTTAAAATGATGTCAAACACATAAGTGTATGATTACAGGGATTAAAGCAAAAAAAAATCATCTGACTGAAAAATTTTTAGGCAATCACTTTTGTGTCGTGGTCACATAGTGCCTCAAGATTCGAACACCATGTGGTCCAATACCCCTTACTAGTTCAAAACTAGGACATATAACCAATATTTTTCGTAATGGGCCAAAAAAAGACAAAACGTCTGCACAAGTTGTCAGTGCAAGCATTTATTTCCACAATGCTTTCAAACAATGTTTGAACAATAAACACAATGGTTTAACAGGAAAAAAAATAAGTTACTAAATAAGTTAAAACACTTAAACAAAAAGAAGACAAAATGAAAAGGCCTACTTCTTTGGCCTTTTAGTGGTAAATCCAAAGTCATCTAACTTTAGGACACCTGATGCCCGTTTCTGAGGGGTTTTTTTTACCCAGGAGGAGGGGATGAAAATGGGGGTTTTCCTGCAGGTGTGGCTTTAGATGAGCAAGAGGAGGAGGAGGGAGTTCCACCATGAGTTCCTTTTGAGGAGAGGGGTTTTCCTGCAGGGGTAGATGAGGAGGAAGAGGAGGAGGTTCCAGCAGGAGTGCCTTTTGATGGAGGGTTTTTTCCAAAGGGGAAGATGAGGAGGAGGAAAGAGTACCCTTTAATTTTTCTCCAGGGGAAGCTTTTCCAGATGTGGAAGGTGGGAGATGGCCTGCAGGGGAAGCTTTTCCAGATGTGGAAGGTGGAAGATGGCCAGTAGGAGCATCTTTTCCAGATGTGGAAGGTGGGAGATGGCCTGCAGGGGAAGCTTTTCCAGATGTGGATGGTGAGGGATGGCCAGTAGGAACATCTTTTCTGGATGTGGAAAGTGGGAGATGGCCTGCAGAGCAAGCTTTTCTGGATGTGGAAGGTAGGTGATGGCCTGCAGGGGAAGCTTTTCCAGATGTGGAAGGTGGGAGATGGCCAGTAGGAACATCTTTTCCAGATGTGGAAGGTGGGAGATGGCCTGCAGAGCAAGCTTTTCTGGATGTGGAAGGTAGGTGATGGCCTGCAGGGGAAGCTTTTCCAGATGTGGAAGGTGGGAGATGGCCTACAGGGGGTAACTTTTCTGGTTATGGAGGTAGAAGGGTGGAAAGATTTGGTTGCTGATGAAGTGGTGGAGGCTTTTTTCACCTTCTTCACCTTCACTGCTGAGAGTACCTTTAAAGCTTCTCTGATTTTCCGATCCTTCTCTGCATTAATTTTCTCTTTCTTCTTCTCAAGGTTGCATTTGTACCGCTCAAATGATGAGAGACATGAACTTCTCAAAGCAGCACTAATCCTCATGGTACAGGCTGTTTGTTCTGCTGCCTTCAAGTATGTTTTGATGACAGCAAAGCCTTCATAGGTCTCAATGTTTAATCTGACCCTATCCTTCTCAATGATGTCATCCATGATGTTGAATGAACCTTCAACAAGAGGCCCAGTAAACAAAGAGAGCAGTGCCCTCACCAATTTGCCCAAGATAGGAAATCTGATTGAGGCATCTGGTGTCTTCATTAAAAAGATTTCACTCCACCAGTCAGCATCAATACGTGCAGCATTGTCATCAAACCCTTTGCCCTTTTCCTCTAAATCCAGGTCAGTCTGGTAGGCCCTCACCTCTTCATCCAGCTGGCCCAGTTCATCAGTGGTGATGTAAGTATGTGTTGGTCCTGGATTAATGAAGGTGATAGTGCAGACAAGGAGGAAATTATGATGTTGCTCAAAGGGAGGTTTTTTTGCAAGAATGCAGCTGCCTTGGTGTAGCCTTCTCTTAGGGAGGTGTACAACTCCTGCACCCAAGGTTTCTTCTCCACCCTGGCCTTGTTGACTGCAAAATGGCTGAATTTACCAACCGACAACAATTTGTTTGGATACTGTAGGTCTTGGTTCTGGATATCCAGTTTCAACAAGCCCTTCACATCCAAGGGGATCGCATCGGGCTTCATGAACTTGGAGAGGATGTCTCTCACCAGCAGCACCATCTCAACATGCAGAACATGAACCATAGGCTTATCATGTTGCAGTCTCTTGAGAAAGACCTGAAAGGATGGGAGTATACCTGCAATTCGTAATTAAAAAAAATATTTTTAAAAATTCTAGAATCTTCAATGCACATCAGTGTTTCCGCTATATACATTCAACCGTGGCGGCCCGCCACTCCTAAAACATCCCCGCCACGCCTGCGGTTGTGGATAGAAGGGATACAGCAAACGAAATCTCGTTGGATGAGCACTGTTTTATCCTAATCCTTTAACCAAACCCAACTCTAAACACAAAATTTCACACGATTGTAGGATGTATTTGTATCTAATTTAGCCAGAACCGCTGTTTTCATCCTAATAATCCTACCTCCAAATCTAATCCTTAACTTTTCGGCATTTGCTGTATCCCTTCTAGACAAAACCCACAGCGGCAGCTCGCAAAAAAGCTACCGAAATGTCCGCTCTGCGAGACTGGCTGTCTAGAAATAAATTCCTTTCTGGATTTGCGTTGTTCACTCATTTATAAATAAATCTCCTAAAATATCATAATTTCCTCCATGGGTTTAGTTTCATGCACAAATATATTTAAATCAACAGAGGATTATTAAGCTACGTTTCTGTTTTGAGAAATAATAATAAAATAAATAAGCCTATATGAAATATGTTGCACTTAAATAATTATTAAATTGACAAAACGAATAAAAAATATTTGAGTTTCTGTTCTTTTTTGTGACGCGCTCTAAAACCAAACCAGCAGAAAGCACGTCATGTTTTTAATGATTATAAATAAGCACAAGGTTTTCTCCTTATTGTGAGTTTACACAAATAAAAATACATAATTTGAAGTTTCGAATGTTGTTTTACTTTTATCTTTAGGACTATAAATTTAGGGTAATTTAAGCTGCAAGGTCATCACGCATATGATGTTCACCGGCGCATATCTACACCAACACAGCGCAGGGCTGCGAGAAAAGACATTATTAAACTTTTGATTTAACATATTACAAGTTTTTTGGACATTCATTTGGAATCACTGTACTCATATTATCAACTTATCTGTCCATTAGTTATTCAGTATAGGCTATAAGCGCAGCGCACTGCTGACCGCTCAGCTGTCAGTCAATCGTCTGTGCTTTAGATCGACACTCACAAAGTTTCACATTAAATGATAAGGTATTTGTCCAAAAACAAAAGGCTAAATACTGAATACTACTTATATGCGACTGCAAGACATTAATAGTCGAATCTGTTTGTAAGGAAACGTACATTATTCCCGTGGAAGAGAAGAACGTTGGTAATAGAAACTTGAGGCAGACGGTGAGACTGTTTTATCTGTTTTCAGACGAAACAGCAGGGTCGGGGTACCCGCGGGTGAACCGCATAATATTTGATCTAACGGGTGTAATAATAGACTATTCGCGTGTCATTTGTGTTGTAGATGCAGGTCGGAACTCAATAGACAAGAGTAAAATGCGGGTCTAACATCCAAGACCAAAATTCGACTCGTTTTTAAATGTCCTGTGCTTATTTGTGTTTAAGATCTGTCTGAAGACCGGTAAAGGTTTATATTTAACTGCGCGATTTGCGGTGTGACCGGCTCGGGGTCACAGTCTTTATGTCAAATGGTACGGGTGTGAAATAAAATTGCTGCTGATGTCGGATAACTGGTCGGTTGTTCTGTCAATCACAGCGGTGCGGATTATCAAACAGGACTGCATGACTTTGTAACAGCTCTGTACGCTAAACACCAGGACGAACTTGCAATGCACACTACAAACTACAATGAAATATCCGAACTACGTACGTAGCTGTGTAACGTTTTTTTAAGAAAATACAGTTTAGATCAAATATAGAAAAGCAATATGCTATAAATATAAGGAAAAGTAAATGACAGCGTGAAAATTATAAAAAAAAATACATGTTAGTTTACTGTAGCCTATATTCTACATAAAAATTTTTTTTTACATTTATAATCATCATGGGCGCCCCCTGCCGCCACAGCTGAAAAAAATCCTAGAGGAAACACTGCACATACATTGCAACTTACCACTGAAAATATTTCAAAACCATTTCAATTCAGAAAGAATGTGGTTCCTGTGATAATTAACTGTTATTTTCCTCAAGTTCCTTAATTTGAATATATATACTAAAGGATTATTAGGAACACCTGTTCAATATCTAATTAATGCAACAGTGTAATGGTGTGGGGGATGTTTTCTTGGCACACTTTAGGCCCCTTAGTGTCAATTTGGCATCGTTTAAATGCCACGGCCTACCTGAGCATTGTTTCTGACCATGTCCATCCTTTATGACCACCATGCACCCATCCTCTGATGGCTACTTTTAGCAGGATAATGCACCATGTCACAAAGCTCAAATCATTTTAAATTGGTTTCTTGAACATGACAATGAGTTCACTGTACTAAAATGTCCCCCCCAGTCACCGGATCTCAACCCAATAGAGCATCTTTGGGATGTGGTGGAACGGGAGTTTCGTGCCCGGGATGTGCATTTCATAAATCTCCATGAACTGCAAGATGCTATCCTATCAATATGGGCCAACATTTCTAAAGAATGCTTTCAGCACCTTGTTGAATTAATGCCACGTAGAATTAAGGCAGTTTTGAGGGTGAAAGGGGGTCAAACACAGTATTAGTATGGTGTTCCTAATAATCCTTTAGGTGAGTGTGTGTGTATATATAAAATCTTATTTATTTATTTACCATACCTCTGTACAAGTCGATCATGGCTGTGAGCTTATTGAACTCCGTAAAAAGTACACAGATTCTTGTCTTCCTGTCACTATTTGCGTCAGTTAAGCCCTTTGCTGATTTTGCAAGTTGTTGATGTAGCACATCTATCCTAGCCTTTTCATCAGATGTCACCCCATGCCTTTGCAGAACCTGGTTGAGCAGCCATCTGTAAAAAAATTTAATAAATAAATAAAAACACAGGACATACATGATATTAAGAAGAGTAAAGAAAAGTATTGTATTTGAGACTTTACATTTAATAGAGAAAATATTGAAAGGAAAGACTACAGTACTGCCATCTCAACTGTATTTGCGCTGATCATGGGGTGAAAGGAAGCTGAAATAGTGTGCAATCAGTGGATCTACTAGCTCCCTTACCCTGTTGCACACTTCCAGCATCTGAAGGAACCTGCTGCTGATGGGGCGGATCAGACTCTTGCTCTTCATGTGTAATAGAGATTGAAACTCTGCAAACAATTCCTTCTGCTTGGGGAACTTTTCAATGTCATAGTAGACATCTGTGCAGAAATCATCCACAAAATTCTTGAAAGGATTCAAAAGGGCCTTGGCAGCATTTGACACCATATGCACCGTGTCTCCACTGATGTCAAGGAGGTATTCATTTTTTTGTCTGATCTGGGTCTCCACTCCAGATCGCTTCCCTCTCATAACGCTGCAGTTATCCATCAAAACAGACACGACCTGATCCCAGTTTAAATTGTAGGAGTGAAGGATTTCTGCCATTGCATTTGTGAGAGTTGAGGCATCTGCAATGTTCACTCTCCTTGAGCCAAAATGATGGGTCACAACTTTCCCCATATCCTCATCAAAAAAGTGTATAAGTACATTTAAAATCCTGTCCACATTCATATCAGTTGCCTCATCCGCATTCAAAGAGAACATCTTTGTTTTCAGTTTTATGGACAACTCTGTTTTGCAATGAGCTGCAATTCCATGTGTGCACAAATAGGAGGCGTGTGCATTGGACAATGACAACCTGGAGAGAGCGCTCTGGTCTTCTGCAACTGATCGAATCAGATTGACAAGGGGCTGCGATAAGGTCAGGGACAGGTCATGCTCTGCTATGAAAGAGCAAATGCATACTTTCTGTGCACAGACACGGTCAGCCATAGAGGGACTTACTTCTGTTGTGGTGGTTGTTGCACCAGGCAAAGAGGATGTGTGCCGAAGAGCTCTAACATTAGCCTTATGACTAGCTTCCGACTGATGGCGTGAAAGGACTTTCTTGCCATTCTCCCATAAACGATTGTTTTATGGCAAACCACACAAAAGCAAACGCCTGGCATTTTCATTTTTTTGCACCAAGAACCAAATGGCTTGCCATCATCACCTATTTCGCATAGCCAAGCCCATCTCCACTTATTTTTACAGTTTTATCAATTTCCGAGACATCAGTGCCTTCCTTCAGTAGAAGTGCGGCCATGCTGCCAAAACGTAAAGCAAAATGACGTGCTCCGATAGGTAGCGCTGTCGCGTAACCGCAATCATGTTCAAGCAATCTCAACATTCGCGCTTTTCATGTTAAATTCATGAAGCTATGCCCTTCTTGTTTTACACATCATACATGTATAATAAAACTCCAAATAAATTGAGAGTAATTTTTTTGTCGTAAATTGTTCTATTCATAATGTAATAGCTATTCGTATTTTGTTAAATCATACAGTGAATGTGTGAAAATTCTGAGCATGCAAAGTTAAACTGAGATGACAGAATTGATGTCGCCTGCCGCTAAATGAAGTTTTAAATTTTAAAAATACTTTAATTGATCAACACAAATAAAAATACCACAATAGAACTGTCCAGCAACATTAAAACCGCTTTAAATATTAAATAGCTTTTTTCTTTGTGTATCCATCACAGCACAAATGACAGAGATGCAGCCAATTAACTGATTGAACCCTGAACTTTCACCTAGGCATTTAGATATACAAAGTTTTTCATCAACAATATCTGTGTGAAACATTATAATGATCATCTGCCGACTCGACTGTTTAAGCACATCCGGAGAGTCTGCTTTATTAACGGCTTTTCGCTCGCTCCGCTTGAGCTAAACATTTTCGTTCTTTACTTGCATTTCTACATATTTTTGACCAAGGAACACACGGGATATAATGTAAGTTGTTATAGCATTTAAGATTGTTTTGAAATGATGACAAAATCTAAATGACTAAAACATATCTCTCCAATTTAATGTAGCCTAAATAATGATTTATTCTTTTTTCACACTTTATAGATAAACATTTATTTATCTACTTATATATTATTGAAAATATATTAATATACATTGCATTTTGTAAGCATTAGTTTTGTACATTTACGGGTTCACAAATACTGGCTAAATCCCTTGGCATTCCTGAAAAAGCCTAAAAAAAGCCTAAAAATGACACAAATCGTATCTGCTGTATTTATTCTATCTTACAACGGTTTACATCATTCGAATCACGTGAATTTCAGCTTTCCAAAGATATGTGACATGTTTAGCTTTCTGTTTTTAAGTTGCTGTAGCCTATTTGATGAAGTTTTCTGTCAAATAATGCAGGTCCCTCCCGTAAACGGGAATTTTATTAAATTCATTAAGACGCGCTGCCCTGACAGAGAGACTCGGGAATTTGCCAAGCCTAAACGATGTTCTTAAAAAAAAAAGACGCGCACGGTCTTTCTCTTTATGAAAAAAAAGATTAACAAAAGCTATCATATATATATATGATAGCTTTTGTTAATCTTTTTTTTTCATAAAGAGAAAGACCGTGCGTTCTACCTGAACCCGCAGTTCATCTGGATTTGAATAGCCTATTAATTTTATTTTAATATTTTTAATAGATAAAAGCCGCGCAAAAATCACTGCAAAGGAAATTCCTTCACCACAACAGCCCTATTATTATTAGGCTATAATTATCATCATCATCAAGTTACTGCACGTTCATCTATGCGTCTGCCAAACCCATTTGGAGATCTCGTCTTTGTTTTAGACTGCATTTGTGTTCCAACGTAATTTAACTTAATATAACTTATTTAGACAAACTACCGTTGGAGACTGATTGGGCATTGAACACTGATGTATAATTTTCTGCTTTGAATTTTTTGCGTGTTTATCATGTATCGGGAAATGTAATTACGCAACCTCCGTTCAAATTCTCCGAACTTCTAAAACCTCTGTTCTTTTTTTCCATTACTTCTCTACATCGTAACCTACCTAACCCTAACGAAGAGAGAATTTTGAGACGTCTGTTGATTTGGATTTTTTTTATTCTTTCTTTCTTTCTGCCAACGTTGAGTGATAAATCGCAGCCTTCATGCTCAAAGCGAAGCAGCCTGTCTCCGATAAATCTGGTCTGTTTAGGGATTTCCATATAGCCTAATTATTATTTCATCAGTTGGCCTATTCTTTGAACTTTATCATAGCCTATGAGTCTATGAGCAGGCTATTTCATCAGTAAGCCCATTGTTTTTTTAATGGAAACTTTGAGTCGAGCTATGCCATTATTGCCATTTTTTAATAGGTAGACTTTAGCCTGTTATTATAAAACACACAATGCTCTGGTCCTCATTCAAGTAATTTTTTTTGCCACGACTCAACTTAATCCAAAACACTAATGGTCAGACACACACCAAGCATAACGCATGCACGGGTATTTTTTGTGAATGCACAAAGCATGTTTTTATGTCGCGTCAATTTATCTTTCAATCAAACATGACCAAACATAGCAAAAAAGCACACGGCATGTTCACAAACAAAATGTTAAAACACCACAGCTGATAGGTGAACTTGTTGCGAATCATATTCCACCCCCCCCCCCTCTTTATTTTTTTCTCTTCGGATCTGCACCGATCTCATTATTAACCTTTTGAGACTCGAGTTGACGGAAATCCGTCACAGGACGGAAAACTTTAATCCATGTGATTATTAATCATGGAGTATTTTAAGATGATTCTGTAATGATAGGGAGAAAACACGTCAAAACGCGTTGACGCGTTTTTGGACCCCTGGGGGTTAAACAGGTAACAGGAGAAAGACTGTACCTCTCCTCCTTCTCATACAGTTTACACCGAATGACAATTTCTGTTTTCGATCTCACATCATTTAAAAGGAGACATTCCAAGCATTATGTAGACATTTATCTTTTGTTTCTATGACAAGTATTTGTTAAGTTACAGTTTATTTTGTAATTTGTGTCTGACACGTTTCTGAAAGGACTTCACTGAGGGAAAGAGAACAAAACGTGCATCATGTTTATTTTCTTAATTTTGCGAAAAGCACAACATTCTGTTTTTATTGGGAGTGGACAGAAAAAAACTAGACACTTTAACGTTTTAAATGATGTATAAATCCTATCTGTGTGTCCAAAATCAGCAGAGTAATCTAAGTCTCTTTGCGGAGTGATTGAAAAATAAAGAGTTTGCGGCGCCCGCGCCGCAGTGAACCCCAGAGTGTTAAGAGCCTATAAACAGAGAAAAAAATAGAGAAAGGATGAAAGGGTTTTTCCCCGTTTTGTTTGTTTGTTTGAAAGCAGAGGGTCTGTTCTTTCATTTGTTATATTTTTTATGTTTATATATTTTAGAAGAAAATTTTCCTGGACGCATTTTGTGAAACTTTTGTGAAAATCAAAAAAATGCTGGCAGGCAACTTGAAAAAAAAGGCTGACAGTGAATGAGTTAATAATCAGCGAGGTACAAAGCTTTGTGGGCTCGTCGTTTATGAAGCAGCAGCAAAAACATTCCTTCAGGTGTACCCAAAAAACATGTTTTACTTCACGTGGTGCTGCAGATCCATCCGCGAGTCCAAACACTAGGGATGGCTGACACGAAACAGTCATTCCGAAGCTTTGCAAGATCCCGAAGCGCAGATATGTCGAAACACTGATCCGAAGCGTGATTCAAAACACCCATGTCAGGTGCCTATGACCAAACGAAGCCTCAAAGTGTTTCACTGAGTGTTTCATCAGGTGTGGTCTGCCGAATCAGTGTTTGATTGGCACGGTGGGAACAGACCACACAATCGCACAACTGTATAAAAGTGAAATAAATGCATACTGACCTCGTGTGTTTTTGTGAGAGGAGTTTGACTTTAAGATAGCAGATTTTTGGTGATAAAGTGACATAGTGCGATTTGATTAGTTATAGGCAATTTAGGCTTACATTTAAATTTACACAACACATTGATTGATAGGCTAGAGACAGACAGAGTATACATATAGTGACACATTAATAGGTACATAGATATAAATATATATAGACAGCTGGATTACTAGATAGATACAAATATAGATAGATTATAGATACATATATAAATACATAGATTATAGATACATAAATAGATTCATATAGATAGATGGAGTGATAAAATGGAGGCTCCCCAGAAGAGATGCCGTACATCTGTGGTGTGGGAGCATTTCCATTTAGAAACCCCAAATAAAGTGAGATGTGTGTATTGTGATCGGTATCTAGCCTACTGCAACAATACATCATCCATGATGTACCATTTGAGTTGCACTCATCCTGCCATTTTGCAGGGTGCAGAGGATGGCATTCCCACTGTACTTAGGCCTGCTATTGACACTGCTGGGCCATCTAAGCAATGTATGCATTGTTGGAAATATAATTATAATTGAAATATAATTACAACTTTTTGGGACACTGTTAATAAAGTCCATAGCCCTATGCCCTACAACCTAATGTCCCAATCACAACTGCCAACTATGTTAAAAATAGCTTCAATCTGAATATAATATAATATTGTGTGAATATACATTTTATAGGTCTACATATATAGTACCCAATATACTGCCAGTGACGACATCATTTTGGTTGTCCTATTTGTTGTAGTTCTACATTCTATTACATTTCTCTCTGCACACTGAGCATAAACATTCATAACTTTGTTTAGAAATGTTTCCAAATAATGAACCAGTAGGCTAATAGATGTGCACTAATTGAAGCTGTATGTTTCCAATGTATTTGTCTAAAGGTATGTTTTATCTTTTTTTTTTAAAGTCAGACCGAAGGAATTAGATGAGGCTCTTCTAAACATGGTGGTGAAGGATCTGCAGCCCTTCACCATCGTGGAGGATGAGGGATTCAGTGCATTTGTGAACAAGCTTGATCCAACTTAAGTCCTCCCATTCTGGAAGGTGCTTAAAGTAATGGTCAGCAAAAAGTACGACAAAGCCAAGGAGAAGACAATGGAGGACCTACAAAAGGCCTAATTTGTTAGCCTTACGTCTGACATGTGGTCCTTTATTAATATGGATGGATATCTTGGTGTGACTTGCCATTACATAACACCAGAGGCAAAAATAGCACTGTTGTACTTCGTGTAAGAAGGTTTTACCAAACCCAAAGCCCAGCATCTCATGGAGGCTAAAGCCTTGCTAATGGCTGAGTGGGGAATAACCTCCAAAGTTCAGTGCATGATGACTGACAATGCATCTAACATGATCCTTAGTGCCCAGCTACTCCACCTTTTCCATGTCCTATGTTTTGCTAATACTTTAAATTTGATTGTGAAAAAGGCCCTAGATCAAACCCCAGTCATCAATGAAATACGCCAGAAGGCCAGAAAGATAGTGGGGTTGTTCAGATTCAGCGGCAAAGCAAAGGACAAGCTTGTGGAGATGCATGGCTTGATGGGAAGACCAACTCCCAAACTGATACAGGAAGTTGACACAAGATGGAACAGCACATTTGACATGCTACAGCGCTTGTATGGCCAACGTGAACCAGTGGCTGCTGAACTTTCCAACTTAAACAATGATACTGCTCCCCTGACAAGTATTGATTATGACATTATTCAACAATCATTGTCAGTACTGCAACCATTCAAACTCGCAACAACAGAGATGTCAGAGGAAAAGAGAGTGTCTGCCTCAAAGCTTATACCACTGTACAGGATGTTGCAGCACAAGCTTGAACAGAAAAAAAGGAAATGCAACGCAGGAATCAACTATACAATTAGGTAGGCCACAATGACCATACTATCCATGTCATTGGCCATAACTGTCATATAACTGTCATGTTTTTCTCCTGTTTTGGCTCATAGGCTCACATCTGCAAGAAGGTCTGCACTCCAGATGTGGAGGTTATGAGAGTTTTAGAGCCTTGGCACTGGCTACACTGCTGGACCCAAGGTTAAAAAATGTGGCATTTGGAAATGCTGCCAAAGTCCATGAAGCTGAAAAGCACATCACACTGGAGGATGCTTCGCTGATGCATTCAAATAGGGTGACCATACGTGCCATTCTTCCCGGACGCATCCCGTCCAGGATTTCGGTGCGTCTTCAGGAAGTCGTATTTGTTGACCGCATACGCCATTCAGTTAAAAACATAAGATATACAATCGTAGTTTCATTCTTACCTTAAATGTAACGGTTGCATTTCTGTAATAATAATAATAATCCTCTATGACGTATGCGGTCGACAAATACGACTTCCGGAAGACGAACACAAAATCCTTGACGGGATGCGTCCGGGAAGAATGGCACGTATGGTCACCCTCAGGGCCGCATTAATGCATGGGCTTACCTGGGCTTAAGCCCAGGGCCTTGGGCTGGAAAGGGCCCCGAGATGCCGGAAAAAAATAACAGCCACATTTTATAAAAAGTTGATACTCCCTTTAAAATTATGCTTAATCGCTTTGCTTTGAATGTCCGTGCGTGAATGCAGTTCCTGCGCAAGAAAATCTCACTTACTGTAGGCTACCCTGCAATCATTAGTGAGCTTTTTAAAATTTCTCTCTGAAATATTCATTATTGCATTTCTGATGAACAAAGACGAAACTGAGGACGCGTTTTTATCTTAATATGAAAGACAACGTGTAAACATTCATTAAATGATTCCTCGTAACATTTTAAAGCCAAGATGTACAGAACAGCACACAAAGATATTACACAAAACATTTTTGATAACTAAATCTAATAAATAGCAAATTAGATTCTGCCTCGGAAGCCACGGCTAAGTTCAGCGATCTTATTTCATTTTGAGATTTAGCGTGGCAAGGAAAAAAAGACGAGAAATTACACATAATTTGTTACTGTAAATTATAAAAAACAAGCTTTATATACAATTCCTTAAACGGTTTATTTATAACAAGAAAACACTGAAATTAATCATTTCATAGACACTATATAATGCTTTATTATTTTGCCCAGAAATATCTGATTGCTTACTTTCACTTTGATCATCTCTGTATTCACTTGAAACATCTGATGTTTCTTATAACATTTGTTTCAGGAATCTCTTTTCTATCATTTGAAAGTTAACACCGACCATATTATCAAATCACAAGAGAGACAATTGTGTCAGATTCGGTAGAGATATATTCGGTGTCATCACCGAAAAAAAACGGCTTACCTATTTTGTAGCTCAACTTTTGACAAGTTAAGCAACCTTTTTAAATACATTTTAAAACTTATACTTGTCGAAAAAATCTGTTTTTTGATGTTTAGTTTGATGAACGCCTAAATATGATCACGCAGAACACCTAGCGCGTTCGGATAAATTGAATGTGAACAGCGTAACATCGACACAGCAATCCAAAACTTACAGAACTTAAATTAGATCAGAATTTACCTTTATAATTAATAAAAAATAAAAACAAAATGAAGTCAGAATCAATAAGGTGCAGAACATGGGTGCAAAATGCCTAAATGCGCAGGGGAATAAAACAAGCCACAAATAGTTTAATCAGAACACTAAATAATCTATAAATTAAATAAAAACAAAGAAATATTAAAATAAATTTTAAAATAACGAAATTATAGAATTGCCTGTTTTTTCTTTTAAATTGCAGAAACAAAGAGACTTTGCAATGGTTTCTAGATATGGACGTGTAGCCCTGTCACTGGATTTAGGCTATGAACAGACTTTAAAAATATTTATTGAAAGCTACTTTTTCACATATTATTTCTTAGTATTATCATAATAGGCTGTATATTTTTTATATTGGGAGAAAGCTGTTATATGTGAAATCAGATAATGTGCACTCTTATACAGCCAAAATTAAATGATCCTCATTTTATAACACATCTGCGACGATTCGACTGTGCAGTAGTCGAATCAGGCTTCTCCTGTCAAAGCATCGAATCTTATCACCCCTAGCTAGGACTATGTGCATATGTTATGCAGTGATATTTGTGTATATTGGGGCATTCTGATATGGTTTTAATATTTTGTTATTGCATTTATTCCAGCAAAATAAAAGCCTGACAACTTGCACTTAGTGCCCTGCTAAAAAAAACAGCTAGTGAACACCAGCTAAACCAGCATCAGCACCAGCATTAGCACCAGCTAAACAAGGACCAAACCAGCATAAGCACCAGCTATACCAGCACCAAACCAGCATTAGCCCCAGCATCCCATGCTGGTCATACCAGCAAGACCGGCATATGTTGTGTTTTGGTGCTGGTATGCTGGTGACCACCAGCTAAACCAGCATAGACCAGCATAATTCCCATGCTGGTCTATGCTGGTTTGATGCTGTTTTTTCAGCAGGGTTATTATAAAGATTGTGTGAATGTAGGCTGTAATTCTGGTGGATGAAGGGCCCCACAAAAGGGTAAAGCCCAGGGGCCCCTTACAGGGTTAATGCGGCCCTGGTCACCCTAATTCAAACACAAATCCTGGTGAGCAGTTTCAGTCTGTGTTATGTTATTTAATCTGAATCATGTAATATATTCTTCATATATGCCGTCAGTTTAGGATTTGTGACTAATTGCTGTTCTTTTTTATTCAGAGCCAGAATTGTCAACAACAGACCCATCATCACCATCAACACCAGCAAAAACACAGGACAGTTTATGGGAACTTTTTGATACTCTATCCATCAAACCCAGATGATACACAATGCTACAGCTGATGCCACAATGGAAGTGAAAAAATACATCAACGATGCGTATTTGCCCAGAACTCATGATCCACTAACTTACTGGAAGAGAGAGCAGTAATCTTTCCTCATTTGTATGTCCTTGATCAAAAATATCTTTGTATGCCAGCAACAAGTGTCCCTTGTGAGAGGATCTTTTCAAAGGCTGGAGAAATTATCTGTAAAAAAAGAAGAAAAAGAGAATATTTTTTAATAAAAATCTCTAAAAAAGTCAGACATTGTGGCTTGATTTCTTTTATTAATATTCATTTTTCATGAGCAAAATAACATTATGCACAGGGAGTGTCAAGTTCTCAGGGGATTTTACTTTACTTCTGCCCAAACTTGAAAAAGGCCTTGGCCATCAACAGGGTAAATGGAATCAACTCAAACTGCTTCTTTAATCTTCTTTATTTAGGTAGATTCTCATGTTCAATTAAGAATAGATCTCATTTGGTAAGATTTGGTATGATTAGGTAAGATTTGGTAAGGTTGAAAACCTTTACAAGAAAAACAAACACAAAACATAGCAATTACTTAAAACTGCCAACCAAATATACATTCATATAAATATACAAATATATATAAATATACACAGATATAAAGTTCTCTTTAACCTTACATTAATTTAACATGCAACATTATCTAAAAAAAGCACATGTTTACTCACAATATTATTCAAATGCTACCACCATCATGCTATTAAATGAGCTAACATAAGCACAAAGAGTTAGAGATTAGCTACATTCACTTTAGCACTTTTTCCATCAATTTGCATTTAATGTTAAACTATTGAAAAATGTTAACATCAAACCGTTATCCCACCAGTAGCATCCCTGAAAATGTCCAGCAAGTAAAGTCTTTCCCTGCTTCACCATCTATCTCCAATAGCAGTTCAACATGTGCTTCACAGCTTCTCACTACATGTGCTTGAAGATGACTGTGCACTTCCTGCTTTCTGACATGAGGACTATACAATTTCCACTTCCCTTTTCAAAATAAAAGTCTTTTTATTTTTCAAAACAAAAGTCCCTTAATAAAAGTCTCCATGCAATCCAACAGCACACCTCCCACTTGAGCTTCTGGTTCTAGAACCCAAGGAGGTCACGTCATGTTTCTTTGGAGCATGCCAGATCTTCTCTTCATTGCTCCTCCACTGGAATCAACACAACAAGACGCCTGACGTCTCTGTGTAGGATTGTAGCAGGGATCTTTTTGGAATGTTTTTTCGCTGCTGGGGTACTTCTACTATGTTCTTCATGGGATGGCTTCTTAATCATGACTGGATAGCTGGGAAATGTCCTGACATTGACGTCTCTCACGACTCCTTTCTCGTCGGGACATGTACTGACCACTCTGCCTAATTTGAACTGGCCTCTTAAAGCATTCTGATCTGCAAGCCAAACAACATCTCCTACTGAAACATTCCTCTCCTTCGTATGCCATTTGCTTCTAACGAAGAGGTTCGGGCCTGCCAATTGACACCACTTCTTCCAGAACTTATTTACTTCTGACTGGATCACTCTTAGCCTTTTGTAAGGATAACCCTCAAACTGGAAGTCTCCTGGGTCTCCTCTCAAGCTCGCCCGCCCCAGCAGAAGGGAGTTTGGAGTGATATACTCTACACAATCCTCTTGGCATTGTGCTCTCGCATCTACAGGCCTCTCATTGGCCAGATTGGCTGCCATATACACAAACGTCTGGAATTCTCCCCAAGTGAAGACTCCATTGCCACCTACATTCTGAAGTGCTCTCTTTACAGTCCGCACTGCTGCCTCAGCTGCTCCATTTCTATGAGGCGAGTCCGCAGGATGGATCTTCCAGGTCCACTTTGTGCCATGCTTGGCCACCTTTTCCTCCACTCTTGATCTTTCTAGGTACTCCAGGAACTGATACAGGTTTTCAAGGGCAGGTTTGGCCCCAATAAAGTTGGTGCCTGGGTCAGACCATACCTTGCTGGGGTGTCCCCTCAGTGACGTAAACCTCTGATAGGCTAGTAGAAATCCTTCTGCAGACATGTCACTGACAATGTCAGCATGAATGGCTCTGGATGCCATGCAACTGAACACGATACCCCACACTTTTAACCTTACTCTCTTCTTCACCTCATCTTTCACTTCATATGGCCCAAATAGATCCACGGCAGTGAACTGAAATGGAGCTGCTGGTGCGGTCCGTTCAGGTGGTAAATCACTCATTATTTGTTGGCATCTCTTTCCTCTCACTTTTCTGCAGATGACACAACTGTCCACTGCTTTTTTGGCTATTCTTCTTCCCTTAACCACCCAGGCTTTTCTCCTCATCCTCAACAGTGTTCCTGCTATACTTTCATGATTAACATTGTGTGCTTCTTGTGCAAGCAGTGTAGAAATCCACGCATCTTGAGGGAGAATGGGCACTAAAGATTTATCTTCTCTGAAGGCCTGGATTCTGCCGCCGCAGAGAAGGAGTCCATCTTTATCCTTAACTACCACTAGCCGGTTAAGAGTAGTGTCAGGAAATGTTATGTCTTCTTGAGCTGCCAAGGAGAGGGTTCTAAAGGCATACTCACAATTTTCAACATTGAGAACAAGAACTTTGCAATCTCCCTTTGAGGGTGATGCCTCCCACTTTGATTTCTTTCGGCTCTGATATCTCAGGCCTAGCCAGCTGTCAGCAGCCTGTCTTACCCAAGCAATGATATTTACCAGTCTGGACAAGCAGCTAAATCTCTTCACCTCCAAAAGATTTTTTACAGCTGAACCAGTAAGTGTCTTTCTCATTGCAACTTCACCCTGTCTTATTGCTGGATTCATTTCTGATGCATCAGGGTCAACAGTCAGGTGAGTAGGTTCAGCACCGTTTTTTTCAACAGAGACTTCAGCTTTAGTGTGTTCCTGGGAGGTGATGTCCTTGCGGCATCTTTTCACTTGACCTCTTGTTATTACTGCTGAAAAGGCCTTCCTCTGTAGCTTACTAATGCTGTCCCTGGCGTCAGCTACCACTTCCCTAGCTGACTTTATTGGCCATTCTTCTAATGGCTTCTTCAAAAAATCTGGCCCACTTTGCCATGTCTTTTGCAGATCCTCCAGAGAAGCTCCCCTTGAAATGGCATCTGCTATATTCAGGTTCCCTGGGATCCACCACCAGTCTTCAATTGAGACAGACTTTTGGATTTCTCCTATTCTGTTGGCAAAGAACGTCTGGTAGCCATAGCTGTCTCGCTGAATGGCTCCCAATACTGTCTGGCTGTCAACTAAGTGAAACCAGCGCTCTATCTCCATTCGACCATGCCTCTCCACGTACTTTCTCAGTCTGGCAGCAAACACAGCACCACAGACCTCAGCTTTCACAGCATCTCCTTTCTGGTCCAGTGGTGTCAGCTTGGCCTTGGATTCCAGCAACCTGATGTCTATTCCTTCATCTGTTTCCCATCTAAGGTACAGAACAGCTCCGTAGGACTTGTCACTGCCGTCTGAGAAGGTAATAGCCCATGGTTTCCCCTTCCAGCCTAGTGGTGTAAGGCTTCTCTGAAACTTAACTTGTCCCAGCTGTGCATACTGTTCAAACAGCTTGATGGCCTCCTCCCTAAGGCCCTCGGAAAGTGGCTTGTCCCAGGTGTTTTGGGACAGGTTTCCACTCCCTGTTTCCTGGAACGCTTTCCTCACAAGAATGGCACCTTTTTGCTTTAGTGGTGTTACCAATCCAATTGGGTCATAAAGCCCAGCAACCTGACTCAGCAGTAGTCTTCTGGTGAGAGGATAAGGTGTCTTTGATCTCACTTCCTCCATCGACAGGTCTTGGCCCGTTCTCATCTTCCCTCTCCTTCTGGAGAAATTGATTGATGCCAGCATATAAAGTTTGTCTTCCTCTGCTAGATACCCAATGCCTAATGCCTTGTTGTCCTCATCTCTCATCTGATTTGGCAGGACAAGCTTTTTATGCGTCTCAGAGAGCGTCCTTGATGTGAGGTCTATCACTCCATTTTCCTGCTTCCCACTTTGCGCAGACTGGACCCATGGCTTCAGAGAAAAACCACCTGCCTTCAGAATCTCCTCAATCTCCTTGGTCACTTCGCTAAGTCTGTTAACATCATTGTGGGATGTTAGGACATCATCTACGTAGCTGTCTTCCTCCAGCACCCTTCGCGCCTCCTCCAGGTGAGAAAACTTGGTAAGCCTTGATGTTTCACGCATAGCCAGCTGTGCTATGCATCCAGCAGGCCTGTCCCCTATATTCACCCTCGTGATGGCATACTCCCCAATCTCTTCATCCTGCTGGTCCCTCCAAAGGAATCTGTGCAGATGTGTCTCTTGTTCCTCCAGCCACACAGAGTTATACATCTTCCTGATGTCTCCTAAGGCTGCATGCACTCCTTTCCTAAACCTTAGCAGGACAGCTCTGATGGGGTTCAAAACATCTGGCCTTTTGAGCAGCAGGTCGTTCATGCTCACTCCCTTGAACTTTTGACTGCTGTTCCATACAAGGCGCACTGGAGTAGTGACTGAGTGGGGATTTGGTGCTACTAAATGACTCACATACCAACATGGTCCTCTCCAGTCCTCAATCATCTTCTTTGTAAGTCTCTTTGCAGCTCCGCGGTCAACCATCTCATGAACTTGAGCAGTGTAAGCAGCAAGCCACTCTGGTTCCTTCCTGAGCCTTTTCTCAGTTCTTAAGAAGGTGGCCTCAACTCCACTTCGATTATTGGGAAGGCAAGCAGGGTCCATTATCCAAGGATATCTCGCATCCCAGTGTGGAGACTTGCTGTGTTCGTCCTCTATGATGTACGAAAGGCCATCTTTTATTATTTCGAGTTCCCTCTCCTCTGCTAAAGTCATCTCCTTTCCTCCAGGCTGACAATTTCCACAGCGACATCCACCACATTTTGGCTCACAGGCTGCACCGATACTATCCCATTTCCACCACTCAAGGAAGTCACGGTGAGTTGCGGCTGTATGCCTAGCTTCAACAATGGTGTCTTGAATGTAAAGTGCCTTTGTCATGAAAGGGATTTCAGCAGGGATCTCCTCATATTTGATGGCAGCTGTTCTCATAGAACGAGCAAAGTGTGTCTTTGATTCATGTGCCGCCATGTCAACTTGCTCAAACAGATCAGGGTGGGCTCCGCCCACTGTCTTTCCAAGAGGACTCTCCCACAGGACAAGATCTCCCACAACTTTTACCCTTTGTGGAGCAAGTCTCCCCTCTCTGTGACTTATGAGCAACTCAATCTCCTCGGGTCTTCTTAGTTCCTCAAGTTCAACTTCAGGGAAGAATCTCCTCAACTCTTCAGGTCTAACAACTTGATGAACTTTGGCAATCTCCTTCAGCCCATAACAGATTAGTTCATGGGCCCTCTCAGTTCCCTTGGAGGTTTTAATTCGAACTCTGAGGAGGTATCTTTTTGTGGCTACTTTGGTAGCCATTCCACCAACTCCATGCATAACAAGTGTGATCTTCTCACTTCTAAGATTCAACCTATTGGCTGCTTTATGAGTTATGTAATTGGTATCTGAAGCCAGATCCACAAGGGCTCCGATTTTCTGACCTGCATTGGCAGTCACTTCCATCAACATCATAATGACAGGGAGTTCTTTCAATCCACTTTCTTTGAGGAGGCTCACCTGGGACTTGGCAGGACAGCTAACCTTTGACAAATTATTGGTAAAGGCCTTCCTGCATCTATCAGCTAACTCTGGGGTAAGTTCACACAAGAATTTCTTCTGTTCCTCAGTTAAGCTCCTTTTGTCTCTGTCCTCTGCCTTAGGTCTGTCAAATTCACGCCTCTTGTTATTTCCTCTTGGACAGAGAAAGAAGTGGTGATCTGAGGAGCCTCTCTTCTTGCAGTCTGCGTTCCTGCACAGATAGGTGTCTCTGCAGCTGTCATCAAACTTATGGCATCCCAAGCACTCCCTGCATGCCCCAGTCTTTTTCACAGCAGCTTCCTTTTCTGATAGCTTCAGACCTTTGAACTTCTTGCAAAAGAAAATCCTATCCTTATGTTTCTCATCTCCACAGATAATGCACCCATCCTCAGAATCCTCCTTCTTTGTGGCTTTAGTTGAGGCATATTTCTTGTTGAACTTCCTTTCTACTTTGTCTGGCTTCTCTGGCATTCGTAGGTAATCTAACCTCTCGAAGATCTCCTCTTGCTTTTTCAGAAAATCTAGGAGCATGTCAAAGTGGTTGTCTTGAGTGACACCGTTGGTAAGATCCACCATGAACATCAGCCAGTCCTTCTTAACAAACTCTGGAAGCTTGCTCTCTAAAGACTTCACCACCATTGGGTTTTTGATGGCACCGGTACTTCCTAGATCTGTGAGATCGGCGAGTGCTTTCTCTAAGGTCTGGATAAGGTCTACTACTTTTCTCGGCTGATTTCCTTTAACAGGAGGAATCTTCTCAAGCTCTTCAACAATTTCTAGAGCAATGGCATTTTTATTACCATACCTATTTGATAACACTCTGAAAACATCATCTGCTGTGCTATAGGTTGACAGACGAAGATCTTTCACAATCTTTTCTTCTACACTATCAAGAAGCTGTATCTTTTTGACCTCTGGCGAACCTGTTGGCTCTCCCTGCTTCTGAAGGCTTTCCCAGTCTGACCTCCAGCGATGAAAGTCTCTTTTACAGCCGCTAAATGTGGGCAGTTTGGTTGGCTTAATCTTCACTACTGGTATTCTTGGTCCAGTTGGTTCCTGATTCAAGTCTGTACCTTGCTTCCCTACAGCAATCCACCGTGCTTTGGCAAACTCAGCCTTCCTCATGTCAAGCTCATTGTAAGCCACTCTCAGGTCCCTGCTCCGCTTCCGAAAGTCAGTTACTTCTGCAACAGGAATCCATGACTCCCAGGCTGTGAATGCGCTAGATGTTTCTTTGATCAACTTTTCCATTATAGTATGGTGGACTTCAAATCCTTCAGAGTTACTGCTTTCCACAGGTATTCTATATGCATGTCTACAGGCTTTTTCTGCTTCATCAAAAGCAGCCTCTAGCGTGTCTGATCCATATCTACTCCAGAGGCTTGTTTGAACAATCTGCTTTATGTCACTGAATCTTTGCTCACATTCACTGGCATATTTCTTTAAGCTGGTATCCTGCTCCACACTAAGCTCAGCATCTTCACCATCTTTAATGCCTACAAGCTCTGCTTCTAATCCAGTCTTGTAATCATCATTGGCCTCAATAACTTTTCTTGAATCGGCAGAGAGCTTTATAAATTCTTCTCTGAGTTCTGACTCAGTTAAATCACTTGCTTTCCGACAGAGATAGTTAGCTTGCTTAGTGAAGGAAATCTTTGCAACTGTTCTGTCTTTCTTTAGCTGCTCCAGTGTTTTGCCGAGAGCTTCGACTGCCATCTTGATCTTAAGAATTTCTTTCTCTTGATTGGATTGACTGGTGCCTCTTGAATAACCTTGCTGTTCAGCAACTTTTCCCTGCATCCACACTCTGGACTCACTGAAGCCGTTAATCTTCTAGCCTTGATGCAGTTTCTTGGTTATCAAGTAGTATTGCAGTGGGTTTCAGGTGGCACAATGTCAGTTTTCAACAAAAAGATTAATCTTCAGATATACCACACCATTGCTTCTCAACTGTGCCGTTGGCTTTCAGCTGTGTCGTTGGTTTTCAACTGTCAAGTTCTCAGGGGATTTTACTTTACTTCTGCCCAAACTTGAAAAAGGCCTTGGCCATCAACAGGGTAAATGGAATCAACTCAAACTGCTTCTTCTTTAATCTTCTTTATTTAGGTAGATTCTCATGTTCAATTAAGAATAGATCTCATTTGGTAAGATTTGGTATGATTAGGTAAGATTTGGTAAGGTTGAAAACCTTTACAAGAAAAACAAACACAAAACATAGCAATTACTTAAAACTGCCAACCAAATATACATTCATATAAATATACAAATATATATAAATATACACAGATATAAAGTTCTCTTTAACCTTACATTAATTTAACATGCAACATTATCTAAAAAAAGCACATGTTTACTCACAATATTATTCAAATGCTACCACCATCATGCTATTAAATGAGCTAACATAAGCACAAAGAGTTAGAGATTAGCTACATTCACTTTAGCACTTTTTCCATCAATTTGCATTTAATGTTAAACTATTGAAAAATGTTAACATCAAACCGTTATCCCACCAGTAGCATCCCTGAAAATGTCCAGCAAGTAAAGTCTTTCCCTGCTTCACCATCTATCTCCAATAGCAGTTCAACATGTGCTTCACAGCTTCTCACTACATGTGCTTGAAGATGACTGTGCACTTCCTGCTTTCTGACATGAGGACTATACAATTTCCACTTCCCTTTTCAAAATAAAAGTCTTTTTATTTTTCAAAACAAAAGTCCCTTAATAAAAGTCTCCATGCAATCCAACAGCACAGGGAGGAACCTATAGGTAACAAGCTTCAAATATTAGAAAAATACAATAATAAAAAACAACACACTTTAAATGGCTCATCAAGGTTGTTCAGATCAACACCTGCAAGTGACCACTAGGTGTCACCGTTGTGATAAAATAGATGGAGGAATATCATTCTGGTAATTACACAGCAACTTGCAAACAAGTAATTAATTGGACAGGAAATATTGATTTGAAACATTGTATTAACTCATTTAGAATAAACTGGATGTTAACACGAGGAGACAGCAGAAACATATAAGTATAAGCCATTTAAAGAACAGAAGCTTACCTTTATTTTAACTAAGTATCAGACATTGACTTCTTTAATCAGACTCTTAATTCATGACATAGCCTATAGATTTGTGAGATTATTGAAAAATTAACTAAGGAAGACCTGTCAAATTCAAATAGACTTTTTATGCAAAATTAACTGACTCAAACTTAACCTCATAATTCATTGAGGAAACCCCTGATTCTAGTTTGTAAAATGACTGTGATAAGCACCGATAAACCCACATGACACTCGTTACCATGGTCAGAATTATGTTTTTATTCATGGGTACCAAAGACGTCACTTCCGCCATGCCCGCCGCCATATTTGTGACTGTCTTGGCAGTGAACACAGCATTTCTAATGCTCTAAATGGTCACATTTATTAGTTTCATTGAGGGTTTACCAGAGACAAATTACTGATTTAACAATCTGGAGTTAGATTTCGGCTGCAAGTCAGTCACTCCAGTTGCTCATGATCGCAAAAGAGCGCAAAATCAACAAAATGTCAAATTTTTGGGATCCTGCATTCTTTGTCATATTCTAAATGAAATATTTCCAGAAACTAAAAATGTCTTATAAAAATACATTTAGGGTAATATCTCTGTCATTATAAATAGAGTAGACAACTTGGTGAATGATAAGTTCCTCATAGCACGCTTTATCCCGTTATCACAGCCCTGGACCCTACAGTTAACAGGGAATCACATCTTCTAGGTACACATAAAACATTATCTCTACTATATTTCTAAGTTAAATGGTAAGTTATAAAGCTTTATTGAATATATGACGATACACACATGAAAAGTCCTCGTGAAACTTGCTTGGCGCACCTGCTGTCTCATATGGATCTGGTAAAACAATATCATGCTGTATTACAATTTATTGTTTTGTAGTCCTTAAAATAAGTTGCTGGGACACAAAAGAAAGTCTGCTGTCCATAACATCTCAACAGGAACAAACGTGCACATACGGACTACCGGCACATCTGGGAACTTGACTGTAAATTTCGTCACCGCCCCTTTTTGGGGGGAAACAAACCATACTTTTCATTGACTTCCATACAAAATAGTAGCACAAAACAACGTCTGTACACAGCCGGCAGGCTTGAATAATTTAAGAAATCACTTGGAATAAACATGTCAAGTAATTATATGTCCACCCTGCCTGCCACAGAGCACGAAAGATACATTAACAAACTTAATTTGGTCAATTTAAAAACATGTCCCTTCATTCTCCCAGTGTCAAATTGGTGTAACAACCCCACCCAGTGGCCAGAGGTATCTTACCCGGACATGTACTCGTACCTCATTGAGTCACCAGGTAAGCCAGTGAAGGATTTAACTTCGTATTTGAAAGTAAACATCTTTAAATGTACACTCTAGAACAAGAGTGTTAAAAACAACAAAATGAAAAACTACAAATCATTAGAAGCGCACAAATTTTTTACAGATGGATGGGTGCAGACAATCCATCATTTTAAACCTGAAGGATGTGACAGTACCATTTTTAAGACTCAAGTCAACCCATCCTATAGGGTCACAGAGAAGCCTCACAACACCTGGGTTGCTGTTAAAAGTGATGGAAATATCCTGGCAGCACATTGGCCCTCATTTATCATACTTGCGTAGAAACGGGCGTATATGTTGGCGTAAGATTATGCTTACACTCCTCTCACCGCCTGATTTATGAAACTGTGCGTACCGTTGATATTCAGGTGTACGCAATATCTGCCCTTCATAAATGCCGCGGCCGAAAACGAGCGTCATTAGAATAACAAGCCCATATAAATTCAAGTCTCTGCCTCCCCCACGCCCTCATTTTACGCCATTGACACACGAAAGACGGCAAAGAAGAGAATCCGGGGAAGTGAAAAGAAACAAAATTGTTTTATTTGGCAGTTTAAAGAGTGGGATTAAAGACACATTAATAATTGGATGACAATTTGTAATATTCTTATTATTATTTTTATTATTAATTGATATTTAGAAGAATAATTATTTATTATTATTATTATTTACTGTTGCCTACATCTAAATTCTATGTCTGCTTAATGGTTCAGTTAATTTTTTTTATATAATATTTTAAAATGATGTAGTAACTTTTGTAGTGTGTTGTTCTGTATTAACATACAGTTGTTTGTTAGCTGTATCTTAGATCCAGTTTGATACGGAGCTCCGGATATAATTCAAATTAACAATTTGTTTCCACGACATCCACATGTTTTAGCTAAGCTAATTCATAATTTGAAGTAATAATAATTGTAATAGTAATTACGAAATATTCTAAATATTATAATAATTAATTCCAAGGAACAAACTGTTGAATATTGGGAACAAATTCTAAATTTATGGCCATACTTTAGAGAAAAAGAAGTGTCCATAGCATAAAAAATTATTTGTGGCCATAATTTTGTCCGCATGTCATCATGATCGGATTTACGGCTCCATTCAACACAAGCATTTTACCGTACCTCATCTGTATTTATTCATCATCGAATAGTATGTAACTAGCTTACCTTTTATTGCATTACCATGTTTTCGTAGCACATCCTTGTGCTTTCTTGCAATGTGCCGCTTCAGATTCCAGGAAGAATATTTGCTAACTCTTTACAGTCTCTCCGCAGTCCCTTTCAATTTTTTCTTCCTGCTCAATCTTAACTTAGATTTTTACTTTACATTTATGTATAAGGCTTGAATTCCATAACTTATTGCTAGACGTTTTTACAGATTCTCGAACTAGCAAATTATCAAAAGGCGTTCTGGGTTCAACGAGCGGTGCTGAGGGAGCGGAATTTTCGGAAAGGCGCTTTGATGGTAATATTACCGCACCGCTCAACGCTCCGCTCCCACTAAGCTCCGTTCACATGCTCGCTCTGAAACATCAGGTAAAGCGCACAGGCTCTCAACTGAAGGAATACATATGCATACAAATCAAATGCTTTGGTAAAGTCTCACAAATTAAACATTGAACATTGTTGCATAAAAATAAACACTGAAGTTTATAATTACTATGTTTTTTACAGTGGGTCATAATATATCATATATTTTAGTTTGTCAGTACGTTTTGTGGTGTTAGGAAGTTTTTGCGCATTTCTGCACTAACTCAAAATGTGCGTACACCACCTCCTGAGCAGGCGTAGGATTTGAGCGTGCCGTACGCCAACGTCCATATTGATAAATCTCAAAGTCACCTTGGTTTTGGGTGTACGCCAGGTGTACGCTGGAATTTTGGTGTACGCACTTTTGATAAATGAGGGCCATTGTGACTGCATGGCAGGTTAAGACCGAAACAAAATAAATGTATGCTCCTTGTAATACTGCCATTCTTCTGTTCTGTCTCATTTGTGTGAAGCAGCACCAAGCTAAATATGTTTGAATGTACTTGGTCAGTAAACTGTGATTATGGTTCTTTTTCCAGACTTGGGGAAAGCTGTTCACATGTTGGGGCAGTATTGTTTAAGCTGGAAGCCTGTGTCCGCCTAGGTTAAAAACAAAGTCGCTTGTACCAGCGTTGCCTGTGCCTGGAATGGTGTTTCAACCAAAAAAATTGAGCCTGGAATGATTAAAGACATTGAGTTCTATAGTAAGCACATCAAAAAAAGAAGTGTCAGGAACAAGAGACCCATTCCAAAAGCTTCGACCTCACAGCAAAATAAACTACTGCTAAGGACCTTCCCAATGGGCTCAGCACTTTTAAGAGCTATGCTAACGTTTTTACCCCCAAACCTTGGTACAACAACACTGTAATCCCTAACAGTTGTACTAGCTAATAACTAATAAGTTCATAACAGTCAAATGTCATTATACAGTTGACCAAACTATAAAATATTGAGCTCTGTTGAGATTTATGCCACTTCAATTGAATAGGGCTCAAAATTTTATAGCTAATTTCTGTGGAACACTCCACTCAAAAAGTGTATGAACCAAACAGTAGTGTCATGACGTTATTGATGTCATGACGTTCTGGTGGGTGGGTCTTATCCCCCCCCGCTTCAAACCACAACTACCTCAGTTATTTTCATCAGTCTTATTGCCCTCGTTTTCTTAAGCGCCGTCTTATCATCAGCCCTGATTTGGTAAGTAACTCTTAACGGTTTTTATTTATTGAATTTCGATAAATAGTCTTTTTTATAAACATATTTTTAAACTAGAAATACATTTGTTCAATGTGCACTGTGATTATTTGTTGTAAATAGTTTACAAATCCAAGTAATCGCAACGTTAGACGTTTTGAACTACATTTCCCATAATGCATGTGTCATGGCCCAGTTTCTTTCTCTCTCTTTCTCTACATTCACACACACACACACACTCACACACACATTCGTACACGCACACACACATTTCCCGCTCTCATTACTCTCAGCCGCAGCTGTTTCCACTCTCTCTCTCCACCTGTTCCTCATCTTCTCTCATTAACCTAGGCTTTATCTATCGTGCCCTGTCTTTGTCCTTTGTCAGATTGTTAAGCTATGCAGACGTGTTCGCTTCTGTACTGGATTTATATCTACCATTTCCTGTCCTGTCCTGTCCTGTCCTGTCCTGTCCTGTCCTGTCCTGTCCTGTGTGTGAGGATTACTTTGTTGCTGTTGGAATTACCCCCTGCGTTTATTTGTCATACACAGAACTGTGGCTCGAGAGAGACTTGTATTGTACCTGTGTGGTGCCGTTGGCTGGCATCGGTCTCCTCTCGCTCTCTCCGGGTGCCTTGTGAACCCCGCTGCCCTTTTCGTTCTGCTCTGCCACCGAGGACAATTGAGTTATCGTTCTCCAGCCACCTGGATATTTTTCTGTTCATCTGTGTCTTTGTTGGTGCCGTTATCTTTTGCCTGTGGCCGCATTAATAAACTGTGACATTTTTCTGCTATCCCTGCATTTGAGTCCTTCATTCCCATAACAGCATGTTTGAGGCAGAGAAATAACGAAAGCATGTGCTTATTTCAATAAGTGTCCGCGTTACACCGTCAATATATTAGGTTGTCGAGCTGTCTGTATGTGTGTGCTATCGTGAAAAGAACAATAATAAACAACATAATGTGAATGTGTTATCATGATGCTAACCAGGCATGTGTTTTTATTTCTTCGTAGGCATAAGTGTGTGGCTTTGAGATCATCTCGAAAAAAATGTAACAGTTAAGGTAGGATGTATTAGTGTGAAATAGTGTTATTAAGAGTTTGTTTTATTTTACGTGTTTCCACAGTTGTTCTTTTGCTATTATTTAAATGTTTTCAATTGAACCCTTTATTAATACTTTGTTAAAACAACAACACTAGAAATAGCAGATCTATAAGCACACAACGTTGATGCTTTGCTTGTTAATAACTAACTTGCTCATCTTTTAATGTTTAAATTTTTACTAACATTTAAATTTGTACTATAATTAGTGTACAATTAATGTTTTTGATAGGTTTGAAATTTTTCTCTATTAAACACTTAGATTTTATTAAGTGTTTGCTCTGCATTTGTGTAATTACTATTGTAATGGATATTTATCGTCCATCTAGGAACAGCGTGATGTAAATATGAGATGGGCCCTCATCCTTTGTGCACTTCCTGTGTACTTCTTCAGGACCTGTAATGTAAGTGTACTGGCCTCACTACCAATCCCTTTGCCTAGCTATTCAGTCAGCTTAAACATATTACATCACTTAACGGACTCTAGGAGAACCAGGGGGTATTACAGAAAGCGGGTTATGTGAAAACTCAGAGTGAATACTGAGATGAGGGAAACTCGTGAGACTGTTTTTATATTTCATTTTCTTCCTCAAAAGCTAATATAAAAGAAAGTGATGTTAAATTCAAAGTGAAAAGAAAACTGCATTTAAAACTAGTGATGCACCGATGTATCGGCCGCCGATATTTATCGGCCGATTTTTGATGAATTTGAAACCATCGGCATATCGGCAATAGCATGAGAAAAACAATCGGTATCGGCCTATTGATTAACTGCATAAAGAAATCCATTATATGTAAAAAAAACGAGTTTATGTTGTTAATAAAATAAATGCTGAATAGCAAAAACCACCTTTGAAGGTTGTCATGCTGTCTTATTATATTTGTTTAAGCTTAATTTGTGTCTCTCTTATTATGTTGGTCAGTTGAATGTTAATTAGATCAAATCCATGTTCAGTAAAAATAATTTGATGCAGAAATAAACTAGCTAATAGACCAGCTGTATAGTATTGTATACAAGTATTTAATATCGGTATCGGCATCGGTATCGGCCAGAAGTTGTCTGTTTAAATCGGTATCGGTATCGGCCCAAAAAAATCCTATCGGTGCATCCCTATTTAAAACTTAGTGACTTATCTGTGTCAGTGATTTGTATTACAGCCGCAGCCAGTAAATGTTTGCTTCCTGTTTTCTCCCATTGCCATGGTAAATCACAGTATAAAGGGTATGCACATGACGTCACCGTCTGCGAAAGGGACTGCGGTTACAAAAAGACAGAGTGGCAAAATCCGCAATCCGCAGCCGTTTCGCAGTCGGTGGAAATCCGGGGTAACAAACACACTGCCAAAAAACACAAAAAGGAGAAGTAAATAGATCGTTCATGCCAATGTCCACAGACCACAGGTGGGTTGACAAGTTGCTAGGGTCACTATCAAGCAGAGTTTTTACTTTCTACTTAAAAGTATTTTTCAAGTATTTGTATTTTATCCGTGTTTTTCTTTGGAAAACATACATTCCAAAGCATATTATCATAATTTTTACTCTATTACATTTCATAAATAATAAGTTTTTGTTTTACATTTAATATTTAAGTACATTAACATACTTTTACTCAAGTAAAAGAACACAATATTAATGTAATTGGGTATTAAATAAATTTAAATACGCAATATTAAAGGAAAAACAGTATGATTCTATGCTTTAGAATGTAGTGAAGTAAAATTGTTCCCAATACAAACCTACCCTAATAAAGCACAGATGCTTGGAAAATGTAACTAATGTAACTTAGCATTGTCCACCTCTGCTATCAAGTCCAACTAAATTCAATTTAAGCTGATAATAGTCAGTTTTACTGGCGTTTTTCACAGCAGCCGCAATGAAAACCAGCAATTTTGTTGAATCATTTGCCACTCAACCGGGCGTGGTCACATGGAAAAGTGACGTCAATGCATACCCTCTATTGGAGCTCCATTGATGATGGCTTTTTACTAGTCTTCAGGCAGGAGCTCAACTCAGAGTTGACTTGCCTAACTCAGATCAGCCGTTCTGGAACTGAAAACTCATTTCACAGGTTAAGTCAACTCAGAGTTCAGGGTTAGGCTCAGAGTTTGTTGAACCTCCTTTCTGGAATACCCTCCAGAACCTGTTTATGAAGTTTATTTGAGTTGTTATTCTTCAAACTGGCATGTAGAAATTACATAAATGAAAAGGTAAGTATAAACCATTTAACTTAACAAAAGTATGCCAACAGATAGGTGTGAAACTAACATAAGATATAAGCATATGAAAAGAAAATAGTTTAAACATGTTAGTTAGTTGCAGTCTAATGCTGAGTTTACACCAACCGCATTTCGGGCGTCAAAATTGCATCTACCGCGCGTGGTTTGCCGCTTGAACAATTTAGATGCATTCGCGCGTGTAGAGCGGAGTAGACGCGCGGAAAAAGCAAGCATTTGACGCGCGTCAGAGGCAAACTCTGCTTCTTGTGGGAGGGGCAAGTGCTATGCGGTTGTCTGTTTGCAAGATGACTGATGTGCATTTATCAAGAGAGTTACCAGTTTGTATTTGGTAACCTTACTATAGGGGAAAATAAACGACGTGGGTCGATAAACGTCACGTGACTCAAAAGTGAAGTGTGTATTACAATTACCAGGTTGCCCAATGTCCTCACTGACACTCTTCCAAGCGAGGTCCTTTTTATTCCTGTCTCCTCTATAGAAATAAGAACTTGTGTGATTTAGCTCCGGGTGACTGAGCGTTGGTTGAATGAGTGACTCCGGGTGGGGCTGCCACCACAGCAGCAAGCAGGCTCCTGATTGGTTAACGCGGCGCGAAATTCCGCCAAAGTTCAAATTTTTCAACTCGGGCGTCAGCCGCAAATTCGCGTGAACCACAAAATGCACAAAAAGCTCCATTTGCGCGCACCGCGTGTACCGCACACAACGCTCAATTCGAGCTTCACGAGCGAAAGAGGCGGCAACGCGTCTTCCGCGCCGAACGCCTCTTCCGCCCCGCGGGACCTCTTGACGCGCGTCTACGCGTCTTCACATTGACTTAACATTGAAATCACTCGCGCTTCACGCCTTTACCGCGGTTGGTGTAAACCTGTCTGTTTCTGAACTGTCCCAGGAATCCGAATAGGCCCTGAACCAAAGTTCTTTGTGTACACTTGATCACCTTCAGTCACCTGTCTCTTTTTAGCATGTTGATCTTGGTAAAATTTTTGCTTCAGCTGTTTGTCCTGTACCTGACTTTTAAAATCAGGATGGATGAGATCCAAGGTAGACCTTAAAGGCATTCCATGCAGTTTGATGTTTTTGTCAAACAGCGACCCCTAGAGTCACTGGGGAAAACTTGCAACTGTCGTAATTTCGCACGCCCACTCTGTACGTACCTGTAAGGATAGTGTTGGCCGTGAGATGGACTCCGAAGATAATGACCAGGGAATGTTTCACAATTTCATACAAATATTAGGCTACTGCATGTCTTCTAAACTACAGATGATGGTAATAGGATAATATGAAGTTTATGCCAAGTTTAGAGTAGGCATATAATAATAAAAGTAGCCTACCGCGTTTGCTGGCTTATTACGTTTTTACAAGATTGCAGCTTAATCACAAGTAAACAGTCTATAGTCTAACGTTATGTCTACTGTATAATTTCATTTGTTTTTTAATTGTAATGTAAACATTACAAAATGCATTGACAAAGTTAATTGTATACGTTGCATTATTTCATAACATTGGCCGTTATTCGTTGGCCATAAGAAATCGAAATTAGACAAATGACTACGTACACATCACAACACAACACTTGAGTTTAGATGGCCAAAAAAAACATGTAAGAGAAACGAGTGTTTGTTAGCAAGTCTGCTAAATGCTCTTATGATCGTAAGCTAGCTAGACCCTTGTTGAAGTTATTTTACTGGTCTAATTATCAACACTGGATGAATGAACAGCTTAGTAAAAAAATACACACTACAAGCAAGCGCAACCACATACAACATAGACCGCAAACAAATTTACAAATAAGAGATTTACTTACTTGTCCATCAACAAGATCGCCAGATCAGCATCCCTTTTGCATCCAGGGCTGTCTATTAGCTCACGCCAATGAGTAAAAACCTGACCGAGTGGGACTCTTGTCCGGTTCCTAACTCTGTCAGATTCTCTTTTTCGCTTTCTACTCTCTTCCGAACGGGTTTTCTTAGCTGTTTCCCTCATCGAGCATCACGTCTCAAATGCGCGCGTGCAGTTGTTGTTACAGGCTTGTTTGACTTCATGCAGCGCTGCAGGAACCGACAGCCGGATGACGTCAAAGTGCCGTCTCGGATCATTCTCGCGGTACTTTTACGACATCCGACTGCCGGTTCTTGCAGCGCTGCACAAAGTCGAACAAGCCTAACGTGTGTGATGTCGTTGCCGTAAAGCAAGTCGTGATTCTCGCGAGATTTGTCAGGGGCGGTTCTCTCAAGCTTGCATTGCTGGTTTTGGTAGCGGCGTCCTTCCCGAGCTTCAACAGGGGGATGATTCGCCATACTATGACTTCGTTTACCATCGAAATGACTTTGAAGCTGTTATATTAAGGTAAAATAACTGCATAGTGTGTCTTTAATTTCCTTCCACATAACAGCTCCGCAGGAGATTTCCCAGTAGTCGACTGCGGTGTAATCCTGTAACTGGCAAGCTTGGCAATGCTCTGGCAAGCTTTATCTCAATGTAATCTCCTGTGCTCTTCTTCATCAGACTTTTGAACGTTTGCACTGCTCGTTCCGCCAGTCCATTAGAAGCTGCATGATACGGTGCTGTGGTGATGTGTTTGATGCCATTTCGGGTCATAAACTCTTGGAACTCTGCACTTGTGAAACTACTGCCATTATCCGACACCACAATTTCAGGTATACCGTGTTGGCTAAAACTTTGTCTCAGGCACTGAATGGTTACAGTAGAGGTAGACTTATTTAGTGGGTACACATCCAGCCATTTAGAGTAGGCATCCACCAAGATCAAAAACATCCTTCCTAACCACGGACCAGCATAATCAATGTGGATTCTTCTCCATGGCAGATTTGGCACCTCCCACGGGTGTAAAGGTGCACAGGGGGGAGAATTTCTATTCTCTTGGCATGTGGCACAAGTTTTTACCATGCTTTCTATTTCAGCGTCCATCTGTGGTCACCACATGTAACTTCTTGCCAAACCTTTCATTCGTGTGATGCCAGGGTGATTGATGTGTAACTGTTTCAAAAGAGCTGCCCGGCCTGGCGGAGGAATGACCACGCGCGCTCCCCACAGAACACAGCCGCCCTGTACACTGAGTTCCTCTCGTTTTCTGGTATATGCTCCAAAAACTGACTCATCCGCTCTCTTTTGCCATCCTCTGAGTACATACTCTCGTACCCGAGATAACACTGCATCTTTGTCTGTCCATTTTCTCACTTGTCCTGCATTCACAAGAGGCACATCATTTTCTTCAAGTAGGAGTACCCTTTCTTCCTCCACTTGAGTCTCTAATCCTTTCTCTGTTAAAGGCAATCTGCTTAGTCCATCAGCATTTTGATGTTCCTTTCCAGCTTTGTAATCAATGGAGTACTCATATCCCCCAATTGTCACAGCCCATCTTTGTATACGTGGCGATGCCATTTGTGGCACTTCATTAAATAATGAAATCAACGGTTTGTGATCCGTTACGATGGTGAACTGCCTCCCGTATAAGTATGTGTGGAATTTCTTCACACCAAAAATGACAGCTAGACCTTCCTTCTCTAATTGAGAATAATTCTTCTCTGCTGCATTTAGCGTTCGTGACACAAATCCGATCGGCCGCTCTGTGCCATCCTCCATCCTGTGCGACAACACGGCTCCGACCCCGTATGGAGAAGCGTCACAAGCCAAAATGATAGGTTTCTTTATGTCATAATGCACTAGTATGGCTGACGACTGCAGAAGACTTTTTGACTTTTCAAAGGCTTCTTTTTGTTCAGAGCCCCATGTCCATTTTGTCTCTTTCCTCAACAGGACATGTAAAGGTCCTAACAACTTGGATAGCCTAGGCAGGAACTTATGATAATAGTTCAACAAGCCTAAATAAGCCTTCAGTTCACTCACCGACTGCGGTGTGGGCGCTTCCGGGATCGCTTTGACTTTTTCTGCGACTGGTTGCACACCTGCGGCACTGATTTTGTGACCTGGAGATATCACCTCCTCTCCCAGGAACTCACACTTGCTCCGTTTCAGCCTAAGCCCACTTCTTTTTAACCGAGACAATACCTCGTCCAGGTTTCTTAGATGTTCTTCCTCACTAGTTCCTGTGACTAGAATGTCATCCAAATAAACTGTGACATGTGGCATGTTTTGCAAGATTCCCTCCATGGTGCGTTGGAAAATTGCAGGGCTTGACGCTACTCCAAATGGTAGCCTACAGTAAGTGTACAGTCCTTTGTGTGTGTTGATGGTGACATATTTCTTGGCACTTTTATCAAGCATGATTTGCTGATAGGCATGGCTCATGTCCAGCTTTGAAAATTTCTGCCCTCCAGCTAACTGTGCAAACAAGTCGTCCACTTTAGGAATAGGATATTGTTCAACACTGGATGCTCTGTTTACTGTGAGTTTATAATCTCCACAAATTCTAATGGAGCCATCTGGTTTTTTCACAGGTACAATGGGTGCTGCCCATTCGGAAAACTGTACTGGTTCTATGATTTTCTCTTCCACCAGTCTTTGAAGCTCAGCCTCCACCAGGGGTTTAACTGCGAAGGGTAGACGTCGTGGCTTATAGAATCGTGGTTGGGCTTCAGTGTTAACATGAATTTTTGCTGTGGTGCCTTTAAGCTGTCCCAGCTCTTCTTTAAACACTTCCGTGTGCCTGTCTAAAACATCTGACAATTTTAGAGCTGAAGTCGCTGTTACCTTGTTCACCAGCTGTGGCAGCAGCCCCAAGTCTCTTAGCCAGCCACGGCCCAACAAATTTGGTCCTGCCCCGTCTACTACGACCATCGACAGTTTTTTTTCTACTGTCGGGCATGTCACGGTTCCTGTGACTTGTCCCAGCACTCCCATCTTCTCACCTGTATAGGTCTTCAGGCTCAGTTTGCATGAACTCCACTCGGGCATGTCTGTTCTCTTCCATAGCTTGGAGGATTGTTCCTTGCTGATTATTGTAACACCACATCCTGTGTCCACTTCAAACTCCACTTCCATGCCGTTCACCTTTAACTTTTGTGTGATAGGAGCCACTTTGGATAAGTTTTGTGACACACTGTAAATCGTATTGATGTTGTTTGCATCCTCAGCATCACTCACTTCCTCCTCTTTGACTAAATGTGATCTCCTACCTTTCTCTTTTTCCTTCCTCTCCATTCTTGGTCCTTTGTACCGTGCTTTCGGTGAAAAAGCCCCAGCTTGCTTCGACTTGCGTGCTCGTTTTATGTGTCCACGCTTCCCACATTTATGACAGAGTTCGTTCAAAAATCTGCATTCCTCGGGCGCATGATTTCCTTTGCATCTGTAACACACCAACAGTGTTGCCAGATCTCGCGAGACAAATAAGCAACCCGGCCTGTGAAAACAAGCCCAAAACAAGCGACTTTTCCACGCGCCCCTAAACCCCCCCCCCCCCCGTCCATAAGCCTAATTTTTTTTTGGTCAAAGCTGTGAGAGAAAAGCACGCGAGATGGCAGAATGTTGCTATGGTTATTTCTGTGTCAATCATCACATTTTCGGGAGTTAGTCTTGTTCCGTACAGACATGAAACGAACATTTAGGGGATTCACTCCAGCATTTACATGCGGTTGTCATTCCCGAAAGTTTGCAGTGTGTACGAGACCATTGAGGAGAACGGGGCTGCATTTTTTATGTTTCTATCTGCTATCATGTTGTACGAGGTCCGCATGGTGTGCACGTATTTCACACTTAACTGATACTCTGCACAGTGCTTTGAGTCGTCCCACACGACAGGTTGAATCAATTCTTTTACTCCTTTCTCTTTCTCCAGTCTTTTCCCACTTTGTCCCAGGCATTTGTTCCTCCAAAAAAACTCTCTTACAGTCCAGTCAGTCAACACCAGTCGCAACTTGCGCGCATTAATTTAAAGTTTACATCACTCTGACTACGTTTTCCTAGCCAGAAAAAACAACAGATTGCCCTGCTCTGCCTCTGATTGGCTAGTACTCGTTGCCATCTGGGTCAAAGCCAATTAGAAACAGGTGTGGGTGGGAAAAACTGCTGTCTCCTGTGTGCATGGGGAAAGGGGAGAGACGGAGAGAACAGGCTAGACAAACTCCAACGTTTAAATAACATGTAGAAAATATCTGATTGACAACTTATTATGGAGCTGGGATCAAGCCCAAAAAAGCAACTACACTTTAGAAACAAGCCCAAAATAACGCGACCCGCGACTACAAATATTTGTAAGCGACTTTACAGAAAAGCAAGCCCAAAGTCGCTTATAATAAGCGGACTTGGCAACACTGCACACCAAGTCTTTTTTCGGGCTTTTCTTATCTGATGAGTATACTCTATGCACCGAAGTTTGTCCCTTTAGCATTCTCGTTACCTGCGCTGTCTCATCTGTTAGCATTCCTTGCAAATCTTTTACATTTTTGTTCGCCGATTCCATTGCCTGACAGATGTTAAGTGCTTTATCAAAGTTTAAGTCAGCTTCCGACAAAAGCCGTCTCTGCATCCTGTCGTCATTCACACCACACACGAGTCTGTCCCGCAGCATTTGTGAAAGCGTTGCCCCGTACTCACAATGTTGTGCTAGCTTTTTTAACTCCGCCACATAGTCAGCAACAGACTCTCCATTCTTCCGTGTGCGTGAATTAAATTTAAATCTTTGAACGATTTCACTCGGCTTTGGATTGTAATGATCTTTGAGCACTTTTATCAACTCATCATAAGTTTTCTCCCCTGGAGTCATCGGGCACAGTAAACTTCTCAATAAACTATAAGTGGTTGCACCTACCCCACTTAATAGCACAGCTTTCTTTTTCCCAGCGTCTTCAATGACGTTTGCTTGAAAGAAAAACCCCAACATTTCGATGTATTCCTCCCATAATTGTCTCTCACCGTCAAAAGGGCTCACCGTTCCTACCAGCGCTGCCATCGTGTTTATCTCTGCACGTGCTCTGTACTCCGTGTACAATTTTCAGCCTGGTTTCTTGGTGCCTTTTTATCCTCGTCGCCAATTATGTAATATCTTTTGGTACATAAAGATGTGTAGTCAGGGAGAAAGATTAATATAAATCTTTATTCATGTGCAGAGCGGACAACCTGCATCTTAACACGGTGCTCAGTTACAACATACTGACTCGACAACCCTGCTCTCACTCTAGTGTAGCAAGAGGAAAAAGGTCACATTAACAGTCCTATGCTGCCCTCTATTGGACAACTTAGTACATAGCATCCCATTTATTACAGCAGCATAAGTGCTAAGTGACAGTAATGTCTAGACATCATTAGCATGATTTGTATCCTTGAAGGGCTGAACTCATTCTTGTCTTATTTGTGTGTTATAGTCAGCAGATGGTCCAGACCTCACTGACACTCCGGTGGCTCTCCTGACAGTCGTCACGGATGACCCTACTGATGCAGCCCTCTTCAGCCCTGAGAGCATCAGTATTGTCGTGGAGGATGAAATACTTGTGAGTGGTCCCACA